>CM055124.1:298117971-299327971 GCA_029206835.1 Rana muscosa
TAACATGACCTCTTAGAAAAACTGCCTTTGGTAACCAAAATGGGTGGAGGGCACTGATTCCAAACTTTGCAATGTCTTTATTGCCTATAAAAGTCTAGATATCACTTTAATAAAAGATATATATCCATTAAAATGCGACTCGACATGGATGACGTTACACCCTGATAATCAATGTAATCTCTAAAAGATAACAAGCAATAACTCAAAAATCACAAATTATCTTTGTACTTTGTGTTGGTTCCTCCTTTTTATTGTTGTGAAGAATCCAGTGAAATGATATAATAGTTATAATAGTTACAGCCTATGCCACAAGGTCTTCGGCCAGCGGCGTAATCAGACCCCCAGATGCAACTTACATAAATGTCATTTCTTAACACCTAATTTTACTAAAAGTCATGCAAGCTGATCTGGAGGATAACGTCTTCCCCGGGCCTCTGATCTGCGGATGTAATCCTAGCAGCCCTTGGATGTAACTGGAGCTGGACCCTGAGCCCCGGCTATCTTATATAAATGTGGTCTCTTAGCACCTAATCTTTGTAAAAGTCAGCCAGGCCGTTTACTTGTGCCATGTCAAGTTGTTGATTACAATTGATCTGAAACCCTTTGGCAACTTCCGGGGGCTGAAGTTTTTTTTGCCAAGAGGCTGGGAGCTGTACTTACAAATTATACGACTCCCATGTATTATAGAATGTTGTTTAGCACATACAGTGAGAACTTCCTTCTCCGGATCACATGCACTCTTTTATTTTTATTTTTTTAAAGGTAACATTTTTAAAATATTTTCCGTACACAACATACAACAAATACATATGTAGCGGGGTCCCCAAATTTAACCCCGCTATACCCAAATTTAGGGGAAGGTTTGAGCTGTAGTTGGGCTCAGACCACCTTAATTGTTAGGACATTCTATTTTACACCCCAGGTAGTATACTGGTGTGTAGTTCCCTGTGGCCTGTAGGTGGTGCTGCCATAATGGGCTAGGGTTGAACCGCTGGTATAGTGCTGTGCCTTGGATGTCCTCTCTCGGCAGTGGTACGGTGGGCGTGGTCGGCCTGCGGTGCACGCCGGGAGAGGATATAAAAGGGGCAGATGCTGATTGCTATCTGGGGGACCTACGGCCGGGGAGCACCGTTTTTTCAAACCCAGGCACCCCCTTCCATATAATCCCATGTTAAACGTAAGTCTAGTCATGGACACAGTGAGGCATGGGCACAGTGAGGCATGGGCACAGTGAGGCACAGTGAGGCATGCAGATGGACACCATAGGCTTATACTCGAGTCAATAAGTTTTCCCCGTTTTTTTTTGTAAAATTAGGTGCCTCGGCTTATATTCGTGTCGGCTTATACGCCTAGCCACATTTAGACTGGCTACCCTTCTGCAAATTAACAATACAAGTGAAAAATTAAGTAGCCAAGTTCTATTTTGCATTTTAATAATTTGTATTGGTCCCCGTCTTCTTCTCCAGCCCATACAGTAGGCAGCTGAGACAACCCTCTAGTTGGGAGGAAGGGTGGGTGGTGTTCCAAATGCCACAATGGTGTTGAAAAGCATGGTGGGGATATTGTCCAAAAGTAATATAGCACAGATACCTTGAGGTGCATTGAATTTTAATTCTCTTATCAGTTATATGCCCCTCTAATTTAATATCTTCCCATGTTTATTGAACCCATTGCATCCACATCCCAAAGTTTGAGTACTGTAGATGGATGGTGTTAAAAGTAGGTATGATGAAAAAGGTATAAAATCCTAGCGTATGCCACTTTCACGTCCGGGGAGAAGCCATTGATGGCTGTAGATGGCACATGCAACTCCCAGTAACATACGCTTACAGAGGATTTTATACCTTTTTATCACACCTTCTTTTAGCACCATCCAACTACTCGAACATTGGGATCTTGGCTGCTATGGGGCTCAATAAAAATTGAAAAACAGAAAGACATATAAATAAGAGAATTATAATTCAATGCACCTCTGAGGGATCTGTTCAATATTACTTATGGACAATGGGATTCCCCACCGTACGTTTCAAGTCAATGACAGTGTGAGTTGGGGACACCATCTACTCTTCCTCCCAACCAGAGGGCTGTCTGGGCTGCGTACTTACTTACTGGGTTGGAGAGAAAAGCTGGGACCAATACAAGTTATTAAAATGCCAAACAGAATTTGGCTACTTCATTATTCACTTGTATAGTACATTTGCAGAAAGGCAGCCAATCCAACTGTGGCTAGTACCGTATATACTCAAGTATAAGCCAAGTTTTTCAGCACTTTTTTTGTGCTGAAAAAGCCCCCTTCGGCTTATACTGGAGTCTCCCGCTGTGTTAACTGTAGTCGGCGGCCATTGCCGGGTGTACTGCGCATGCGCGAGCACGTCCACATCTTTCTTGGTGTGTGATGGAGGATTATCGTGCGATAAACGAAGGATGTGCTCGCGTTTGCGCAGGACACACGGCAACGGCCGCCGGCTACAGTTAACACAGCGGGGAGAAGTTTAAACTTTTGACAGAACACCTGCAACAAGGTACGCGAGTACAGCATGCAACAAGGTACATGAGGCTGCAGATGGCCACTGATGAGACAGGTGGGCACAGTGAGGCTGTAAATGGGCACAATGAGGTTGCAGATGGGCACAATGAGGCTGCCGATGGGCACAATGAGGCTGCAGATGGGCACAGTGAGGCTGAAGATGGGCACAGTAAGGCTGAAGATGGGCACAATGAGGCTGCAGATGGGCACAGTGAGGCTGCAGATGGGCACAGTGAGGCTGCAGATGGGCACAGTGAGGCTGCAGATGGGCACAGTAAGGCTGAAGATGGGCACAATGAGGCTGAAGATGGGCACAGTGAGGCTGCAGATGGGCACAGTGAGGCTGCAGATGGGCACAGTGAGGCTTCAGATGGGCACAGTAAGGCTGAAGATGGGCACAGTAAGGCTGAAGATGGGCACAGTGAGGCTGAAGATGGGCACAGTAAGGCTGAAGATGGGCACAGTAAGGCTGAAGATGGGCATTGTTGCCCCGCTTTTTCCACTTACAGTAGCTGCTGCATTTCCCACCCTAGGCTTATACACGAGTCAATAAGCTTTCCCAGTTTTTTGTGGTAAAATTAGGTGCCTCGGCTTATATTCTGGTCGGTTTATACTCAAGTATATACAGTAATTAGGTAAAGCTTCTGGAAAACGAAAAAGATGGTGGGACCCCATTGGTTGGTCTTCCAATGTTCTGCATCTGCCAAAACAATAAATTCAAGCTACTAATCTTGCATCCCCAGACAATGATCTTAGGACCTCTGGCCTAACAAACTGAAATGACGTAGCAAGTTGAAATCTCCATTTTATGTCCGATATATAATTGATCAATTACAAGGTAACAAATGAAAATGTTTTACGACATGAAACTTATTTTAGAACTACAAGTATGTTGAATTATTCTCTATTTTCTGTATAGATATCTCAGGGCTTCTTGGAGGATCCATAGAGATAACTACCCCAAATTAAAAGAACCGGGCATAATGCCGCGTACACACGTTCATTTTTCCCGTCGGGAAAAATAAAAAAAAATTCTTTTGGACGAGAAAAACGACCGTGTGTGGGCTTTTTGTCATTTTTCCCCCGATGGGAAAAACAGCATTAATCACGACGAGAAAAATTAGAACATGCTCTAATTTTTCTCGTCGTGATTCCCGTCATTTTTTTCCGCGGCAGTTTTCCCATAGGGAAGCACTGCCGCGGAGCCCACACTCAGTAGTTTTTTTCGACCAAGAAAAAAAAATGTCATTTAAAACGGCCGCGTGAAGGGGAACAAGCTGTTCCTTGTTTTTTCACGTCGATTTTCTCGATGGTGTTTTCACCGCCGAAAAAAAAATTGATCGTGTGTACGCGGCATAAGGTACAGGTAGTCTGTCACATTCACACCAACTAAAAGTGTTTTGTATTAGTCATGGGTGGGTTTTAACTTTTGAAAATTATGAATTTTTAAAGATACACAGATCATTTGTTTCCTTATACATCCATGAAATCAAAGGAAGGCCCATTTAGTATAAATTTTGGAAATCTCAAGATGTTCTAAGCTAGAAATGAAAATGGAAAGTGTTTATAAAGGGCATTATGTGGACTTATCACTTGCGAAGCCTTCCATTGGTAGAATGACAAAGCCTCTGCAATGTTTTCCGCCGTGTTATGTTGTGTTGCTGGTAGCTAATCTTCGTTTGTTTCCATTAGTGCCAACTTTTTTAGAACAGACCATGTAAAATATGGAACAATCCTAAAAAGCATCAGTTTCCACCTGACAAAAAAAATAAATAAAAAAAAATAAATGATGTTCTCTGGCCAATGTAATATTGAACACCAGCTCTAGCTTTATATCCATAGAATATTGTTCTCATGAAATGCTTACCCATACTGGACTTTTATTGGTAACGTAAACCCGTTCTGGCATAAAATGTTTCTCAGATAACAGCCGTGCCTTAACCACTTCAGCCCCGGACCATGAAGATCTTAATGTATAGAACTGCCCAAATAGTGATGTAGCGGGTACTTGAATTTAGG
The DNA here is from genome assembly GCA_029206835.1 of Rana muscosa. Lineage (NCBI taxonomy): Eukaryota > Metazoa > Chordata > Amphibia > Anura > Ranidae > Rana > Rana muscosa. The sequence continues at coordinate 298,122,518 of CM055124.1, forward strand.
GGAAGCATCTGGGTGGTAGTGTAACCCAGATGCCTTGATTGTTAGGAAATTCAAGGTTCCCTTTGTGAGTCTTGGAGGACTCTGGTGGTGTGAAGTTCCCGCCGGCCTATAGGTGGCGTTGTTGCCTTGGACCGGGGCTGAACTCGCACCACAAGACTGTACCTTTTTGGGGAACCCGCTGTGGCGCGAAGGGAGAGGTCATAAAAGGGGCGAACGCCCTGGTCACGGGAAGAGAGTCCGGAGCGAGAAGAGGCAGCCGCACCCAGGCACCTTCGGCCTGGGTGCTGGCGTTCCGGTGTTCCGGCTAGGTCAAGGGCACCTAGGCCCGTAGCAGAGATGGAGTCCATCTCAGGCACCTTTAGCCTGGGGTGAGGTACTATGGTGGATGCCTGGGGCTCAGTACCTTCGACTGAGTTCCGCGAGGGTGGAGGAATCTGAGGGGGCCCTAACTCCTTGGGTGCCCGTGTCTGAGTTTGTGAGGACTGGTGTGAAGTAACTTCTCTGAAGAGCCCGGCGCGGCATCGCTGGTGACGGAGAGGCCTCCATTTCTCCCTTGGACGGATTTCTTCCTCTGACAGGGGCAAAGTGAGCGAAGGTAATTCACGTTCTACATCACCTAGTCAGTGGCAGTGACTATTCACCACTGGTGACAGCACAGTGGTCAGCCGCAGAAGGGAAAGGATTGTGCCTCGATCTGTCCCCATCATTTTCCAAAGTAAAGAGATTGTTTTATTGCTTGGCAAGAAGAATAAAACTGTGTTGGACCTATTCACTGTGTGGAACTCTGGTTACTAGAAGCAAAGGAGTCAGGGACGAAGTACTGGACTTGACTCTAGGACACCTACACAAAAACCCAATTTGCTGGCCTTCACCTCTTAGTTATGGAGGACATGGGCCGTGGTGTGACTTATCCCTCTCTCCCAGGTACCCCTAGACAACAGCCGCATAACCAATAAAGATAGAGAGAGCAGGGAGCGGCCCCGCTACAGTGTGATTTACAAATGAAGAGGTCATTGTACAGAATGGTCTAAAAGATGCCAAAAGCAACCCGATTTCAACTTTCATTTTGTAATGAAGGTTTGAAAACGACGGCACATAACCGATTGCTATGAGCAACCTAGACTGATGTTTTGTGCAGGATTTCCCACATCCAAGAGACTCCAGCCAGTCCTGAGATTTACACAGCCCTACTAAACCCAGGTTGGTGACCTTACATTTTTTTAATTCAGTTAAAGCAATACAGCCAAGTCACCTGCCTGTCCCAGGCTGTGATTGAACAATGAAGGAGTAGCAGCAGACTGATGAGCTCATCTCTCTGCTATCAGCAGGTCCCTTATCAGCATAGGGCTATTCAGTACACCTGATTGGCCCTAGTGCTGCCTCTCCCGCTCCCAGTCTTAGTGATGACCTGTACAGCAGATACCAAGCAAAATTCAGCTAAAATTTTTGGATTTAACCTCCCTGGCGGTATGATTCTTTCTGGAATTATGTACCAAAAGCGGTACAATTATTTTGCATGAAAATTTGGTGTTATGTATTATAGGCCTGCGATTCTTAGTAATTACTTACTTAAACCTAAGCAAACCAGAGTCTAGTAGACATCCCGGGTATGATAAATATGAAACACAAAATTATAAATTATAATATAATAAATAACTATAAATAATTATAAAAAATAGTAATCTAATTATAATAAAAATTATTCAATAATGTAATCAAATCAAAAACACTGAAATTTGCTCAGTTGCAGAATTGTCGCTGTCATTAGATTTAGTGTTTGATGACGAATTTCCCCACAAATCGCTATCTCTTAATTCTGCGAGTGATTCTAATTTATTATCGCTGCTTTCTAGTTGGTCTAAAACCACTTTTGACATAAAGGGACACTTTTTGGTTGCTATGGACAATCTCCATTTTCCAGGCAGAAAGAACGATTTTTATTATATAAAAGTGCATGCAGGACACTGGACAGACCACTAGGGACAAAGGGGGTGTGTAATTATTACATACAGTACTGTAATCTGTAAGATTACAGTATACTGTATGTATACTATGTGTTTCACTTTTTGAATTTGGCGCCCAGTTCCGCTCCCTTGCGACGCTGCGGCTCGCAGGGAACGGAACTAGGAAGTCAGATGGGGACGAAAGTGCCGACACTCGCCGGAGATCTCGCTGGCGATCACAGCAGAGGACATCATCGCTGGATCGCCAGGAGAAGGTAGGGAAACTCCGCTGCGAGCTCTGCAATGTCTACCCCGAGCGTGACTCGGGGTTACCGATCCTAGCATAAAAAAACAACCCCGAGTCACGCTCGGGATTACCGCTAGGGAGGTTAATATTTTATTACCTATATAAACGGCATTAATTGGGGTTGCTGTGCAGCTCCTTGACATTCTTTCTAAGCACTCTACTCCTGGCACAGGCAATACTCACAAATTTGTTTGCCATTGCAAAAATCTTCCAGTCTGTGCCATCGGCTCCTGCCTGGTTCTGAATGATCGCCTGTAATTTAATGTCACCATTGACACAACATTCCGTGCATAGAGAACAAGAGAGCAAATGTTGGGACGTGTGCCAGAAACCATACTCTGCATCTCATCTTTTACTCAGGCTGCAGTGTCAGGACAGCTCTTTGTTTTCAAGTTTGCATGACAGGTCCTCTTCCCTTAAAGCTACATGACCTTTAGGCAAGACTTGCCGTCCTGTAGCTCAGAAGTCACAATCAACATTATCACAAATCAACACAGAACTCCTTCACACAATAGCAGAGTTAATTAACACATTATAGCAGACAACAGACAGACACCGGTGGCTGGAGTTGACATCAGCACCTCCTAACAGTATGAATCAGTCAGTCTTTCTAATATGGCATATACAGGGTTCCATTTTAAAGCGGAGGTTCACCTGAAATTTTTTATTTAAAAGCCAGAAGCTACAAATACTGCAGCTGCTGCTTCACTGCCCGGTTCCCTACGGCGCATGCGCGAGTCGCGCTGCGCCGTCCTCACTGGTCCCCGCTGTGTTCTGGGAGCTGTATTTCCCAGAACACAACGGGGGGGGGGGGGGTGACGCGAAAGAGCGGGACTCCCGCAGGAGTCTATTCCGAGAAGTGGTGCAAATACCTGTTTTATACAGGTATCTGCACCCCCTCCCCCCTGAAAGGTGCCAAATGTGACACCAGAGGGGGGGAGGGTTCCGAAAAGTGGAGGTTCACTTTTGAGTGAACCTCCGCTTTAAGTAACCCAAGCCACATTCTTAATGTCCATTATTTTCTTGCTCACCCTGTGCCCCTAATAGACACAGGGTGACTTAGACATAAGAGGTGCATGGGGAGCTGAAACAAGGGTATTGCATACTTTCCAAGGGATTCTGGGTTCCACGGGCCCTCCTGTCACAAGGACAAAAACTATAATTTTGACACGTGCAATGTAAAAATAATTCCAAACTAATAAAGTGTGTCCTCTGTGTTCAGGCTGCAGGCTTACGTACAACTCTGCCTTGACTCGCCCCCATAAAGTGTAGCCAGCACCGATCGCCCACCACTGAGATTTACAGTTTTAGCTGGAGTACTTGGATCGCAGCAGTTCACTCCTACTCCAGCTTCTCCATTCAGTAAATGTCTCGCCTTCTTTCCAACATACAGTAGGCAAGAGCTCTGAGATTGGAGGAGAGGCAGATGAACATCACAAGCTCCACCACTCCTTTTACAGAGCGAATTGCATTCACTGAAAAGACACAATGGAGGAGCTAAAGTGGGAACGACGCACTGTGATCCAAACTTTCCACCCAGAACTGTAACTCCCAGTGGCGGGGTTCATTTATATTTTAACCCCTTCTTACCTGGTCTGCAGGATACAGCTTCAATAGCATACTGCCCTGCCCAACAAATCCAGTGCTGTCCAGCTGTAAACCTCCGGACTCTACTGCTCTCCAGATTCAGCGCCGTCCTCTTCTTTGTGACGTCACTAGTAGGCTGGCTGTCTTTTCCGGGTTCTAGCAGCTGTCCTCCTGAGGAAGCCTTCAGAGATGTAGGACGTGGCTATCCCAGGAGGCTTTGGGCAGGAAGGGCCTAGGTGATTAGAGTTGGCTATGCTCCACTAAACATAGGTATCCCCCCTACCCCAAAAAAATTGGCTGCAATTTAAAGATTGATAACAGGGGTAGAAGAGCAACATGGAAGGAACAAGCAAAAATAAGTCAGGGTTAAATATTAAGATTCCTTTAAATTGAGCTTGTAACCACCACTGGACAGCAGCATACAGCAGCCAAAGGCAAGATTTAGTATGCAGACACTGCTCCCGCCATGCAGATAACAGGAGGAACCAGGCAGTAGGCTGGCTGTCACGTCTGGGTTCTAGCAGCTGGCCTCCTGATGAAGCCTTCTAAAATGTATGACGTGGCTACCCCAGGAGGCTTTGGGCAGTGGGGGGGCATCTTTCACACCTAGGCATGACGAGTTGGCTATGCTCCACCAAAAATTGGTATCCCCTCACCCCCCAAAAAAATTGGCCGCAATTTAAAGATTGATAATAGGGGTAGATGAGCAACATGAAAGGAACAAGCAAAAATTTGTGAAGGTTCACTTTAAGATTCCTTTAAAAGGAGCGTGTAATCTCACAGGGCAACAGCTAGAGGCAAGATTTAGTACACAGACGCTGCTCATGCCATGTAGATAACAGGGGAACCAGGCAGTAAGCTGTCTGTCTCTTCCATGGTTCTAGCAACTGACCTCCTGATGAAGCCTTCTGAGATGTATGACGTGGCTACCACAGGAGGCTTTGGGCAGGGAGGGGGGCATCTTTCACGCCTAGGCAAGAAGAGTTGGCTATGCTCCATCAAAAATAGGTATCCCCCACCCCCAGAGATTGGCAGCGATTTGAAGATTGATAATGGGGGTAGAGGAGCAACATGGAAAGAACAAGCAAAAGTGAGTGAAGGTTCACTTTAAGATTCCTTCAAAAGGAGTTTGTAACCACGACTGGACAGCAGCATACAGCAGATAGAGGCAAGATTTAGTATGCAGGTGCTGCTCCTGCCATGCAAATAACCGAGGAACCCGACAGTAGGCTAGCTGTCTCTTCCGGGTCCTAGCAGCTAGCCTCCTGATTAGGGTGACCACATTTCCAAACTGCCATTCAGGGACACGCTCCCTCTCTCACCTTCCCCCAAAAAAGATGAGGGGGGCGGGGGGAAATGTAGTCTCGGGTTGATGGGGAATTTGACGACAGGTTATTTGTCGGGTGAATGTGCCACTTGCCACCAGATGCAGTGCCGCTTGCCACCCATAGCCTGCCACCAGATGCAGTGCTGCTGTTACTCCCTCTGCATGAGCTGCATGCATAGAAGGAAAGGAGGGGACTCACTATCTGGAGAGTGAAGGTCACACTAGTCCCTGCTGCTTGCCGCTGGGTGCCAGAGAAGGAGGAGGTGCGGAGGTGGGTGGGGACAGCAGTGCTGCACTAGGCGCAGGCCTCGCTCCCGGCCTCACTGTCTGAGAGTAAATTGTCACTGGTTGCAAGATTCCAGGCAGCGTCAGCCGTAGCAACCAGTTCCGGAAATGTAGTTAGTAGGGGGTGGCTGTGTCCTCTATTTCATTCCAGGACATTGTATTGTCCCAGAATGAAGGTGCCCGGGACCCGGGACAGACATGTCAATTGCGGGACAGTCCCGGCCAATCCGGGACACATGGGCACCCTACGCCTGATGATGTTGCCTGGATGCCTTCTGAGATGCGTGATGTTGCTATCCCAGGAGGCTTTGGGCAGGGAGGTACATCGTTCTCGCTTAGGCAAGAAAGGCAGAAGAGTTAGCCTATGCTCCAAGACAAATAGGTATCCCTCTCCCCCTCCAAAATAAAATTGGCTGCAATTTGATGATGAGGCCAGAGGATCATCACGGGAGGAACAAGCAAAACCGCGTGAAGGTTCACTTTAAGATTCCTTCAAAAAAGGAGCTTGTAACCTCCACTGAACAGCAGCACACAGCAGCCAGAGGCAAGAATTAGTACGCGGACGTCGCTCCCGCCATCGTTTAAATATCCATCCAAGTTCTTTTATTTTTTCTCAAAAAGAAGAAGTAAAAAAAAAAAAAGTGTCATTCTAATTAGATAAATCCTTTAAGCACATGGCCTGCAGTTCGTCATGGAAATTAACCTCCCTGAAGATCACAGTAACTGAAATAAGAAACTCAGTGTTTTGGCATACTGCAGTGAAATTAGAGACCCGGCACTGACTTTAATACACACTTTCATAAACTTACCACATTTCATCCGTCTGAAGCTCCGCATACTCATTCCTTCAACCCAACGCTACTGGGAGAATTAGCCACCTTCGATTAGGCGCTGGATGGGGAGGGGGAGGGGGGGGAGGCCAGGGCACCATCTATTTTAAGCATGCAGCTAAAGAGGAACAGGGAACACATATTATATATATATATATATATATACACACACAGGTCCTTCTCAAAAAATTAGCATATTGTGATAAAGTTCATTATTTTCTGTAATGTACTGATAAACATTAGACTTTCATATATTTTAGATTCATTACACACAACTGAAGTAGTTCAAGCCTTTTCTTGTTTTAATATTGATGATTTTGGCATACAGCTCATGAAAACCCCAAAATCCTATCTCAAAAAATTAGCATATTTCATCCGACCAATAAAAGAAAAGTGTTTTTAATACAAAAAAAGTCAACCTTCAAATAATTATGTTCAGTTATGCACTCAATACTTGGTCGGGAATCCTTTTGCAGAAATGACTGCTTCAATGCGGCGTGGCATGGAGGCAACCAGCCTGTGGCACTGCTGAGGTGTTATGGAGGCCCAGGATGCTTCGATAGCGGCCTTAAGCTCATCCAGAGTGTTGGGTCTTGCGTCTCTCTTCCCAATATCCCACAGATTCTCTATGGGGTTCAGGTCAGGAGAGTTGCCAGGCCAATTGAGCACAGTAATACCATGGTCAGTAAACCATTTACCAGTGGTTTTGGCACTGTGAGCAGGTGCCAGGTCGTGCTGAAAAATGAAATCTTCATCTCCATAAAGCTTTTCAGCAGATGGAAGCATGAAGTGCTCCAAAATCTCCTGATAGCTAGCTGCATTGACCCTGCCCTTGATAAAACACAGTGGACCAACACCAGCAGCTGACATGGCACCCCAGACCATCACTGACTGTGGGTACTTGACACTGGACTTCAGGCATTTTGGCATTTCCCTCTCCCCAGTCTTCCTCCAGACTCTGGCACCTTGATTTCCGAATGACATGCAAAATTTGCTTTCATCCGAAAAAAGTACTTTGGACCACTGAGCAACAGTCCAGTGCTGCTTCTCTGTAGCCCAGGTCAGGCGCTTCTGCCGCTGTTTCTGGTTCAAAAGTGGCTTGACCTGGGGAATGCGGCACCTGTAGCCCATTTCCTGCACACGCCTGTTCACAGTGGCTCTGGATGTTTCTACTCCAGACTCAGTCCACTGCTTCCGCAGGTCCTCCAAGGTCTGGAATCGGTCCTTCTCCACAATCTTCTTCAGGGTCCGGTCACCTCTTCTCGTTGTGCAGCGTTTTCTGCCACACTTTTTCCTTCCCACAGACTTCCCACTGAGGTGCCTTGATGCAGCACTCTGGGAACAGCCTATTCGTTCAGAAATTTCTTTCTGTGTCTTACCCTCTTGCTTGAGGGTGTCAATGATGGCCTTCTGGACAGCAGTCAGGTCGGCAGTCTTACCCATGATTGCGGTTTTGAGTAATGAACCAGGCTGGGAGTTTTTAAAAGCCTCAGGAATCTTTTGCAGGTGTTTAGAGTTAATTAGTTGATTCAGATGATTAGGTTAATAGCTCGTTTAGAGAACCTTTTCATGATATGCTAATTTTTTGAGATAGGATTTTTGGGTTTTCATGAGCTGTATGCCAAAATCATCAATATTAAAACAAGAAAAGGCTTGAACTACTTCAGTTGTGTGTAATGAATCTAAAATATATGAAAGTCTAATGTTTATCAGTACATTACAGAAAATAATGAACTTTATCACAATATGCTAATTTTTTGAGAAGGACCTGTATATAGCAAAAGTTTTAGGCAGGTGTAAAAAAAAATGCTGTAAAATGAAGAATGCCATTCAGTATCTACATAGAAGTGTTAAAGCGGTTGTATACCCGCTGGCACTTTTTTTTTATTTTCGTACACCTGTAAGGCAAAAGGCATAATGAGCTCACGGCCGCCATCAGGGGGGTACAGGCAGTACACCTGTAAGGGGCCCAGAGGTCCCCAGGGGCCCGGATGGCAACCCCCCCTTCTTTTTTTTTTTGGTAAGGGGCCCGGATGGCAACCCCCCTTTTTTTTGGGGGGTAAGGGGCCTGGATGGCAACCCCCCCTTTTTTTTTTTTGGTAAGGAACCCCCCCTCTTTTTTTTTTATACATTTTTTTTTGTAAGGGGCCCAGAGGTCCCCAGGGCCCCGGATAGCCACCCCCCTTTTTTTTTTATTATTTTTTTTTTTTGTAAGTGGCCCAGAGGTCCCCAGGGCCCCTTTTTCTTATAATTTTTTTTTTTCGTTCGTCAGCACCCAAAGCCCCCCCCCCGACCTCAATTTGTGGTGGCAGAACCCCCCCCCCGCTTCTCAAATTCGTGGCACCCCCCCGCTTCTCAATTCGTGGCACCCTCTCGCCTCTCAATTAGCGGCGGCGACCCCCCCCCCGCTTCTCAATTTGCGGTGGCAGCACCACCCCCCGGTTCTCTGCTCCAGGGGGCCCATGCCTGAAGCTGTGTAAGGGGCCCCAAAATTCCTGATGGCGGCCCTGGTATGAGCTAGTATGCCGTGAGTGGCTGGAGCCATGATGTCGTTACTCCCGCGAGACTTCTTTCCGACAAGGGACAAGGGCTGGTGTCTGCCGAGAATCCCCGATGCGCATGCGCCGCTGAAGTCAGCGGCTCATTGCAAGGGGAATATCTCGGAATATCTCCTAAACCGTACAGGTTTAGGAGATATATTTTTTTTTTTTTTTACCTACAGGTAAGCCTTATTCTAGGCTTACCTGTAGGTAAAAGTTCCAAAAATTACTATACAACTCCTTTAATCGTTTATTTTGTATCAATTAACATGAAAAGTAAATGAACAGAAGATAAATCCGAATCAAATCAATATTTGGGGTATATATATATATATAAGAAGCATTATTACTTTTGCACAATACTGTAATATTATATATTTTATCTCTCTCTCTCTATATCCACATACCGTACATACACTATATTACCAAAAGTATTGGGACACCTGCCTTTACACACACATGAACTTTAATGGCATCCCAGTCTTAGTCCGTAGGGTTCAATATTGAGTTGGCCCACCCTTTGCAGCTATAACAGCTTCAATTCTTCTGGGAAGACTGTTCACAAGGTTTAGGAGGGTGTCTATGGGAATGTTTGACCATTCTTCCAGAAGCGCATTTGTGAGGTCCGGCACTGATGTTGGATGAGAAGGCCTGGCTCGCAGTCTCCGCTCTAATTCATCCCAAAGGTGTTCAATCGGGTTGCGGTCAGGACTCTGTGCAGGCCAGTCAAGTTCCTCCACCACAAACTCGCTCATCCATGTCTTTATGGACCTTGCTTTGTACACTGGTCCAAATCATTTGGTGGAAGGGGGATTATGGTGTGGGGGTTGTTTTTCAGAGGTTGGGCTTGGCCCCTTTAGTTCCAGTGAAGAGAACTCAGCATACCAAGACATTTTGGACAATTTCATGCTCCCAACTTTGTGGGAACAGTTTGGGGACGGCCCCTTCCTGTTCCAACATGACTGCACACCAGTGCACAATGCAAGGTCCATAAAGACATGGGTGAGCGAGTTTGGGGTGGAGGAACATGACTGACCTCAACCCAATAGAACACCTTTGGGATGAATAAGGCCACTTTCACACTGAGGCGCTTCTAAACTGCCAGTAAAAACACTGAGCGCTTTTGAAGAGCTTTCCATTCATTTCAATGGAGCAGAGTTTTTCACAGCCCTGCCAGCACACTGCCCCAGTGTGAAAGCATTCATTGATTTTAATGACAATACGTTTTCGTGAGCTTTTTAGGCGCTGTTTTTAGCATGAAAGCGCCCGAAAAGCGCCTCAGTGCGAAAGTGGTCTTAGAGCGGAGACTGTGAGCCAGGCCTTCTCTTCCAAATCAGTGCCTGACCTCACAAATGTGCTTCTGGAAGAATGGTTAAACATTCCCATAGACACCCTCAATATTGAACCCTACGGACCAAGCCTGGGATGGCATTAAAGTTCATGTGGGTGTAAAGGAAGGTGTCCCAATACTTTTGGTAATATAGTGTATGTATATATATATATATATATATATATATATATATATATATAGATTTTTTTTTTTTCCCGTCTATAAGCATCTGCTCGGCCAATCTAGGAAATGTCTCTCTCATGAATATGGCTATGAAATTAGTTGCGTGTGACGCGCTTCCCTGAACAGGGGCCTACATAATTCCCATCCACTTTTGCTAATTTCATTAAGAAACTGGCTGCTACATTAAATGCACAATGCAAATGTCTACATGGAGAGATACGGGCGATGAAATGATATAACCAAAATGGGCGTGGAAGGCAGGTGCAATATAACGTGCCCTTTACAACTTCCACTACATCGTAAGGGTGTTGTACTCGGGTTTCTCAGTAATTTCAATGATAGCTACACATGCAGCAATTTTCCGGCAATTTCAACCATGGTCAACTGGCCTTTGATCGTATTTACGGCTGAACAGATCACGGCAGCTGATCACCAATGTTTTTTTTTATATCTGAGGGGACCTTCATCTTCCCCATCCACTAAATACCCCTTTTCACCTCATTTACTAAGATAAGGGAAAATTCCCTTGCAAAGTGAAGAGCCGAATTTACCTTAAAAGGGGTTGTAAAGGTTTGAATATATATATATTTTTTAATAACATACATGTCATACTTGCCTCCACTGTGCAAAACTAACTGCACAGTGGGAGGTAAGTATGACATGTTTGTTATTTAAAAAAAAAAAAAATTTGAACCTTTACAACCCCTTTAAGGCAAATCGGGTCTTCGCTTTGCAAGGGAATTTTTCCTTATCTTAGTAAATGAGGTGAAAGGGGCCCCGAATATCGTCTTCTGGGGTCCCTCGGCGGCTGTCTCGGCTCCTCCCCGCCTCAGATAACCCCCTCTGGGAAGCGCTCTCCCAAGGGTATTACCTTGTGGGTGCGCTCCTGAGTCCTGTATTCGGCGTCCATAGCCGCCGAGTACAGGACTCGGCCACGCCCCCCGGCACCCGCATCATTGTATTTGATTGACAGCAGCGCAAGCCAATGGCTGCGCTGCTATCAATCTATCCAATGAAGAGCCGAGAAGACCGGGCAAAAGGAAGAGCGCGTTCGCGACGCCGGACTTTCCAGGGCTCAGGTAAGTAAAACGGGGGGGGGGGGGGGGCGGTAATTGTCAGATGTTTTTTCGCCTTAATGCATAGGATGCATAAACCACTTCAGCCCCTGACCATTTGGCTGGTCAAAGACCAGAGGGCTTTTTGCGATTCGGCACTGCGCCGCTTTAACTGACAATTGCGCGGTCGTGCAAAGTGGCTCCCAAACAAAATTGGCGTCCTTTTTTTCCTACAAATAGAGCTTTCTTTTGGTGGTATTTGATCACCACTGCGGTTTTTATTTTTTGCGCTAAAAACAAAAATAAAGCGACAATTTTGAAATAAATTCAATATTTTTTACTTTTTGCTATAATAAATATCCCCCAAAAATATATAAAAAAATAAATAAATTTTCCTCAGGTTAGGCCGATACGTATTCTTCTACATATTTTTGCTAAAAAAAAAAAAAAAAGAAATAAATAATAATAAAATAAATAAAATAAATCGCAATAAGCGTATATTGATTGGTTTGCGCAAAAGTTTATAGCGTCTACAAAATAGGGGATAGTTTTATGGCAGTTTTATTAATTAATTATTTTTTTACTAGCAATGGCGGCAATCAATGATTTTTATCGTGACTGCGACATTATGGCGGACACATCGGACACTTTTGACACCATTTTGGGACCATTGTCATTTTTACAGCGATCAGTGCTATAAAAATGCACTGATCGCTGTAAAAATGACACTGGCAGGGAAGGGGTTAACCTATAGGGGGCGCTGAAGGGGTTAAGTGTGACCTAGGGAGTGATTGATTCTAACTGTTAGGGGGCGTGGCTTGCCGTGACACGTCACTGATCGCTGTTCCTGATGACAGGGAACAGACGATCAATGACTGTCGCTAGGCAGAACGGGGAGATGTTGTGTTTACACTGACCTCTCCCCGTTCTTCAGCTCTGTGACATGATCAAATGCAAGCTGGTAATGGTCCTTGCTCAAAGGATCTAGGCCACTCAGAAAAAACGAAGTTGGAGGGACCGCGCCTTGAGAAGATCGCACACACAGAAGATACAGACAGCCAAGTGATAAGTTTAGAAGTCCATACAACCTAATTCTTGAGAGTGATGCAACAACGGTATCCACCACGTTTTGGGGGGCCAAAAATCCCCCTTCATCAGGGCAACTTCATCAGGCATTGATTTCTGGGGTTCTTAATATGGACTGCAATCAAAATCTCCTATACAGGTATCTGCTTGTTTGAAATAGAAGCATTCAGAGCTCAATGACCATGTCAGAGGTTAGGCAACCTCGGCCCTCTAGCTGTGGTGAAACTAGAAGTCCCATGAGACATTGCAAGACCCTAACAATCACAGGCATGACTCCTAGAGGCAGAGGCATGATGGGATTTGTAATGCAGAGACTGAAGAAAAAGCTTGGACAGCTGCACTCCAAAAATTGGTTGTTTTTATTTTTTTTTAAAAAGGAAAAGATCACATCATATGAATAAGCACTGATCTGTAGTGCGAAACGCGTCAGCTCCATTGCTGTGTTTTGCTGTGATTTTGTGTTGATGTGATCTTTTCCTTTTTTTTTTTTTATGAAAACAACCAATTTTTGGAGTGCAGCTGTCCAAGCTTTTTCTTCAGTCTCTGCATTGCTATATGCAATTGCCTGCACCCTATGCTGAGGATCTAGTGAGCAGAACAACAGCTTCTTTTGAGCGGTAACTTTCTCTCATGATGGGATTTGTAGTTTCACCACAGCTGGAGTGCCGAGGTGGCCTACCCATGGACTATGGGATGGTGTGATGGTAATGCCAGTATGGCATGCAGAGCTCAATGGCTGTGTAAGGTCATTGCCGGTACGGCATACAGAACTCAATGGCTGTGTGATGGCATTGCCAGTACAACATGCAAAGCTTAATGGCTGTGTGATGGCATTGCTGGTACGGCATGCAGAGCTCAAAGGCGGTGTGATGGCATTGTCGGTACGGCATGCAAAGCTTAATGGCATTGTCGGTATGGCATACAGAGCTCAATGGATGTGTGATGGCATGGTCGGTACGGCATGTAGAGCTCAATGGTTGTGTAAGGGCATTGCTTGTATGGCATGCAGAGCTCAATGGCTGTGAGGAGTACGGCATGCAAAGCTCAATGACTGTGTAAGGGCATTGCTTGTATGGCATGCAGAGCTCAATGGCTGTGTAAGGGCGTTGCTGGTATGGCATGCAGAGCTCAATGGCTGTGTGATGGCATTGCCAGTATGTCATGCAGAGCTCAATGGCTGTGTGATGGCATTGCCAGTATGTCATGCAGAGCTCAATGGCTGTGTGATGGCATTGCCAGTATGTCATGCAGAGCGCAATGGCTGTGTGATGGCATTGCCAGTATGTCATGCAGAGCTCAATGGCTGTGTGATGGCATTGCCAGTATGTCATGCAGAGCTCAATGGCTGTGTGATGGCATTGCCAGTATGTCATGCAGAGCTCAATGGCTGTGTGATGGCATTGCTTGCATTGACCTCTGCGGAGATATTGATACAGTCCATATAGGAAGCCCAGCAATCTGATTTCAGCCCCGATGAAGCAGGATTTTTGACTTTTACCTCCCCCTGTCCCGTCCTTACACCTCCAGCACCGTCACCGTCACACCAATATTTAGCAGACATTTGGATCGGTAAATTGGTGGAATGTCTTTATCACAGTCATGAATACATTTCATAGCGTGAGAGGAACGTTTCCCTTCAACTCTACAGTACAAATAATCAATACATCACTGCAACCCGTCTCATCCATAATCACATGGACTGGATCATTCATCTACAGCAGGGGTCTCCAAACTGCGGCCCGAGGGCCAGATGTGGCCCTTTGCTAGCCTTTATCTGGCCCTTGGGGCACTATTCCTCCCACTGATATGAGGCAATATTTCTCCCACTTACACCAACAATGGGGCACTATATCTTTCACCGATACCAATGATGGAATACTACTCCTCTTCCTATTGACCACCAACCCTGGGGCCATATTTATTTTCACTTATGCTGGGCCATTGACATCTATTGCCTCTGCTGGTCACAATCCGGCCCTCCTAAAGTCTGAAAGACAATAAACTGGCCCTTTGTTTGAAAAGTATGGAGACCCCTGATCTACAGGATAACAAACTGACCCATGTGACTTTTTATTTCATTTATATGTTTTTCTAGAACACTTTCCTCTCTGGCGACTCCGAGCCTTTTTGTGGTGAGGCCGCCATCTTGACCGCACTCGGTAGAATATCGTACTAGGGCAACTTTTTAGTTTTAAGGCAGGTGGCAATTATCCTACCAGCATGTCTTTGGAGTGTGGGAGGAGATAGGAGAACATGCAAACTCCATGCAGGTTGTGCCGTGGTTGGGACGGAGGACCTCTACAAGGCAGATGTGCCAACCACAAGAGATATTCACAGTCTGGTCCGAAGTTTAACCACTTCCCTACCCAGCCATAGTCAAATGACGTCCACAGATGGGATCTCCCATCCTGGGTGGGTGTCATATGACGTCCTCGGCTTTGTAGGGGGATATCTGAATGATGCCTGCAGCTAGAGGCATCATTCAGATATCCTTGTCTTGGGCCGGTGATTCTGTGCACCATAAGAAAGATCATAGCGGTGGTTCTGCCGCTTGATCGTTCTTATAGGCGGCGGGAGGGGACATCCCCCCCTCCCGCCGCCATCCGGTGCTTCTCCGGGCTCTCCCGTGCGATCGGGGACCCGGAGCGAATCTTCCGGCGTCGTTGGTGGGTCACGTAACGAGCATAGAGATGACTGGTGACCAGATGGTCACCAGTCATCTCTATAATCGTCGGAGGCCCGGGCGCGATGTGATGACCTCACGCCCGGGTCCTCAAATGTAAACAAAGCCGCCATTGCGGCTGTAAGTATGAGATCAGTGAAATTTTTGTTCACTGATCTCATGCTTTCCAGCCTGGGAGGAGAGATGTGGGGTCTTATTGACCCCGCATCTCTCAATAAAGAGGACCTGTCACACACATTCCTATTACAAGGGATGTTTACATTCCTTGTAATAGGAATAAAAGTGATCAAAAAAAAAAAAAGTAAAATAATTGTAAAAAAAAAAAAAAATTTAAATTAAAAACGCCCCGGTAGCTCGCGATCAGAAGCGAATGCACATGTAAGTCGCCCACATATGTAAACGCTGTTTAAACCACGCATGTGAGGTATCGCCGCGTGCGTTAGAGTGCGTGCAACAATTCCAGCACTAGACCTCCTCTGTAATTCTAACCTGGTAACCTGTAAAAAAAAATTAAAGCGTCGCCTATGGAGATTTTTAAGTACCGAAGTTTGGCGCCATTCCATGAGTGTGCGCAATTTTAAAGTGTGACATGTTAGGTATCTATTTACTCGGCGTAACATCATCTTTCATATTTTCCCCAAAAATTGGGCTAACTTTACTGTTTTGTTATTTTTTAATTCATGAAACCATTTTTTTTTTTTTAAAAAGGCGTTTGAAAAATTATTGCGCAAATATCGTGCAAGAAAAAAAGTTGCAATGTCCGTCATTTTATTCCCTAGGGTGTCTGCTAAAAAAACATATATAATGTTTGGGGGTTCTGAGTAATTTTCTAGCAAAAGAATGATGATTTGTACATGTAGGAGAGAAGTGCTAGAATAGGCCCGGTATTGAAGTGGTTAAATGAACTGACTGCACAGTTTCCCGGGATCCCCATCTGAAACCAGCAATAGACTGATCTGGCGCTGAAACCTTCTCCAGAATGAATGTAAGTGTCAAGATTAACCACTTGACCTTCAGGAAGGTTTACCCCCCCCCCCCCTTCATGACCAGGTCATTTTTTGCGATACGGCACTGCGTTATTGTACTGACAATTGCGCGGTCGTGCGACGCTGTACACAAATAAAAATTGATGTCATTTTTTTCATAGAGCTTTTTCTTTTGGTGGTATTTGATCACCAACTTTTTTTTTTTGTGCCATAAACAAAAAGTAGTACATTTTAAGAAAAAAAATAATTTCTTTTTTACTTTCTGCTATTAATAATAATAATAATAATAATAATAATAATAATAATATTATTATACAGGATTTATATAGCACCAGTTTGCACAGCGCTTTACAACATTGGGGAAGACAGCACAATACAATACAATAAAATACAATACAATACAATACAGGAGGAATCAGAGGCTATAAACAATATCCAATAAAAAAAAAAAAAAAAAAAAATGTAGTAAAAAAAAAAAAAAATAGAAATTCTTCATCAATTTAGGCCAATTTGTATTCTGCTACAAAATCTCAATGAGCGTATATTGATTGATTTGCGCAAAAGTTTTAGCGTCTAAAAAATAGGGGATAGTTACTGGAATTTATTTTTTATAGTAATAATAGTAGCAATCGGCGACTTATAGTGGGACTGCGATATTGCGGCAGACATTCTGACACTAACTGAATCTTTGTGGGAAGCAGTGACACTAAGGCTGGGTTCACACTATTGCGAATTGGATGCCGAGTCACTGTATCCAATTCACAATAGCAGGAGATTTTAACCGGCTCTCTATGAAGCTGGTTCACATACCCTGTTTCTCTGAAAATAAGCCCTACCCCAAAAATAAGACCCAGTTTGTAAAATCATTGTAATCCGTGCTGTAAAAAGATTATATAATGTGCAGTGTGTCTCCTTTTGTAACTTTATTGTGGAAAATGCCTTATTTTACAGAGCTGCTCAGTGCTCACGTGATCCGCCGAGATCTTCTCCTCTCCTCCCGGCTGATGTCAGCAGCCCCTCCCACTGCAGTGCTCGGAGCGGGTCTGATGTCAGCGAGGGATCTCCGCCCCTCCCTCTGCTGCAGCTCCGGTGCGAATTTCACAGGAGCTCTGTGCATCTTTTGGTCTGTTTGAGGTCCGAATTCAGCCCAAAATTCAAGCTGAAATTGGATCTGAAACGGTGAATGGCGACAAAATGAAAAATTGAGATGTAGCGGTGAAGGGCGACACACCGGACCCCTGCTAGGAGCCGCATGCGGCGATGGTGTGAACCCAGCCTAACACAGTGATCAGTGCTAAAAATATACACGGTCACTGTACCAATGACACTGGCAGGGAAGGCATTAAACATCTATCAGGGGTGTCAAACTGGTGTCCCTCCAGATGTTGCGGAAGTACAAGTCCCATCATGCCTCTGCCTGTGGGAGTCATGTTTGTAACGGTCAGCCTTGCAATGCCTCATGGGATTTGTAGTTCTGCAACAGCTGGAGGGCCGCCAGTTTGACACCTGTGGGGGTGATCAAAGGGTTAAAACGTGTGCCTAACCAGTGTTTATGTGTGTACAGTGTGCTGCTTTCACTAGGGAACATGCTGGATTTTATTCCCTGCTTTGCAGGGAAACAAAACCCAGCACATCCCCGCTGGCAGGACGGAGCTCTGCCTTGTTTACATAGGCAGAGCTCCGCTCAGTGCGTCTCATCACCGATTAGCAAGTGCCAGCGGTCATCTATTGGGCGGCACCTGCTGATCGGCTGCTGCTGTGACAAATTACAGCGCGCCCCCTACCTGGAAAAGCAAGTTATATATATATATATATTATATATTACACACACGATTCTGCACATAAAGCTACAATAGGGCGGTCATTAACTAATAATAGTGACCTTGATTAACCGCTAGCCGACCAGCCGCTGCAGTTATACTGCGGCAGGTTGGCACGGCTGCACAAATCGCTGTAGCTATACGTCGCTCCTTTAAGACGTCATAGCAGTCGTGCGTGTCCCCCCGGAGCCGATGCGCGTGCCCTGCGGGCGCGATGTCCTCTGGGCACCTGCGATCGCTCCTGACAGAACGGGGATGTATGTGTGTGTAAACACACAAATCCCAGTTCTCTCAGAGGAGAGTTCAATCGTGTGTTCCAACAACTATATGTCTCCTCCCCCAGTCAGTCCTATCCCCATACAGTTAGAACACACCCAGGGAACACAGTTAACCCCTTTATCGCCCCCTTGTGTTAACCCCTTCCCTTCCAGTGACATTTACACAGTAATTAGTGGCTATTTTTAGCTCTGATCGCTGTATAAATATCAATGGTCCTAAAATAGTGTCAAAAGTGTCTGATCTGTCCGCTGCAATGTCGCAGTCCTGATAAAAAAAAAAAAAAAAAAAAACGCAGATAAAATAAAATATAAATAATAATAAAAATGACATAAATCTATCCCCTATTTTGTAGACGCTATAACTTTTGCGCAAACCAATCAATATACGCTTATTGTGATTTTTTTTTTTTTTACCAAAAATATATAGAAGAATATATATGGCCTAAACTGATGAAGAAATTTGTTTTTTTATATTATTTTTATTGGATGTTTTATAACAGAAAGTGAGAGCCGGTTCACACCAGGGCGACTCGTCAGGCGACTCAGTCGCCTGACAAGTCGCGTCCCACGATTTTCAATGGAACCGTTCTTATAGGAGCAACTCAGGTCGCTCAGACTTAGAAAAAGGTTCCTGTACTACTTTGGGGGCGACCCAAGGCGACCTGCATTCATTTCTATACAGAAGTCTTATGCAAATCGCCTCGGCGGGCGTCTCAAGTCATCTTGAGATCGCGCCGCCGAGGTCGCCCCCACAAGTCGTGCCGCGTCGCGCCGCCCTGGTGTGAACCGGCTCTAAAAAAAATTATTTATTTTTTTCCAAAATTGTTGCTCATTTTTTGTTTATAGCGCAAAAAAAAAAAAACGCAGCGATGATCAAATACCACCCAAAGAAAGTTCTATTTGTGGGAAAAAGAGACATACATTTTGTTTTGGTAGAGCGTCGCACGACCGCGCAATTGTCAGTTAAAGCGACTCAGTGCCGAATCGCAATGTATTTTTTTTTGCTTTGTCCTAAATGACGGCAGACACACAAACGGAATGAGAGCCATGTGTGACCTATGTGAGTCCCACCAATGAGACCTTCAGTAGCTGTCTATGAGCGATGTGAACATACAACACGTAGAGCGATGTGTAGATTGTTGGCGCTATGGAAATACCTGTAATAAATAATAATTGTCTGAGGTCATCCAGAAACAAAAAGGTACAATAATTACAGATGCAGGCAATGCACCAATGAAGGCCTCCGATGTAACATGACCTGTTGTAGGTACTTATGCTAGGTTTAGGTTTAGGCTTGCGACTAAACCACTGCTCCCCTGAAAATCTATCTACATTTTCTTCAAATCCCAGCAATGAGAAACCCGGGTGTTACACAACTACCATGCCCAACACAGGGAGACCCACTTCGGTGCCCAACAGAGGGACACCAACTATCGTGCCCAACAGAGGGACACCAACTACCATGCCCAACAAAGGGAGACCAACTGATGTGCCCAACAGAGGGACACCAACTACCAAGCCCAACATAGGGAGACCAACTATCGTGCCCAACATAGGGAGACCAACTACCACGCCCAACAAAGGGAGACCAACTGATGTGCCCAACAGAGGGACACCAACTACCAAGCCCAACATAGGGAGACCAACTATCGTGCCCAACATAGGGAGACCAACTACCGTGCCCATTGTAAGGACACCAACTACTGTGCCCAACATAGAAAGACCAACTACCATGCTCAACATAGGGACACCAACTATCGTGTCCAACACAGAGACACCAACTATCGTGCCCAACAGAGGGACACCAACTACGATGTCCAACAGAGGGACACCAACTACCACGCCCAACAAAGGGAGACCAACTGATGTGCCCAACAGAGGGAGACCAACTATCGTGCCCAACATAGGGAGACCAACTACTGTGCCCAACATAGGGAGATCCACTACCGTGCCCAGCATAGGGAGATCCACTACCGTGCCCAGCATAGGGAGATCCACTACCGTGCCCAGCATAGGGAGATCCACTACCGTGCCCAGCATAGGGAGATCCACTACCGCGCCCAGCATAGGGAGATCCACTACCGTGCCCTGCATAGGGAGACCAACAACTATGCCCACCATAGAGAGATAAACTACCGTGCCCAACATAGGGAGACCAACTACCATGCTCAACATAGGGACACCAACTATCGTGTCCAACACAGGGACACCAACTACCGTGCCCAACACAGAGACACCAAGCAAACTTTTTACTCAGTGCACCAAGCAAACATGATCATGCAAAGCCTCGGGAATGCTTTCTAACAGGGAACTTGCCAGTTATTAGTTAAAAGTGAGACTCTTTGAAGTGATCGGATGAAAAGGACATTCGGGTACGTGGAACTGAGCCGGCAGAGCAGACGAGCCAAGAACAGAGACCTGCAGAGGGATCACACCCTGTTCAGGGACCAGGCATGGAACGAGCAACCACACGGGAGGAACTGCAACACGGCGGACTACCGAAGAACGGCTAAAAGCAGAACGACCAAGGTGTTTTAATTTTACCGGTACTGAGCGAGCACCGCGGCGCGCACAGGCTTCTTCCCGGGACCGCAGAGGATAAATAGATTTGACAACAGACTAACGTAACCATCTCATTTTTTCTAATGAAACTGTTAAGTGCTTTCTCCTTCCCTCCCCACCCCGCCACCCTTTGATCGACAGAGATACATTTCTAGGGAAATGGAGTAGCGGCAACTTTTTTTTTTTACAAGAGCTGCCTTCGAGGTCTCCCCCAGTCACCGAGGACAGCAGAAGGGCCACTACCGTCTCCCCGGCTCTGCCTCCCTTCCCTCCGTGTCCTTAAGACTCCTCTCACCTTGAGGAGTGTTAGGATTACCCGGCATTTATACTCAATGCTTCTCTTTATTCCTTAAGACTTATTAAGAATGATAATGAGCTCCAAAGGACCGTCACGTCGCTCTCCTTCCCTCTCTCTCCACCGCTCTCTTCTCTACGTGCCGATTCTGTCAAAGGCACACAGGACGAATCGAGACCGCAAAAAAAAAAAAAAAAGAATTAAATAAAAAAAAAAAATCTGACAATATGGATCAAGGACACTTGAGGATTTATATTCTATAATTCCACCCTTTCTTTTGTTTTTATTATTCCTCTTCAAATTTCTCATCCCCCTCCCGGACTTTGACCGGGGACGCGAGGAGGCAGCCTGCCTAGAAAACCTCGTTAATGGGAAGCCCTTAAACGGCTGATTAATTTTAGCAAAATTTACGATGTCCTCTTTTCCCCCTTCTTATTCTTGCTTTCAGTTCGGCTGCCGTGTGCCGGCAAAGAGCGTTAACCGGGCTGCCTCGCTTCTCTGTCACCTAGCCGGGGCACTTTAGCAAAAAGCGCAAAAATATATATATATATATATATATATATATTTATATTTATAAAAAATAAATAAATATTGGAGGCATAAAAAAAAAGAATTAAAGAGGAAGAGTAAACTTGATCTCGAACGTAAAAACTCAGAAACATAAACCACGCAGGGATCACGTTTGGTTGGGAATAGGATAAAGGCCTGAGTGGTGCACCCAGGGCCGCTGATAGGGGGGGGGGACCACCAGCCCTCCTGTAGGGGGCCCAGGCACACAGGGGGGGGGGGGGGGGCGAACAGCAGGAGGAATCGGTGTGGTCGGGCAGAGGGGCAATTACAGAAAGATGCCCGGTGCTGCTCTCTGCAGCAGTTAAAAGCCGGTTTCTCTTCCTCCCTTTGGCATTGAGCTGCTGCAGGGAGAGACACAGGGCATCGTTCCTTTAATTACTTCCCCCGCACCGATTCCCCTCCCTGGTCTGCCCACTTCTGATCCCCCCCATGTGCCCCCCTGTCACTGTGCCAATCCCCCTCCCGTGGCACTGCCGGCTTCCCAGTCCTGTAAAAAATATTTTTTTAAGTGTAATAAATAATAAAAAAAAAAATGTTTTTTTACATTTTTATTTAAAAAATGTATCTATTCAAAAAAGGGCGAATTCACGCAGGTTCTTTGTTAGGTTTGTATTGGCTAATAAGACTTTTAGTGTATTTTTAGGGAAAATATTGGTTTTGATATATTGGGGGGGCGTCTGCCAGGTAGGCTGTACGGGGCCCCATCATTTCTAACAGCAGCCCTGGGTGCACCGCGGTTGCACCGATAGGCAATGAGGTTAGACAGGCATCAAAATTTGCTCTGATGCCGCTTACACACGATCGGAATTTCCGACAACAAAACCGTAGCTCCCCCCCCCCCCCCCGACGGATGTTCGCTCAAACTTGTCCTGCCTACACACGGTCGCACAAATGTTGCTTGGAAATTCCGATCGCCAAGAACGCGGAGACGTACAACACTACGACGAGCCGAGAAAGATTAAGTACAATGATTCCGAGCATGTGCCAAATTGGTTTCTGAGCACGCGCAGCACTTTTTGTGCGTCAGAAATGGATGCAGACGGTCGGAATTTTTTGTTGTCGGAAAAATTGAGAACCTGCTCTCAAACATTTGTTGTCGGAAATTCCGACAGCAAATGTCCGATAGAGCCAACACACACACACACACACACAGGTCGGAATATCCGACCAAAAGCTCACATCCAACATTTGTTGTCGGAAATTCCGATCGTGTGTACGCGGCATGAGACTCCCTTCACGTTGTTCCCCACTTTTGCTACACAGAGGATTATTGACTCTCTGAGCTTCCCTCCGTGGATATTAACACATACGCCAACTTCCTGCTTATACTTCAATTTAAAGCGTCAGCGCTGCGTCGGCGGTACATAAAGCCGCCAAACGCTTCACAATGCACTACGCAAAGCTGCAGCATCTCAGTGCTTTTTTCTCTACCTAAAGTCTAACAATTTCTCTTAGGCCTCTTTCACACTGAGGCGCTTGAAAAACTGCCAGTAAAACACCGAGCGCTTTTGAAGCGCTTTTCAGGCACTTTTGAATCGCTTTCAATTCATTTCAATGGAGAGGGACGTTTTTTCAGCGCACTGACCCAGTGTGAAAGCATTCATTGATTTTAATGGAAATAAGTTTTCCTAGGCTTTTCAGGCGCTTTTTTTTAGCCTGAAAATCGCCTTAATTTATTTCAATGGGCAGGGGCACGATAGGTGCGGTATTTTTACCGCTCCTATCGCGCCTCAAAGATGCGGCCTCGCAGGAGTTTTTTTACCCTCCTGCCAGCGCACAGCTCCAGTGTGAAAGCCCACAGGCTTTCACATTGGATACAAAGTAGCGGCTTTTTCAGGGCGCTTTGCAGGCGCTATTTTTAGCGCAATAGCGCCTCAGTGTGAAAGGGGCCTAAGACCCCTTTCACACTGGGGCGTTCAGGCGCTTTGGCGTTAAAAAAAGCGCCTGAAAGAAGCCTCATCTGCAATCCCAATGTGAAAGCCTGAGTGCTTTCAGAGCCCTTTCACACTGCCAGCGCCCGAAAAACGCTGGTAAAGCTCCGCTAAGACCCCTTTCACACTGAGGCGTTTTTCAGGCACTTTGGCGTTAAAAAAAGCGCCTCAATGGGAAGGGGCGCTTTAGGAGTGATGTATTCACCGCTCCTAAAGCGCTGCAAAGAAGCTCCTTGCAGGACTTTTTTTGACGCTCTGCCAGCGCAGCGCAGCCTCAGTGTGAAAGCACCCGGGCTTTCACATTGGGATTGCAGATGCAGCTTCTTTCAGGCGCTTTTTTTAATGCTAAAGCACCTGAAAAACGCCTCAGTGTGAAAGGGGTCTTAGGCTACTTTCACACTGAGGCGCTGTATGCGCTGGCGGTATAGCGGCGCTATTTTTAGCGCCGCTATACCGTTTTTTTTGCCGCGATTTGCGGGCGCTAGCGGGGGTATTTTAACCCCCGCTAGCGGCCGAAAAAGGGTTAAAAACGCCCGCAATAACGCCTCTTTGAGGCGTTTTGCGGGCGTATTAGAGGCGCTACCCCATTGATTTCAATGGGCAGGGGCGCTATAGGAGCGCTATTTTTAGCGCTCCTATTGCACCTCAAAGATGTGGCTTGCAGGAGTTTTTTGAGCCTCCTGCAAGCGCAACGCTCCAGTGTGAAAGCCCTCAAGCTTTCACATTGGATAGTATTGAGAGGCTTTTTTGGGGCGCATTGAAGGCGCTATTTAGAGCGCAATAGCGCCTGCAAAGCGCCTCAGTGTGAAAGGGGCCTTAGTGTTTTTTGAGCTTCGGCGTCTAAGAGCAGTTTTTTCGAGCATTTTTCCAGCTTCAGAACATAACGTTGAATGCCCCCAACTGCTCCCAAGACCACTTTCACACTGAGGCGCTTTTCAGGCGCTTTCACGCTAAAAAAAAAGCGCCTGAAAAGCTCACGAAAACGTATTTCCATTAAAATCAATGAATGCTTTCACACTGGGGCAGTGCGCTGACAGAGCGGTGAAAAAACACCCCTCTCCATTAAAATGAATTGAAAGCTCTTCAAAAGCGCCTGAACAGCTCTTCAAAAGCGCTCAGTGTTTTACTGGCAGTTTTTCAAGCGCCTTCGTGTGAAAGAGTCCTAAATGTTACAAATATGCCCCAAAACAGCTTTTTTTTAGCTTTTTAATTTTTTTTACTGTACTGCAAAAACACTAATAAAATGCTATAATGCTCATAAAAGCTACTAAAATACTATCAGCATTTTCCATCCAGCATTTTTTTTTTTTTAGCTTTTTTTGAGCCTAAAGTGATTGTAAAGGCTTGTTTTTTTTTGTTTTGTTTTTAACAACAAACATGTTATAATTACCTCCTCTGTGCACTTGGTTTTGCACAGAGCAGCCCAGATCCTCCTCTTCTCGGGTCCCTCTTCGCTGCCCCATGGCCCCTCCCCTCCTTTGAGTGCCCCTCAGCCAGCAGCTTGCTACAGGGGGCACCCGAGCCAAGTCACAGCTTCGTGTATCCAGTCAGACACAGAGCCCCAACCTGGCCCCGCCCCTCTCTCTCCTGAGTGGCTGACTGACTTTGATTGACAGCCGTGGGAGCCAATGGCGCTGCTGCTGCTGCTCTGTCTCAGCCATTCAGGAGGAGGAGTGCAGGGAATGCATTAAGATAAAAACCTTCTGCCTTTACAACTCCTTTAAAATAGAAATGAAAGGCAAAACATTTGTACGTAGATACAGTGGAACCTTGGGATTACGAGAATAATCCGTTCCAGGAGAATGCTTGTAATCCAAAGCACTCGCATATCAAAGCGAGTTTCCCCATAGAAGTCAATGGAAACGAAGATAATTCATTCCGCATTGACTTATATTGCATGCAATACCGCATGTGGCCAGAGGTGGTGGGGCGCCGGAGAGACTCAGAAATACTCAGAGACTATTTAAATGCTGTCGGAAACCCCTGTGG
Organism: Rana muscosa; assembly: GCA_029206835.1. Taxonomy (NCBI): domain Eukaryota; kingdom Metazoa; phylum Chordata; class Amphibia; order Anura; family Ranidae; genus Rana; species Rana muscosa. Next base: position 298,148,105 of record CM055124.1, read on the forward strand.
AAAGGTTCGGAAACACTCGGGAACGGAGTATTTCTGAGTATTTCCGAACGGCTCCGAGTGTCACCGGCGCCCCCGCACCTCTGGCCAAATGCGGTACTGCACACCGCAGAGGCTTAAATCCTGCTCGTTTCGTGAGACGACACTCGCAAACCGAGTCAGGATTTTTTTTAAAAAAAAAACCTTGTATTGCAAAACGCTCGTTGTCCGCTGACCACCCGCGATCGCTCCACAGAGAGCCAGAACGGGGATCTGTCAATGTAAACCAACAGAACCCCGTTCTGTCAGGGGAGTACTAAGTGATCGTGTGTTCCTAGTGATCAGGAACAGTGATAGGTCTCCTCCCCCTACAGTTAGAAACACCTCCCTAGGGAACACAGTTAACCCCTCGATCGCCCCCCTAGTGTTAACCCCTTTCCCTGCCAGTGACATTTATACAGTAATCAGTGGCTATTTTTAGCTCTGATCGCTGTATAAATGTCAATGATCCCAAAAAAAGTGTCAAAAGTGTCCGATCTTCTGCTGCAATCCCACTAAAAAACGCTGATCACCGCCATTAGTAGTAAAAAATAAATAATAATAAAAATGCCATTAAAATATCCCATAGTTTGTAGACGATATAACTTTTGCGCAAACCAATCAATATACGCTTATTGGGATTTTTTTTACCCAAAATATTAGAAGAATGCGCTTCGGTATAAACTGATGAAGAATTTTTTTATTGAACATATTTATAACAGAAAGTAAAAAACATGGTTTGTTTGTTTTTTTTCAAAATTGTCGCTCTATTTTTGTTTATAGCGCAAAAAATTAAAAAGCGCAGAGGTGATCAAATACCACCAAAAGAAAGTTCTATTTGTGGGAAAAATCTCTCAGACTCAGACGGGAAAAAAAGTCCTGCAATCAGCGTCTTTGGGGCGGGGGAGGAGCGCTGTATACAAAGTGCTTCGGCAGCGGCGCTTTTTGGGCGCTATGAACCCCTTTCCTATTTAGCGCCCCACTATCGGCCGAATAGCACCGATATAATAGCGGTAAAGCGCTTAACCGCTAGCGCCCCCCCCCCCCCCCCGCGTATGAAAGGAGTCTTAAGGTGAACTTACACTTTAAGCTTTGACAGTATAACCTGGAAGCTGATTGGAGCCGCACACAATCATAACCTATGCTGGGAAGTTTGAAATTCAAAAGTATCTCAGTGTGGCTGATCGGTGTAAACTGATCGATAATCTCCCCCCTAGCCAAATGACTCAGCTTGATCGAGTCTGAATTGATTGGAAAGGAAATAACTATGTGATCATTTGCAAACTTGAGCATATTTAATCGATCACACATTGATTGGATAATAAAATCGAAGCGTGTATGGCCACCACTAGATCTACCAACATCTATGTAGTGCAGGAGCCTGACAGATTGGATACAAAATGATTAAATAGATTAGGTAGGTCCTTATATTATATTGTTTTTAGTTTGGTAAGTATCTATATATCCATCCATCTATAGCAGTGGTTCTCAACTCTAGTCCTCAGGGCCCACCAACAGGCCAGGTTTGAAAGATAACTGAAATGCATCACAGGTGATATAATTTTCTGCTCAGTGATTGCCGTATTCTAGTCTGCATCTCCCCAAGGTAATACTTAAAATCTGGCCTGTTAGTGGGTCCTGAGGACAGGAGTTGAGAACCACTGATCTATAGTATCCATCTATAGTATCTATCTATAGTATCCATCCATCTATAGTATCTATCTATCCATCTATAGTATCTATCTATAGTATCTATCCATCCATCTATAGTATCTATCCATCCATCTATAGTATCTATCTATCCATCTATAGTATCTATCTATCCATCTATAGTATCTATCCATCTATAGTATCTATCCATCCATCTATAGTATCTATCCATCCATCTATAGTATCTATCCATCTATAGTATCTATCTATCCATCTATAGTATCTATCCATCTATAGTATCTATCTATCCATCTATAGTATCTATCTATCCATCTATAGTATCTATCTATAGTATCTATCTATCCATCTATAGTATCTATCTATCCATCTATAGTATCTATCTATCCATCTATAGTATCTATCCATCCATCTATAGTATCTATCCATCTGTAGTATCTATCCATCTATAGTATCTATCTATCCATCTATAGTATCTATCTATCCATCTATAGTATCTATCCATCCATCTATAGTATCTATCTATAGTATCTATCTATCCATCTATAGTATCTATCTATCCATCTATAGTATCTATCTATCCATCTATAGTATCTATCCATCCATCTATAGTATCTATCCATCTGTAGTATCTATCCATCTATAGTATCTATCTATCCATCTATAGTATCTATCCATCCATCTATAGTATCTATCCATCTATAGTATCTATCTATCCATCTATAGTATCTATCTATCCATCTATAGTATCTATCCATCCATCTATAGTATCTATCCATCTGTAGTATCTATCCATCTATAGTATCTATCTATCCATCTATAGTATCTATCCATCCATCTATAGTATCTATCCATCTATAGTATCTATCCATCTATAGTATCTATCTATCCATCTATAGTATCTATCTATCCATCTATAGTATCTATCCATCCATCTATAGTATCTATCTATAGTATCTATCTATAGTATCTATCTATCCATCTATAGTATCTATCTATCCATCTATAGTATCTATCTATCCATCTATAGTATCTATCCATCCATCTATAGTATCTATCCATCTGTAGTATCTATCCATCTATAGTATCTATCTATCCATCTATAGTATCTATCTATCCATCTATAGTATCTATCTATCTATCCATCTATAGTATCTATCTATCCATCCATCCATCCATCCATCCATCTATATTATCTATCCATCTGTAGTATCTATCCATCTATCTATCCATCTATAGTATCTATCTATCTATCTATCTATCTATCTATCCATCTATAGTATCCATCCATAGTATCCATCCATCTATAGTATCTATCCATCCATCTATAGTATCTATCTATAGTATCCATCCATCTATAGTATCTATCTATCCATCTATAGTATCTATCTATAGTATCTATCCATCCATCTATAGTATCTATCCATCCATCTATAGTATCTATCTATCCATCTATAGTATCTATCTATCCATCTATAGTATCTATCTATCCATCTATAGTATCTATCCATCCATCTATAGTATCTATCCATCTATAGTATCTATCTATCCATCTATAGTATCTATCTATCCATCTATAGTATCTATCCATCCATCTATAGTATCTATCTATAGTATCTATCTATCCATCTATAGTATCTATCTATCCATCTATAGTATCTATCCATCCATCTATAGTATCTATCCATCTGTAGTATCTATCCATCTATAGTATCTATCTATCCATCTATAGTATCTATCTATCCATCTATAGTATCTATCAATCCATCTATAGTATCTATCTATCTATCCATCTATAGTATCTATCTATCCATCCATCCATCCATCCATCCATCCATCTATATTATCTATCCATCTGTAGTATCTATCCATCTATCTATCCATCTATAGTATCTATCTATCTATCTATCTATCCATCTATAGTATCCATCCATAGTATCCATCCATCTATAGTATCTATCCATCTATAGTATCTATCCATCCATCTATAGTATCTATCCATCTGTAGTATCTATCTATCCATCTATAGTATCTATCCATCCATCTATAGTATCTATCCATCTGTAGTATCTATCTATCCATCTATAGTATCTATCCATCCATCTATAGTATCTATCCATCTGTATTATCTATCCATCTGTAGTATCTATCCATCTATCCATCTATAGTATCTATCTATCCATCTATAGTATCCATCCATCCATCCATAGTATCTATCCATCCGTAGTATCTATCCATCCGTAGTATCTATCCATCTATAGTATCTATCCATCCATCTATAGTATCTATCCATCCATCTATAGTATCTATCCATCTATAGTATCTATCTATCCATCTATAGTATCTATCCATCTGTAGTATCTATCTATCCATCTATAGTATCTATCTATCCATCTATAGTATCTATCTATCCATCTATAGTATCTATCCATCCATCTATAGTATCTATCCATCTGTAGTATCTATCTATCCATCTATAGTATCTATCTATCCATCTATAGTATCTATCTATCCATCTATAGTATCTATCTATCCATCTATAGTATCTATCCATCTATAGTATCTATCCATCTATAGTATCTATCTATCCATCTATAGTATCTATCCATCTATAGTATCTATCCATCTATAGTATCTATCTATCCATCTATAGTATCTATCTATCCATCTATAGTATCTATCCATCTATAGTATCTATCCATCTATAGTATCTATCTATCCATCTATAGTATCCATCTATAGTATCCATCCATCTATAGTATCTATGTATCCATCTATAGTATCTATCCATCCATCTATAGTATCTATCTATAGTATCTATCTATCCATCTATAGTATCTATCTATCCATCTATAGTATCTATCTATCCATCTATAGTATCTATCTATCCATCTATAGTATCCATCTATCCATCTATAGTATCTATCTATCCATCTATAGTATCTATCCATCTATAGTATCTATCTATCCATCTATAGTATCTATCCATCCATCTATAGTATCTATCCATCTATAGTATCTATCTATCTTATATAGATAGATTAGTATCTATCCATCTATCTATCCATCTATAGTATCTATCCATCTATAGTATCTATCCATCTATAGTATCTATCCATTTATAGTATCTATCCATCTATAGTATCTATCCATCTATAGTATCTATCTATCTTATATAGATAGATTAGTATCTATCTATCCATCTATAGTATCTATCCATCTATAGTATCTATCTATCCATCTATAGTATCTATCCATCTATAGTATCTATCTATCCATCTATAGTATCTATCCATCCATAGTATCTATCTATCTTATATAGATAGATTAGTATCTATCCATCTATCTATCCATCTATAGTATCTATCCATCCATCTATAGTATCTATCCATCTATAGTATCTATCTATCTTATATAGATAGATTAGTATCTATCCATCTATCTATCCATCTATAGTATCTATCCATCCATCGTATCCATCTATCTTATATAGATAGATTAGTATCTATCCATCCATCTATAGTATCTATCCATCCATCTATAGTATCTATCCATCTATAGTATCTATCTATCCATCTATAGTATCTATCCATCTATAGTATCTATCCATCCATCGTATCCATCTATCTTATATAGATAGATTAGTATCTATCCATCTATCTATCTGGTGTTTTGGTAAGTGTAAAGTTGATTGTAAAATCTGACAGTGCGATCTCCGTACAATGTACAATGACCTAAAACTCACTACTAGAGATGCACTGAAATTATCGGATGAAAATAAGGGTATCAGATGCCGATATAAAAGAAAAAGAAAAAAAAAAAAAGTGCTGATAATGGCGCAGAAAAAGCACACAATTCCGGTGTGATTTTATGGCGATTTTGTGGTAATTTTATTTTGCTTGTGGCGTGTTTGTCATGTGACTCAAAAAACGCATCAATAACACAACACGGGTGGATTTTTGATCCATTTTTGCATTCTTGCTGTATTTCATGGGGGAGGTGCCTTTTTTGTGCATTTTTTTTTTTTTTTACATACATAAAATTTAAAGGGGTGCATTTTTCTTGTGCTTTTGTGAACACAAAGTTGCGCGATTTTGATGCGATTTTGCCACAATTTTTCCTGCGACTTGAAGCAATGCCTGTGTAATTTTGAGGTCTGTGGACCTCAAGTCGCATCAAAGTCTGACCAAAGTAGCGCAGGGACTCCTTTGAAGTCACAGCGACTTGAAGACGCACAGATATGAACGGTACTCTTTGGAAATCATGGGCGTACGACTTGTCAATGCGACTTTGCATTTGTACTATTTTTGAATAAAAAATAAAGATTTATTTAAGAGCAACAACTGGTGTGCAGATCATTTCTGTGCATGAACCACAAAACACCTCCCTGTGTTATGGAGAAGACAGGAAGGGGTTTTGTAGTCCCTATCCATTTCCTGTCCTAAGGTGACAAAACGGATCCTCCATAGATACAGTACAGTGAGTGTTGTCACCCTAGGACAGGAAGTGAGTTTATTTGGCAGGATCACCGGGATAAAATAAACATGAAAAAGGAAAACGAATGCAGCCAGCACATTCACCCCCCGTTCCCATTCGTGTGTTTTTCACCTTCTTCCTCTACGCCTGACTTCTCCCAACATCCTTTTTGACTGTCCCCTCGTCCCACGTACTGTATACGCTCAGTTGCTCTACTGCCAGCTTTCAGCAGTGGTGGCCTGTCCATATGGGGCGCCACCCCCTTAATCCATGTGCCCGTCCCCTAATCTACATGCGGGACGCCGGACGCATGGATTCCAATGGGTTTTTTTTTTTGTTTAGAAGCACATGATTAGAGCCTGAGACTCCAATTGGCTTCAAAAAAGGGTGGGCTCGGGGCGCAGAGCACTGCGCCCCGAGCCCACCCAGTTGCATGACAATAGCAAATTAATATTATTCGCTATTGTCTTCCTGATTCACCTCCCGACCAATCAGGAAGTGGGTCTTGAAACCAGTCACCCCGATTGGCCGAGAGGAAAATCGATCCTATTGGCCCGCCGAGGAGGAGGAGGGAGCCCACCCCAGTTGTGACATTAGCCAATATTGGTCTTCCTGACTCTCCTCCCGGCCAATCCTGGCTCAGGAAGCGGGTCCTGAGTCGGAAAGCAATCCAAGCGATTGGAGGAGGAGGAGACGCAGGGGAAGCTTCGCCACCATGAAGCCGAGGAAGAAGAAGGAGAGAAACCTGCAAACTAGATGGGGTACGTGACTGACCGATCGACTGGGGGGGGGGGGTGCGGCAGACCCAACCGACTGACAGATTGCCGCCCCCCCCCCCATTTGCATGCGTTTTTATGCCTCTCTTCCTCTCTTCCCTTTGCCCAGCCCAGGAAAAGACTCCTGAACCGTGATGGGTGCCTGACAACAAAGCTTCCATATCTCCAGGAATGTGCCCTGCTTGGGTGTAAATGTGGGCGCATAGTGGAACTAAACCCATCGATTGGAACCGTTTCCCTAGACAGGTACATTCCAGGCGTGCCATAATTGATAAATGTTACTGTTGCTTGTGCTCTCAACTGAACTGTCGAGCCATCCAATAGCTGGCGTCATAACTGATCACATGTGCAGAATCATGGCAGCTGCAGATCAAAGAGAGGCAAAAGATGGCGGCTTCCTTGGAAGTAAAGGAGAGGAGGGTTTAGTTCCGATTTAAAGCGGTATACAACCCCAAAATAATATACAGCGGAACCTTGGATTGCGAGTAACGCGGTTAACGAGCGTTTCGCAATACGAGCAATATATTTTTTTTAAATCCTGACTCGGTTTGCGAGTGTTGTCCCGCAAAACTAGCAGGATTAAAGCCTCTGCGGCTGTGCAGTATCACATTTGGCCTGAGGTGCGGGGGCGCTGGAGCCGATCGGAGCCCTTCGGAAATACTTGGAAACACTCGGAAATACTCAGAATGTTTTCGAGGCTTTCCGAGGGCAGCCGAACGATCTCAGAGTATCTCAGAGTCTCTCCGGCGCCCCCCCCACCTCTGGCCACATGCGGTATTGCATGCCATAGAAGTCAATGTGGAATGAATTATCTTTGTTTCCATTGACTTCTATGGGGAAACTCGCTTTGATATGCGAGTGCTTTGGATTACAAGCATTCTCCTGGAACGGGTTATTTTCGTAATCCGAGGTTCCACTGAACACTACATCCTTCGATGTGGTGGCTGCATTCATTTTCTTTCTTTAGTCTTTTTTTCCTTTAGGCTCGGTTCACACTTCTGCGACTTGAGATCCGACTTGTGAGACCCCAAGTCACATGACACATGAAATCCCATGTTAGTCAATGAGAGGCGGTCTTAATTAGCACTACTGAAGTCGCTCCGACTTTAGAAAAGGTTCTTGTATTACTTCCTATCCGACTTGTGCCCATAGACTTTAATGGAAGTCGCCTCCAAGTCGGATCCTCATCCATAGCGATGTGATTTGTATCGGACATTACAGGATTACCTGAAAGTCGCATCAAAGTAGTACTCAAGTCGCCGGGCAAAGTCGCGACTTTCAGGTGACAGTAGTGTGAACTGAGCCCAATTCTCACCTGTTCATCCAGCCAGCTAGCTTTAAACTCGCTTTAACAAACCAAGCTGCTCAGCAAAAGTGTCAGTTAGAGGGATGAGACAAACCATTTACCACTGACAGGGGTGCTTACAATGATCAGCTTTTATTTATTTCTGGAAAACCTTTATCCCCAAAAGGGAAAACACGTTTTAGCATGGATCTGCTTATAAAGTCTTATCTGGAGTTTGGCTTCAATTTGTTATTGAAATCCACCCAAGGCAAGCGCTCAGAGGAGAAATGTGATAGGTAGAGGATTTGTGTTAGGAGGGGTGATTTCTTTTGTGGGGGGATTTGGGGAGAGAGAGGATTTTAGGCAGGTGGGGGGAGGGGAGTGAGATTATGCTGGGATGGTGGATTTGGAGTGGGGGGGGGGATTTGTACTCAGAGGTGACATTTAAGTGGAGTAGATGATTAGTGTTAGAAGGGGTGATTTCTTTTGTGGGGGTTCAAATATTTGTGCTGGGGGGGGGGGGATTTGGAATGGGGGTGGATTCGTGGAGTAGAGAATTTGTGCTAGAAGGTGGGATTATTTTTACGGGGGGATTTGGGCAGAGAGAGGACTTTTTTGTGCAAATATTTGTGCTGGGAGGGTGGATTTGGAGCGGGGGGGGGGGGGGAGAATTTGATAGGTAGAGGATTTGTGTTAGGAGGGGTGATTTTTTTGTGGGGGGGGATTTGGGGAGAGAGATGATTTGAGGTAGGAGGGGGTATGGGTGTGCAAATATTTGTGATGGGAGGGGGGGGAATTTGATAGGTAGAGGATTTGTGTTAGAAGGGGTGATTATTGTTTTTACGGGGGGGGGGGAATTTGGGGGGAGAGAGGATTTGAGTTAGGAGGGGGGATGCGTGTGCAAATATTTGTGATGGGAGGGTGGATTTCGAGTGGGGGGGGGGGGGATTTGTTTGTTTTTTAAACACCTGATTAGAGCCAGAGGCTCTAATAGGCTTCAAAATAGGGTGACCTCGGGGGGCATAGAATGCGAACCAAGCCCACCCAGGTGTGTTACAGTAGCGAACAAATATTCGCTATTATAACATTGATCCTCCCAGGCCAATCAGGAAGCGGGTAGTGAGACCCGTCACCCGATTGGCTGAAAGGTCAGGTGATCCTTTTGGATGCCTAGGAGTAGAGGAGGAGAGGCTCGGCTGCTGTGATAGACGAGACGACATGCCTGCCCGATGCCCGCCACCTAGATGGAGAAAGGGGGGGTTTAAGGTGCGGCCCCCCTCAAAAAAAAATATAATAATAATAATAATAATAAACACACCAGCTGCCACTGAGGGGGATGCTTTTTTTGGAGGTGGGGGGGCATTCAAGCTTTGGGATTTGGGAGATGGGGGTGCAAATATTTGTGCTGGGGGGGAATTTTGATAGGTAGAGGATTTGTGTTAGAAGGGGTGATTTTTTTTGGGGGGGGGGGGTGTTTGGGGAGAGAGAGGATTTGAGGTGGGAAGGATTTGTGCTAGGAGAACTCCCCCCCCCTCAAAAAAATAAAATAAATAAATAACACACCACACTGAGGGGGGTGCGCTTTTTTGGAGGTGGAGAGGGGGGGCATTTAAGCTTTGGGATTTGGGTGATGGGGGTGCAAATGATTGTGCTGGGAGGGGGGGGGCGGGATTTGTGCTCAGAGGGGAAATTTGATAGGTAGAGGATTTGTGTTAGAAGGGGTGATTTTTTTGCTGGGGGAGTTTGGGGAGAGCGAGGATTTGAGGGGGGGGAGGATTTGTGGTAGGAGAACCCCCCCCTTAAAAAAAAAAATAATAATAACACACCAGCCGCCACTGCGGGGATGCTTTCTTTGGAGGGGGGGGGGATTTAAGCTTTGTGATTTGGGGGTGCAAATATTTGTGCTGGGAGGGGGGATTCCAGCAGGGGAGCAAATTTGTTCCAGAAGGAGGGGTAATATTTAGAGGATAAGCATGCAAATCAGTGCTTGATTATTTTTTTTTTGGGGGGGGGGGTTTGCTGACACATAAAGCTCATACATCTTAGGGGGGGGGGTGCAGTTTAGCATGATCGCCTTGGGCTCCAGATGACCTTGTCCCAGGACTGCTAGGGTGTCTGCACTCTGGATGGAGGAGCAATGGAGCCACCCTGGGGCTGAAAGTATGTTACTGGCCACATCTCCAGGTAAAAAAAAAGGCAAAAAAATAAAAAATTATAAAAAAAAAAATTAAATAAAAAATGCGGCCACCACATCGAAGGATTGGCTTGATTAACCCTTTAAGCTGCAATACAATCAGTAGAGGAATCTGAAAAGAACTCCATCACTTTTAGCGAGACAGCTTCTTTTACTTTTTTTTTTTTTTTAATAGCTTATGGTCGGCTCTCACCCCCTAACCCCGATCCCTCGTTTATTGAAATTGATTAGCGACATATAAAACGTACGATAGACAGGACAGCGGAATAAGTCAAATCCTAAGAGCATCCGGCGCTATGGCGGCCCTAGACGATCGCGCCGGATGTGGGGGGTTCCCAGCACAGTCCGGGGAGGTAGATGGTTGGAAAAATCTCTTTCCAGAAGAGCCGGAATTTTAAATGAAAAAAAGATAAAAATAAAAAAAAAAAAAGGAAGAAGGAACACAAACACAAAATTGCTAATCCCACTAAACCGTCCATATGGATAGCTGGGTTAGCTAGATAAAAGATTAAGGGGTTTTAATAAGGAAAAGGCGATGCAAGCCGCGGCATGTCGCAGATAGGTAGCCTATACTAGACCTCAAAAAAGACCTAAAAAAAGTTTTTTTTTTCTTCGGGGGAAACAAAAAATGTAAAAAAAAATAAAAAAAAAATAAAAAAAATCCCACACCGATCCGTACAATAATGACAATTCAATCTAAAGCTAATAAAATAATCACGACGGTAAAGGGCAAAAAAAAAAAAAAAAAGTTCCACTGAAATTCCTTGAGGATGCCACTACTGCGACTTCCTTCTGCAACGTTTCCAGGGGGGGGGGGGGGGGTTCCACCGCCACCCCCAACCAAAGAGAGGACAACCTAATCTGTCTACCAATTGACACTACAGACTTTTTTTTTTTTATAAAAAACAAAAAGATACAAATGAATAAAATGTGTTACTAAAGTATCTCTTGTTCTAACTCAATTGTGTGATGAATAAAAAAAAAAAAGAAAAAAGAAAGAAGAAGGGGAGATATGACTTTCCCTGAATGATCTGTTTAACCTAAGCCAGGGAGAAAAAAAAAAAAAAAAAAGAAGTCATTAATTACTTATGTGAGCTATTCCTTCACAAAGACAATAAACCTGCCTGGTCGCCATGGATATGACATATTTGCTCTGAAAACAACACAATAATTAGCAAAGGGGAGAGATCCAAGGAGAATATGCAAACTCCGGAGTTTAAAGCTGTACAGCCTTTTTTTTTTTTTTTAAATAGAACTTGTCACAATCATTTCTGCACTGCAACCTAATGGCATAAACAAACAAAAACAAAATGCATCATGAAGGAAAATAAATAACATAGTAGTAATAATAATAATAATAATAATAATAATAATAATAATAGTATAATAATAAAAAATAAAAAAAAAAGCACATACTATGATTTTTTTTTTTTTCTTTCAGTGCATGCTTTTTTTTTTTTTTTGCCATCTATTTCAAGCCAGGGCAAGAGAAATACTACCTGCTTTTTGATCTTAGTTATTTTTATTTTTTTTAACAGCCAAACTAATTATTTACTTATAGATTTCCTGTGATTTATGTTTTTTCTGGAGGAAATGCAAAAAAATAAATAAAAATAAATCACATGGTCTAATAATACTGCGATGCTCGGCTTACTTATTTTGTGGTTATGTAAGCTAAAAAAAAAAAAAAAAAAAAAGAAACTATTTGGTGTGCAATTTAATCAAGGTCAATGATTTTATACATATTTATATATATAAAATATTAAATAGATCTAAGCAGATCTGGTGGTACGTTGTTTACCTTTATGATCAAGCTTATTTTTTTTTTTTATGATTATGATATTATGAGTAGAAGTTTATTATTATGATTCATCATAAACTTGTGTTATGGAAAAGGAAAAAAAATGGCCAGCTTTTGCGCATGGAGCAGCACAGACCCGGGACTGCTTTGAAGTTGTTTATACATCACTGGGATTAAGTATAAAACAACACAATGGTGGAGCAGCTTTGTTTTTATTGCTAAAAATTCCTCTTTTGGGTCAAAACAAGCTGAACACAGAAGCCTCGTTTAAAAAAAAAAAAAATGTTTTTTACAGTTTTTTGCTTTATTTTTATTTTTTTATTTTTTTAAACAATAGCTCCCCGCCAAAGTCTTTGATCTTAAAAGGTTTTTGAGATTTTCAGCTGGGGGAAGAGAAAAATTATCTATTTTAAATAATGATGCAACTTGAGGATCAAAGCCACGACTTTTCTGTTCGCCACAATAAGCTCGGCTTGGCACAACGCTGCAAACACGGCAACCTCCCTCCTATAAAACCGAATCTACCGGATATTTCTACCGGAGACTTTCACCGGAGATTTCCAAACAAACTTCCCAGCCCACTCTCTGCAAACCTTCCCGGCTGGCCCTTTAAAGGGACTGCTGCTCCATAGAGTGTGATTTCTGAAAGAGATCAGTTGACATCTCTATGGAAACCAGCAACAGATTATCATCAACAGAATAAATAACTAGTCTAATAAATTAAACAGGAGGAGGCACAAGATCACAGAAACTTGATTACTCCACCAACAATATTCCCCATAAAGTCACTTCTACTGAGAGAAAGAGAGACAGAGGAGGCGGCAATGACACTTCTCTTCTATGGAGCGCAAGGATACCGCTATCTACAGAACATTCTACCATCATAGAAAGTCATCACAGGGGGAGAAGGATCCGATCTGATACATTTATCAAACAGAGATAGATAGATAGATAGATAGATAGATAGATAGATAGATAGATAGATAGATAGATAATGTAAAAGAAAGAAAGAAAGAAAGAACCAAAGAAATAAGGTGTATACTGTATACAGAAGATAGGGAAGGGAAGAAAGAGACAATAAAAGGAAAGAAAGAGGAAACAAAAAGGAAAGAAAGAAAGGAGGAAAGAAAAAAGGAAAGAAAGCAAGAAAGAGGAAAGATAGAGAGAAAAGAGAGAGAGAGAAAAGAGAGAGAGAGAGAGAAAAGAGAGAGAGAGAGCGCGAGAGAAAGAAAAGAGAGAGAGAGAGAAAAGAGAGAGAGAGAGAGAAAAGAGAGAGAGAAAAAAGAGAGAAAAGAGAGAGAAGAAAGAAAAGAGAGAGAAGAGAGAGAGAGAGAGAAAGAGAAGGAGAGAGAGAGAGAGAGAGAGAGAGAAAGAAAAAGAGAAAAAAGAGAGAAGAGAAATGAAAGGTAAGAAAGAGGAAAGAAAGGAAAAGAAAAAGAAAGAGAAAAAGGAAAGAGAAGAAGGAAAAGAGAAAAAAAGGAAAAGGAAAGAGAGAAAAGAGAGAGCGAGAGAAAGAAAAGAGAGAGAGAGAGAGAGAAAGAAAAGAGAGAGAGAGAGAAAAGAGAGAGAGAGAGAGCGAGAGAGAAGAGAGAGAGAGAAAAGAGAGAGAGAAAAGAGAGAGAGAAAAGAGAGAGAAGAAAGAAAAGAGAGAGAAGAAAGAAAAGAGAGAGAAGAAAGAAAAGAGAGAGAAGAAAGAAAAGAGAGAGAAGAAAGAAAAGAGAGAGAAGAAAGAAAAGAGAGAGAAGAAAGAAAAGAGAGAGAAGAGAGAAAAGAGAGAGAAGAGAGAAAAGAGAGAGAAGAGAGAAAAGAGAGAGAAGAGAGAGAGAGAGAGAGAGAGAGAGAGAGAGAGAGAGAGAGAAAGAAAAGAGAAAAAAGAGAGAAAAGAGAAATGAAAGGTAAGAAAGAGGAAAGAAAGGAAAGAAAAAGAAAGAGAAAAAGGAAAGAGAAGAAGGAAAAGAGAAAAAAAAGGAAAAGGAAAGAGAGAAAAAGGAAAGAGAGAAAAAGGAAAGAGAGAAAAAGGAAAGAGAGAAATTAAAGATAAGAAAGAGGAAAAAAAAAGAAAGAGAAAATCATGTAGATAGATAGATACTACTATTTTTATATTGATCTAACTAAGAAAGAATGAACAGCATATGGATGAATGGATGGACAGACAGAGTACTCAAAACACTCAATGGGGTTGATTTACTAAAGGAAAATCCACTTAGCACTTGAAAGTGCACTGAAAGTGCACATGGAAGTGCAGATGCTGTAGTTCTGAGGGGGACATGCAAGGAAAATAAAAAACAGCATTTTAGCTTGCATATGATTGGATGATAAAATCAGCAGAGCTTCCCCTAATTTCAGAGCTTCCCCTCAGATTTACAGCGATCTACAGCGACTGCACTTCCATGTGCACTTTCAAGTGCAAAGTGGATTTTCCTTTAGTAAATCAACCCCATTGTGACCCTAAAGATATGGATAATAGATAGATGAAGAAAGAAAAAAAAAAAAAAAGAGAGAATGAAAGGAGGAGGAAGGAAAGGAAAATAAAAAAAAATAGGAAAAGAAGAGAAAAAGGAAAGGAAAGGAAAGAAGATATGTAGATATAGTAATAATAATAATAAAAAAGAAAGAAAAGATGGATGAATTAGCAGACAGACCACTCAAAGCTCTCAGAAAGAAAGAAAGAAAGAAAGAGAGAAAGAAATGTGGATGAGTACAAATTGCTCTAAACACTGACTCTGTACCCAAAGATATATAGATCAGTGAGACAGATAGATAGATAGATAGATAGATAGACGGATAGACAGACGGATAGATAGACAGATAGATAGACAGATAGATAGACAGATAGATAGACAGATAGATAGACAGATAGATAGACA
The DNA here is from genome assembly GCA_029206835.1 of Rana muscosa. Lineage (NCBI taxonomy): Eukaryota > Metazoa > Chordata > Amphibia > Anura > Ranidae > Rana > Rana muscosa. Next base: position 298,163,187 of record CM055124.1, read on the forward strand.
GATATATAGACAGATATATAGACAGATAGATGGATAGACAGACGGATAGACAGACAGATAGATAGACAGATAGATAGACAGATAGATAGACAGATATATAGACAGATATATAGACAGATAGATGGATAGACAGACGGATAGACAGATAGATAGACAGACAGCCCCCCACGCCTGGTCTTTCTGTAAAGTTTGGTGCATTATTTCTCTATAGAAAGGATTGTCCAGAATATAGAACTTTCCGAGTCCTCATCTAGAGGAAGCCCCCCCCCCCCGGTGTCTCAGGGGGTCACCGCCTGTCACTCATGTCCCACCCAACCCTCTATTAATCTATCCATGATCCGGGTACTTACTGGTGTCCTGGCAGGGTGCTCCCCTGGGCTCCCCCACACAGCAGGTTAGATGGGAGAAACTTCCCGGCAGTCACCACATTTCTCCGCACTTTTCCCGGAGAACATTCCACCTGGTTTCCAAAATCTATTTTTTCTGGTCAACGCCCCAAACTGTCTCTTTTTTCCTGGTGGTGCAGAGTTTGAGTGACAGATGAGGCACCTGTTCCCTGGCTCAAAAATAGGAGTGTGACATTGACCAAAAATGCATGGTTACACTCCCCCCCCCCCCCCCATCACACACACACAAGACATACACACACCCCCTGGGCGAGACGCCTTCCTCCACCCCCTGCCCAGCCAGCACTGGGATCACTGGGAGGACAGAGCACTGCACCTATACACCCCCCATGTGCCCGGACTGTCTGGAGGCACAGCTGTCCATGGGAAGGGGAAGGAGAGAGCCGTCCTATACTGTGCTGCTGCAGAACCTCTTAGATGAGTAGCAGCTTTCAGTGTGCAATAGAGACATCGCTCCTTACAGTGCAAAAACTGGGCTCAGCTGCTGCAGAACCTCTTAGCAGGGTGGCAGCTGTCAATCAGCAAAGTGGGTTCATGCCTTACAGTGAGCTCTGCTGCTGCGGAACCTCTTAGAAGGGTGGCGGCTGTCCATGAGCAAGGGAGCCACCATGACTTACAGTGCAAGCAATGAGCTCTGCTGCTGCTGCAGAACCTCTTAGATGAGTGACAGCTGTCCATGGGAAAGGGAAGCCTTGGAGGGCCGTGACTTACATTGGAAAAAGTGAGCTCTGCTGCAGAACCTCTTAGATGAGTGACAGCTGTCCATGGGAAAGGGAAGCCTTGGAGGGCCGTGACTTACACTGGAAGAAGTGAGCTCTGCTGCAGAACCTCTTAGATGAGTGACAGCTGTCCATGGGAAAGGGAAGCCTTGGAGGGCCGTGACTTACATTGGAAAAAGTGAGCTCTGCTGCAGAACCTCTTAGATGAGTGACAGCTGTCCATGAGAAAGGGAAGCCTTGGAGGGCCGTGACTTACATTGGAAAAAGTGAGCTCTGCTGCAGAACCTCTTAGATGAGTGACAGCTGTCCATGAGAAAGGGAAGCCTTGGAGGGCCGTGACTTACATTGGAAAAAGTGAGCTCTGCTGCAGAACCTCTTAGATGAGTGACAGCTGTCCATGAGAAAGGGAAGCCTTGGAGGGCCGTGACTTACATTGGAAAAAGTGAGCTCTGCTGCAGAACCTCTTAGATGAGTGACAGCTGTCCATGAGAAAGGGAAGCCTTGGAGGGCCGTGACTTACATTGGAAAAAGTGAGCTCTGCTGCAGAACCTCTTAGATGAGTGACAGCTGTCCATGAGAAAGGGAAGCCTTGGAGGGCCGTGACTTACATTGGAAAAAGTGAGCTCTGCTGCAGAACCTCTTAGATGAGTGACAGCTGTCCATGAGAAAGGGAAGCCTTGGAGGGCCGTGACTTACATTGGAAAAAGTGAGCTCTGCTGCAGAACCTCTTAGATGAGTGACAGCTGTCCATGAGAAAGGGAAGCCTTGGAGGGCCGTGACTTACACTGGAAGAAGTGAGCTCTGCTGCAGAACCTCTTAGATGAGTGACAGCTGTCCATGAGAAAGGGAAGCCTTGGAGGGCCGTGACTTACACTGGAAAAAGTGAGCTCTGCTGCAGAACCTCTTAGATGAGTGTCCATGAGAAAGGGAAACCTTGGAGGGCCGTGACTTACATTGGAAAAAGTGAGCTCTGCTGCAGAACCTCTTAGATGAGTGACAGCTGTCCATGAGAAAGGGAAGCCTTGGAGGGCCGTGACTTACATTGGAAAAAGTGAGCTCTGCTGCAGAACCTCTTAGATGAGTGACAGCTGTCCATGAGAAAGGGAAGCCTTGGAGGGCCGTGACTTACATTGGAAAAAGTGAGCTCTGCTGCAGAACCTCTTAGATGAGTGACAGCTGTCCATGAGAAAGGGAAGCCTTGGAGGGCCGTGACTTACATTGGAAAAAGTGAGCTCTGCTGCAGAACCTCTTAGATGAGTGACAGCTGTCCATGAGAAAGGGAAGCCTTGGAGTGCCGTGACTTACATTGGAAAAAGTGAGCTCTGCTGCAGAACCTCTTAGATGAGTGACAGCTGTCCATGAGAAAGGGAAGCCTTGGAGGGCCGTGACTTACACTGGAAGAAGTGAGCTCTGCTGCAGAACCTCTTGGAGGAGTGACAGCTGCTGCTGATCAGCAAGGGAGCCTTTGAGGTTCATAACTTACAGTAAGCTATTCTGCTGCTGCGGAACCTCTTAGAAGAGTAGCAGTTATCAATGAGCAAGTTGGGTTCATGTTCTACAACGCAAAAGGAGAGCTCTGCTGCTGCAGAACCTCTTAGATGAAAGGCACCGGTCATTGTGCAATGGAGTCATCGTGCCATTACAGTGCAAGAATAATGCTCTGCTGCTGCTGCAGAACCTCTTAGATGAAAGGCAGCTGTCAATCATCAAGGTGGTCCATCATGCCTTACATTCTAAGAATAGAGCTCTGCTGCAGAACCTCTTAAAGATGAGGCAGCTGTCAATCATCAAGGTGGTCCATCATGCCTCACACTCTAAGAATAGATGTCTGCTGCTGCGGAAGCTCTTGGCATAACCAAGGTGATCTTTGAAAGTTCATGCCTTACAGTGCTGCTGCAGAACTTCTTGAAGATGAGGCAGCTGTCAATCATCAAGGTGGTCCATCATGCCTTACATTCTAAGACTAGAGCTCTGCTGCTGCAGAAGCTCTTGGCATAACCAAGGTGATCTTCAGAGGTTCTTGCTTGACAGTGCTGCTGCAGAACCTCTTAGAGATGAGACAGCTGTCAATCTGCAAGGTGATCCATTATGTTTCACACTGCAAGACAGGAGTTCTGCTGCTGCTGCAGAACCTCTTTATAGAGTGGCAGCTGTCAATCAAGAGGGTGGGTTCATGTCTTACAGTGTTAGAAATGAGCTCTGCTGCTGCTGCTGCAAAACCTCTTAGAAGAAAAAGTAGCTGTCAATCATCCAGGTGGGTTCATCATGCCTGACAGTGCAATAAATAAGCTCTGCTGCTGCAGAACCTCTTAGAAGAGTGACAACTGTCAATTATTAGGGTGGGTTTCATGCCTTACACTGCAAGGGTTGAGCTCTACTGCTGCTGCAGAACCTCTTAGAAAAGGAGTAGAGGTCAGTCATCAAGGTGGTATTATAGTGTAAGAAATCCGCTCTGCTGCTGCAGAACCTCTTAAAGATGAGGCAGCTGTCAATCATCAAGGTGGTATTATGCCTTATAGTGTAAGAAATCAGCTCTGCTGCTGCTGCAGAACCTCCTAGAAAAGGAGTAGCTGTCAGTCATCAAGGTGGTATTATAGTGTAAGGAATGAGCTCTGCTGCTGCAGAACCTCTTAGAAAAGGAGTAGCTGTCAGTCATCAAGGTGGTATTATAGTGTAAGAAATCAGCTCTGCTGCTGCAGAACCTCTTAAAGATGAGGCAGCTGTCAATCATCCAGGCAGGTTTCATGCCTGGGAGTGCAATAAATAAGCCCTGCTGCTGCAGAACCTCTTAGAAGAGTGGCAGCTGTCAATCACCAAGGTGGTATTATGCCTTATAGTGCAAGAAATGAGCTCTGCTGCTGCAGAACCTCTTAGAAGAGTGGCAGCTGTCAATCACCAAGGTGGTATTATGCCTTATAGTGCAAGAAATGAGCTCTGCTGCTGCAGAACCTCTTAGAAAAGAAGCAGCTGTCAATGAGCAGCTTGTCTTACACTGCAAGAAATAATCTGCTGCTGCAGAACCTCTTAGAAGACAGGTCGCTGTCAATCATCCAGGTGATCTATCATACCTTACTGTACAATAAATAGGATCTGCTGCAGAACCTCTTAGAAGACAGGTCGCTGTCAATCATCATGGTGATTGTCTTACTGTACAATAAATAAGATCTTCTTCTGCAGAAGCTCTTAGATTGGAGTGAGCTGTCAGCTGTCAATCATCCAGGAGGTCCATCACGTCTCACATTGTCTCCAATGAGCTGTGCTGCTGCTGCAGAAGCTCTTGGGAAGAAGACGGATCGGCCCCACTGGGGATGTAGAAGTTGGAGAAATGTCTCCTGCAGAGTCCATGGCGCAGTACAAGGTGTGAGAAGTTTGTAGAAGAAGTTCTCTGATCGGATACATCTCCAGTATATATTATATATACATTGTATCTTCTATAGAGTACATGGTGATGATCTATACATTGTATCTAGTGTAGTATATATTATATATACATTGTATCGCTCCGCACCTGTGCCCGGCACGCGGCTGTCAGCTGTCAGTGAGTGCCCGGATCTGCCCTTCCCATCCCCCCCCCCCCCCCTGTATGGGCCCCCCCCCCCAGTGCTCTCCCCCCGGGGCCCCGGAGCGGAGGGAAGTCTCTTACCTGCACTTGTGCGGCTTTGGGTGACTTTCCAAGTCAAGGAAAATGTGTGTTTCGGACGGAGCTCCGCGCATGCGCCATGTAACTTGCCTGATCCTCGGCTTTATTATTGAATTTTCCTATTTCTAAGCAGGCGGCCGGGGGGCGGAGCGCAAACCCGGAGCGGAGTGCCGGAGCGGAGTGCTGGAGACAAGACCCGGGGCGGAGCGGGGGGACCTCTAGTGGTGGGACGGCGCTACGGTCCCTGCGGGCGACATTACCTGCTGTGTGCTGGGACTGTCCCACCTGTGTCACCCATCGTCATCACTCCATAGACTTCACCCCGATCTGATTGTACGATCCCCCATCACATACAATCCCCCATCACATACTATACGATCCCCCATCACATACTATACAATCTGATTGTACGATCCCCCATCACATACTATACAATCTGATTGTACGATCCCCCATCACATACAATCCCCCATCACATACTATACAATCCCCCATCACATACTATACAATCTGATTGTACGATCCCCCATCACATACTATACAATCTGATTGTACGATCCCCCATCACATACAATCCCCCATCACATACTATACAATCCCCCATCACATACTATACAATCTGATTGTACGATCCCCCATCACATACTATACAATCTGATTGTACGATCCCCCATCACATACAATCCCCCATCACATACTATACAATCCCCCATCACATACTATACAATCTGATTGTACGATCCCCCATCACATACTATACAATCTGATTGTACGATCCCCCATCACATACAATCCCCCATCACATACTATACAATCCCCCATCACATACTATACAATCTGATTGTACGATCCCCCATCACATACTATACAATCTGATTGTACGATCCCCCATCACATACAATCCCCCATCACATACTATACAATCCCCCATCACATACTATACAATCTGATTGTACAATCCCCCATCACATACTATACAATCTGATTGTACGATCCCCCATCACATACTATACAATCTGATTGTACGATCCCCCATCACATACAATCCCCCATCACATACTATACAATCCCCCATCACATACTATACAATCTGATTGTACGATCCCCCATCACATACTATACAATCTGATTGTACGATCCCCCATCACATACAATCCCCCATCACATACTATACAATCCCCCATCACATACTATACAATCTGATTGTACAATCCCCCATCACATACTATACAATCTGATTGTACGATCCCCCATCACATACTATACAATCTGATTGTACGATCCCCCATCACATACTATACAATCTGATTGTACGATCCCCCATCACATACAATCCCCCATCACATACTATACAATCCCCCATCACATACTATACAATCTGATTGTACAATCCCCCATCACATACTATACAATCTGATTGTACGATCCCCCATCACATACTATACAATCTGATTGTACGATCCCCCATCACATACAATCCCCCATCACATACTATACAATCCCCCATCACATACTATACAATCTGATTGTACGATCCCCCATCACATACTATACAATCTGATTGTACGATCCCCCATCACATACAATCCCCCATCACATACTATACAATCCCCCATCACATACTATACAATCTGATTGTACAATCCCCCATCACATACTATACAATCTGATTGTACGATCCCCCATCACATACTATACAATCTGATTGTACGATCCCCCATCACATACTATACAATCTGATTGTACGATCCCCCATCACATACAATCCCCCATCACATACTATACAATCCCCCATCACATACTATACAATCTGATTGTACAATCCCCCATCACATACTATACAATCTGATTGTACGATCCCCCATCACATACAATCCCCCATCACATACTATACAATCCCCCATCACATACTATACAATCTGATTGTACGATCCCCCATCACATACTATACAATCCCCCATCACATACTATACAATCCGATTGTACGATCCCCCATCACATACTATACAATCCCCCCATCACATACTATACAATCTGATTGTACAATCTCCCCCATAATCTGGCGTTACACTATACAATTTGATTGTATAATCTCCTACTAACAACGATGTCATATATGATTGGATTGTATAGATGTGTCCATATATGACATAGTTGTTAGTAGGAGATTATACAATCAGATTGTATAGTGTAATGCCAGATTATGGGGGGTTGTACAATCAGATTGTATAGATTTATGGGGGGGGGATTTTACATTCAGATTGTATAGATTTATGACAGATTTATGGGAGATTGTACAATCAGATTGTACAGATTTATGGGAGATTGTACAATCAAATTGTATAGATTATGGGGGATTGTACAATCAAATTGTATAGATTTATGGGGGATTGTACAATCAGATTGTATAGATTTAGGGGATTGTACAATCAGATTGTATAGATTTAGGGGATTGTACAATCAGATTGTATAGATTTAGGGGATTGTACAATCAGATTGTATAGATTTAGGGGATTGTACAATCAGATTGTATAGATTTATGGGGGTTTATGGGGAGAGTGTGGAGCGAGGGCGGAATGGGCAGACAGTTTACTGGCTGATTGCTTCTGGTTGAAGAGGTGCCGCCTTTTTTACAGGGCATCAGAGCGGCCTGGGGGGGGGGGGGGGGGGGAACTGGACTGGTTCTTATGATAGACAGCACACTGGTCCAATGCCGGTCCAGGAGGCAGGATTTTTGACCCCTGCCGCATTGATGGGAACATATGGGCCTGCACTGATAAGGCAGCACTAATATTCTGCACTGATGGGCACTGATATGCTGCACTGATGTGCACACATGGGCTCTGATGAGGCTGCACTGATGGGAACTGATAGGCTGCACTGATGGGCATTGTTAGGTGGCACTGATAGGCACTAATGAGGCGGCACTGGTGGGCACTAATGGGCACTGATAGGCTGCATTGATGGGCACTGAGGAGGCTGCATTGATGGGCACTGATGAGGCTGCACTGATGGGCACTGATATGCTGCACTTATGGGCACTGATATGCTGCACTGAAGGACACTGATAGGCAGCACTGATGGGCACTGATAAGGCTGAACTGATGGGCACTGATGGGCCAGCACTGATAGGGGGCACTGATGGGCACTGATATGCTGCACTGATGGGTACTGATAAAACTGCACTGATGGGCACTGATGAGGCTGCACTGATGGTAACTGATAGGCTGCACTGATGGGCACTGATAGGCGGCATTGATGAACACTGATGGGCACTGATGGGAGCGGCACTGATGGGCACTGATATGCTGCACCAATGGGTACTGATAAAACTGCACTGACGGGAACTGATATGCTGCGCTGATGGGCAATGATCGGCGTCACTGATGGGCACTGATGGGGCGTCACTGATGGGCACTGATAAGATGCACCGATGATGCTGCACTGATGGGCACTGATAGGCTACATTGATGGACACTGATGAGGCTGCACTGATGGGCACTGATAAGGCTGCACTGATGGGCACTGATAGGGTGCATTGATGGGCACTGATGAGGCTGCACTGATAGGCACTGATATGCTGCACTTATGGGCACTGATATGCTGCACTGAAGGGCACTGATAGGCAGCACTGATGGGCACTGTTAAGGCTGCACTGATGGGCCGGCACTGATGGGGCGGCACTGATGGGCACTGATATGCTGCACTGATGGGTACTGATAAAACTACACTGATGGGCACTGATGAGGCTGCACTGATGGTAACTGATAGACTGCACTGATGGACACTGATAGGCGGCATTGATGAACACTGATGAGGCTGCACTGATGGGCACTGATGGGAGCGGCACTGATGGGCACTGATATGCTGCACCAATGGGTACTGATAAAACTGCACTGATGGGGACTGATATGCTGCTCTGATGGGCAATGATCGGCTGCACTGATGGGCACTGATGGGGCGTCACTGATGGGCACTGATAAGATGCACAGATGATGCTGCACTGATGGGCACTGATAGGCTGCAGTGATGGGTACTGATAAAACTACACTGATGGGCACTGATGAGGCTGCACTGATGGTAACTGATAGGCTGCACTGATGGACACTGATAGGCGGCATTGATGAACACTGATGAGGCTGCACTGATGGGCACTGATGGGAGCGGCACTGATGGGCACTGATATGCTGCACCGATGGGTACTGATAAAACTGCACTGATGGGGACTGATATGCTGCTCTGATGGGCAATGATCGGCTGCACTGATGGGCACTGATGGGGCGTCACTGATGGGCACTGATAAGATGCACAGATGATGCTGCACTGATGGGCACTGATAGGCTACATTGATGGACACTGATGAGGCTGCACTGATGGGCACTGATAAGGCTGCATTGATGGGCACTGATAGGGTGCATTGATGGGCACTGATGAGGCTGCACTGATGGGCACTGATATGCTGCACTTATGGGCACTGATATGCTGCACTGAAGGGCACTGATAAGGCTGCACTGATGGGCCGGCACTGATGGGGCGGCACTGATGGGCACTGATATGCTGCACTGATGGGTACTGATAAAACTACACTGATGGGCACTGATGAGGCTGCACTGATGGTAACTGATAGGCTGCACTGATGGACACTGATAGGCGGCATTGATGAACACTGATGAGGCTGCACTGATGGGAGCGGCACTAATGGGGCGGCACTGATAGGCACTGATATGCTGCACCAATGGGTACTGATAAAACTGCACTGATGGGGACTGATATGCTGCTCTGATGGGCACTGATCGGCTGCACTGATGGGCACTGATGGGGCGTCACTGATGGGCACTGATAAGATGCACCGATGATGCTGCACTGATGGGCGCTGATAGGCTACATTGATGGACACTGATGATGCTGCACTGATGGGCACTGATATGCTGCACTGATGAGGCTGGACTGATGGGCCTTGATATGCTGCACCGATGGGCACTGACAGGCTGCATTTATGGGCACTGATATGCTGCACTGATGGGTCTGCACTGATGGGCACTGATAGGCTGCAATGATGGGCACTGATAGGCAGCACTGATGAGGCTGCACTGATGGGCACTTATTGGATGCACTAATGGGTACTGACAAAACTGCACTGATAGGCAGTGATGAGGCTGCACTGATAATAACTGATAGGCGGCACTTATGAACACTGATGAGGTTGCACTGATGGGCACTGATGAGGTGGCACTGATGGTAACTGATGAGGCTGCACTGATGGGCACTTATGGGTGGCACTGATTAACACTGATATGCTGCACTGATGGGCACTGAGAGGCTGCACTGATGGGCACTGATAGGCTGCACTGATGAGTACTGATGGGGCGGCACTGATTGGCACTGACAAGCTGCATTGATGGGCATTGATATGCCACACTAATGAGGCTGCACTGATGGGCACTGATAGAGTTGTCGTTGTTAATATTTATATTTGTAACTTAATTCTGCATAAAACATTTAACAGTGTAATTTCATGAGATAATTTACAAGGGCGTGTTTAGGGGTGGAATTAGTGGCGGGGCAGTGTAGGGGTTGGGTGGGGCAACTGGTGGCGAGTAACTCTGAGCCCTGGCTAGTAGCTCAGGACTTGAAATTTTGAGCCCTGGATAGTGTATGGACAGACTTAGGTTTACTAAAGCTTTGTAATATGAGGACAACCTAAAAAAATCCATTTAATTTGCATCCAACCAGACAAGCCCTTTCACTACATAGTGGATGGCAGGAAACAAAAATATAACCTTCCCCTAGGGCAGTGATGGTGAACCTTGGCACCCCAGATGTTTTGGAACTACATTTCCCATGATGCTTAACTACACTGCAGAGTGCATGAGCATCATGGGAAGTGTAGTCCCAAAACATCTGGGGTGCCAAGGTTTGCCATCACTGTCCTAGACTGTCTTAAACTTCTTCTGGTGCTTAGGTTAATTTCCAGAAGCCTTAGAATGTGCAGGGCGTTTGGGCCAGTAGCGGCCCATAATGCAGGGCGCAGGGGTGCTGCCCCCTAATCCCTGCATCTGGCCCCCTAATCTCTATGCAGGGCGCCGGACGCATGTATTCCAATGGGGATTTTTTTTTTTAAACACATGATTAGAGCCTGAGGCTCTAATTGGCTTTAAAAAAGGGTGGGCTCAGGGCGCAGAGCCCTGCGCCCCGAGGCCACCCAGTTGTGTGACAATAGCAAATTAATATCCGCTATTGTCTTCCTGATTCTCCTCCCAGCCAATCAGGAAGTGGGTCCTGAGACCCGTCATCCCAATTGGCCGAGAGGAGAAGCGATCCTATTGGCCCGCCGAGGAGGAGGAGGGAGGAGACACAGCCACCGTGAAGCCCCAAGAGGAGGAGACGCTGCCTGGAGGAAGCACTGGCTGCCCGCAACCTAGATGGTGTAAGTGCGGGCCTTGGGACTGACCAACCCGACCGACCTACCGACAGCGGGTGGATTGTTTGCCGCTCCCCCCACCCAAAAAAAATATACCACCAGCCCCCACTGGTTTTGAGTGACATCTTAGGGCTTTAGGAAGAAGGAAACGAAAAACACGAGAACTCTCAGCGAAACACTCAAGACAGCTACACGCGGTAAACTATGAGGAATTCGAGAGTGTTCAACATAAGATGAATATATGAATGAGGTTGTCCCTGATGGTCAGAAACGTTCTTCTTGGAGGTAAAAAAAATAAATCAGCAGTTATTATAAGCAATACTCAAATCAGGGGCATCGCCAAGGGAAAAAAACGGGTCATCTTCTTTATGGCCAACCTTGGAGGCCAAAAGCACCCAACGAGCAAATAACTTTATTGAACAAAAAACACATACATTGTACTCATCCCCCCAGCACTGACACTCACCCCTACCCCCCACACTGACACTCATCCCCCCAGCACTAACACTCATCCCTACCTCCCACCACTGACACTCATCCCCCCAGCACTGACACTCATCCCTACCCCCACCACTGACACTCATCCCCCCAGCACTAACACTCATCCCTACCTCCCACCACTGACACTCATCCCCCCAGCACTGACACTCATCCCTACCCCCACCACTGACACTCATCCCCCCAGCACTAACACTCATTCCTACCTCCCACCACTGACACTCATCCCCCCAGCACTGACACTCATCCCCCCAGCACTGACACTCATCCCCCCAGCACTGACACTCATCCCCCCAGCACTGACACTCATCCCTACCCCCCAGCACTGACACTCATCCCTACCCCCCCCCCCAGCACTGACACTCATCCCTACCCCCCCAGCACTGACACTCATCCCTACCTCCCACCACTGACACTCATCCCTACCTCCCACCACTGACACTCATCCCTACCTCCCACCACTGACACTCATCCCTACCTCCCACCACTGACACTCATCCCTACCTCCCACCACTGACACTCATCCCTACCTCCCACCACTGACACTCATCCCTACCTCCCACCACTGACACTCATCCCTACCTCCCCACCACTGACACTCATCCCTACCTCCCACCACTGACACTCATCCCTACCTCCCACCACTGACACTCATCTCTACCTCCCCACCACTGACACTCATCCCCCCAGAACTGACACTCATCCCTACCCCCCCACCACTGACACTCATCCCCCAGCACTGACACTCACCCCTACCCCCCACACTGACACTCATCCCCCCAACACTAACACTCATCCCTACCTCCCACCACTGACACTCATCCCCCCAGCACTGACACTCATCCCTACCCCCACCACTGACACTCATCCCCCCAGCACTAACACTCATTCCTACCTCCCACCACTGACACTCATCCCCCCAGCACTGACACTCATCCCCCCAGCACTGACACTCATCCCCCCAGCACTGACACTCATCCCCCCAGCACTGACACTCATCCCTACCCCCCAGCACTGACACTCATCCCTACCCCCCCCCCAGCACTGACACTCATCCCTACCCCCCCAGCACTGACACTCATCCCTACCTCCCACCACTGACACTCATCCCTACCTCCCACCACTGACACTCATCCCTACCTCCCACCACTGACACTCATCCCTACCTCCCACCACTGACACTCATCCCTACCTCCCACCACTGACACTCATCCCTACCTCCCACCACTGACACTCATCCCTACCTCCCACCACTGACACTCATCCCTACCTCCCCACCACTGACACTCATCCCTACCTCCCACCACTGACACTCATCCCTACCTCCCACCACTGACACTCATCTCTACCTCCCCACCACTGACACTCATCCCCCCAGAACTGACACTCATCCCTACCCCCCCACCACTGACACTCATCCCCCAGCACTGACACTCACCCCTACCCCCCACACTGACACTCATCCCCCCAACACTAACACTCATCCCTACCTCCCACCACTGACACTCATCCCCCCAGCACTGACACTCATCCCTACCCCCACCACTGACACTCATCCCCCCAGCACTAACACTCATTCCTACCTCCCACCACTGACACTCATCCCCCCAGCACTGACACTCATCCCCCCAGCACTGACACTCATCCCTACCCCCACCACTGACACTCATCCCCCCCAGCACTAACACTCATTCCTACCTCCCACCACTGACACTCATCCCCCCAGCACTGACACTCATCCCCCCAGCACTGACACTCATCCCCCCAGCACTGACACTCATCCCCCCCAGCACTGACACTCATCCCCCCAGCACTGACACTCATCCCTACCCCCCACCACTGACACTCATCCCCCCAGCACTGACACTCATCCCCCCAGCACTGACACTCATCCCCCCAGCACTGACACTCATCCCTACCTCCCACCACTGACACTCATCCCTACCTCCCACCACTGACACTCATCCCTACCTCCCCACCACTGACACTCATCCCCCCAGAACTGACACTCATCCCTACCCCCCCACCACTGCCACTCATCCCCCCAGCACTGACACTCACCCCCCCCCACTACTGACACTTATCCCACCCACCCACCACTGACACTCATCCCATCCCCCCAACACTGTCACTCTTCCCATCCCACCAGCAGGGTGTATGTTCAGGAGTTGCCGGGGTCACATTTGCATGCTCCAGGATTCCTGTGCAGTCCCCTGTACACCTGGATAGGAGGACTGGCATATAGATAGGTGTGCTGGCGAATATCCACATATGATATCTCACCCAAGCCCCCCCCCCACCACCACCCCCAACGGGCTCCTAATTTTTTTTGGGGAAAAACTAAATAAATAAAATGGTAACAAATAAAATAACTAAAATAAAAAAATACTGACACCAGTGTCGATACTACCAGGGTCCCAAAAGGTCGCACTTGCGACCAAGCTCTGGCGCTCTGCCACCATGGGTGCACCCCCGCTGGTGGTCAGGGGGGCCCTTTATGGTTTCTTGCACCCGGGCCCTGAAGGTTCTAGTTACGCCACTGCCAACACTCCAGGCTCTACCTCATGAGTTAGCTTCAATGTCACTGGATTCTTGAAAGCAAATTTGTACTGAAAAAAAAAAAACATAACCAAACTGAGGGTAGACGTGTGCGGTTAGTTTTGTTCCGAATTTAAATTCGGACAAATTTTTCATTATTCAGAAATTCGGATGTATCCAAATTTCCAAACTACAATAGTAACACATTTCAACGAATCTGAAATAACAATTCAAAAATTCGGATGAAATTTGAATTCGAATCGTTTTTGAATCTAATTCGAATTGTTTTCTAGATGAATTTGAATTTTCGAAGAGAATAAAATCGAATAGAAAATAAAAGAATAGCATATAATTGAGTAAGGGCCAATTCACACCATAGAAACGCAGTCCGGATGCATTTCCGATGCTTTTTTTGCATATGCGTTTTTGATGTGTTCCATTACATTTTTTCCCCCTCTATTTTTCTTAACTTTAACCACTTCAGCCCCGGACCATTTGGCTGACCAAAGACCAGGCCACTTTTTGCGATTCGGCACTGCGTCGCTTTAACTGACAATTGCGCGGTCGTGCGACGTGGCTTCCAAACAAAATTGACGTCCTTTTTTTCCCACAAATAGAGCTTTCTTTTGGTGGTATTTGATCACCTCTGCGGTTTTTATTATTTGCGCTATAAACAAAAATAGAGCGACAATTTTGAAAAAAATTCAATATTTTTTACTTTTTGCTATAATAAATATCCCCCAAAAACATATAAAAAAACATTTTTTTTTGTCAGTTTAGGCCGATACGTATTCTTCTACATATTTTTGGTAAAACAAATCACAATCGGCGTTTATTGATTGGTTTGCGCAAAAGTTATAGTGTTTAGGGGATAGTTTTATGGCATTTTTATAAAAAAATTTTTTTACTAGTAATGGCAGCGATCAGTGATTTTTTTCGTGACTGCGACATTATGGCGGACACATCGGACACTTTTGACACATTTTTGGGACCATTGTCATTTTTACAGCGATCAGTGCAATAAAAATGCACTGGTTACTGTGAAAATGACACTGGCAGTGAAGGGGTTACCACTAAGTGGCGCTGAAGGGTTTAAGTGTGCCTAGGGGAGTGATTACTACTGTTAGGGGGCGTGGCTACGAGTGACACATCACCGATCTCCGCTCTGATTACACAGAGCGGAGATCGGTGACAGTGTCAGTAGGCGAGCGGGGAGATGTTGTGTTTACACTTTTTTTTTTTGTTGTGTTGAGTGGACCCTAACACTAGACTTTTAGTTTGAGGTAGTTTTCGGAATCACTTCACCATAAAAGGCACTAATATTGGAGTTTCACTACATAAGATATTGGGGTGAGAATAAGGTGGCCCCTACTCCCCTCTCCTTTTCACCCCCCTCCCCCCCTTTTTTTTTTTTTTTTTCCTTTTTTTGGCAGAATTTAACACTAGGTTTTTAGTTAGTAGAAGTGTTTGGAATTATCCTATTTTTAAGAGCACCTATACCAGAGTATCACTTATAAGACACCGGGGAGAAAATAATATTACTCCCCCTTCCCCTCCCTCCCCCTTTTTCTTAATCCTCTTCCCTCCCCCCCCCCCCTTTTTTTTTTCTCTACTTTTAATTAGTAGAAGTGTTTGGTACTATCTCATTTTAAAGAGTACCCATATTAGAGTATCACTTATAAGTATTTTTGTTAGTAGATAGATGGCTTTTTTTTTTTTTTTTGGTTGTTCACTTTATGACTATACACATATGTTTTGTCACTTTGTCATTCATTTGGCCTATATCAGGTTTTAATACCTGTCTTTTTGTTAGTATGAAGCAGTTTTTTCCCCTCCCTTTTTTTTTTTTTTTTTTTCCCTCCACAACCTGGTCACTTTTTGTCTCTATACATAGGTATTGACACTTTCCCTCCCCTCTTTTCTTAATTCTCTTCCCTTCCCCCCCCCCCTCTTTTTCCTTCCCCCTCCACATCCTGGTCACTTTTTGTCTCTACACATAGGAATTGACACTTTTTTTTTTTTTTTTTACTTACATAGCCTATATCAGGTTCTAATACTTGTCTTTTTGTTAGCAGGTAGAAGGGTTTTTTTTTTTTTTTTTTCATCTCTCCCCCTTCCTCGCTGCTCTGTTTCTATTTCTGATTACTCCTTGCCCTCTCTCCCACCCAGCCTTGATTCCCCTAGGCATTGGGAGATTTCATGGCCGGGCCTTTTATATATAGGAGTGTAGAGTATTGTCTTTTTTTTTTTTTTTGTTACTGTTTGGAAATATTGAAAGTGTGTATGTGTCCTATGTACTGTATTGTAAATATGTGATGTGTTGTTAAAAAAACAATAAAAAGATATTAAATAAAAAAAAAAAAAAACATCTCCCCGCTACATCCCTCCGTGAGACGATCGCGGGGATCCCCGCGGGACGATCGAGTCCGCGGGACCCGCGGTCCGACTCAGGGTGAAGGTAGCAGGGTCGCGAGTGCGCCGCCGCCGGCGATCCCCACGTCGGGCAGTTAAAGGTGACGTACAGGAACGTTGATGTGCCTGTACAGGCCATTCTGCCGACGTATATCTACTGGAGTGGTTAAATTTTCGAATAGAAAAAAAGTGCGGTATGGGCAGCTGAGGCTGACGCATAGATCCGACGCGTTTCGTCTAAAAAAAGACTTCAACCATACGATAAACTGGGTCCACATT
Organism: Rana muscosa; assembly: GCA_029206835.1. Lineage (NCBI taxonomy): Eukaryota > Metazoa > Chordata > Amphibia > Anura > Ranidae > Rana > Rana muscosa. The sequence goes on from CM055124.1 coordinate 298,180,101, forward strand.
GGCTGGTAAGAGTATTAATTTCTTTCCCCACTGGTCCAAGGTGAAGGCACTCCCGGGTGATATTCCAAATCCTAATATGATCTCAGGCTCTTTGGGATTTTTGATTACATATAATATCACCTTATAATATGTTTTGATATTCTCTACAGGCTGTTACTTGATGTTAATTCATAAGTTTCCACCTGCACTTCTATAGTTGTTTATATTGCACTCTATATAGGTTAACACCTTTACATTATCATCCATGTTTTTGGAGTAGGGTATCCTACTCTTTTCACCTACAGCGCTACACTTTATATTCTTATTTCTTTTATAATTTTGTCTGGTTGTTGTGTTGGCTGCTCTTATTTACCATTTAGGATTGGCGCAGTATTACTGCTTCCATCGTGATTACTTATTAGAGTATAGACATGTGCATGATGAAAAAAGTTGTTTTGTTTCGTTTCGATACGGTAATCTACCGTATTTATCGGCGTATAACACGCACCTTTTTCCCCTTAAAATCAGGGGAAAATCGTGGGTGTGTGTTATACGCCGATCCCCCGCCGATCCCCCGCCGATCCCCCGCTGAAACGAGCGAGAGGAGCCGAGATACACAAAGCCGAAGTACACTCGGCTTTACTCGGCTCCTCTCGCAGTCCCGCCCACCTCCACTGACATACAGAAAGCCGAGTGTACTTCGGCTAGTCTCGGCTCCTCTCGCAGTCCCGCCCCTGACTGTGAGCAGAGCCGAGTCTAGCCGAAGTACACTCGGCTTTCTGTATGTCAGCGGCGCAATCAGTGGAGATGGGCGGGACTGCGAGAGGAGCCGAGTCTAGCCGAAGTACACTCGGCTCCGCTCGCTCCTCTCCACAGCGAAAATCGGCGCCAAATTCAAACATTACAGAGACTGGCACTGGGCATGGCTGCAAAGGCACTGGGCTAGGCATGGCTGCAAAGGCACTGGGCAAGGCTGCAGATGGACACTGGGCAAGGCTGCAGATAGACACTGGGCAAGGCTGCAATGATGGACACTGGGCAAGGCTGCAGATGGACACTGGGCAGGGCTGCAGATAGACACTGGGCAAGGCTGCATTGATGGACACTGGGCAAGGCTGCAGATGGACACTGGGCAGGGCTGCAGATGGACACTGGGCAAGGCTGCAATGATGGACACTGGGCAAGGCTGCAATGATGGACACTGGGCAAGGCTGCAATGATGGACACTGGGCAAGGCTGCAATGATGGACACTGGGCAAGGCTGCAGATGGACACTGGGCAAGGCTGCAATGATGGACACTGGGCAAGGCTGCAGATGGACACTGGGCAAGGCTGCAGATGGACACTGGGCAGGGCTGCAGATGGACACTGGGCAAGGCTGCAATGATGGACACTGGGCAAGGCTGCAGATGGACACTGGGCAAGGCTGCAGATGGACACTGGGCAAGGCTGCAATGATGGGCACTGGGCAAGGCTGCAGATGATTAGTTCAATTCGTATTCGGAATTCGTATTCAGAATTTTCTTTTGAATTTACCGATTTTTTTTCAATTCGAAACGTTCAAATCGATAAATTTTGAATCGGTCGAAACAAAATTTTTTATACTTTTTTCGATTCAAATACAGCAAAGTGAACAAACAAAAGAAAAATCTTAATCAAATGATTACAAGGACTCTCTAAATCCCCTTTGGCCTAACAAAAACAGCATTATTTCCAAATGGTACTTTAATAACGCACACAGTCTTTGATTTCAGAAGTATGATTACCGTTCAAATTCGAATGGAATACGATGTATAATTCGATTTGAATTTAAATTAGAATTTTGGAAATTTGGACAAATTTCGTTTAGTTATTTGGAGCGTCCGGTAAACTTTGTTTATACTGTAAGTAATTCAGGTATTCGGATAGATCTGAATCTCCAAATAACGAAAAATGTGTCTGAATATTTATTCGGAACGAAAAGAACCGCACATGTCTATAGTATCATTTGGAAATAATGCTGTTTTTGTTAAGCCAAAGGTGATTTAATAACCACTTGCCGACCAGCCGCCGCCATTATACTGCGGCAGGTCGGCTCGGTTTCCGCAAATCGTTGTAGCTGTACATCGGCTCTTTAAACAGCTATAACAGGCGCGCGCATGCTGCACGGCGGGGGAGCTGGTTTGCGATGTCCGCCGGCCACCCGCGATCGCAGGAAAGAGAGCGAGGACGGGGATCTGTCAATGTAAAGAAGCAGATCCCCGTGCTGACAGGAGAGTAGAGCGAGATCTGCTGTTCCTAGTGATCAGGAACAGCGATCTCTCTCCTCCTCCAGTCAGTCCCATCCCCCCAACAGTTAGAAACACCTCCCAGGGAACACATTTAACCCCTTGATTGCCCCCTAGTGTTAACCTTTTCCCTGCCAGTGACATTTATACAGTAATCAGTGGCTATTTTTATAGCTCTGATCGCTGAATAAATGTCAATGGTCCTAAAAAAAGTGTCAAAAGTGCCTGATGTGTCCGCCACAATGTTGCAGTCCCGCTAAAAATTGCAGATCGCCGCCATTACTAGTAAAAAAATAATAATAATAAAAATGCAATAAATCTATCCCCTATTTTGTAGACGCTATAACTTTTGCACAAACCAATCAATATACGCTTATTTTTTTTATTTTTTTTACCAAAAATATGTAGAAGAATATATATTGACCTAAACTGAGGAAGAAATTAGTTTTTTTTACATTTTTTGGGTGATATTTATTATAGCAAAAAGTAAAAAATAAAGTTTTGGGGTCCTGGGTGCTCTGAACAAGGCAGATAGGTGCAGGAACCTTTGGGTGCCTCCATTTATTGATCATTTTGGTTACTTTGATTTTAGTACAGGTACACCTTAATTATCAGGCTTTCCAAACTTCGTATAGCTGCCATCAAACCCAGTATTTTGGACTTTCCCAGAAAATGACCACTACAATCCGACCTGGACTTCTGTATATCTCAGTATACCAGTTCATATGGTATATAAGACCTGTCCAGACAACAGAGCAACTATTAAACAGGGTTACAGTGTGTATGCTAGCATACAACATCCCTATCCTTGCAAATCATGTGCCACAGAAACCATCAGACATGGCTGACCAGCCATGGTGCTTAAGCCAATGGTGTGGCATCATATGAACATTTGTGGTGATGGGTCAAATAAGGATCCAAGGACTAGAGGAGCTACCATGGAGGAGAAGAATGGGTGCTCAAGCCAACTGTCTGACATCACATGAACATCTGTGGTGACTGGTGATGGGTGAAATAAGGATCCAAGGACTAGAGGAGTTACCATGGAGGAGAAGGATGGGGGCTCAAGCCAACTGGCTGGCATCACATGAACATCTGTGGTGATGGGTCAAATAAGGATCAAAGGACTAGAGGAGCTAGCTACCATGGAGGAGAATGATGGGTGCTCAATCCCACTGTTTGGCATCATATTTATATCTCTGGTGATGGGTCAAATGAGGATCAAAGGCCTAGAGGAGCTACAATGGAGGAGGAGGATGGGATAAAAAATACCCTGGCCTCCACTTACTGCTCTTTTGCATGGGAGCTACCTTTAACTCTTTGGTGACTGGAGATTATTGGAAGCCCATCCACACCCAAACATATCATGATGTCTATTTTGGATATAATGGAACTGCATGTTGGTGTCATCTTTCTGAGGTCTGGCACCCTTGTTCAAAACCAATTCACACAAAAGCAAGTGAGAAATAAAATATTTAATACTATCCATTTGATCCATCTAAAAGGTTGGAGCACTATCCCCTGAGCCTGACGCTATTTAACCGTCAGCACCACCTAGACGATCATAAACATAAAAATAGTATTGTTTTCTTATGAGCAGAAAGAAATCATTTTAAATAAGGTGTGAAGAGTAACTTCGTTTTAGTTAATATAATAAATCCCATGGCATATAATTTATTTTTCAGTATAATGTTGTTCCACAAGTGCTGAAATTGCCTAATTAACAAGTCATCTCTTCACTGTAAAACATATTTCACTCTTTGAAACGGCACACTTCTCAAGAGTGACAAGTGTCATTCAAAGGGTTGGCACAAGGAGAATGAGCCACTTGGGGATTGTGGACTCATCAGGTTATAGCATTTTATAGCATTCAAAATAAAAGACGGCCGGAGATAGGCTGTGACAGCATTTCGTTCCCTGCTCCTGAGCTGACAAACTTCATTAAACTACAGCCGTGACACTGAAATATGAAAAAGCCCTAAATACAGATATATATATATATATATATATATATATAGCGGGCCGTCTTTCAACAGAAAGTGTATACACATTCATGATTAACACTAGTATTCTACAGGTCTTCAGGTACTCGTTTGCCTAGGCTGAAAACTCTGAAGTAATGGGCAGTACTTGGCATTAGTTTGGAGCTCTATGAAAACCCTTAGATCAACCTTTCTCAGCCTTTTCAATACAGAGGAACCTTTGAAATAACTTTTAGGTCTCAGGCAAAGTCTGCTAAAAATGTCTATATTAACATCATTAGTAAGACCTCATCTGGAATATGCAGTTCAGTTTTGGGCACCAGTTCTCAAAAGGGATATCAGGGAACTGGAGAAAGTGCAGAGAAGGGCAACCAAACTGATAAGAGGCATGGAGGAGCTCAGCTATGAAGAAAGATTAAAGGAACTGAATTTATTCTCTCTTGAGAAGAGGAGAATAAGGGGGGATATGATCAACATGTTCAAACATATAAGGGGTCCATATAGTGAACTTGGTGATGAGTTATTCACTTTAGGGTCAACACAAAGGACAAGGGAGCACTTTTTACTTCTAGAGGAAAAGAGATTTCACCTCCAAATGCAGAAAGGTTTCTTCACAGTAAGAGCTGTAAAAATGTGGAATAGACTCCCTGCAGAGGTGGATCTGGCCAGCTCAGTAGATTACTTTAAGAAAGGCCTGGATTCTTTCCTAAATGTACAGAATATAACTGGGTACTGACATTTATAGGTAAAGATGATCCGGGGAATATTCGATTGCCTCTCGGGGGATCAGGAAGGATTTTTTTCCCCTGCTGTAGCAAATTGGATCATGCTCTGCTGTTTTTTTTTTGCCTTCCTCTGGATCAACTGTGGGTATAGAATTGGGTATATGGGATTGTATGATATTTTTTATTTTTATAGTTGAACTGGATGGACTTGTGTCTTTTTTTAACCTGACTAACTATGTAACTATGTAACTATGTAACTCATGATACATTAGTGCAGTGTTTTTCAACTCCAGTCCTCAAGGCGCCCCAACAGGTCATGTTTTCAGGATTTCCCTCAGATGGAACGGCTTTGGTAATTACTAAGGCAGTGAAACTGATCAAATCACCTGTGCAAAATAATGGAGAGCCTGAAAACATGACCTGTTGGGGCGCCTTGAGGACTGGAGTTGAGAAACACTACATTAGTGTGATGGTCAGTGGGAAGATTTCTCCTTACACTTGTGATCATTGGGAAGATTTACCCCTCTTACAGATAGCTAAAAAGATCATTGGTGTCAGAGGGAACTTATCTGAGAGGCAGATGATGCTCATTGCTCAAGGAACCCCCTAGCAACCTCTGGAGGAAGCTTGGGTTCCATGGAACCCTGGTTGAGAAACCCTGCCTTAGATCATAGACCAGCTATTCTCAACCAGGTGTCCATGGAACCCAAGCTTCCTCCAGAGGTTGTTAGGGGTTCCTTGAACTGTGGCTGAATGTCCCCACATTTGATGGTGTCTGAAAAATTCTGGGGCCACAGCCATTTGGCAGAATTAAAGGGGTTGTAAAGATAAACGTTTTTTTACCTTAATGAATTCTATGCATTAAGGTGAAAAAACATCTCTGGATTAGCGGCCCCCCCAGCCCCCCCCCCCCATTTACTTACCTGACCCCTCGAAAGTCCCGCGCCGTGAACGCCATTGCTTCTCGGCCAGGCTTCTCGGCTCATTCATTGGTTGATTAAAAGCAGCGCAGCCATTGGCTCGCGCTGCTGTCAATCACATCCAATGACGCGGCGCGCGCGCGGGGGGGGGGGGGTTAAATGATACAGTGAGCGGCTATGGCTGCATCACCGGAGCGTGCCCGCAAGAATTCATCACCATCACGAGCTCGCATGAGTTCTTGCGTGGGGGAGCCGAGACAGCTGCAGAGGGACCCCAGAAGACCAGATTCGGGGCCAGTGGAGGTAAGTATAACATGTTTGTTATTTCCCCCCAAATTTTTTTTTACCTTTACATACCCTTTAACTGCATGACTCCAATGATCTTTTTTGCTGTCTGTAAAGGAGTCAATCTGACCACCACTATAAGGGTGACATTCTTCCCACTTACCAGCAATGTAAGGGGCACTTTTTTCCTCGACTCTCGATGAATTGGTTTTAGCAAGTGTTCCCTGGAACCTGAAAATTATTTCAAGGATTCCTCTGGGGTAGAAAGTTTGAGAAAGGCTGTCAAAGGTGATAGGACTGGAAAAGAAAAGTCTGTTTTGCATCAATATAGATGTAAGCCTATAGTCCCCCCCCCAAAAAAAAATGTCTGAACAGATCGGCATACATGTTTATATGAGACTTGCACCAGTTTATAACCTACTACTTATAAAAATAAATCCATTGAGAAAGACTGCCATCCATGTATTATCCATAATCATGGATCAAACATTTTGTAAGGATTTTCTTGTGAAAAAAAAATAAAAAATTTGTAAAGATATGTCTGCGTTTTATTTGCGGGGAATTAGTCAAATCTATTGTGGGGAACGTTTGACAAAGCAAAAAATAAAAATGTAAATAAAATACTATAAAGCTGGGGAACAGCCCTTCAATCTCTTCCTGCTGACCTGGCACAGATATGCAGCCTCCCGGTGGGTGGGCTTTAATGCCAAGAGGCCGCATATATGCGACCTTATATAAAGACTTTTCTGTGCTGAGAGCGAACGCCCTTTGTGCTCCCAGCGCAGTCACCAGCGGGGACTGGAAAGCTCCTGATGCATACTTGCCATCAGGAGCTTTAAGATCAAGTGACCGTTGTGAGAGCCAATGACAGCGGTCACATGACCCATATGCCCGCCTTCAGCTCCCAACATTTAAAAGCTCTTAAAGGGCCGGTTGTGGGTAGGGCCTAAATATGAAACTTCACTCCCCCCAAACCAAGTTTTTACTTCTCTTACCTTTTTCACTAGTATTATGCACAATTCAAATGCTCGCCAACAAATCTAGCGTTGTTCGGCTGTCCCATGCCACCATTTTTCATTGCTGATGCCATTGGGAACTGGTTGCCTCTTGCTGGTTCTGCCAGGCCCGTATCCTAATGAGGCAGCAACAACTGCCTGACGCTGACGGAATGTCATCACCCCAAGCTAAATGTTTTAAACCCTTCATGACAGAGGGTAAAACAAATCCTAATGCCGCGTACACACGATCATTATTCACGGCGGTTAAAAAACCGCCGTGAATAATGACAGGAAAAACGAGGGAACCGCTTGGTTCCCTACACACGGTCGTTTTTCCCGTCATTTTTTCTCTTGACGAGAAAAATGACCGTCTGTGGGCTCCGCGGCAGTGTCTCCCTATGGGAAAACTGCCGCGGAAAAAAATGCTGGAAAAAACGATGAGAAAATTTAGAACATGTTCTAAATTTTCTCGTCGTTTTTTATGCCGTTTTTCTAGACGAGAAAAACGACATAAAGCCCACAGACGATCGTTTTTCTCGGCGAAAAAAAAAAAAGCCGTTTTTCTCGTCGAGAAAAGCGGTCATGTGTACGCGGCATAACACTTGAACACAGTTTTTCAACTTTGACATGTGTTAGTAACAGAGGCGGCTCTAGGCTTTGTGAGGCCTTAGGCAAAACTTAGACATGAGGCCCCACTCACGTCCATAATGGGAAAAATAATTCAAGTGATAAAAATTAACTGTGTGCCCCCCACAGCGCTGCTGACATCCCTCCTCTTCTCTCCCGCTGACTGCTGTGGGGGATCTTCAGGATGAAGGCCCAGGAAAAGGGCCGGTAAATTTTCTTTTCTAATTTTCTTTTCTAAATGAACACAGTGAGTGATACTGACTGATCACTCACTGTGGTCATTTATAACTGAAGCATAGTAAACTGTGTTTACTATGCTTTGGCTTATGAATAAACAGGAGCCTCTGTCGCCTGTTCCTTCATCTGCAGTGCAGCTAAGGCTACAGAGAAAGGGACCGGGGAAAGTTTCCTCAGTCTCTTTCTCTGTCTCAAAAGTGAGACTTAATGGGTTTGTTTAGACACCCTTATATCTCATCAAAGAAATCAAAAAACTCTCACCAAAACATAAAAAAAAAAAAAAATCGAAAAAAAAAAAAAAAGTACAAAAATAAATAAAAATCTGCCCAAAACTTCTAATCAGACTAAAAAGCCATGCCCAATTAGTAGCATAATTAAGCCACACTCACTGTTTTCTGCAGTGCGCTGGAGGAAAATGCTTCAGGTCGGCACGGCGCTGTTAATGTAGCAGTGCATCGCTTTATACTGACCCTTTACGGGCTCGCTCACTCACACCGCCAGCTTGGGGACACTAACTGGGGGATATTCTCCCACTCCCACACACGCCAGGCAAATTAGGCTGCCGCGAGGCCCCAGTGAGTGCGAGGCCTAAGGCGACCACCTAATTTGCCTAATTAGAGAGCCGCCTCTGGTTAGTAAAACTGTACATGTTATCACAATTACTTAAGCCCCGTACACACGGTCGGACTTTTGGCCAACAAACTTCATTTTGAGCAAGTTGGACCAACAATCCGACCGTGTGTCCGCTCCATCGGACAAACTTTTTTTGCTTTTTTCTTCTTTTCATTGGACAAATGTTGGGTCTGCAAACGGACAAACTTTTGCCCAACAAAAGTCAGATGAAGCAAAGTCCGACCGTGTGTACAGAAAACCATCGGACTTTTGTCCGATGGACAAAACAACTAATGTTAAAATCAACCAACAATAGCAGAAGTTAACCAAAGGGTGGCGGTAAAGAGCAGAAAAGAGCAGAAAAAACCACGTGATGTTTCAAAAAGTTTTGGGAACGTTTTCAGAAAAGTTAGAGCGTGTGTATGCTATGGGTGTGCCCGGCCAACTCCGTTCGGACAAAAAACCACGGAAAAGTCTGATGGAAGTCCGACCGTGTGTACAGGGCTTAAGTGTATCCGGGTTTTTTCAGGACTAATTGGGCTTTATTTTGGTGGTAAATAGTAATAGATATCACCTGTTTGTTATTATTAAAGGAACACTTTATTCACTTTTCGAAATTATTCTGACCTATACGTTACACTGAACGCAAGTCTATTTTTACCAGCCAAGATAGTACTGAATGCCAACCAGGGCTTACATGACTATTCACTGTATGTTACAACTGTATACCAACAAATAAATGTATGAGCCAGTAGCTGAAATAATCTGTAGACCTTTACTAAGCATTTGCCCCCTTCTAGATATCATTTATAGGGTGGTGTAAGTGTATAGTGTTCTATGTATTAAGTGAAAGAGAATTATATTATGGTCATGTCCAGTGGTGGGTCATGTTGGGGGTGTAGTGTTCTATGTATAGAGTGTAAAAGAATTGTATGATGATCATGTCCAGTGGTGGGTCATGTTGGGGGTGTAGTGTTCTATGTATAGAGTGTAAAAGAATTGTATGATGATCATGTCCAGTGGTGGGTCATGTTGGGGGTGTAGTGTTCTATGTATAGAGTGTAAAAGAATTGTATGATGATCATGTCCAGAGGTGGGTCATGTTGGGGGTGTAGTGTTCTATGTATAGAGTGTAATAGAATTGTATGATGATCATGTCCAGTGTTTGGTCATGTTGGAGGTGTAGTGTTCTAGGTATAGAGTGTAAAAGAATTGTATGATGATCATGTCCAGTGGTGGGTCATGTTGGAGGTGTAGTGTTCTAGGTATAGAGTGTAAAAGAATTGTATTATGATCATGTCCAGTGGTGGGTCATGTTGGGGGGTGTAGTGTTCTATGTATAGAGTGTAAAAGAATTGTATTATGATCATGTCCAGGGGTGGGTCATGTTGGGGGTGGAGTGTTCTATGTATAGAGTGTAATAGAATTGTACGATGATCATGTCCAGTGGTTGGTCATGTTGGAGGTGTAGTGTTCTAGGTATAGAGTGTAAAAGAATTGTATTATGATCATGTCCAGTGGTGGGTCATGTTGGGGGAGTAGTGTTCTAGGTATAGAGTGTAAAAGAATTGTATTATGATCATGTCCAGTGGTGGGTCATGTTGGGGGGTGTAGTGTTCTATGTATAGAGTGTAATAGAATTGTACGATGATCATGTCCAGTGGTGGGTCATGTTGGGGGTGTTGTGTTCTATATATAGAGTGTAATAGAATTGTATGATGATCATGTCCAGTGGTGGGTCATGTTGGGGGTGTAGTGTTCTATGTATAGAGTGTAAAAGAATTGTATGATGATCATGTCCAGTGGTGGGTCATGTTGGGGGTGTAGTGTTCTATGTATAGAGTGTAAAAGAATTGTATGATGATCATGTCCAGAGGTGGGTCATGTTGGGGGTGTAGTGTTCTATGTATAGAGTGTAATAGAATTGTATGATGATCATGTCCAGTGTTTGGTCATGTTGGAGGTGTAGTGTTCTAGGTATAGAGTGTAAAAGAATTGTATGATGATCATGTCCAGTGGTGGGTCATGTTGGAGGTGTAGTGTTCTAGGTATAGAGTGTAAAAGAATTGTATTATGATCATGTCCAGTGGTGGGTCATGTTGGGGGGTGTAGTGTTCTATGTATAGAGTGTAAAAGAATTGTATTATGATCATGTCCAGGGGTGGGTCATGTTGGGGGTGGAGTGTTCTATGTATAGAGTGTAATAGAATTGTACGATGATCATGTCCAGTGGTTGGTCATGTTGGAGGTGTAGTGTTCTAGGTATAGAGTGTAAAAGAATTGTATTATGATCATGTCCAGTGGTGGGTCATGTTGGGGGAGTAGTGTTCTAGGTATAGAGTGTAAAAGAATTGTATTATGATCATGTCCAGTGGTGGGTCATGTTGGGGGGTGTAGTGTTCTATGTATAGAGTGTAATAGAATTGTACGATGATCATGTCCAGTGGTGGGTCATGTTGGGGGTGTTGTGTTCTATATATAGAGTGTAATAGAATTGTATGATGATCATGTCCAGTGGTGGGTCATGTTGGGGGTGTAGTGTTCTATATATAGAGTGTAATAGAATTGTATGATGATCAGGTCCAGTGGTGGGTCATGTTGGAGGTATAGTGTTCTAGGTATAGAGTGTAATAGAATTGTACGATGATCATGTCCAGTGTTTGGTCATGTTGGGGGTGTAGTGTTCTATGTATAGAGTGTAATAGAATTGTATGATGATCAGGTCCAGTGGTGGGTCATGTTGGAGGTATAGTGTTCTAGGTATAGAGTGTAATAGAATTGTACGATGGTCATGTCCAGTGGTGGGTCATGTTTAGGGTTGTAGTGTTCTATGTATAGAGTGTAATAGAATTGTATGATGATCAGGTCCAGTGGTGGGTCATGTTGGAGGTATAGTGTTCTAGGTATAGAGTGTAATAGAATTGTACGATGGTCATGTCCAGTGTTTGGTCATGTTGGGGGTGTAGTGTTCTATGTATAGAGTGTAATAGAATTGTATGATGATCAGGTCCAGTGGTGGGTCATGTTGGAGGTATAGTGTTCTAGGTATAGAGTGTAATAGAATTGTATGATGATCATGTCCAGTGGTGGGTCATGTTGGGGGTATAGTGTTCTATGTATAGAGTGTAATATAATTGTATTATAATCATGTCCAGTGTTTGGTCATGTTTAGGGTTGTAGTGTTCTATGTATAGAGTGTAATAGAATTGTATGATGATCAGGTCCAGTGGTGGGTCATGTTGGAGGTATAGTGTTCTAGGTATAGAGTGTAATAGAATTGTACGATGATCATGTCCAGTGTTTGGTCATGTTGGGGGTGTAGTGTTCTATGTATAGAGTGTAATAGAATTGTATGATGATCAGGTCCAGTGGTGGGTCATGTTGGAGGTATAGTGTTCTAGGTATAGAGTGTAATAGAATTGTACGATGGTCATGTCCAGTGGTGGGTCATGTTTAGGGTTGTAGTGTTCTATGTATAGAGTGTAATAGAATTGTATGATGATCAGGTCCAGTGGTGGGTCATGTTGGAGGTATAGTGTTCTAGGTATAGAGTGTAATAGAATTGTACGATGGTCATGTCCAGTGTTTGGTCATGTTGGGGGTGTAGTGTTCTATGTATAGAGTGTAATAGAATTGTATGATGATCAGGTCCAGTGGTGGGTCATGTTGGAGGTATAGTGTTCTAGGTATAGAGTGTAATAGAATTGTATGATGATCATGTCCAGTGGTGGGTCATGTTGGGGGTATAGTGTTCTATGTATAGAGTGTAATATAATTGTATTATAATCATGTCCAGTGTTTGGTCATGTTTAGGGTTGTAGTGTTCTATGTATAGAGTGTAATAGAATTGTATTATGATCATGTCCAGTGGTGGGTCATGTTTAGGGTTGTAGTGTTCTATGTATAGAGTGTAATAGAATTGTATTATGATCATGTCCAGTGTTTGGTCATGTTTAGGGTTGTAGTGTTCTATGTATAGAGTGTAATAGAATTGTACGATGATCATGTCCAGTGGTGGGTCATGTTGGGGGTGTAGTGTTCTATGTATAGAGTGTAATAGAATTGTATTATAATCATGTCCAGTGGTTGGGTCATGCTGGGACAATTGTTGTACGGAGTGCAACAACCTTTGAACAAGTGTGATTTCAGGGTCTCTGTACACACATTATCTACCCTGAAGATGATAATTCCAACAGCTGCATGCACACTTACTGTACATACAGACTACATTTACTTCTATAGCACATGTATGCTGTAATGCACACACTGCACTGGTTTGTAGACATAATTTTTCTCTCATATTAGAACACTTGTATCTTTATTCACTCTCGAAGACAATTGCTTTGGTTGGAATGTTAACCAGTTGAGATCAGGTGTGAGTAGATGATTTTATGATACTCCATAATGGTGGTGTTTCCATATTGTTGGCATTTTGCGTGTACATTTTAGTAGAATTGTATGATGGTTATGTTCAGTGTTTTCTTCTGATTTTCCATACTGGTGGTGTTTCCGTATTGGTGGTATTTTATGTATACATTGTAGTAGAATTTTGCTATGAATATGTTCAGTGTTTCATTTCTGATTTTCCAACCTTGTGGTGTTATCATATAATGGTAATTTTTCCATAATGGTACCGTTTCCATATAATGGTGGTATTTGCATATTGGTGGTTCTCTATGTGTACAGTGTAGTAAAATTGTCTTATGACTATGTTTAGTGTTTTCTTTCTGATTCTCCATACTGATGGTGTCTCCATATTGGTGATATTCTGTGTATACATTATAGTAGACTTATATTATGATTATGTTCAGTGTTTCCTTTCTGATCTTCCATACTGATGCTATTTTCATATAATAGTAATGTTTTCATACTGGTGGTGTTTCCATACTGGTGGGGTTTCTATATTATGGCAGTGTTTCTATATTGGTGGTGCTCAGTGTAGTAGAATTGTATTATGACTATGTTCAGTATTTTCTTTCTGATTCTCCATACTAGTGGTGTTTCCATACTGGTGGTGTATTCATAATGGTGGTGTTTCCAGATTGGTGGTATTCTATGTCTACAGTGTAGTAGAATTGTATTATGACCATGTTCAGTATTTTCTTTCTGATTCTCTATACTGGTGGTGTTTCCATACTGGTGGTGTTTTCATAATAGTGGGGTTTACATACTGGTGGTGTTTCCATACTGGTGGGGTTTCCATATTATGGCAGCGTTTCCATATTGGCGGTGTTCAGTGTGGCAGAAATGTATTATGACTATGTTCAGTATTTTCTTTCTGATTCACCATACTGGTGGTGTTTGCATACTGGTGGTGTTTCCATACTGGTGGGGTTTCCATACTGGTGGTGTTTCCATACTGGTGGTGTTTCCATACTGGTGGGGTTTCCATACTGGTGGGGTTTCCATATAATGGCAGTGTTTCCATATTGGCAATGTTCTGTGTAGTAGAATTGTATTAGTATATGTTCAGTATTTTCTTTATGATTCTCCATACTGGTGGTGTTTCCATATTGATGGTAATATATGTATACATTGTAGTAGAATTTTGATATAATTATGTTCAGTGTTTCATTTTCCGAACTGGTGTTTTCATATATTGGTTGTTTTTCCATACTGGTGGTGTTTCCATTATGGTAGTGTTTCCATATTGGGGGTATTTTGTGTGTACAGTGTAGTAGAATTGTATTATGACTATGTTCAGCGTTTTCTTTCTGATTCTCCATACTGGTGGTGTTTTCGTACTGGTGGTGTTTGCATACTGGTGGTGTTTCCATACTGGTGGGGTTTCCATACTGGTGGAGTTTCCATATAATGGCGGTGTTTCCATATTGGCAATGTTCTGTGTAGTAGAATCGTATTAGTATATGTTCATCGTTTTCTTTCTGATTCTCCATACTGGTGGTGTTTCCATACCGGCTGGTGTTGTCATAATGGTGGCGTTTCCATATTGGTGATATTCTGTGTATATTTTATAGTAGACTTATATTATGATTATGTTCAGTGTTTCCTTTCTGATCTTCCATACTGGTGGTGTTTCCATTAAGGTGGTGTTTCCATATTGGCGGTGTTATGTGTGTACAGTGTAGTAGAATTGTATTATGACTATGTTCAGCATTTTCATTCTGATTCTCCATACTGGTGGTGTTTCCATACTGGTGGTTTTTCCATATAATGGTGGTGTTTCCATATTGGTGGTGTTTCTGTATTGGTGGTATTCTGTGTGTGAAGTGTAGTAGAATTTTATTATGGCTATGTTCAGTGTTGTCTATCTGATTCTCCATACTGGTGGTGTTTTTTTTATAATGGTGGTGTTTCCATACTGGGGGTGTTCCCATATTGGTAATATTCTGTTTTTACACTATAGTAGTATGATTATATTCAGTGTTTCCTTTCTGATCTTCCCTACTGGTGGTGTTTCCATACTGGTGGGGTTTCCATATAATGGCGGTGTTTCCATATTGACGGTGTTCTGTGTGGTAGAATTGTATTATGGCTATGTTCAGTATTTTCTTTCTGATTCACCATACTGGTGGTGTTTCTGTACTGGTGGTGTTTGCATACTGGTGGTGTTTGCATACTGGTGGTGTTTCCATACTGGTGGGGTTTCCATACTGGTGGTGTTTCCATACTGGTGGGGTTTCCATACTGGTGGGGTTTCCATATAATGGCGGTGTTTCCATATTGGCAATGTTCTGTGTAGTAGAATTGTATTAGTATATGTTCAGTATTTTCTTTCTGATTCTCCATACTGGTGGTGTCTTCATAATGGCGGTGTTTCCATATTGATGGTATTATATGTATACATTGTAGTAGAATTTTGATATAATTATGTTCAGTGTTTCATTTTCCGAAACTGGTGTTTTCATTTATTGGTTGTTTTTCCATACTGGTGGTGTTTCCATTATGGTAGTGTTTCCATATTGGGGGTATTTTGTGTGTACAGTGTAGTAGAATTGTATTATGACTATGTTCAGCGTTTTCTTTCTGATTCTCCATACTGGTGGTGTTTTTGTACTGGTGGTGTTTGCATACTGGTGGTGTTTCCATACTGGTGGGGTTTCCATACTGGTGGTGTTTTCATACTGGTGGTGTTTCCATACTGGTGGGGTCTCCATACTGGTGGGGTTTCCATATAATGGCAGTGTTTCCATATTGGCAATGTTCTGTGTAGTAGAATCGCATTAGTATATGTTCAGCGTTTTCTTTCTGATTCTCCATACTGGTGGTGTTTCTATACCGGCTGGTGTTGTCATAATGGTGGCGTTTCCATATTGGTGATATTCTGTGTATATTTTATAGTAGACTTATATTATGATTATGTTCAGTGTTTCCTTTCTGATCTTCCATACTGATAGTGTTTTCATATTATGGTCATGTTTCCATACTGGTGGTGTTTCCATTAAGGTGGTGTTTCCATATTGGTGGTGTTATGTGTGTACAGTGTAGTAGAATTGTATTATGACTATGTTCAGTATTTTATTTATGATTCTTCATACTGGTTGTGTTTCCATATTGGTGGTGTTATGTGTGTACAGTGTAGTAGAATTGTATTATGACTATGTTCAGTATTTTATTTATGATTCTTCATACTGGTTGTGTTTCCATATTGGTGGTGTTATGTGTGTACAGTGTAGTAGAATTGTATTATGACTACGTTCAGTATTTTATTTATGATTCTTCATACTGGTTGTGTTTCCATATTGGTGGTTTTCTATGTGTACAGTGTAGTAAAATTGATAAATGACTATGTTCTGTGTTTTCTTTCTGATTCTCCATATTAATGGTATTTCCAAACTGGTGGTGTTTCCATATTGGTGGTATCTGTGTATACATTATAGTAGGCTTATATTATGATTATGTTTGGTGTTTTCTTCCTGATGTTCCATTGCAGCTGACAGAACCTCTCCCACATTAGGCTGACTTAAGAGAAAGGGCAATTAAGAATTCAATGATATTTATTTTCATGATTAAATTACGCCACCTGAAAATGCAGGTATTTGATTATCTAAAAACCATTCAACTGTATGTTATTTTAAATGAAATATCCCTTTGGGCATGATTGCAATAATTATGTCATATTGTAGATGTCTTACACAATACTATTTATTGCTTACTGTATTATAGATTTTTACAAATGACCGTTTTCTTAATTTCGATAGTTTGAAGTTACCATGGTAACTGAATTGATTGCACCGTTGTCTCAGAATTCATTTGAGCCTACTTAATATTTCACCTGTCCGAAGCAGCCAGATGAAACAAGGTCATGTGTGAGGATTAGGCTAGGGAACCCAGCATCCAGTTCACGTTATTGATACGCGGTAATTAGACTAACACTGCCATTGTAATTCGGCAAGGGGAAACTTGGCAGTTTTAAAAGTATTTTATGAAACAATGAAACATGCACGTCCTTCCTCTAGTTAACAAAAAAAAATAAAAAATCTGCCAGGTCTTAGGTGCCAAGAATGTCTTTCGTTAACAAGCGGTGCCAGATGAAAGAAGGCTAACAAGATTATTACATATGACACAGTTTGGTGGAGAATATAATGCAGGGTGTCAGGAGCCTGAGGAAAGTTGGGCATTGTATTTAGTAAAAATGCAATAAATTAGACTGTTTCATTTATGCGCTTGTCATCCTATGTCTCAGGGCTAATTAAATTATGAAAACATTAAAAATTGTCCGGAGACCAATTTTGTCAATAGTCTAATAAGATTGTTTCTTGTCAATGAATCACGGAACCTCTACTTTGTGATTGGGTTCAGGAACGACGACATGCCATTTCGGTGATTTTGTGTTGACGCCAGTAAATATTCTTTGTCCTTTTTAATATCTTCATGCCATGAAAACACATTGCAGGATCTGACAGTAAATGTGTGGGAACATCATATAGAATCTTCAGGTAGCCGCGTTGTCTTATAAATCGACTCTCTATGTGAAAACGATCATAACATGACAAAACTCATCAGGGTGTGCAAACAAAAGGGGTGGCATTGAGTAAGTTCTAAACAAGCATTAGAATAATTTTCTCCGGAGGTCTTTATTGTAGAAAAATTCATTTAGAAATAGGAGGTTCAGCAAGGTGACTTTTGCAATTGTTTCCATTAGTGCTCAAAGATTTAGAGACATAGAAACGTGGAAGAGCGATGGAAGAAAAAAGACCAAGTGGGCCATTAAATCTGCCCCATTTTTTATTTCTTTTTTACTTTTTTATTATTAGTATTTTTTTAAACTATTACCATATTTAATCTGAATATAGATCTATGTTTATTAGACTTGTGCACAACGGAAAAATTCGTTCCGTTTCGGTTCGTTTCTTTCCGGTCCTGTTGATTCGTAATCATTCGTAATTTTGCTAGACGGGATTTTTCGTGTTCGGACTCATTCGTATTTTTGCAAGCGACATTTTTCGTTGAATTTTTTGTTGCTTTATAATTCGTACTTTCGGTAGAGTACGTTGTTTTTCGTTGATTCTGGACACAACTCCTACTTTCGTAACTTTTTTTGGGTTCGTTGATTCGTAATTTTCCGTGTCTCTCTCACAACGACGCTGCCTATTATGCCTAATGTGCTTCGAATGGATTTGTACTTTTCTAAATACATAGCGGTTATTTGTAACGATTCGAAATCTCGTATTTTACTTTCGTTTTTTACATGCGGCTATAGGCTCCGCCCCTGTACACCATTTTGAGAGGGTTCAGCACGGTGAGGGAGAAGCAGAGAGCAGAGCAGAGTGAGTGTTATTGTGCTTCGAATGGATTTGAAATCTCGTATTTTACTTTAGTTTTTTCATGCGGCTATAGCCTCCGCCCCTGTACACCATTTTGAGAGGGAGTTCAGCATGGTGAGGGAGAAGCAGAGAACAGAGCAAAGTGTTATTGCGCTTCGAATGGATTCGTACATTCGTAACTTTTTTCATAACGAATTATGCCGAAGACCTTCGGGCATTCGCTATTTTGCGGTATAATTTATTTCGGATTCGGTTTTATTCGTAATTGCTCTGTTCGGAAATTCGAATGCTTCCGAATGTCCGAAAGTTGCTAAATTCGGACGAATTTTGATTCGTTACGAAACGAATTGCACAAGCCTAATGTTTATCCCAAACATGTTTGAATCTACTGAAGCCTAGTACACACGACCGTTGGGGAAGGCTTCTCCGAAGAGAAACGTTTTCAGGGATCGCCTAAAAGCGGACAGATTTGGAGATAGTCTGACAGATTGGGGTAGGGTATTCCAGAGGATGGGAGAGGCCCGGGAGGCAAATATGGGAGGAAGTGATGAGGGAACTAGAGAGCAGGAGGTCTTGGGAGGAACAAAGAGGACGAATAGGTTGGTATTTTGAGAACAGGTTAGTGATGTAGCTGGCGACAGAGTTGTGGATGGCTTTGTAACTTATTGTTAGTATTTTGAATTGAATTTGTTGGGTGAGTGGCAGCCAATGGAGGGATTGGCAGAGATGGGTAGCAGACGCTGAGCGGTTTGTAAGGTGGATGAGTCTGGCAGCAGCATTCTTGTAGACTCTTGAGTTCTAGCACGGCAAGGCTGGGGGTGCGAGGCTTAAGCCTCGTACACACGACCGAGAACCTCATCAGGAAAAAACACGTCGTTTTTCCCTGTCGAGATTCTTGACAAGAATTCTTGTGCCAGCCGAGTGTACACACGTACGATTCAAAAGAACCGCCGTTCTTTTGAATGGAACGAACGCGGTAACGTCATCGACTACGACGAGCGTGCACTCGTCACATTCGATGCCGCCGCCGCCATCTTGCTACACCCTACCTATGCCTAGGAAGCTACCGCGAATGCGTCAAAGTCATTTCGAGCATGCGCGGGTTTCCGCGGCGACAGGTAAGCGTACACACTTTTGGGTTTCTCGTCGGGAAACAGGCCGCCGAGAATCCCGACAAGAAAATAGAGAGCAGGTTCTCTATTTTTCTCGTCGAGATTCTGGCCAGTTTTCTTGACGAGAAACCTGAAAGTCTCGTACACACGGCCGGTTTTCTCGGCAAGAAAGCTCTGCCAGCAATTTTCTTGCTGGTTCTTGCCGAGAAAACCGGTCGTGTGTACGAGGCTTTACTGTTGACTGACTTACTACCTGTGCTGGAGGTCTGTTCCAAGCCTCAACTACTCTAATGCCGCGTACACACGATCGGAATTTCCGCCAACAAATGTCCGATGTGAGCTTTTGGTCGGATATTCCGACCGTGTGTAGGCTCCATCGGACATTTGCTGTCGGAATTTCCGACAACAAATGATTGAGAGCTGGTTCTCAATTTTTCCGACAACAAAAGTTCTTGTCGGAAATTCCGACTGTGTGTTTAAAGAAAAAGGAAAGAAACTCCCAGTGGCTTGTGCGCAGCTTGAATGATGTGTATTGACTCATGATAAAAGTATTAGATCATTTTATTATACATGGATGTCGAATTTACGAGAAAAGTAAAAGTAAAAAAGAGGGATTGGGGAATGGATCCAATTACATAGAAAGGAACAACTATAGGAGCTCTGGTGTACAAATTATAACGGTATTACAGTCATGTGTCACAATAACCATATACAGGTCACCACTAAGGGTTGGCATGTATATGGATCCCCGACGCGTTTCGATCTTTAAAAGCAAATAGAAAGTTCATAGCGTAACCCAAAGTACCTCAGTAGCCCAGGGGCAGACAACACAGTGAAGCACTCACTTGTACAAAGAGAGCGCGGACATCAATCCACAAGCGCCGAGCTCGTATGTCCCCTCAGTGTGCTTGGTCCCTGTCCACTCCGATTTGCGGGGATGCGGGTATTCAGCAGTTTGTATATAAGGTAAATAAAAAGGATGCACTCACAGTGTAAACCCGTTAGGGGATCATTTAATGAGGGTAAAGTTAAAAATATAAAACTCACATTTAGTGGGACACAAACAGGGGAACATCCACGAGCGCCGTGCTCGTACTCCTTCCGTCAGATGGTGTGTGTGCCTAGTGCTCCTATCCCGACGCGTGTCGTCACATCACGTGACTTCATCAGGGACAGGGACCAAGAACACTGAGGGGACATACGAGCTCAGCGCTCATGGATTGATGTCCGCGCTCTCTTTGTACAAGTGAGTGCTTCACTGTGTTGTCTGCCCCTGGGCTACTGAGGTTCTTCAGGTTACGCTATAAACTTTCTATTTGCTTTTATGTTTTCATGCACAGAATATATCTGCCAGTAAGAACATTACAGCAGCAATAACAAGATTTTTATACAGCTAGCAATACCATCATCTTCTACACCTGTGGCCCATCTATGCTGTTTGTCTTAGCAGTGAGGTAAGCTGCTTGGAGACACTGAGGTGGGCTCAGGGCCGGGACAAGGGGTGGGCAGGAGGGGCAGTTGCCCCTGGCACAATGGTTTATTGCAGGGATGGGGGGGCATCCTGACCCTAACCCTAAAGGAAAGAGGGGCGCAGTTTGGCATCTGTGCCCTGGGCACTGTATGACCTTGTCCCGGCACTGGGTGGGCTCACTGAAGAGTTTGATTGAAGATCACCCCAGCACTTCTGGGTTTCTTTGTTTTTACCTGTAGTTGGTGAAGGGATTAACAGCACATGTGACTTTCTTAGACTTTCACTTAGAGCTTGCTTGCTCTATTGGCTACACTTATCACATTGTTCATTGGATGCCATCAATTTATTTGACTGTTTGGTACCATTCTGTGTTTGTTTTCATGTTCAACTTGTTCACTGTTTATTTTATTATTTACAAAGTGCAGTCCATTCACTCTATTGTCATATTAGTGGATCAGTACCAATATTAGACTATTAATTTTCACGTGCACCAGTCACTTACGCCATTTGTATAGTGCCACCTTTTAGATTCACTGGGTGTGGTCATTCCTTTCACCCTTTATTCATTTACCACATCTAGGAGAGAGATTTCAGGTTTTGAGTTCCTCCCCCTTCCCTCCCCCCATCAGCTTTGGTATCACCCCAGCTCCCTTCTTATTTACTTCACAGCACAGTCACTATCACTTTTCAAAATTATACGCCAGTCTCGCAGGATTAGACCTTCCGGTGTCTGCAGCGATGTTTCCCAGTACAACCTCTTAGATCCAGCCCACAGACAGCGCAGGAGTTCCCTCTTACATAATAGCAGGATTGGCTATGGTGAGTGGCGGTCTTTTGCCTAAATGTTCATTGCTCACTGGGGGAGTTTTTCTTACGCTGGCATCCCTACTATCCTCAGTGCCAACAGGGACCTACACCTCAGCCTGGAGAGACACCACAAAGCACTAATGGCCTTAAAGTGGTTGTAAACCCCGCTATTTTTTTTTAACAACCTGCAAAACAAAGACATAATGAGCTAGTATGCATAGCATACTAGCTCATTATGAATCACTTACCTGAGATTGAAGCCCCCGCAGCGGTGCTCGGACTCCTCCGTCGCCGATGCCATCTTGCTCCCCTCTGCCTTCCGTGTATCGCCGCTCCGGCGCTGTCATTGGCCCAGGAGCAGCGATGACGTCACACGCATGCGCGCTCAGGCCGGCTAACTCCATTCAGAAATCTGGCTACTAAGCCGGCCCGCTAGTACGCATGCGCGTGACGTCAGCGGCGCCGGTTTTAAATGCAAATATCTCCTTAACCGTGTAGGCTTACCAGATTAAGGCTTACCTGTAGGTGCATGTTGTCAAAGTGGGTTTACAACCACTTTAATGTAACTATGCTTATGTAGCGGGCCTCCTTTAAGGCCCCTGGACTACGTTACCCAGAACCCCGTTTGGCACCCAGGGTGCATTGGGTCGCCGCAGAGACTCATGGGTGGGGCTATATAAGAAGAGGGCGAGGCTAGGCTCGGCCTCTTTGGACACCGCGCTGCAAGCAACAGGACTCCTGTGCGGATCTGCTGCTGTGTAAGGCCTGAAGCTTGGGCCTTGCATACCGACCAAAGAGCCTTCCACCCCACTGCGGAGCCTGGGTGGCACCTGTTCCTGCTCGAGTTTGCTGACGTCAGCTGGACTGGAGACCCAGCCGTTGGAGACACTGTGTGTGGATACACAGTGGTGAAAGCCCGGACTGGGATCGTGTCCGGAGTGGTGAGCGAGCACTTGCTCACTTCATTACCCTGTTACTTTGTTAGGCCTAGTGACTGCCTTGGCCCACCCTGTTATTTACTACCCCTTGGATTACAAATATTGTTTCCTGAAAGTGCACCACCGTTCAAGTTGCATGCGAAGAAGTGTTCTCATAAGGGACTGAGTTTTAATCTGGGTCAGGCCTGACCAGGGTGGGGGTTAAAACTTTGTTGCTGCGCCATATTGCGCATAGGGAAAGAAGATAGTTGCACGTGGCGGGTGATCACTCTGCACTATCACTGAATAATATGTTTATTGCTGCAGGGCTCTGCATGTATACTGTGTGATGTGTTTAACTTGAATCCTTATACCAAAATATAAATCCAGTTATATTTTATCACATTGGTATTAGTGTCATCTTTGCAGATAGTGGTTATCTATCAATGCTGCCAGATTGTGTATAGACCGTTACGAGGTAACAATCCCTAGACTAACTGTGCCAGTGTGGGTTGAGTAGATTGCCGGGGGTTGGCGGTGCTGTATACAGGGCCCGAAACAAAACTCAGCGGCTCTCTTAACTGGGGGTAGCACTACACTTACTTCGCACCTGACCAATGTCCCAGAAAAACTGGAAATCCCTGAAGTAGACACCGCTGCTCCAGTGATCTCTACTAGCTTATGGGTCCCATGCTGAGCGGCTGCCTTGCTGAATTCTGAACAAAGGAGGTCAGGCACTTGGCAAAACAAAGCGTTTTCTGACTAGTCAAGGTGTAGAGACAGGGCAGTGAAATCAACCTCTCCACCTCGTTCAATCAATGATTAGTCCTCATCCAATCACCGATACTCCTTTCGTCCAATCAGTGATACTTCAGTGATTTCCAGCTTCCAGGGGGATCGACCAGGTATGGCATCCTAATATTTAAATAATATGATTATAGCCTCAATTTATTAGCTGATCCCCTATGTCTTAAATGCTTGACACAACCTGGGTCGTTCCTGCATATGATGTGGTCTTGACCAAGGATCAGGGACTATTGACGACAGGTTGTTACTGCCATAGGTGTCTTTGCATTCACAGTGTTGGCTGTGGACCCAGCCATTTTTCTCTTGGGTTTGATGGATGGTCCTGAGCTACCATGATCCACCCAACTCTTTATTTCCTACACAGCTTTTTATTCCCAGAAACCATGCTCCTATATTGGAAGCTGCCAGAACTTTCTTAAACCATTGGTCGATTTGGTTATTTCTTATAATTACCCTAAGAAATTTAAGAAAACCTGGTCTGGCTGGCTGATGTTTGATCTGCTGAATAGTTTTCCATAATTCCCTGGATTGGAAAGTAAGGACAATTTTTGGAGGAAGGCCCTTGGACCAAGTTTGTTGAGAACCCAATTAACCTACAATATGTATGGGATTTAGGGAGGAAACCAGAGCACTTGGAGTAAACACACCCAAATGTAGGGAGGTGACTAGACATGTGCATTCGATTTAGTCCGAATTTCGGGGATTTTTGCGTTCGTTTTAACAAACGATAACGAACGTACAGAGTCCGAAATCCGAAAGATCCGACATAAAAATTGCTTTATTTTCGTTTCATTGCGACAACAGTTGGATATAGATAGACGATTCGACATAGCGGTGACAATAGCGATCTGTGTCTATCGAACCCGCGGTCTAATGTGCCTAACCTAACTCTATTAGTCCAAGATTATTCCACATAGAGAGAAAAGATTCGACATTATAGAGACATGAAGATTCGACATAGAGAGAAAAGATTCGACATAGAGACATGAAGATTCGACATAGAGAGAAAAGATTCGACATAGAGAGAAAAGATTCGACATAGAGAGAAAAGATTCGACATTATAGAGACATGAAGATTCGACTAAGCAGCTAAAAACATACGATCGCCGCGAGCGCACATTTATGGTCAAATGCTCCGCCCATAGGCTATAGAAGAATTCTAATGTTGGTTGACTAGTAATAATAATTAATAAATATAATTATTACTAGTCATACAACATTAGAATTCTACTATAGCTTGTGGGCGGAGCATTCGACCGGAAATGTACGATTGCGGCGTCGTACAGTTTAGCTGCTCCGTTGAATCTTCTTAGAACATTCGACGGACACCATAAGCCTTCAATGACAGATTCAACCTTAATTCATTCGGATTTTCGGACGAATGCATTTTTTAACTAAACAAAATAAATTTAAAAAAAAATTCGGAAGTAACTAAATAATATTATTTTTCAGACGAAAACTAAATTCCGAAACAAAATATTTCAGTGTGCGCATGTGTAGGGAGGTCACAAACCCCATGGAGATGGGATCCTTATTATTATCCATATCCACAACCACAGAGCTGGAAGGAAAGAGTGCTAACCACTAAAACCATGGAAATGAAGGTTTTGCTGGCATAGATCATCCCAGCATATGGAGAACAATTTAATCATTTTAAAAGTAAAAAGTGCATTTGCTAACATCAATCAATCAGGTTTCCTTTTTTACTGCAATTAGAGGGAGAAATAAGATTTGCTGGTTTACTCTTCATTAAAAGCTCAGTAAAAGCTGCAGGATGGTAGTATTCATCAGAGACCTCGATATCCCTTATTATTAGGGTGACCACATTTCCAAATTACCATTCAGGATCATCCTCCCTTCCCAAAAATCAGCTTGTGCTGTAACGAATGACAGCTCAGTGATTGGACACAAGAGGCGGGATTTATGATTTCTCCAATCACAAGCAGGGGGCGGGGATTGTGCTCCTCCAGGCATTCCCGGCCAGGACAAGTACTGTCACAGTGAGTAAAGCGGTGATGTGGCGGTCTTTTTTGGGGGCATAAGATTGGCCCGGGGGGGAGTGGCTGTGTCAGTTTCATTCAGGGACACTGTATTGTCCTGGAAAGAATGTGCCCGGGACAGACCTGCAAAATGCGGGACTGTCCCGGGCAATCCGGGACACGTGGTCACCCTACTTATTATACAATCTTCAACTTTATGTAGCACACGGCCCCTTTACTCCCATCTTTGGCTCACTCACAGGAGTATAAGGCGCACCATGTCCACCATGCCCGTACCCTCTGGTTTGCAGAGGTTAAGCACACTTGCTTTCACTTACGGGTCTTGCAGCGAGGCTCCCCTCAAAGTTGGTTTCTGTCCCCAGCGTGTAAGGACAAAGTCTCTATACCCCAAGTAACTCCAAGGTCCACACCAAAAGTCACTCCAACGTAGAGTTTATTTTCTTAAGCGTGAAGAGAGAAAGGTGTTAGGGAGACAGATCAGATTCAGACACTCCTGGCTTCCTCGCCACTCGGTCCCGAGTGGGTATAGCTCACCCGGATAGTCACCCAAGGCACTAGCAGCCGGTGTGTAGCTCGAACAGTCAATTAAGTTCCCTAATGGATGTGTTCAGGAGATCCTCTGCCACAGAATCTATAGTGTCCTAAACCTCCTAATGATCCAGATGTTAGGCCCCTTGGTTTCAGATGGATGACATCCCTCCGGAGAGTTACTGGGCCCCTTCCTTCACTGTGATCCCTCACCAGTCCTTCGGAACGGTCCTCCCCCAGCCTCCTCTTTCAGAAACGGGTCCCCTCGCAAGGCGGCACCCTGGGATTCTTCCTCCCGAAGTGGGCTCCAGCTAAAGGTGATGAGCCCAGGGCTGAAGTTGCAGGCCCAGGACTGAAGGTGCCTGGGACTGAGGCGCACACGGCCCCATGGCCTGGAGGGCCATGCACTCGAACTTGAACCTGGAACACTCTTCCTACCCCCGGGTACAGGTCCCCCGGGGTAGTAACTCCTCTACAACTCCCTCCCAGACCTATGGCATCTGCCCCTTTTGTACCCTTTCCCGGCATGCACCACGCCCACCGCACGGCCGCCGAGAGAGGACACCCAATCGCCACTCCATCACCCGTGGCTCAACCCCGAGTACAAGTGACAGCGCCACCCGTACTTCTTAGGGGAGTTGCACACCAGGTGAAACAGCAGCAAGGCAGAGTCCAGCAAATTGAAAGATTTGAGCCAACTACCACTCCAATCACCCCTAAATTTAGGACCCCCGCTACATTTATAATGGGCTTTTTTACCTATCCAACTACCTTTATAAGTGTGAATGTGATTGGCATCAAATGTAACCCCAGTTTTGGGTAGAGAGTTCAGTTTTTGATCTCTCTGTCCCTGTTGACCCATGCTGGGTTGTGGAGGACATCCAACACTTGCCAGCAATAAGGCCTGAAAAGAGTACCCAGGGATTCAATGCTGCTGGGGTACTTAAAGTGACCCCAATGCTAAAATAATAATAAGAAGAAACTTCATGCTTAGCTCTCCCACCTCCAGCACCTCCAATCTTTGCTGCATTGCAGAGATAAAGCTGCTTGCAAAACTGCAGAATTCAACACTTTTAAGAGTGTTGGACCTCTGTGCTGGTAATATAGGCCACTCATTACAGTAATGGGCCAATAATGTGAGATGTGATGGGGGCCAGGACAGTAAGCCCTAAATTCTGAACTTCTCTTATTTCCTCTCTTTTTATCTGTTAACCACTTAAGCACCGGACCATTTGGCTGGCCAAAGACCAGGCCACTTTTTGCGATTCGGCACTCCGTCGCTTTAACTGACCATTGCGCGGTCGTGCGACGTGGCTCCCAAACAAAATTGACATCCTTTTTTCCCCACAAATAGAGCTTTCTTTTGGTGGTACTTGATCACTTCTGCGATTTTTAATATTTGCGCTATAAACAAAAATAGAGCGACAATTTTGAAAAAAAATGCAATATTTTTTACTTTTTGCTATAATAAATATCCCCCAAAAATATATAAAAAAAACATTTCCTCAGTTTAGGCTGATACGTATTCTTCTACGTATTTTTGGTAAAAAAAAACTGCAATAAGCGTTTATTGATTGGTTTGCGCAAAAGTTATTGCGTCTACAAAATAGGGGATAGTTTTATGGCATTTTTATTAATAATTTTCTTTTTACTAGTAATGGCGGCGATCAGCGATTTTTATCGTGACTGCGAAATTATGGCCGACACATTGGACAGTTTTGACACCATTTTGTCATTTGTACAGCGATCAGTGCTATTAAAATGCACTGATTACTGTAAAAATGACATTGGCAGTGAAGGGGTTAACCTGTAGGGTTGCTGAAGGGGTTAAGTGTGTCCTAGGGAGTGATTCTAACTGTTAGGGGGCGTGGTTACGAGTGAAACGTCACTGAACGCTGTTCCCGATGAGAGGGAACAGACGATCAGTGGCATGTCACTAGGAAGAACGGGGAGATGTTGTTTACACTGTCGTCTCTCCGTTCTTCAACTCTGTTTCACGTTCGCGGGACACCGGCGGACATTGAGTCCGCGGGCACGGTCACGGAGCTTGCAAGAGGGTCGCGAGCGTGCCGCCGGCAGCGCGCGTGACCACGCGGCGGCAAATTAAAGGGGACGTATATATACGCCATTTGCCCAGCCGTGCCATTCTGTCGACGTAAAAGGTTGCTGCGGCGGTTGGCAAGCGGTTAAATATAAACTTGGAAGCATTTTGATAAATATTTGTTTTATATTCGTTAAGAAAAACAGTTGAAATTCAGAGGTGTCCAGTGTCCTCTGCATATTACCTATGGTACCTCAAACAGTCCATTGCAATTCTTATTTTGGACTACAGAATACATAGCCTTTATGTTGAAGAGATCTGTGAGTGGAAGAGTGGTTTAGCAAAACACACGGGGCAGGGCTGACACCCCCCATTCCACTGGCATGCTGTGTGTTGTTAGCCTACTATAGGACTTGTGGAACTGAGTGCATTTCTGACAGATTAATAGGTATTTTTCTGTACTTGTGGGTTCTTTAACCACTTGCCGACCGCCGCACGCAGATATACGTCGACAGAATGGCACGGACAGGCAAAAGGACCCGCGGACCCGATCGCCGCCGGTGTCCTGCGATCGGGTCACAGAGCTGAAGAACGGGGAGAGGTAAGTGTAAACAAACCTTTCCCCGTTCTTCCTATGAGCCTGTCACTGATCGTCTGTTCCCTGTCATAGGGAACGACGATCAGTGACGTCACACGCCAAGCCACGCCCCCACACAGTAAGAAACACACATTAGGTCACACTTAACCCCTTCAGCGCCCCCTACAGGTTAACCCCCTTCACTGCCAGTGTCATTTTCACAGTAATCAGTGCATTTTTTATAGCAGTGATCGCTGTAAAAATGACAATGGTCCCAAAATGGTGTCAAAAGTGTCCGATGTGTCCGCCATAATGTCGCAGTCACGATAAAAATCGCTGATCGCCACCATAACTAGTAAAAAAAAAAAAATCATTAATAAAAATGCTATAAAACTATCTCCTATTTTGTAGAAGCTATAACTTTTGCGCAAACCAATCAATAAACGCTTATTACGATTTTTTTTTTTTTTTTTTACGAAAAATATGTAGAAGAATACGTATCGGCCTAAACTGAGGAAAAAAAACATTTTTTATATATTTTTGGGGGATATTTATTATAGCAAAAAGTAAAAAATATTGAATTTTTTTCAAAATTGTCGCTCTATTTTTGTTTATAGCGCAAAAAATAAAAACCGCAGAGGTCATCAAATACCACCAAAAGAAAGCTTTATTTGTGGGAAAAAAAGGACGTCAATTTTGTTTGGGAGCCACATCGCACGACCGCGCAATTGTCAGTTAAAGTGACGCAGTGCCAAATCGCAAAAAGTGGCCTGGTCTTTAACCAGCCAAAATGGTCCCGGGACTGAAGTGGTTAAAAGGGATACAACACAAGGAAATGTGCAAATGTTGCAGAGAGGTACTGTGCATATATATTGTTTTATTTTGTCCTGTCTTGCTTTAAACTCAAAATCGACCTGAAGTGCCACACCAGAAGGCACCTGCTCTACTGACAGCAGGGCCG
This sequence comes from Rana muscosa, assembly GCA_029206835.1. Taxonomy (NCBI): domain Eukaryota; kingdom Metazoa; phylum Chordata; class Amphibia; order Anura; family Ranidae; genus Rana; species Rana muscosa. The sequence continues at coordinate 298,209,682 of CM055124.1, forward strand.
CCATCAGGGGGTCAGGCAGTACACCTGTAAGGGGACCGGAGGTCCCCAGGGGCCCAGACGGTAACCCCCCCTTTTTTTTTTTTTTATTGTTATTTTTTTTTGTAAGGGGCCCAGAGGTCCCCAGGGCCCCGGATGGCAACCCCCTCCTTTTTTTTATTTTTATAAAATTATTATTATTATTTTTGTAAGGGGCCCAGAGGTCCCCAGAGGCCCGGGGGTCCCCAGGGCCCCGGATGGCAACCCCCTTTTTTTTAAATAAAATTATTATTATTATTTTTGTAAGGGGCCCAGAGGTCCTCAGAGGGCCGGGGGTCCCCAGGGCCCCAGATGGCAACCCCCCCTTTTTTTTTTTTATTGTTATTTTATTTTTTTGTAAGGGGCCCAGAGGTCCCCAGAGCCCCGGATGGCAACCCCCTCCTTTTCTTTAAATAAAATTATTATTATTATTTTTGTAAGGGGCCCAGAGGTCCCCAGGGCCCCGGATGGCAACCCCCTCCTTTTTTTTTTTATAAAATTATTATTATTATTTTTGTAAGGGGGCCCAGAGGTCCCCAAAGGCCCGGTGGTCCCCAGGGCCCGGATGGCAACCCCCCCTTTTTTTTTTTTTCGTCTGCACCCAAAGCCCCCCGAGCACAAAAATTTGTGGCGGCAGCACCCCCCGCTTCTCAATTCGTGGTGGAACCCCCACCCGCTTCTCGCCTCTCAATTTGCGGCGGCAGCACCCCCCCTGTTCTCCTATGCTCCAGGGGGCCCAATTCCTGATGGCGGCCCTGACTCACAGCTCCAGACTGGTGTGTTATTTTGCAGTTCAGGTTTACTTTCAGTAAAGAAGAGCCCATAGCTGGGGCCTTGGAGCTTCAGTGGTCCTGCTATACCAGGGAGACTGTTGTACCCAATGTATGCAGAGCCCGGCATTCTGGTGGCATATCCTAGGAAGTAGTTGAAGGTCTACTAGATAGTTACCAACACAGAAAGGAGAAAATCGTTGTTCTGCACTGTTCACAGTGGATAGTTAGAAAGAAATATTGCTTCCAAGGCAAAAGGAGATAAAATACAATACAAACTATAGTGAACCTTTTTTTTATGAAAACTTTACACTAGCAGAGCAGTGAGATAAGGTGTATAGCCAACGTCTGTTAATGTTTAATCCTTGTGACCTATTATGCATGAAAATCTGAATTTGGTTCCCAGAAACAATTCATAGAGATCTTTACAGAGAGTATAGTAGAACTATTTGTGTATACCTGAACAGCTCTAATAGGACCTCCCATACTACATAGAAAAGGGTAAAAATGATATCCATCTGGCAGGGAAGTGGTAATATGCTGGCAGGACACACTTGGAGTTGTAATTCCTTGACAGTTGGGGAGCTGAAATTCCCTATACAGTGGAACCTCGGATTACGAGCATAATCCGTTCCAGGAGAACGCTCGTAATCCAAAGTACTCGCAATTTTAAAGCGAGTTTCCCCATTGAAGTCAATGGAAATGAAAATTAGGCGGTCGCCTAAGGCCTCGCACTCACAGGGGCCTCGATTTGCAGAGGTCAGCAGAGCTGTCCTCTGGCCTTTCTGTGCATTTCCGTACAGGACCGCTCGGCGATGCTCGGCTCCGGCGCCCCCCCCACCTCAGGCCAAATGCGGTACTGCACACCGCTTTGGCCTGAATCGTGCTCGTTTTGCCAGAAAACACTCGCAGACCGAGTTACGATTTTTTAAAATCCGGTGCTCGTATTGCGAAAACGCTCGTTAACGGCGTTACTCGCAATCCGAGGTTCCACTGTATTGGGAAGAAAACAACCATACATGACTATGCAGCCTCTTGTAGTGCCCATAGCAGCAGTTGACAAGGCAGGCCCAATGATAGGGGGCTCACTGTAGAACCTGAGCATGAGGGGTCTGGGTTATCTCCTCCTTGCAGCTGGGGGAATCGTTGCCACCATGGCCTGTCAGGTTGTGAGATGCTGCAAGCCCAGGAGCACAACAAGCCTCACAGTCCATGGGTGGTTTCCCAGGTTCACCTATCTATACACATTGGAGTAGGCAGAGGCGGTCTAGGATTTGTGAGGCCTTAAGCTAAACTTAGACACAGGGGCCCCACTCGTGTCCATAGTGGGTAAAAAAAAAATTCAAGCAAATAAAAATGGCTGCAGAAAGTTGCTCGGATCTAGCACACAGTGATTGAGCAGAGGCAAATTAGGCGGCCACGAGGCCCCTGTGAGTGCGAGGCCTTAGGCGACCGCCTAATTTGCCTAAATAAAGAGCCGCCTCTGGAAGTGGGATTACTAAAACTCGAGAGTGCAAAACCTGTGCAGCTCTGCATGGTAGTCAATCAGCCTCTTAACATCGGCTTGTTCAATTAAAGTGGTTGTAAAGCCTCAAGGTCTTTTATCTTAATGCATTCTATGCTTTAAGGTGAAAAAACTTTCTGTGCTGCAGGAGCCCCGTAGCCCTCCCCCCCTTATTCTTACCTGAGCCCAAACCGATCCAGTGATGTGCACGAGAGCAGCGGCTCTTGTTGCTGTCTCTCCTCTCATTAGGCATATTACTAGCAGCAGCATTTATAGAGTTTTATCCGACTGAGGTAGACACCTGGTATCTAGCACCTCATCCCAAGAAGTCAAATATTCAAAAGGGGGGGGGGGATTGGTAGGGGATTATCACGGTGCTCACAGATAATAATGAAAACTGTACATATATAAAAAAATATATAAAAGTTGTTGGTGAACATAAGTAAAAACCGAACATAGCAATTTGTTGAGTTTTGGAAAACATCTCCCTTATGGTGGTCATGTAAAGAGGGTTCCAGTTGAACAGAGATTTGATATTCGTATGCTACCCCGACATGTTTCGCCTTTTGGCTTTATCAGGGGATATATGAATCAACCAATGACTACGGAAAATACCTCACCCACGAAGGAAGGACCGCCAAGAGGAGGAGACACTAGGCGGCCACAGAGAGGCCACAGAGGCCACAGCCATTGGCTTCTGCTGCTGTCAATCAAATGCTGTGATGAGGGAGCAGGGGGCTGGGCTGAGTAGCCAGGTCTGTGGGAGGGAAAGTGGAGGGGCCTGGAGCACCGGTAGGGGACTCCAGAAAGGGAGGATCGGGGCTGCTCTGTGCAAAACCATTGCACAGAGCAGGTAAGTTTAACATGTTATTTTAGTTAAAAAAAAAAAAAAACGAAGGTTTATTATGACTTTAAAGAGAAAGTAAACCCAGGCCGATTTTTTCTGTTTTTCTATTGTTATGTTCAACTAGCTCATCGCAATGCATAATATCTAAAATTCTTCCAAAAATGAGGCCTGCAAATATCTTTTTTTTAATGTATTTCCGGGTATTGACAGCGCCATTCTTAGTGTTGTTTAGTGATTCCGTTTCTGACATCACTTCCGCCCTTACTGTCCTCCTCATTGAAATCTCGCGCATGCGCCGTAGCGCCGTAACCAAGCCTCGATCTCGATTGCCGTTACCGCGGCAACCAAGATACGGCTGCTGTGATTCACTCCCCTGTGTGACGTCTTATTCAGTCACATGGGGGAGAATCAGGAAGCAGAGAACGGGTGAAACAGCAGCGAGACTTCTCCTCTGTGCCGTACAGAGGAGAAGATCTCTCACAGTCATTTCCGGACAAGGTATAAAATAATACACGGATAGGGATCGGCAATGACACCTAATGGTCGAGAGTCTAGGTCCATGTCTGTTAGCCCCGTCCCCCCTACACTGCTCCCCAATCTATTTTTCTATCTTAGGGCATTTATGCCTAATTTATTTCTATTTTCTGTTTCTGGTGAAATAAAAACTGTGGAAAATAAAGGGGGGATTGGGCCCGTAGGGCCACAGTATTCTGGTCTATCCTTTTCAATCACGCGGGACAGCCACAGGGAGAGGTGAATTTACCACGCTCCACATGGGAAACGTCCCCACACGGAAAATTTGTTCAGGGAGACGGCTGCACCGGATTTATCTATGTGGAAATGTCTTGCATAGACGGAACTGTACTTTACACCTTGGGTGCCGATGTTGAACTATTCCTGCATATATACCTCTATGTGGATGTTATATTGTTTTATGATTATGGTACTTTTGTTACTGTGGTCCATGTGGACCAATTTCCCTGACATAAATAAAAAAAAAAAAAAAAAGAATACACAGCACTCTCTAGGTGCTGTTAATGCCGTAATTAAAACGAAAAACACGATTTTCTGTAAAAATACAATGGTGAGTACACTTTCACAGGCAGCGATCAGCTGCCTGTGTTATGGACGACATGATAAGATGAAGTTGTCTCCAAGGGTTTACAACCACTTTAAGCTTTGATGAAAAAAACCTGGAAGCTGATTGGTTTCCATGCAGAGCTGCACCAGATTTTGCACTTTCCAGTTTTAGTAATACAACCCACATAGACTTAAGCCTCATCAGGGGAGGGCTGGCGGCCTTAGGCCTGGGGGGCAAGTCCAGTCAAGTGGCCCATTGAACCGCCGAATCAGCTCACCATCCATGGCCCACCTGTTTTTTCAATGCAGCCTCACCAGTGCCCATCAGTGCAGCCAACTCCATTGCCCATCAATGCAGCCTGATCACTGGGGCAGGTTACATGGGGTGTATGGGGGGAGATGGGGGATCAGCTAGGGGTGTCAGGGTCTCTCACCTCAGCGATCTCAGCTCAGCAAGTCCTTGCACGCCACGGTTTCCAGGAGGGTAACACTCCTGATCCTGGGGTCAAGTTGCAGCCAGCGCCCAGCCCTGCGTCCCGCCTCCCTTGCACGCCCTGCCTCTGCTTGCTTCCAAGAATTTGGTCCCAGGGAGTTGTAGTTTCCTCTGTGCTGCTGTGTTTTCCACCCACCAGAAGCTTGAGTGCGGACTACAACTCCCGGAATGCAACAGCTAGTGGTCGGCCGCCATGGCCATGCCCCCGGCCCGACTTACTAGACCTTGAATGAAAAAGAAAATGGTATCGGGCAGCGGCTGCCGGCCATTTTGAACATAAGTTAGGGCGGCCTGGGAGGCAATTGCCACCCTGTCCCCTGGCCCAGCCCTCCCCTGAGCCTCATACACACGGTCGGACTTTGCACCATCGGACTTTTGTTGCCGAAAAGTTTGTCCGTTTGCAGAGCGAACATTTGTCCGATGAAAACCGAAAAATTTTGTCCGATGGAGCGTACACACGGTCTGATTTTTTTATAAACTTGCTAATTTTGAAGTTTGTTGGCAAAAAGTCAGACCGTGTGTACGAAGCTTTAAGCCCCGTACACACGGTCGGACTTTTGGCCAACAAACTTCATTTTGAGCAAGTTGGACCAACAATCCGACTGTGTGTACGCTCCATCGGACAAACTTTTTTTTTTTGTTTTCATCGGACAAAAGTTGGGTCTGCAAACGGACAAACTTTTGGCCAACAAAAGTCAGATGGAGCAAAGTCCGACCGTGTGTACAGAAAACCATCGGACTTTTGTCCGATGGACAAAACAAATAATGTTAAAATCAACCAACAATAGCAGAAGTTGACCAAAGGGTGGCGGTAAAGAGCAGAAAAGAGCAGAAAAACCACGTGATGTTGCAAAAAGTTTTGGGAAAGTTTGCAGAAAAGTCCTGTGGTGTGTATGCTATGGGTGTGCCCGGCCAACTCCGTTCGGACAAAAAACCACGGAAAAGTCCGATGGAAGTCCGACCGTGTGTATGAGGCTTAAGTGCGTGCCACACTTTATAAGGACAACCTCTTCCTTGTACTCCAGGATGAGAGCAGAATCCTCAACAGTTTGCCTGACACCATGAGGGTCATTGGTACGCCTACCCTTGCTGTACACAGTACCCCATAACGGTATATATGAATTCTCCATGCCATTGACTGCCCCACTCTCACCTTAGCTCTCTCTGTAATGGGAGGTCCAGCAAACTTGGTTTTATGTTTTTTTTCCTGAGACAATTGAGCAGTACTACAGAGTCCAAATATTGGTAGGGTATTACAAATATTCCAAGTACAACACTGTTTCTTACAGTATATTCAACAATTATGGTCAGAGGTACATGGCCATCAGTGGTCAGAGTCTTTTCCATGTGACATACAGTAGGCTATACTCTCAGCTATATTGCCATATCCTGAATTGTTTAGGTCCAAAGCCTACCCACCAATACCTGTTGGAGCTCTTCATGGTCCTCAATGTACCCATGCACCCACCAAACCAATGAACAGCTACACCCTGAGTTTATATAGCCTAGCCAAAAAAAGGGAAGATCAGCCCAGACTGGCTGGGCACAGGACACTAAAAGACAACAAACCCCCCCCCCCCCCCCCAATTACACTCTCTTTACCTGATAGGTATGTTGAACATTCAGTGGTTATATGGTGCTTTACCCTTAAAGCGGAGTTCCACCCAAAAGTGGAACTTCCGCTTAAACCACTCCTCGCCCCCTTACATGCCACATTTGGCATGTAATTTTTTTTTGGGGGGGGGGGTGGGGGCTTCGGTAGGAGTGGGACTTCCTGTGCCACTTCCTCCTTCCTCCCAGGGACCGCTTAGGCAACTCGTCATATCGCCTAAGGCGGCCCCTCCCTGTAGGCGATCACCTGGGACACGTGACAGGTCCCAGGCGATCGCGTGTCCACTCAGGGAGTGCAGCGCCGCTTGCACATGCGCAGTGAGTGCCCGGCCGTGAAGCCGAAAGCTGTCACGGCTGGGTGCCCACAGTTAAAATGGAGGGACCGGCGGAGAGGGGGGCAGAGGAGCGAAGCTCCGGGTGGCCGCATCGTTGGACAGTGGAACAGGTAAGTGTCTGTTTATTAAAAGCCAGCAGATACACTTTTTGTAGCTGCTGACTTTTAATAAAAATAAAAAAGGCTGGAACTCCCCTTTAACAACCTATATGTCAGCATATTGTATATGTATTGTGATTATAGATGAACAAAAAGTCATATGACAATTTTTAAGCTAGCCTGATGGTGGGCAACATTGGTCTCTTGGAGTTCATCAATATGAAAGCCTGTGTCCCTCATCTATAGGGAGGTTTCTGTATCTGTGGGCTGAAGGTACTGGAGGTACCATCCATATTGGGAGTCTTCTCATAGTACATGACCACGGCCTTGAATGTAATGCCGCGTACACACGAACCTTGGACGGTTTTTCCGACGGAATTCCACTCAAGCTTGGCTTGCATACACACGGTCACACAAAAGTTCTCTGGACTTTCGACCGTCAAGAACGCGGTGACGTACAACACAACGACGAGCCGATAAAATTAAGTTCAATGCTTCCGAGCATGCATCGAATTGTCTCAGAGCATGCGTCGGAATTTTGAGCGTCCTGCTCTCAATCTTTTTCTGGCGGAAATTCCGACAGCAAAAGTCCGATGGAGCCTACACACGGACGGAATTTCCGACCAAAAGCTCACATCGGACTTTTGCTGGCAGATTTTCCGACCGTGTGTACGCGGCATTAGGCTGCACATGCACATACAGGTCAAGCTCAGACTTCTGTTCCTCATGGGTGACCTAATCTACAATGCATGTGCATACCTTAACTGGCAGCTATGGGTGGTGCAAGTGATGATGCCCATCCATATAGTTTAGTTTGGGTGACAACAAAGACCATTGTAGAAGAGGCACATACACACGCTAATGCTATCACTTTTCTCATCTAACAATTATCAGCAGAGAAGGTTCGAAAGAAACCTTCTTTGCAGATAATCTGTACATGTGTGGGCACCATAACCAGGGCCTCCTTCAGGGGGGTACAGGCAGTACACATGTAAGGGGCCCAGGGGCCCGGATGGCAACCCCCCCTTTTTTCTTTTTTTTTTACATTTTTTACATTTTCTTTTTTTTTTCTTGTAAGGGGCCCGGAGGTCCCTAGAAGCCCTCCAGTCCTGGGGGCCCGGATGGCAACCCCCCCTTTTAAAAAAAAAAATATATATAATTATTTTATTTTAATTTTTTTCTTGTAAGGAGCCCGGAAGGCAACCCCCCTTTTCTTTTGTTCGCCAGCACCCAAAGCCCCCGCGACCCTTATTCTCGGGGGGACATACGGCAGCACCCCCGCTTCTCAATTTGCGCCCCCCCGCTTCTCAACTTGCGGCACCCCCCTGGTTTTCAATCAGCGGCGGCACCCCTCCACTTCTCAATTTGTGGCAGCCCCCCCCCCCGGTTCTCAATTTTCAGCGGCAGCACCCCCCCCGGTTCTCTGCTCCAGGGGGCCCATGCCTCAAGCTGTATAAAATTCTCATTAATATGTGCTGCATTAAAGAGAGAGAGAGCACAACACAACATGGCCTGGTCTCCACTCCGGCTGAAATATTCTGCACTGAGTGCTTCCTGGTTTAATAGAAAACTAAATCAGCCATTCTGTATCTCCATTATTTTGTTTATATGGAGGGAAGATGTATTCTGTGGTTCAACCATCACACAGCATTCATAATTAGGTCTGCCCACAATTAACTGCACAATTAAATCAGCGCACCACTCCAGATCTGATAATGAAGGCACTTTTAACCTCTTTAGTGTTACTGAATGAAAAAAAAAATACTCAACTGTGACAAGCATTTCCATGGAACATCCCCAACATCATTGGATCCACAAAGCCCAGACAATGGTCCCCACAATTCCTCAATGCTCAACTTAAGATATAACAGATGACTCAGTTGGCTGCCCAAATAGCAAATCTTTGTCGTCAAGTTTGCTGCCCCAAAAACTCTATCCTCTTCCCCTTCCTGCCTTCAGGGTTTCCCCCAATTCTACACTCCACCTTACTTACTGATGATCCCCTCAGGGACAAAAAGAGCTCATGAGACGCCAGACCTCATGTGTTGTCTTTTCAAATAAACGTGTAATCATTTATAATATTGCTAATACAGTGGAACCTCGGATTACGAGCACAATCCGTTCCAGGAGAATGCTCCTAATCCAAAGTACTCGCATATCAAAGCGAGTTTTCCCCATTGAAGTCAATGGAAACGAAAATAATTTGTTCCGCATTGACTTCAATGGTATGCAATACCGCATGCGGCCAGAGGCGGGGGGCGACGGAGAGCCTCGGAAACAGCCGGAAAAGGCCCGAGGACACCTCGGCTGACCTCGGCAAACCTCGGAAAGACTTTGTTCCCGAGATTTGCCAAGGTCAGCTGTGCTGTCCTCTGGCTTTTCTGTGCATTTCCGAACAGCGCCGATTGTTTTATGTGTATGTTGTATGCCTATGTTGATGTAGGGATGTTAGGTGCACCAGATCACAATAACATTTGTTGCAAAAAGCAAACCTTTTTCTTTAAGTATTGCCCCAAAAACTCTATCCTCTTTCCCCTTCCACCTGTTAGGGTTTCCTTGGTTCTAAATGGAAAATTGATGGGTTTTTACGCAACACCTTACCATACGGAATACCTTGCTAACTGATGCTCCTCTCAGGGTCAAAAAAAGCTCATGAGACACCAGAAGTAATTTGTTGTCTTTTCAAACAAACATGTAATGGTTTATGATAACGCTAATACCGGTTTTGACTGTTTACAATGGAAATTTTTGATGTTTCTTCCACTGAACCTCTTAACCGCTTAAGGACCGCCGCACGCACTTATACGTCGACAGAATGGCACGGACAGGCAGATGGGCGTATATATACGTCCCCTTTAATTTGCCGCTGTGTGGTCACGCGCGCGCCGCCGGTGGCGCGCTCACGACCCTATCGCAAGCTCTGTGACCGTGCCCGCGGGACCCGCGGACTCCATGTCCGCCGGTGTCCCGCGATCGTGTCACGAAGCTGAAGAACGGGGAGATGTCAGTGTAAACACAACATCTCCCCGTTCTGCCTAGTGACATGTCACTGATCGTCTGTTCCCTCTCATCGGGAGCAGCGATCAGTGATGTGTCACTCGTAGCCACGCCCCCTAACAGTTAGAATCACTCCCTAGGACACACTTAACCCCTTCAGCGCCCCCTACAGGTTAAACCCTTCACTGCCAGTGTCATTTTCACAGTAACCAGTGCATTTTTATAGCTGTGATCGCTGTAAAAATGGCAATGGTCCCAAAATGGTGTCAAAAGTGTCCGATGTGTCCGCCATAATGTCTCAGTCACGATAAATATCGCTGATCGCCGGCATTACTAGTAAAAAAAAAAAATATATTATTAAAAATGCCATAAAACTATCCCCCTATTTTGTGGACGCTATAACTTTAGCGCAAACCAATCAATAAACCAATCAATAAACGCTGAATGTGATTTTTTTTTTACCAAAAATACGTAGAAGAATACGTATCGGCCTAAACTGAGGAAAAAAAATGTAGAATTCAGATTTTCCCCAACCTACACAAGGTGGGCGATTCTCTGAAGTCCAAAATGGGAAGACAATTATGTTCAAAAATATGTAGAAGAATACGCATCGGCCTAAACTGAGGAAAAAAATTGTTTTTTTTTATATATTTTTTTGGGATATTTATTATAGAAAAAAGTAAAAAATATTGTGTTTTTTTTTCAAAATTGTCGCTCTATTTTTGTTTATAACGCCAAAAAAAAAAAAAAAACGCAGAGGTGATCAAATACCACCAAAAGAAATCTCTATTTGTGGGAAAAAAAAGGACGCCAATTTTGTTTGGGGAGACACGTCGCACGACCGCGCAATTGTCAGTTAAAGCAACGCAGTGCCGAATCGCAAAACGTCCTCTTGTCTTTGGCCAGCCAAATGGTCCGGGGGGTTAAGTGGTTAAAAAAAAAAAAAAAAGTGAGCTGCCCTTTATAACACCCTCTGGAGGGAAGATGTATTCTGTGGTTCAACCATCACACAGCATTCATAATTAGGTCTGCCCACAATTAACTGCACAATTAAATCAGCGCACCACTCCAGATCTGATAATGAAGGCACTTTTAACCTCTTTGGTGTTACTGAATGAAAAAAAAAAATACTCAACTGTGACAAGCATTTCCATGGAACATCCCCAACATCATTGGATCCACAAAGCCCAGACAATGGTCCCCACAATTCCTCAATGCTCAACTTAAAGCGGAAGTAAACCCATTGATTTAACAGTTTCAAAAAGCAGTTACATTCCCGGCATCCAGGGAATGCCAACTGTCACATTGGTTGTGCTCTCAACCAAACTGTCAAACCATCCAATGGCTGGTGTCATAACTGATCACATGTGCAGCATCATGGCAGTTGAAGATTAAACAGAGGCCAAGATGGCAGCTTCCTTGCCTGAAAATGATAGGAGGGTTTACTTCCACTTTAAGATATAACAGATGACTCTGAAGGCAAATCTTTGTCTTCAAGTTAGCTGCCCCAAAAACTCTATCCTCTTCCCCTTCCTGCCTTTAGGGTTTCCCCCAATTCTATATGTAAAAATTGACAGATTTTACTGAACACTCCACCTTACTAACTGATGATCCCCTCAGGGACAAAAAGAGCTCATGAGACGCCAGACCTCATGTTTTGTCTTTTCAAATAAACGTGTAATAATTTATGATTTTCCTGATACCAGTTTTGACTGTTTACACTGGAAAAATGCAATGTTCATGTTCCGGCCAGTGTTAAAGTGGTGTTCCACCCTAAAAAAGAAATAAAAAAAATACACCAAAATACTTTATGTAGCGGGCATTTAAATTTGGGGGGGGGGGAGCATCTGGGTTATTCAACCCAGATGTACTAATTGTTAGGGAGTCTGAGAATCCCTTTTGTGGTTCTTGGAGGACTCTGGTGGTGCAGGGTACCCTGCGGCCTGCAGGTGGCGTTGTCGCCCTGGGCCAGAGTTGAACCCGCACCGCAGGACTGTTCCTTTTTGTCCTTTCCTGGCGCTGGTACAGCGGGGCGGGGAACCCGCTGTGACGCAAAGGGAGAGGAGATAAAAGGGGCGGACGCCCTGACCTTGGGGGTTCAGAGTTGGAGGACGCAGCCACGCCCAGGCACCTTCAGCCTGGGTGCTGGCATTCCGGAGTTCCGGGCCCAAGTGCCCTTGACCTGGCCGGAGCGAGGGATGGAGTCCACCCCAGGCACCTTAAGCCTGGGGTGAGGTACTACGGCCAAGGCCTGTGGCTCAGTAACTTTGACTGGGTTCCGCGAGGGTGGAGGAGCCCGAGGGGCCCTAAGGTGTTGGGACCTGTATCTGAGGTGAGGAGGCCGGGGAGTGTAACCCTTCCGAATAGCGCACCATGGCGCACCTCGCTCTCCCCTTCAAAGTACCCCTAGACCGGAGCCAAAGTAACCGCTAAAGAAGAGAGAGAGGGTGAGGCCGCTACATTTAAATAGAAAAAAAAAATAGAAAAAATAATAATAATTTTACTCACCAGAAAGGGCGGTTGCTATGCGGAACTTGCTAATCTGCCTCTTCCTCCACCTCGGCTGGTCTTCTTCCTCGTCCTCCTCGCGGTGTCTTCTGGGGAATGGGACGTGCTGCCTTCTGGGAACTGTGTGTATCCCAGAGAGCAGCCGCCCATTCACAAATCAGCGCCAGACTTGCGAATCTGCAGTAGGAAACGGGCAGTGAAGCCGCAAGGCTTCACTGCCTGTTTCCCTAAAGCCTCGTACACACGGTCGGACTTTTTGCCAACAAACTTCAAAATGAGCAAGTTTGACAAAAAATCCGACCGTGTGTACGCTCCATCGGACAAACTTTTTCGGTTTTCATCGGACAAATGTTCGGTCTGCAAACGGACAAACTTTTCGGCAACAAAAGTCCGATGGAGCAAAGTCCGACCGTGTGTACAGAAATCCATCGGACTTTTGTCCGAAGGACAAATAAGCATGCCCAGAACCAATGTTAAAATCAACCAACAATAGCAGAAGTTGACCAACGGGTGGCGGTAAAGAGCAGAAAAGAGCAGAAAAACCACGTGATGTTGGGAAAGTTTTGGCAAAGTTTGCAGAAAAGTCCTGCCGTGTGTATGCTATCGGTGTTCCCGGCCAACTCCCTTCGGACAAAAATCCATGGAAAAGTTTGTTTGAAGTCTGACGTGTGTACGAGGCTTTACTGAGGATGGCTGCGCCGGGACCCTTCACGATCGAGGGGTCGGCCTCGGGGGGGGGGGGGGCTGACATTGCGGGTGCCTAGGACAGGTAAGTGCCCTATTAAAAGTCAGCAGCTACAGTGTTTGTAGCTGCTGACTTTAAAAAAAAAAAAAAATTGTGGGTGGAATCCCGCTTTCATTTATTCAATGAAAATATTTTCATCAAAATTTTCATCAGCTGCATTTTTCAGTTCTCAAAGGTACAATTTTTGAGTGTTGGTCTTGGATAACATGGAGTGGAGGCAACCAATCACAAAATAGGGCAGGGAGGAGCTATGCCGAAGGAACCAATTAAATAACTGGCAAGGGTTGTCTTACTTCTTTTAAAATAGATCTTCAACTATTTTGTTTTAGCTCCTCTACCTTCCAAATTACCCTCTCCTGCCCAACCCCCGGCCAACACTGAAATTAGACCTGGAAAAAGGAAAATAAGTGTATTATGAAAAATGTAATAATGTTCACAAAGGGTTAAAGGCACTTACAAGATCGCTGAGTGTTAAAAGACATGATAAAATCCGGAGTCCTCATCTGTGGCATGTGTCCATCCTTGGCACGGTGGTAGAGAGCAGTGTAAAGCCGCCCAGCAGCTGTAAAGCGTTCTCGTACGTGTTGGAGAAAGGAGGTAGCAGGGAAGCCTGTGTTCAGGGTTCACTGCGGAAACACACAAGGCTGATGGTGTCAGTGGAGAGAAGGGGTGGTAACACGTTTCGGAGCATGTGCGGCTCCTTCGTCAGATCAGAGTAGTTTCTCCTCTAACCAAAGTGCTGCCAGAAGTGCCATCTCATAACTATCATCCCTCTGACCAGCTATCCACCTCCACCAGAGCACCCTCATTTCCTCCCTGTTTTGCTTAAATGAACCCTGTATGCCTTTATTCCGTTTTCCTTAAAGTGGATGTAAATCCACTCTCATCCTTTCTAAACTACTGCCATAGTGCTGATCTATAAGGATATACAGGGGATCCCCGAGTTACGAACACAATAGGGACTGTAGGTTTGTTCGTAAGTCGAAGTTGTTCGTAAGTCGCAACACTGCATTTGTAAGTGTTCGTAAGTGTAACTGCCGCCTGTTCATGGATGTGGGATGTTCCGGGCACTTGTTATGTTATCTGGGGTGTAGTACGACAGTGTGGAATGTGTCGGAGCTGTTCGAAAGGTATCGTAGAGCACAAGTGGCCGGCATTTGAGGCCGTTCGTAAGTAGGAGTCGTTCGTAACTCGGGTGTTCGTAACTCGGGGACCCCCTGTAGATGCCTCCTGCATGTATCCTTATCTGTCAAATGTCTCCCCCTCTGTCTGTTATAAGAACTGAAAAACTGCAGATTCTGTGGGTGGATCTGTTGTCTGGAGCTCGGTGGGTGGAGTCGTGATGTCAGTAGACTCCCCGCCCACCTCTACACTCCCCTTGTCAACATGCATTTTCTCCTGTGTATTCCTTCTGCTATGATCACTAACATCCAGTCAAAAGCCAGAAAAGTAACCACATGACTTCAGAAAAGGAGTGGGGGTGGGAATTAAAAAATAATGCCTGTCTAAAGCTAGTGCACGAGATATGTAAATAACCTGTCACTCAAAGCAAAGGGGGCGGAACGGACAAAGGTAACTCTGTCTGTCCGTTTTATCTCACTGAACAATAAAAGAGGATTGCTCAGAGCTGGATTAACTCTTTGTGGCAAGACCAGGCACACATGATAGGAAATCTTATACTCTACATTGTGACAGCAAAAAAAAATAATAAAACATTTCGGGTTTACATCCACCTTAAGCTGTAAAAAACCCAGAGTCCCCTAAACTAAAAAGTGATTATTATTTTTTTTTTTATGTAGCGGAGTATTCCCCTTTAATACAGAGAGACTACATCTCCCAGTACATCTTGCAGCACCCAGGGTGCATTGCTCCGGAACAGAGACTGCTGGGGCAGACTTTATAAAGGGGAGGTGGAGTTTGTTCTGCCTCTTTTGGACACCCCCTCTCCTAGCAAGAGGATCTCTGTGCTGAACTGCTGTATGCACAAGGCCTGAAGCCTGGGCCTTGTGCTCTTTTCCAAAGAGCCCCTCTGCCAGCCTAGCAGAGCCTTAGACATTTTTCCTCCTTGCTGCAGTACACCAGAAGGATTGAAGACTTGGATGTCGGTGGATTCCTGTTCCTAGACGAATCGATGGAGGAAACAGACTTGGACTTGTCCGGGTGGTGAGAGCTGTTTAAAGACAGATACTTTATCTTTACTATTCGTTGGGATTACAAAGTTGTTCTTCAAGTGCACCACCGAAAGATTGCTAGCGAATATTGTTTCACTGAACTTCCATTTAGATCAGTCAGGCCTGACTGCATAGGTAGACATTGCTGGGTGTTAGTCTACCCATGAGGGGAAGTAGCTGTAAAAGGGCAGTGCTAGAGTTGCATAGCAATACCTTATTATTCTGATTACTCTGTTTATCTTTATTAAGCCCCATACACACTATCAGATTTTCTCCTGATTTTTGTCATCAGATTTACCAAAACCATGTAGTACAAGGGCCTGCCTGATTTCATACAAATTGAAACTCTTAAGGTTTGACCTCATATTAGATGGTTTTGGTAAATCTGATGACAAAAATCAGCAGAAAATCTGATAGTGTGTATGGGCCTTTACTGTTTATTGCAGGGATCTGCAACTTGTTATACTGTTGTTTATTACTTGCCCATTAGCCTCAGTAAAATATCTGGGTCAAGTACATTGGTGTCAGTTTCACTTACTTTAATAGAAGTTTTAAAGTATATCACTGTGTGTGTTTGCCATAGGACTGCGTCACCTAGAGTTGCGGTCACACGGTCCTATCTCCCCTTACTAGCTGTGCCACGGGAGGGTAGAGCTGATTGCCAGGGGTTGACAACGGTGCACTACAGGGCCCAAAACAAAACCAGCGGCTCTCTTAACTGGGGGTAGCGCTACACGTGGGGGCTCGTCCGGGATCCTTGTACGTTGCATGCTGCAATCAAGCCGGTCAGAAGTACCAGCATGGACCCGCTAGCAATGTCACAGTGGTGCACAGCGATTGGCGCCGATCCAACCGCGGCGGTAGTCATTGTACTCCCGGGGGAAAGATGGAAGGAAGAGGAGATAAAACAGCTCGTATTGTTACTGTCTCCGAGTCACAAAGCATGGGTGATGGATTTTAGGCCAGATCCAGTGATCTCGTTTACATACGCACTGGTAGAATGGAAAAACGAAATCCCAGAGCATTTTAAAAGTCAGAGTATACAAGCCATAGATAATCAGACCTATCACTTGATACATACGCTGCCAGTGAAGGAAGAATGGTTTCAGACACCAAAGCCATCACCCCCGCAATTATCTCCACCACTATCCCCTAAAGCAGAAAAGCCTAAGGAACTATTAAGCCCGGCATCACCGCTGGCCTCTTTAGGGCCTGAATTGTTGAATGCTCGAGGAGACCTTGTAATTAAGTGCCAGAAAAGCAGTACGGTGCATGTGGAGGCCGGTTACCGGAAGCTTAGCACCTTCTCAGGGAAGCAACCAGTGCCTGCTGGAGAAGAAGAATTTGACACCTGGATTGAACAGGTCATGCAAGCTGTAGAAGGATGGGAGGTACCAGAGGCGCAGAAGAAGCAGCGCATCAGCAAAAGTCTGAAGCTGTAAAGAACCTCAGGCTTAGCAATGCTACCTGTACCGCAAACGATTATCTGGCTATGCTGGAGGAGGAATTTGGCCAGCTGGAGAAGGCGACTGAACTGATATACCAGTTCGAACATACCCTCCAACAGCCGGGAGAGAAGTTATCCGAATATGTGCGGAGGCTAAACCGGAAGCTGTGCCAAATTGTCCTAAAGAAGGGAATACTACCGCAGGTCATAGACGCAACCCGAATAAAGCAGATCCTGAGGGGAGCCCTGCGTTCAGATCCAGTTTGGCTCTACTTGAAGACCTCTGAAGGAGTGATGACTTTGAGTTACCCAGATCTTGTACGAATCATAAGAGATGAAGAAGCCCTCTTAAATGAACAGCAAGGGGCTGAGAAGACCACTACCCTCCCCGCGGTGGGAGTCAGATCAGTTACGGCTGCGGAACGGGACTCAGAAGTAGGGATGAGCTTCATGTTCGAGTCGAACATACGTTCAACTCGAACATCGGCTGTTCGATCGTTCAACGAAGATCGAGCGATTTGGGCCGTTCGCGCCAAATTCGAGTGACGCGAACGCCCCACAATGCACTACGCCATCGCAGTGTCATCCAGGCGCTGTGATTGGCCAAGCATGCACTGTGACCCCGCATGCTTGGCCAATCACAGCGCCGGCAGCGAGGAGAGCAATGATTGGCCACAGGCAAGATGCCTGTGGACAATTATTGCTGAGGGGGTTTAGTACACGCCCCACACTATAAAAGGCCGCCAGCGCGGCGGCCTTGTGTAGTGTGTTCCGGAGCAGGGAAAGAGAAGCATAGGCAGGGACAGTGTCATTATTTTTCCTTTACTAATCCTGGATTCCTTGTGTTTAGGGACAGATAAGGATAGGTAGGGAGAGTGTCAGTGACAGTGTGCTATTCTGTGCTAATCCTTGTTTGTAGGGACAGAGAGGTACAGTGAGGGAAAGTGTCAGTGTGCTATTCTGTTCTAAACCAATCTTGCTGAACCATATTTTCAATCCTTGAGTTTAGGGACAGAGAGGTACAGTGAGGGAAAGTGTCAGTGTGCTATTCTGTTCTAAACCAATTTTGCTGTTCCATATTTTCAATCCTTGAGTTTAGGGACAGAGAAGGACACTCGTGGCAATTTTCAGTGTGCTATTCTGTGCTAAATCTTGTTTGTAGGGAGGGACAGAGTAGGACAGTGAGGGAAAGTGTCAGTGTGCTATTCTGTTCTAAACCAATTTTGCTGTTCCATATTTTCAATCCTTGAGTTTAGGGACAGAGAAGGACACTCGTGGCAATTTTCAGTGTGCTATTCTGTGCAAAATCTTGTTTGTAGGGAGGGACAGAGTAGGACAGTGAGGGAAAGTGTCAGTGTGCTATTCTGTTCTAAACCAATTTTGCTGTTCCATATTTCAAATCCTTGAGTTTAGGGACAGAGAGGTACAGTGAGTGAAACTGACAGTGTGCTATTCTGTTCTAAACCAATTTTGCTGTTCCATATTTCAAATCCTTGAGTTTAGGGACAGAGAAGGACACTCGTGCAAATTATCAGTGTGCTATTCTGTGCTAAATCTTGTTTGTAGGGAGGGACAGAGTAGGACAGTGAGGGAAAGTGTCAGTGTGCTATTCTGTTCTAAACCAATTTTGCTGTTCCATATTTTCAATCCTTGAGTTTAGGGACAGAGAAGGACACTCGTGGCAATTATCAGTGTGCTATTCTGTGCTAAATCTTGTTTGTAGGGAGGGACAGAGTAGGACAGTGAGGGAAAGTGTCAGTGTGCTATTCTGTTCTAAACCAATTTTGCTGAACCATATTTTCAATCCTTGAGTTTAGGGACAGAGAGGTACAGTGAGTGAAACTGACAGTGTGCTATTCTGTTCTAAACCAATTTTGCTGTTCCATATTTCAAATCCTTGAGTTTAGGGACAGAGAAGGACACTCGTGCAAATTATCAGTGTGCTATTCTGTGCTAAATCTTGTTTGTAGGGAGGGACAGAGTAGGACAGTGAGGGAAAGTGTCAGTGTGCTATTCTGTTCTAAACCAATTTTGCTGTTCCATATTTTCAATCCTTGTGTTTAGGGACAGAGAAGGACACTCGTGGAAATTATCAGTGTGCTATTCTGTGCTAAATCTTGTTTGTAGGGAGGGACAGAGTAGGACAGTGAGGGAAAGTGTCAGTGTGCTATTCTGTTCTAAACCAATTTTGCTGAACCATATTTTCAATCCTTGTGTTTAGGGACAGAGAAGGATAGGCAGGGGACAGTGTCAGTGTCATTGTTGCTAAGCCTCCTGCACAGTATACACCTGAAGGTAGCCCTTATTGCTCTTTTTCCCATCTCCCTGCAGGCCATCCATTAAAATGTCTGGAAGGCAAACAAGGAGAGGCAGACAGTCAGGAGGCAAAAAAAGAGGGCAAGCAGGCTCTGTGTCTGGGGGCAACAGTGCTGGTCGTGGACGCGGTGCATTGTCATCAGCACATGGCCATGGGACACGCTTGTCCTTCTTTTCGGCAGCTGGACATGTTGAGCCACATCATGCCGAAGACTTGGTAGAGTGGATGACCAAGCCCACCTCATCCTCCTCATCCTCTCTCACCCAGGCTCAGGGTACTGGCAAAGCAGCTGCCAAAGCGTCCTCTTCTCTGGTATCATTATCTTCATTAGTCAATCCTTCCCTAGACCCACCATGTCCTCCTCCTGAGGAGTCCCCCGAACTGTTTGAGCACAGTGTTGGGTACATGCTCCAGGAGGATGCCCAGCGTTTCGAAGGATCTGATGATGATACCCAGCTAGATGAAGGCAGCAGCGTGAGAGCAGAGAGAGGGGATGCTCAAGAAGGACACCAATCTGGCAGTCATGCTCCAGCAGCTGCAGCATACTGCCAGATTGGCTCCAGTGATGAGGAGGGAGGGGATGATGAGGTCACTGACTCCACGTGGGTGCCTAATAGGAGAGAGGAGGAGGAGGAGGAGGATGAGGAGGAGGCACATCTCCAACGAGGCAGGATGCCCTTGAGTGGCCAGCGTATGGGCAGCACACCGACGGAATCACACCGCAGAGCTCCGCCTGTGCAGGGCGCTGCCTCTGCCCGTCATTCAAAAAGTTCTTTGGTGTGGGCCTTTTTTGAGGCGAGTGCATCAGATCGCACAGCTGCTGTTTGCAACATATGTCTCAAGCGTATATCGCGTGGCCAAAACATCAGCCGCTTGGGCACCACATGCTTGATCAGACATATGTTGACCTGCCATGCAGCTCGTTGGCAAGCCTACCTTAAAGACCCACACCAAAGAACAAAGCTGACCTCTTCTTGCACCGCATCAGCTGGGATCTCCAACCCCACTATACCTTCACTCCTCTCTGAAACCTGCTCTGAGAGGAATGAAGGTGTAGAATTAGGTGTGTCACAGGCAAGTACTTGCGGGCACTCTGCTAGCAGTACACCAACGTCCGATTCTAGCAGGCAAATTTCCCTGCCCCAGCTGCTGGACCGTCGAAAGAAGTTCACTCCCAGCCATCCACATGCCCAGCGGTTGAATGCTAGCTTGGCTAAATTGCTAGCGCTTCAACTGCTGCCTTTTCAGTTGGTAGACTCGGCCCCCTTCCGTGAGTTTGTGCAATGTGCGGTTCCTCAGTGGCAGGTTCCCAAACGCCACTTTTTCGCACGGAAGGCGATTCCGGCTCTCTACAGGCATGTGGAAGGCAATGTCTTGGCCTCGCTGGACAGGGCGGTCAGCGGTAAGGTGCATATTACCGCTGACTCATGGTCCAGCAGGCATGGACAGGGACGTTACCTTTCTTTCACGGCCCATTGGGTCACTCTTTTGGCAGCTGGGAAGGATGCAGGACAAGGTGCAGTAGTGTTGGAGGTTGTTCCACCGCCACGCCTCCAAAATGCTACTACTGGTTGTGACACACCTCTCTCCTCCACCCCCTCCTCTTCTTCTTCCTCCATGGCCTCTTCCTGTGGTTTGTCCTCGGAACCAGCGGTGCTCCGTAGGCGTTCAAGGGGCTACGCAAGTACGCAGGCAAAAAGATGCCATGCCGTGCTTGCGCTGGTGTGTTTGGGGGACAGAAGCCACACTGGGGCAGAGGTCCTGTCTGCTCTGCAGGGGCAGGCCGAGAGGTGGTTGACGCCACACCAGCTTAAGCCAGGAATGGTGGTTTGCGACAATGGCACCAACCTCCTCTCCGCCCTCCGACAGGGACAACTGACCCATGTGCCCTGTATGGCTCACGTCCTTAACCTGGTGGTGCAGCGGTTCTTCGGCAGGTACCCGGGCTTACAGGATGTCCTGAGGCAGGCCAGGAAAGTCTGTGTGCATTTCCGCAGATCTTATAATGCCAGTGCTCGCCTGGCTGAGCTGCAAAAGGAGTTGAACCTGCCCAAGAACCGCCTTATATGTGACATGCCCACCAGGTGGAACTCAACGTTGGCCATGCTGCAGCGGCTGCACACGCAGCAGAGGGCCATCAATGAGTACCTGTGCGACTACGGCACCAGGACAGGGTCAGGGGAGCTCGGGTTTTTTTCACCACGCCAGTGGGGCATGATCAGGGATGCATGCACTGTCCTGGCACCATTTGAGCAGGCCACGAGGATGGTGAGCAGTGACAGTGCATGCATCAGTGACACTGTACCTCTTGTCCACCTGTTGGAGCACACGCTGCGTGGAATAATGGACAGGGCACTTGAGGCAGAACAGAGGCAGGAAGAGGAGGACTTCCTTGCCTCTCAAGGCCCCCTTTACCCAGACAGTGTTCCTTCTGTCCCACCCATCGCACAGGAAGAGGAGGAGGAGGAGGAGGAGGAGGAGGATTGTGTCAGCATGGAGGTGGAGGCTGGCACTCAGCATCATCAGCAGCAGTCTTTTAGGGATGATTTACAGTCCCAAGAAACCAGTGGACTTGTACGTGGCTGGGAGGAGGTGGCTGCGGATCATGTCGTCCTTAGTGACCCAGAGGACTCCGGACTGAATGCCTCAGCTAACCTACGCTGCATGGCCTCCCTGATCCTGCAAAGTCTGCGGAAGGATCCTCGTATTCTTCGGATCAAGGAGAGGGACCATTACTGGCTGGCCACTCTCCTTGATCCACGGTACAAGGGTAAGGTTTCGGACCTTATCGTACCGTTGCAGAGGGAGCAGAGGATGAGACAACTCCGGGAGGCCTTGCAGAAAGGTCTGTGCAACGCGTTCCCAGAGACTGGGAGGTTACAAACTCCTGGTCCTGGACAACGAGTTGCTGAGGCTTCGGGCAGTCAAAGAAGGAGCGGTGGGGAAGGTGGCCATCTGACCGATGCATTCAGACAATTCTTTAGTCCGCAGCCCCAAAGTATGATCGGTTCCAGCAACCATCGCCAGCGTCTGATATACATGGTCCAGGAATACCTAGGGGCAAGGTCAGACTTGGACACCTTCCCCACCGAAAATCCTCTGGCTTACTGGGTCTTGAGGATGGATCACTGGCCAGAGCTTGCACAGTATGCAATTGAGCTACTGGCCTGTCCTGCATCCAGCGTTCTTTCAGAACGCACATTCAGTGCTGCTGGAGGATTTGTCACGGATCACAGGGTGCGCCTGTCCACCGACTCAGTTGATCGACTGACTTTCATCAAGATGAACCAGTCTTGGATCACCACCAGCTACCACACACCAGATGCTGATATAACAGACTAATTGATTTTAAAATGTCACATCCCTTCAAGACTGATGCTGATGCTGAGTGCCTGTGCTGTTATGTTGACTGGCTATCCTCCTCCTCCTCCTCAATGATACGATTAATGATGATAGCTTGGAAGATCATTTTGGTTTATGGGTGACGCCACCAGTGGCTAAGGCCCTATTTTTCAGCCCCTGTTTAACAGGGGCGTGTAATTAAAATTTTTGATGCAATACTTTGCAACAGGCCTCATTGCTGTGCTCCAAGTACAGTATCTGTGAGGGGTTGCAGTGTTGTGCCACCAGTGCCTAAGGCCCAATTTTTCAGCCCCTGTTCAACAGGGGCATGCAATTAGAATTATTGATCTAATAATTCACAGCAGGGCCCATTGCTGCGCCCACCAAGAGTAACTGTCAGGCCTTACAGTGTTGTGGCACCAGCACCACCATCACCACCACCACCACCACCAAAGGCCCAATTTTTCAGCCCCTATTCAACAGGGGCATGCAATTATAATTATTGATCTAATAATTCACAGCAGGGCCCATTGCTGCGCCCACCAAGAGTAACTGTCAGGCCTTACAGTGTTGTGGCACCAGCACCACCATCAAAGGCTCAATTTTTACTACCACTGATCAACAATTATATGTTATTACAATTCCTGATATAATAGTTGACAGCAGGGCGTTCCAGCACCCACCAAGAATAACTGTGAGTGTTTTCAGTGTTGTGCCAACACCAACACCTAAGGGGCCAATTTCTGCAGAGTATATACGGCAGGTCCCTACTTTCAAACATCCAACTTACAAACTACTACTACTTGCAAACGGAAGAAGACAACAGGAAGTGAGAGGAAATCTACCCCTTGGAAGGAAAATTCTCTCCTGTAAGAATTAATATGGGAGAAAGGTGTCTCCTCTCTACTGATGCTTTATCACCAATCCTTGTTTCAATAAAAACACCACATTTCAGAAACAGTTGTCATTGGGACGCAAAGTGAGGTGAAATGTTCTGAACAGGGGCACAGACAGCAAAAAAAATGTTACAGGGGTGATAACCGTTCCGTATGTTTTCCAAAAAGCTAAAAAAAAGGAATTTGGCATGGAGCTACACTTAAACAATGCAGCTGTTCAAAATTACAAACACATTCTACATAAGAACAAACCTACAGTCCCTGTCTTGTATGCACCGCCTGTATACGGCTGTTCAGAGTATATAGGGCCTTTTTTATTTTGTGTGCGGGGTTCCCCTTAATATCCATACAAGACCCAAAGGGGCTGGTAATGGGCTGGGGTAGGGGGGGGGGGTTGATGGGGTAGCTATGCCATTTTTCCTAAAGATTTTCATCCATATTACCGGGACCAGACATTGCATTAAAGCCGCAAGCAGTTTTAAATGGCTTTTTTTCCTTTAGAAATGTTATTTTGTGCAGGGACAGTTCTAAACACGGGAAACACGTGGCACTTCACAGGCATACTTTAGACACCCCCCAGGTACAATATTTAAAGGAATATTTGACTTTTTTTTTTTTCACTTTATGCATCATTAAAATGACTGCTCCCGGAAAACGTCCGTTTTTAAAACTTCTTTTTGCATTGATACATGTCCCCTGGTGCAGAACCCGGGTTCCCAAACTCTGTTTCGGACAATAACATGGATAATAGTCGTTATAATTAGCACTTTAGAATCCGAACGTTTGCATCCATTGTATTTAATAGGGTTCTAATGTTCGTGCGAACTTTCGGTCCGTTCGCGGGTTCTGGTGCGAACCGAACCCGGGGGTGTTCGGCTCATCACTACTCAGAAGTGGAGATCCTGAAGACTCAGATGTCCAAAATAATGGAGATGGTGACCGGGTCACTGGATGTCAGGTCTGAGATAGACACACTGAAGGTGCAAGTGTCCCAGCTGGCGGAGATGATGAACAAATTGATGGCAGAAAGTACTGGATTGTTCGCCCCAAAAGCCCACAAAGCAAGACATCTGTCGAAATTGTGGAGGTGTAGGTCACTACCAGCAAGTGTGTCCAAGTCCACGAATGGAGACAGAAGGCTGGGGGAGGCCTCAGAGAAGTGACCCAAGAATGGAGAGAAGATCTGGGCCTTCAAAAATAACTTTCCCTGAATCTGCGAGGGAGCGGTGGAGGACACCTGCAGTTTATGCCGTCTCAGTGAACAACGCTTATCAGCCTTCCAAACAACGCCAGAAACGTCATTCCCAGTGCCGGAAGCTGAAGAGAGCACAAGTCCAAGTATGCCAGTCTGCTGTTACAGGTGTTTCCAAAAGGACTGCTACCCAATTGGTAGGTCCTCTGCCTGTAGTGCCTGTTCTGATCGAAGGGATCTACACCAGAGCCATCCTTGATACAGGTTCTCAGGTTAACCTGATGACCAGAGACTTTTACAAGAAGTACCTGTCATACCTGCCCCTGGAAGAGTTGGGAGACACCAAGATTCAGGGTATTCAAGCAGAAGAGTACTCTTGTGATGGATGTCTGCGGATCAAGTTGTCGTGTGATCCATTGAGGGCTGGGGAGCCCCAGAACTTCGAGACACTGGCCATTGTCTGTCCCTGGCTGCCAGGGCCCTCAAGAAGATCTCTCATCATTGGGACCAATACCAATCTGGTGAAACGGCTTTTAGCCCCTGCTGTCCCCAGATGTGATCCCTTACCCTCACTGCCAGAAGAAGGATCCATAGCAGTAGAAACCAATCTGCAGGAGGCAGAGGTACTCAAAGAGGCTAGTGAGCATACCATGTCTGAGCCAGTGGAACAGAGAAAGCGAAGCGTTAAACATCCTCTCAAGAGACCGACTTGTGAAGTGATGGGTGAGAGCACCGAAGAAGTTATCTTCACCCCTCAAGGGTTGCCAAGAGAGACTGACCTTCTCACCACAGATTTGGTGAAGGGCAACCCCAGCTCACTTTCTGGCACAGTTAGACAGGTCACCCCCACTGAAGCGACCTGTGGACAGGACAGCTCCCCATCATATGATGATTGGTGGGAGGCTCCTCTGTCAATCCTATGCAACCGCATTGAAGCTAAAATGTTTTGCAGATCTAAAAATGTTAGATGTCTTCGGGGACCAAAGATTCAAAGTGGGGGGAGTGTGTAGCGGGGTATTCCCCTTTAATACAGAGGGACTACATCTCCCAGTACATCTTGCAGCACCCAGGGTGCATTGCTTCGGAACAGAGACTGCTGGGGCAGACTTTATAAAGGGGAGGTGGAGTTTGTTCTGCCTCTTTTGGACACCCCCTCTCTGTGCTGAACTGCTGTATGCACAGGGCCTGAAGCCTGGGCCTTGTGCTCTTTTCCAAAGAGCCCCTCTGCCAGCCTAGCAGAGCCTTAGAGACATCTTCTCCTCCTTGCTGCAGTACACCAGAAGGATTGAAGACTTGGATGTCGGTGGATTCCTGTTCCTAGACGAATCGATGGAGGAAACGGACTTGGACTTGTCCGGGTGGTGAGAGCTGTTTAGAGACAGATACTTTTATCTTTACTATTCGTTGGAATTACAAAGTTGTTCTTCAAGTGCACCACCAAAAGATTGCTAGCAAATATTGTTTCACTGAACTTCCATTTAGATCAGTCAGGCCTGACTGCATAGGTAGACATTGCTGGGTGTTAGTCTACCCATGAGGGGAAGTAGCTGTAAAAAGGGGCAGCGCTAGAGTTGCATAGCAATACTTTATTATTCTGATTACTCTGTTTATCTTTATTACTGTTTATTGTAGGGATCTGCAACGTGTTATACTGTTGTTTATTACTTGCCCATTAGCCTCAGTAAAATATCTGAGTCAAGTACATTGGTGTCAGTTTCACTTACTTTAATAGAAGTTTTAAAGTATATCACTGTGTGTGTTTGCCATAGGACTGCGTCACCTAGAGTTGCGGTCACGCGGTCCTATCTCCCCTTACTAGCTGTGCCACGGGAGGGTAGAGCCGATTGCCAGGGGTTGACAGCGGTGCACTACAGGGCCCAAAACAAAACCAGCGGCTCTCTTAACTGGGGGTAGCGCTACATTTACAAAAAACAAACACAGTTTAAGAAAGTTAATATTAAGGTTATAGAGTAATTGTGTGCAAGACAACTAACAATTACGTCATAACGTAAAATATTGTGATTGGTCATTATTATTGCAACTCGTGTTTTTATTTCTTTTACTTCTTTTCACTTTCTTTTATTTTTTTTTACTGACCACTACGCCAACTCTTTTAGCACTTGTAATCAACTTATGCCATATATTGGATTTTTCCTGAAGAAGGAGTTTATCTCCGTAACGCGTAGGATCTATATATGTATCCGTTTTTAACTTTTTGTCCTCATCATCAGTACACACATGCGTGGCCATGTCCAGGCATCAGATGTAATTCTGTATGATTTGTATGACTACCATTTTATGAAATTATTGTTTTTGTGTTACTTTCTTCATTCTTTTAAAATTTATATAATAAACAATCAAATATTTTTTTACCTTATAGTGGTTGTACAGTCTATGCCTATACAGTCCTGCCCTTGAGGGGAAACTTTGCATTCCATGTTAAATGGTAATTTCTCTGGTAACTTTGGGGACCTAGTACTGGCCGGCCAAAACCTGGCACACATGTAGCCCCAGTTTCCCTCTACAAGTGTGCAAAGTTTGGGGTCTGGGGGACCTACGGCCTGGGGAGCACCGATTTTTCGAAGCCGGCATCCCCTTCCATATACTCCCATGTTAAACCTAAGTCTAGTCAAGGACACAGTGAGGCATGGACACAGTGAGGCATGGGCACAGTGAGGCATGGGCACAGTGAGGCATGGGCACAGTGAGGCATGCACATGGACACAGTGAGGCATGGGCACAGTGAGGCATGCAGATGGACACCCTAGGCTTATACTCGAGTCAATACGTTTTCCCAGTTTTTTGTGGTAAAATTAGGTGCCTCTGCTTATATTCGGGACGGCATATACTCGAGTATATACGGTATATATTTACCACTGAATACTGGGATGCACAGCCTCCCAAACCAATGATTTAAAATTCTGCCTCAAATTTAACCGGGGGGGGGGGGGCAGCCCCATATCTCACAAATGTGTCTTGTCCATTACAAGTGTACTAACTATACTGACAGGTCTCCCGCTACCTGGTCTTGATTTGACATACATTATGCTAATATCAATGACAGTAATGAGGTTGAACCCCCCTGTATCTGTAGTTATGCATGTACAGTATGCAGGAAGAGGTTTTCCTCCATCCAGAAGATGGCACAGCAATACAGGTGGAGTCAAGTCTTAGAGAGAATTGTCCCCTCAGGGACTCCGTCAGTGTCTCAGAGGTATCAGCTGTCTGATTGGATGGTGCACCTTCTGGTGATCTTTGGCATCCACCTTGATGTGGGACCTTATACATTAAGGTACTTGCACAGGGGAGGGCTGGCGGCCTTAGGCCTGGGGGGCAAGTCCAGTCAAGTGGCCCATTGAACCGCCAGATCAGCTCACCATCCATGGTCCACCTGGTTTTTCAATGCAGCTTCACCAGTGCCCATCAGTGCAGCCAACTCCAGTGCCCATCAATGCAGCCTGATCACTGGGGCAGGTTACATGGGGTGTGTGGGGGGGAGATGGGGGGTCAGCTAGGGGTGTCAGGGTCTCTCACTTTAGCGATCTCAGCTCAGCAGGTCCTTGCACGCCACGGTTTCCTTGGGGGGGGGGTAACGCTCCTGATCCTGGGGTCAAGTTGCAGCCAGCACCCAGCCCTGCATCCCGACTCCCCGGCATGCCCTGCCTCTGCCTACTTCCAAGAATCCGGTCCCAGGGAGTTGTAGTTTCCTCTGCGCTGCTGTGTTTTCCACCCACCAGAAGCTTGAGTGCGGACTACAACTCCCGGAATGCAACAGCTAGTGGTCAGCCGCCGTGGCCATGCCCCCGGCCCGACTTCCTAGACCAGAATAAAAAAGAAAATGGTAGAGGGCAGCGGCTGATGGCCATTTTGAACATAAGTTAGGGCGGCCTGGGAGGTAATTGCCACCCTGCCCCCTGGCCCAGCCCTCCCCTGTACTTGCACCATTTGGTTGGTGGTAGGTTAGAGACAGAAAACCCACTTGCTAGGGAAAGTAAATTGTACAGGGGAGGGTTCCTGGGGAGTAGGGTCAGTACAAGAAAAATGCCTCCCTTCCGTAAACATCCCGGTATCCAGATCAGGAAAGTGGGGCTCTTCGTAGCAGCACTGTTGTCCTGTCCCAGCGCACCTCCAACCATACAGGCCCAAGCCTGGTGATACTGTGTAACCAACAACTGTTATTCTGCTTCTGCTTTTCATTACTGTCATTACTTGTGCCTCGTTTCCACTGAGTGGAACGGTTCGGGTCGGTACAGTTTGGAACGGTTTGAATGGTCCGGTCTATTTTGGTGAGCGTTTCCACTGCAAGTCGGACCGTCAGGGGCCATCCAGGGTTTAGAAAAAATGCCTAGCGTGTCCACCAATCAGTGGAATGTATTGTAGCTCCGCCCTAACCGAACCGTTCCATTTTCTATGGCCCCACATCTGAAGCAGGACCCAGAATGGTGCGGTATGGTTCGGTTGTATGGGTCGCTTTCATAATGGAAACACCCAAAATAGCGTAGCGTACCGAACCGTACCGAACCGATCCGCTCAGTGGAAACGAGGCATTATATTCCCATAATATACAATATACTAACACTTCAAGATCTGTGTGTGTGTCTCTCCCTGATTGGGTATCTTGGGCCTAGGCTCCACCTACAGGCCCCTACCTAACAGATTGAATGAAATAAAAGTAACACACTGACAGAACATACAGCAATCCACACACAGGCATATCTACAATATAACAACAGACATATTTATTGCCGAGATAACATCAGTGCGGTACATAACACCACACATTATTTCTGAATTAAACTTCCCTTTTTTTCCCCAAGATATTCACACAAGTATTTGTTTATGAGGAGTGCTGGAGTGATCACAGACACGAAACGCAGCTTCCCATAATAAGAACACTCTTGTTGTACAATTTGCTCTTTGGAGGAAAAAAAGAATTCCTTGTGATTATCGGGTCCTTTGTGGACTAATAGTAGGCAATAGCAAGCCTATTGCCATTGCTACATTAGTTCCTCGATCCAGAACCACCTCTGCTTTTAAAGCGCTGTGTCAGAACAGGGTGGCTTTCACTTCTTGACAGTGCCCACATCCACACCAATCATAGCGACCTTCTCCCTCTGCCAGGCCCAACCTATCAGGGAGGTCTCTTCCCTGTCTCGTCCACACCAGTGGCGACTGGTGCTCAAAATTGGGGGGGGGGGGCGCAAACAAACTGAAAAATTCTGGAAAAAAAAGCATTAATTGCAGTCTCACTGTGCCCATCAAATGCAGCCACTGTGCCCATCAATTGCAGCTACTGTGCCCCATCAAATGCAGCCACTGTGCCCATTAATTGCAGCCACTGTGCCATCAAATGCAGCCACTGTGCCCATCAAATGCAGCCACTGTGCCATCAAATGCAGCCACTGTGCCATCAAATGCAGCCACTGTGCCCATCGATTGTAGCCACTGTGCCCATTAATTGCAGCCACTGTGCCATCAAATGCAGCCACTGTGCCCATCAATTGCAGCCACTGTGCCCATCAATTGCAGCCACTGTGCCATCAAATGCAGCCACTGTGCCCATGAAATGCAGCCACTGTGCCATCAAATGCAGCCACTGTGCCCATCAATTGCAGCTACTGTGCCCCATCAAATGCAGCCACTGTGCCCATTAATTGCAGCCACTGTGCCCATGAAATGCAGCCACTGTGCCATCAAATGCAGCCACTGTGCCATCAAATGCAGCCACTGTGCCCATCAATTGCAGCCACTGTGCCATCAAATGCAGCCACTGTGCCCATCAATTGCAGCCACTGTGTCCATCAATTGTAGCCACTGTGCCATCAAATGCAGCCACTGTGCCCATCAAATGCAGCCACTGTGCCATCAAATGCAGCCACTGTGCCCATCAATTGTCGCCACTGTGCCCATCAAATGCAGCCACTGTGCCCATCAATTGCCGCCACTGTGCCCATCAAATGCAGCCACTGTGCCCATCAAATGCAGCCACTGTGCCATCAAATGCAGCCACTGTGCCCATCAAATGCAGCCACTGTGCCATCAAATGCAGCCACTGTGCCCATCAAATGCAGCCACTGTGCCCATCAAATGCAGCCACTGTGCCATCAAATGCAGCCACTGTGCCATCAAATGCAGCCACTGTGCCCATCAATGGCAGCCACTGTGCCCATCAATGGCAGCCACTGTGCCCATCAAATGCAGCCACTGTGACCCCCCGCCCACCCGCTCGCTGTCTGACTGGCACTTCCCCCTTCTTGGTGGCGGGTCAGGCAGCGGGTGACGGCGGCGAACTGTGGGACGGGCAGCGACGTGCTGTGTCCTCTATGCGTCTCTTCTTTCTTCCTGCTCGGCGTCCAATAGGAGCACCTGTCCTTTCAGCCAATCTAGATTTAACGGCGCTTTACCGTCATTTTAGTGGTGCTTTTCGGCTGCTAGCGGCCGAAGAAGGGGTTAATAGTGCCCATGTAGCGCCACTACTGAAGTGCTTTGCAGGTGCTTCAGCAGCGGTTCCCATTCGTTTTAATGGATAGGGGCATTTTAGGAGGGGTGTATACTTTTTTAACGTCACACAATCGCACCGTTCCAGTGTAAAGGCACTCGAGCTTTCACACTGGAGTGACAGGAGAGGCACTTTACAGGCACTTTGCAGGCACTATTTTTAGCGCTAAAACACCTGTAAAGCGCCTCAGTGTGAAAGTGGCCTAATGGACGGGCTGCCACTGGTCCACACCAATCACCTGGTTCATTTAAATTTGGCTGCCTGTTCTGACCTCTGGCTAGTTTCTGGTTAACTATATCTGCTGCCTGCCCTGATCTCTGGCTTGCTCTCGACCACCCTTGTCCACCACCAGCTCTGACGTCTTATAAGTGGTCTGTGGTACTCAGAGCAAGTTGAACCCGGGTATAACGACCTGAGGTCAGCACAAGGAGAAGCCACATGGGGGGTCCATGGAGAATACCAGGTGACTCTAAAGCCTCGTACACACGATCGGATTTTCCGCAGACAAAGCGTCAGACTTTTGTCCGAAGGGCGTTGGCCAGGAACTTGTCTTGCATACAAACGGCACACAATTGTCGGCCAACAAACATGAACGTAGTGACGTACTACGTGGTTTTTCAGCTCTTTAGCGCCACCCTTTGGGCACCTTTTGCTAATGTTGTGTTTGGTGAGCATTGCTTCCGAGCATGCGTGTTTGTACTTTGGATTTTTGTCTGACAGACTTGTGCACACACGATAGGAAAATCTGACAACAGACCGTTGTCCGCAGAACATTTAATAACTGTAGTACCCGAACATCTCAAGCTTCTTTATAAAGGGGTGTGGGGTAAAGTGGCGCTACTAAACCAAAATAATAGGTGAAATAATAGATATAAAATATGTGATATCACTATAAGTGCTGCAAAAACACACTATTGTGTGAATATATAAAATCCTCTGCTATACAATAGCATCCAGTGATAACTGTTGAAAAATAAAGTGTTCAAGTGCTAATAATATAAAACAATGAAAGAACAACAAATGAGTGTCCGTTTTCTTTAAAAAATTATGTTCAAACTATAAACAAACAAATCCGTTGCACATCTCAGTTCAAAAATCCACAAAGATGATCATCTTCAAGAAAAGGGACTGGTGCTTGAATGAATATTGTGGTATACAGGGCTTTTTTTCTCAGAAAATAGGTGCAGAGAATAGAATAGGTCATCCATGATCGTATTTTGTGATCACATATAAGTGGGTAAAGAAAGGGGACATCCCATCGTGTAAATCCCTATGGATACGTTTATTGAATAAAAGTTCATAAAAAGAACTTCTAATAGTGCTGGGAAAAAGTATACAGCTGTATGTTAGTTTGTCTGGGACGCCTTGCATTCCACAGACCAAGGACTCCAAACCGGAAAGTGACATATTGAAGCTGTAAGCTCCTCCCCCTACGCGTTTCGTCATTCAGACGTCATCAGGAGCAGCCACTCCTGATGAGCGGCCCGCAAGGCATCCCAGACAAACTAACATATAGCTGTATACTTTTCCCCAGCACAATTGGAAGTGCATTTTATGAACTTTTATTCAATTAACGTATCCTTACGGATTTACACGATGGGTCGTTCTCTTTCTTTACCCACTTATACGTGACATAATGCGATCGTGGAGGAGGAGGAGGGAACATAGGACGGAGAGTTGACTCCATTGTGAGGCCTTTCACCCCTGCTGGGGTACACCTATTTGGTGAGTGTGGACCTGAGGGGGGGAGCACGTGTGAAGAAGAGTCACCGTTTTTCTTGATTTATATACCACAATATTCATTCAAGCACCAGTCAATTTTCTTGAAGATGATCATCTATGTGGATTTATGAACTGGGATGTGCAACAGATTTGTTTGTTTATAGTTTAAACCTAATTTTTAAAGAAACGGACACTCATTTGTTTTTGATTTTTATTGTTTTATATTATTAGCACTTGAACACTTTAATTTTCAACAGTTATCACTGGATGCTATTGTATAGCAGAGTTACACTTGGCTTTTATATATTCACACACCAGTGTGTTTTTGCAACACTTATAGTGAAATCACATATTTTATATCTACCGTGTTTCTCCGAAAATAATCCTGGGTCTTATATTAATTTTGGACACCAAAAACACACTAGGGCTTATTTTCGGAGTAGGGCTTGCCATGCAGGAATCCCCAGTATGAACATATCAGTAAAAGGATCATATAAGGCAAAAGGTGCTGCTGCAATACAATTGTGCAAACACTCTTACCCTTTATATCACCGCTCGGCGCTTCCATGGCCTGCCCAAGATGTCTTTTCCGCTCTGAATGCTAAAGGAGGGGGCCGAGTTCCCTGTGTTAACTTGGCATGAGTGGGTCCGTCCGTCGAGAGACCCACTCACTCCAATAAGTAAGTAATGCATGTGTAACATTTCAAACAACCGTTGCACAACACTGCCACCTGGTGACAGCGCTGCGGTAATGACACTTGGTGAGATCTTCATTCTTCCTGCTTTCCCTACACTGACTCTACCCCAAAAGTCTCTGCCTTTGGCACATGAAGAAAAGGGAGAAAAAAAACAACAGCTCCCAAGTCTCCAGTGAGTAAAAGAAAAACCCAAATCAAAACAAAAGTAGGGCACAGTTCTGAGCGTCTGGGAATGTTCCTTCCAGAAAGTTCAACAGCAAACAAAATAGGAGCTCACTCCTCCTATAAGTAGAACCTTGGATCCGGCAGAAACAGGAGCTTCAGGTGCTTGTCAAACACTTCCACCGAATACTCGACATCCTCTCCTTCTTTCCTGCAGATGAGCACCTTATCGGCATGAATATGGCGCCCCAGTCTCCAATCAGCTCTGCAGTCCTTGAACTTTTTAGACACAGGTGGCGAACATGACAGGTATCGCCTGGCATGGGGTACTTTAAGCTTTTCCCATACAAACTCGTCATACCACCTTGGTCGCAGGACCTCGACTTCATAAAGCAAGTCCCGAGGCAAGTAGGGGTACTCCCACCCATATTCACGGGCGACTCTCTGGGAGAAAAGTCTCTGCAACCTGGCTAGAGGTGGCATCACATCTCGCTCACCTTCTCCTGGCTGTACGATGGCCTCCGGGTGCCGAGGTACCTTCACCATCTCGGGTTGCCTTGCCTTTGGCGCCCGCAATGAAGCGCGCTGCATCCCCACTATCAGAGCGGGTGATGTGGTGGAATGTGGAAGGTTGGTCGGAGGACTAGACTCCCTCCTGAGCTCCGGGGCCTTCACCCGGGGCGTACTGTCTTCGATGAACATAGGGGAATCCTGCGGTTTACATAGCACAGGTAGCGGGCATTTGTCCCAGCCCTTCCGGTGAAACAGTTCGTCTATTTCTCCGTCATCCCCACAGTCTGACAGCGACTCTAGGTCGGAGGTGTCATACATCTCGGCGGGAAGGTAGTCTTTAGTAGACAGAGAACCACCCTCCCTTGTGGGCTCCACCGACTGTGGACCCCCGACACCTCCAACCAGCACCACAGTCCCAGCCCCTGGCTCACCTGGACCTTCAGAAGAACTGGGATGTCCGGGACTCTCTTCTCTACCGGCGCCATCTAGGCCAGGCAAGCGGCGGGGTGAAGCTCGACCACGACCATAGGATGCCTGTACCAGGCCGACTTTCCTCTTCGGAGGTGGGAGCAGGGAGTCTGTAGTGACCGAAGCAGCGTCCTTGGATTTTTCTCTCTCAGTCTCTGATTGGGCAGTCCCGTCGCCCTGGTCAGCGCGCACGGGGACCTCTGCAAAGGCTTGGATCTCTCCCTCTGGAGTGGCGGTTCCTGTGATGCAGTTGAGGCGTAGGGCCCGGGGCCTTACTGTGGATGATTCGACCTCAAAAAGAAACTCTTTGCACGCTTCACATCGCCCGAACGGCTTCAGTTGGACCACCAGTCCCGAGCATCCGGGACAGATCACACCGAGGGCCTCCGTGTCTCTGCATGAATACAGAGCCAACTGTCCTCGGGGCCTGAGCCTTATCCCCGTGTCTGTAATGGGCGCAGAAAATGCAGTCATTTTCGTGGGGTAAGGTACGGGGAGCTTGAGGCCATCCCGACCACCTGCTGTTCCATCACGCGCTCACCTCGCGCCGGAGTCTCCACGTGTATCTCCACACATGGCCAGACTCCTCCCACGACTTGCACGTTTTCGCTGGCTTCCTTCAGTCTCCGCCCACGAATTGCGCAGTCACGGGGTGCCTCGTGGCGCAGTGCAGCAAAAGTCCCCACATGTAGTACGTCACACGGCTGGACTCCTCCCTCTTCCCGCTCTTTCTGCATGGGCCTTTCCCGGTTTTTCAGAGAAATTTCCACGACTTCGAGCACAGGGACGCACTTTGGCCAATCACATGGCCGACCTGCTCGGACCTCCTCCGGGCAGCAAAGTCCAGACACAGCCGTTCCAACCCTTAGGGTCAATACACATTTCATCCCGGACTCACGAGCCCCCACGTGTAGCGGCCTCTATCAGGGGAAGATGACCCTCCAAGGGAGTTACCGGAGGCCCGTCCGTCACCGGGTTGACACTGCTCCGGAGTCTTCAGACGGGTGACCTCCCCAGCCTCCTCACCTCAGATGCGGGTCCCCTCGCAAGGGGCACCCTGGAATCACTTCACCCTCGCAGGACCCGGTCGAAGTCACCAAGTCCCAGGCCTTCGACATAGTACCTCACCCCAGGCTGAAGGTGCCTGGGATGGACTCCAACTCCAGCTTCATTCCGGCCAGGCCTAGGGTGCCTAGGCCGGAACCTTGAACCGCCCGCACCCAGGCCTAGGGCGCCTGGGTACGTGAAGAGATGATCCCCGAAGACCTCGTGGAGAGGGCGTCTCCCCCTTTAATCTCCTCCCATCGACACCACGGCGGGTTCCCCGCCCCAGCCGTACCATCTCCGGAAAGGGACAAAAAGGGTAGCACTGTGGTAGTGATTCTACCTCGAGCCTGTAGGTACCCCGCCACCCACAGGCCAAGGAGAATATTGCACCACCCAATCCTCCACGAATAACAAAAAGGGGTCTAAACCCTGTCACAATTACACACCTGGGTCACTCTACCCCCAGGTGTATCCCACTAAATCTGAAGACCCCGCTACACACTTATGTGGTTTTGGCTGGGGTGGGCAGCAGCTAACACACCTTCCGAACGCGGAACACCATATTTATATTTATCTCAAGCTTCTTACCCAACAGTCGCACACATGCAGTACTTCCTTTCTTCATTCTTGGACTTGTTCAATTACAGAACTTCTCTCTGCCCCCTGGAAGGTTATAAATGCCCCAAATATCCTAAAAGATATTCAAAATCATAAGAACTACTGTATTTGCAGTTACTGGGCCATTAAACACATAGGGGTTGATTTACTAAATGTAACTAGGCTGTTCACTTTGCAATCAAATTTCCACTTAACTTAGTAAACAAAGTGAAGCTCTTAATGACTTCAATCATCCAATCATGTGCAACCAACAATTTTTACTTACTTTGCATGTGATTGGTTTTTTTTTTTTGCAAAGTGAATTTTCACCACATTCACTAAGCTAAGGGAAAATTCCCTCGCAAAGTCAGAGGTCTAGTTGCCTTTAGTAAAGACACCCCATGAATTATACTTGGAAAGGTCGGTAGTTGTCATTTAGAGATCCTAGTCCTTCATCCCTCGAAGAGTGTCGAAGAGTGAAGGTGGATGCGGCGCGTGGACGCCTCACTGGCCAATGGGTGAAAGGTCTTGCTCTATTGTGCACGGAGGTCTCTCTCTCTGTCCATTTATAAATAGCAATAGAATTTCTGACTTTTGTAATATATACATTTAATCTTGAGTTTTGTACTTACAGTGGAACCTCGGATTACGAGCATAATCCGTTCCAGGAGAATGCTTGTAATCCAAAGTACTCGCATATCAAAGCGAGTTTCCCCATTGAAGTCAATGGAAACTAAAATAATTTGTTCCGAATTGACTTCAATGGCATGTAATACCGCATGCGGCCAGAGGCGGGGAGGGCGCCGGAGAGCCTCGGAAACGGCCGAAAAGGCCCGAGGGCACCTCGGCTGACCTTGGCAAACCTCGGAAAGGCTTCGTTCCCAAGATTTGCCAAGGTCAGCCGTGCTGTCCTCTGGCCTTTCCGTGCATTTCCGAATGGCGACGTTCGGCTCTGCTCGGCTCCAGCGCCCCCACCTCAGGCCAAACGCGGTACTGCAACCGCTTTGGCCTGAGTCGTGCTCGTTTTGCGAGAAAACACTCGCAAACCGAGTTACGATTTTTAAAAATACAGCGCACGTATTGCGAAACGCTCGTTAACCGCGTTACTCGCAATCCGAGGTTTCACTGTATTAGATTAATTTAATATAGCAATTCTATCCTAACATACCAGGAACAAAATGTATGAAATAGAAAACCTAAATAATAGATGATGCAAATGTTTTAACAGTTTTACAATCATGGGATTACCATTATCTCCTCCGCAGAGTGCTTCTCAATGCATGATGTATCCTTAGGGCTTTATGCACCACCCATTGTTGGTTGCATTAATTGGGAAAAAATAATAGATGATGAATGAGCTTAATCCATATTTAAAGGTGATTGACTTTTAAGGAAATATAAACTGCTGTTCAGAATAGTGTTTTCCTGTTTCTAACCACAGGCTCTTTTTTGTTTTACGGTACATGGCCGGCCAACAGTAATCCAAAGGTAAGAGCTGCGGTGGCTTGTGGTTTCAAACCTCAGGTAAGTGCTAGGTGTATGATGATGTTTGACCAGTTCTCTTCCAATCCTTCCTGCTCTCCATTCCTCCCTATATCACCAAAAAGGAGGAGGGAGTTACAATCAGGGGTGGTCTACACAACGACCAGGAAGATATCTGGTCAAGGTTCTGGTAATACAACCCCCATTGTTTTAGGCAAACCAAGAACTTTACATATAATTTGTGCATTCAGACACTACATACTTGCCTGTTGCAGAAACTTCTACTAGTGTGTCCAGTCCAGTCAAGTGTCCAGGCACACCCTAGTATTGCAATAATAATGCCTAGTAAAAAGTATGTTTTGTCAGGCGTTGCTGTAGCACATGGCATACCATTTCATACAGTCAGGGCTGGGAGAAGGGGTGGGATGGAGGGGTGGCTGCCCTGGGTGCAATGGTTTTTATTGCAGGGGTGGGGGCGCCCTGACCCTAACCCCAAGGGAAGAGGGGGGCTCAGTTTGGCATTTTTGCCCTTGGTGCTGGATGACCTACCGGCACTGCATACAGTTTGGTTTCATTTTTTCTGAATGCCACTAAATGCACCTAGGCAGAATAGCACTATGCATGGTGCGTTGTGGTGTGCTATGTAAAAAAAAAATTGTTGAATATTTTTCGGTGAGTTAAATGGATATTAAACCCTCTCAAGTAGTGGTGGTGCGTCCATAGAGGGCGCAGGAGTGCCACCCCCTCTCGCTCCTGCACCGCCACTGAAAAACAATACATAGATTCATGCATTGCATGAATCTATGTATTGTCGCTGCTGCTGCTGCCGCCCACTATTCAGATGACCGGCCCCCCTGGCTATCGCCGGCCATATGAATAACGGCAGCTGGTTGGCTGTGGAAGTGTCTATCAGAGCCAGCGGCTCTAATAGGCTTTCCGATTACAGCCTGCGGGCTGTAATCGGCTTCCAAATAGTTAACCAGGGGATGCACGGGGGGTGCGTTCCTTGGTTAACACTGACACACATCTCAGCCAATCAGGTTCACCGGATCTGGTTACCAGTAACCTGATTGGCTGAAGTGACATCGAGGGTGGGACTACATCGAGGAATCGTGGAGGAGGATCCGAGGATGGCTGACCGAGAAAGGTAAGTGCCAGGCGGGAGGGGGGGCAATCTGGCGGAATTTTAGGGGCAAACTGGCGGCAATTGATGGGCACAGTGTCGACAATTGATGGACACAGTGGCGACAATGGCATGGCACAGTGGCTGCGTATGGCATGGCACAGTGGCGACAATTGATGGGCACAGTGGCGACAATGGCATGGCACAGTGGCTGCGTTTGGCATGGCACAGTGGCGACAATTTTATGGCACAGTGGCTGCGTTTGATGGGCACAGTGGCGGCAATTGATGGGCACAGTGGCGGCAATTGATGGGCTCTCAAGTGAAATGCATGTAGTACTACAGACCTCTGCATTTACCATCATTGCTGTGTTCTTTTCTTTCCATTTCTGTGGAAGCTTTTCTTTCCCCATTAGAAAATGTTTTTTCACATGGTTCAAGTTTTCAGGTGTCGCCTTCCCCTTACAGGGTTCCAGCAGAGAAACGTTTGCATGTCCGCCCCTAGTGGTACACCTCCTCGTTCTCCTGCCTGCATCAATAGAACAACCCCCCCCCCCCCCTTATAATGGGACTTTAAAAGCCACAAACACTGGTATATATCAAGAATAATTTTATTGTTACATGAAAAAAGATGTCAGATCAAGAGAAGTGATCTATATTAAAAAACGTATAATGTCTAGTAGAGTGTACATATGACAAAAACAACATAAAACAACACATAACAATTCATGTAAAATGACAATGTTACTCTCCGATAGATGGTATTCCCCAATTACCAACGCGTTTCCAGTTTTACACCTTACCAGATACCTGGGAATTGCTATTCTTGAAACCCAGATTGATATTGGGCTGGCGTTCATTTTCACCCCCGTCCTGGCGATTGCCTCATCCATTTCTCTCATGGAATCACTCTAGCTGAGTTAAACAATTTATGACCATACTGTTCCCTATCCTATACCCCTGACGAAGGTGTGAAACTGGAAACGCGTCGGGTATTGGGGAATACCATCTATCGGAGAGTAACATTGTCATTTTACATGAATTGTTGTATTTTGTTTTATGTTGTTTTTGTCATATGTACACTCTACTAGACGTTTTACGTTTTTTTAATATAGATCACTTCTCTTGATCTGACATCTTTTTTCATGTAACAATAAAATTATTCTTGATACAGACCAGTGTTTGTGGCTTTTAAAGTCCCATTGAAAGGGGGTTCTTTTTGTTCTCTATAACCCAGGGATGTGGTCACCACCACACTGGTTATACCTTGCATGGTGAAACCCTTCTTCCTCTCTGCCTGCATCAATAGGGCGTAAAGCTACCCCCCTACTCTTCCCTCCTCCAAGTGATATGACGTAATCAGGGCATGTGTTACCCTACTGGAACATTTGGGGAATCAGCTCTTTGGGACCTGGAGCCAGTGGCAGTGAAAAAACGAAATTGAAATACTTTATGTACTGGAGATTGTTTTACAGGCTCCCTAGGGGGGATCAGCTTGGGTTCTAAACATATAGCATATTAAGGTAGTTGCATCCAGACTAACACCGTAGGGATATGTATGCGTAGAAATAAATGTATAAGGATAATCGTTTTGGGTAATGGAAGTAAATCATTAGGAACTGACTAGTTGAGGGAAATACCTACTCATCATCGGGCCAAAAAGAAAGGGAAAGCCAAAGAAGGACTTGGGAGGTGGAGATCCCGGGGGGGGGGGGGGGGGGGGGATTTTGATTGCTGAAGGCTGCTTTTTTTTAACTATAAATTTATTTGGATTCTTTTTTCCTTTGGTGTTCCATAAGTGCATGTTTTTCAACAAAAAAGCAAACTTGGATTGACTCAAAATATGCATGGAAGTTAATTGCTGGACTAGGAGATACCAGCCAGCAGAATCTACATGAGCAATCAAAGGTTTTCTGGCCCTCGAAATGTGTTGGCTGTTGGACTCTTATCATTGGTCTTCCATTGGTGCATGTTCTTTTTTTTTTTTTTTTTTTGTTCTGTTGATATATAGTTACATACAGGGGTCAAGTCCTGGGGAAAAAAGTGTGGGAACTCCCACCCAAGATCCACTCACCCACCGTAAAAAAAAAAAAACCTACACTGACGGTAGTGACCTGTATACACTGACCTACCTACACTGACGGTAGTGACCTATATACACTGACCTACCTACACTGACGGTAGTGACCTATATACACTGACCTACCTACACTGACGGTAGTGACCTATATACACTGACCTACCTACACTGACGATAGTGACCTATATACACTGACCTACCTACACTGACGGTAGTGACCTATATACACTGACCTACCTACACTGACGGTAGTGACCTATATACACTGATCTACCTGACCTAAACTGACCTACCTACACTGATGGTAGTGACCTATATACACTGACCTACCTACACTGACGGTGGTGACCTATATACACTGACCTACCTACACTGACGGTAGTGACCTATATACACTGACACACCTACACTGATGGTAGTGACCTATATACACTGACCTACCTGACCTACACTGACCTACCAACACTGACGGTAGTGACCTATATACACTGACACACCTACACTGATGGTAGTGACCTATATACACTGACCTACCTGACCTACACTGACCTACCAACACTGACGGTAGTGACCTATATACACTGACACACCTACACTGACGGTAGTGACCTATATACACTGACCTACCTGACCTACACTGACCTACCTACACTGACGGTAGTGACCTATATACACTGACACACCTACACTGACGGTAGTGACCTATATACACTGATCTACCTGACCTAAACTGACCTACCTACACTGATGGTAGTGACCTATATACACTGACCTACCTACACTGACGGTAGTGACCTATATACACTGATCTACCTGACCTAAACTGACCTACCTACACTGACGGTAGTGACCTATATACACTGACCTACCTACACTGACGGTAGTGACCTATATACACTGACCTACCTACACTGATGGTAGTGACCTATATACACTGATCTACCTACACTGACGGTAGTGACCTATATACACTGACCTACCTGACCTACACTGACTTACCTACACTGACGGTAGTGACCTATATACACTGACACACCTACACTGACGGTAGTGACCTATATACACTGATCTACCTGACCTAAACTGACCTACCTACACTGACGGTAGTGACCTATATACACTGACCTACCTACACTGACGGTAGTGACCTATATACACTGATCTACCTGACCTAAACTGACCTACCTACACTGACGGTAGTGACCTATATACACTGATCTACCTACACTGACGGTAGTGACCTATATACACTGACCTACCTACACTGACGGTAGTGACCTATATACACTGACCTACCTACACTGACGGTAGTGACCTATATACACTGACCTACCTACACTGACGGTAGTGACCTATATACACTGACCTACCTGACCTACACTGACTTACCTACACTGACGGTAGTGACCTATATACACTGACACACCTACACTGACGGTAGTGACCAGGGCTGATGTTAGAAATCACGGGGCCCCATACAGCCTACCTGGCAGGGCCCCCCTCAAATATATCAAAACAAATTTTTCACTAAAAATATACTAAAATCTTTCTTAGCGGACACAAAGATAACAGAGAAGCTGTGTGAATTAGCCCTTTTTTAATTAGTTTTTTACATTTTTGAACAAAAACATTTTATTTTTATTTTTTTTTAAAAATAATGTTTTGAAAAAAAAATATTTTAAAATTTTTACTAATTATTTTTTTTCCAATTTTTTTTTTTTTACAATAATTTTATTATATTTTACAAGGGATTAAAACAATACAGGGTTACAATTGTTTATTATTTTTATGGGACAGGGAAGCCGTCAGCTGTGTATGTGTCTCTCCCAGCAGCAGCTGAATGTCGGCGGGAGGGAGAGAAACCGGTTTTCCAGCTGCTGCAGAGCATCACATAGGGCATCCTGTAATTGCCCCTCCATCTGACCGCACTGATTTCCTCTGCGGTTTGGGCCCCCCTGTGAGCCCGGGCCCCCTACAGGAGGACTGGTGGTCCCCCCTATCAGTAGCCCTGGTAGTGACCTATATACACTGACCTACCTGACCTACCTACACTGACCTATATACACTGACATTTACATACACATTACACTGTCTGACCTACCTCAGCTTAGCGGTGTCACAGCAGGCACTACTGCAGTCAGTCATTTCGTTAGAGGAGGAGCCTGGAGGGGAGGAGAGCCGAGGAGTCTGGAGGAGAGCCTGAGGAGAGCCGGAGAGGAGAGAAGAGCCGCCCGCCCGAGCGCCGAGCGAGGATGTGGCGCGGCGGCCGATTTGTAATTCCCGCCTTCTGGAGTCTGCAGCGCCTATGATGGGCGTCCCACGTCCCGCGGTCGTGGCATTGGACCAGTGGGACGTCCATCGTAGGTATTGCACAGGCTCCAGAAGGCGGGACCTGCTGTTATGGCACTCGGCGAGTCGGCAGGTTTTGGCCACATTCGGCCACATTTGGTGGCACTCGGGATCAGATCGGTCCCGGCGCTTGCCACTCAGGGGCTGCAAAGGGAACGGCGTTCCTGCTGTGAAAAAAGTGCAGGGACGCCGTTCCCACGTGTTCCCGCAGGACTCGAGCCCTGGTTACATAGTCCATCAAGTCCAACCTATACAGGTCCTTCTCAAAAAATTAGCATATTGTGATAAAGTTCATTATTTTCTGTAATGTACTGATAAACATTAGACTTTCATATATTTTAGATTCATTACACACAACTGAAGTAGTTCAAGCCTTTTCTTGTTTTAATATTGATGATTTTGGCATACAGCTCATGAAAACCCAAAAATCCTATCTCAAAAAATTAGCATATCATGAAAAGGTTCTCTAAACGAGCTATTAACCTAATCATCTGAATCAACTAATTAACTCTAAACACCTGCAAAAGATTCCTGAGGCTTTTAAAAACTCCCAGCCTGGTTCATTACTCAAAACCGCAATCATGGGTAAGACTGCCGACCTGACTGCTGTCCAGAAGGCCATCATTGACACCCTCAAGCAAGAGGGTAAGACACAGAAAGAAATTTCTGAACGAATAGGCTGTTCCCAGAGTGCTGCATCAAGGCACCTCAGTGGGAAGTCTGTGGGAAGGAAAAAGTGTGGCAGAAAACGCTGCACAACGAGAAGAGGTGACCGGACCCTGAAGAAGATTGTGGAGAAGGACCGATTCCAGACCTTGGAGGACCTGCGGAAGCAGTGGACTGAGTCTGGAGTAGAAACATCCAGAGCCACCG
Source organism: Rana muscosa (assembly GCA_029206835.1). Lineage (NCBI taxonomy): Eukaryota > Metazoa > Chordata > Amphibia > Anura > Ranidae > Rana > Rana muscosa. Next base: position 298,253,662 of record CM055124.1, read on the forward strand.
TGAACAGGCGTGTGCAGGAAATGGGCTACAGGTGCCGCATTCCCCAGGTCAAGCCACTTTTGAACCAGAAACAGCGGCAGAAGCGCCTGACCTGGGCTACAGAGAAGCAGCACTGGACTGTTGCTCAGTGGTCCAAAGTACTTTTTTCGGATGAAAGCAAATTTTGCATGTCATTCGGAAATCAAGGTGCCAGAGTCTGGAGGAAGACTGGGGAGAGGGAAATGCCAAAATGCCTGAAGTCCAGTGTCAAGTACCCACAGTCAGTGATGGTCTGGGGTGCCATGTCAGCTGCTGGTGTTGGTCCACTGTGTTTTATCAAGGGCAGGGTCAATGCAGCTAGCTATCAGGAGATTTTGGAGCACTTCATGCTTCCATCTGCTGAAAAGCTTTATGGAGATGAAGATTTCATTTTTCAGCACGACCTGGCACCTGCTCACAGTGCCAAAACCACTGGTAAATGGTTTACTGACCATGGTATTACTGTGCTCAATTGGCCTGCCAACTCTCCTGACCTGAACCCCATAGAGAATCTGTGGGATATTGGGAAGAGAAAGTTGAGAGACGCAAGACCCAACACTCTGGATGAGCTTAAGGCCGCTATCGAAGCATCCTGGGCCTCCATAACACCTCAGCAGTGCCACAGGCTGGTTGCCTCCATGCCACGCCGCATTGAAGCAGTCATTTCTGCAAAAGGATTCCCGACCAAGTATTGAGTGCATAACTGAACATAATTATTTGAAGGTTGACTTTTTTTGTATTAAAAACACTTTTCTTTTATTGGTCGGATGAAATATGCTAATTTTTTGAGATAGGATTTTTGGGTTTTCATGAGCTGTATGCCAAAATCATCAATATTAAAACAAGAAAAGGCTTGAACTACTTCAGTTGTGTGTAATGAATCTAAAATATATGAAAGTCTAATGTTTATCAGTACATTACAGAAAATAATGAACTTTATCACAATATGCTAATTTTTTGAGAAGGACCTGTATAGGGCACCACCTTATCTAAAATTTCAATTATGGGTGGATTTGGCCCTTCCGAAATGCCTTTACATAGAATTTACTGTCTGACTTGCTGTATTTATGGTAATTTGACTCATGTTGAGCTTTAGACCTGACGTGTCACATGAGGCACAGCGAGGTGTTTGTGTTCTTTTTCTTTCCTCCGGTAACATTTACATATATACATAGTAATTTGGGACGGGAAACTACGTTTTTTTTTTTTCTCGTACATCCATCAAGTGCATCCCTCTTCTGATTGCATCTGGAGCAATTTATCTGTGTATTTAGGAAAACAGACACAAAACACTTCCTCATATACCGTCTGCCGTCAGGTGAATACAGAGTGCACACTTAAAGGGGAAGTACCTCCAAATCAGACGTTTTTTAAAATCAACCGTGCAAAAACAATGTTTTTAAAAGATTTCCACAGTAGCCAATTTATAAAAATATGTATTTTCTGATATGAACACATCCCACGATAAAGCAATTGTGACTGCCACAAAATAAAAACTTCAAAACACGAAGACACACAGATTCTCCGATTTTACACAAAGGCTGCTTACCTCTCCAACGCTCAGTGTTTGTGCATGCTCTTTAATAAATCCACTTCAATACCGGGCACTTGCACCCCCTTTCCTGCCCAGGCCAATTTTCAGCTTACGCGGTCATACTACACTGTACCCAAACACAGTTTTTATCATTTTGTTCCCACAAATGGAGCTTTCTTTTGGTGGTATTTGATCACCTCTGCGGTTTTTATTTTTTGCTAAGCAAAAAAAAAAAAAAAGACCGAAAATTTTGAAAAAAAATAGTTTTCAATAAAATTTTGTATGATGGGCACTGATAAGGCGGCGCCGATGAGGGGGCGCTGACGGGCACTGACGATGGGCACTGATAGGCAGCACTAATTGGCACTCATGGGTGGCACTGGTGGGCACTGATGGGCACTGATAGGCAACACTGATGGGCACTGAAAGGCTGCACTGATGAGTACTTATGAGTGGCATTGATAGGCGGCACTGATAGGCGGCACTGATAGGCGGCACTGCAGGGCACTGGTGGGCACTGATGGGCACTGATATGCGGCACTGATAGGCGGCACTGATAGGCATCCCTGGTGGCACTGCCAAGTATTTTGGATGGGCACTGATTGGCAGCTGCCTAGGCACTGATTGACATTTCCCTGATGGTCTAGGGTGGCATCATAGGTGTGCGCAGCCTATTGCATTAGTGCACCTCAAAGCTCCAACACATATGCGTTTGACATATTTACCGGCCTCTTCCCAGCTCTCCATCTTGAAACAATGGGAGAAAGGGGGAGCAAGGGAGCACATGGGGGACCCGGGCAACAGAAGGAAGAGAAACAGGGAAATGAGGGGTGGCAGGGGTGGCATAAATTAGTACCAATCTCCTATATTTTCCTCCTGTGGCAGCTAAATGTTGACAAAAGGGAGAGGAGGAGAAGCCTACTTTCAGCTGCTGCGGGAGGAAAATACAGATCGGTTCCACTAAATTCCACCCCCGCCACCTCTCCTGTCCAGGTTCTGAGAGTCAGCAAGGAAGGATTAAGGTTTACCTGTCACCTGCCCACCATTGACAGGTTGCCAATACCAGGATTAGGGTGTGTCCAGGCACACCTGCCACACCCCTTGCGCACGCCTATGGGTGGCATATCTGGTGGTCCAGTGTTGTGGCCTTCCCTGGTGGTCCTGGGCGAGCATCCGAGGGGGGGCTGCGCTGATAAACAATCAGCACAGACCCCCCCTGTCAGGAGAGCAGCCGATCGTCTCTCCTCTACTCGCATCTGTCAGACTGACACACCGCACCACCGATCGCCGCGATGCACACCCCCACGGGCGCGCGGCAGCTGTTATCCTGCTGGACGTGTCATTCTGCTATAGGTCAGGAAGGAAGTGGTTAAAGCTCATTGTAAACCCTCAACTGCAAAAAGAACAATATATATAACCATCCCATTTGAGTAATGGCCTAATATCTGTTTACTAACTGAAAGATGAAACTACAAACAGAAATTTAAGTACAGGATACTTGGAAGTAGGGATAAGCTTGGGCTAAATTCAAGGTTCAAACTCATGATTGTTCAAAGCTGGAAGCCAGCTGTCAGTGCCGGGTCAATGAGTTGTGGCTTGGACATTCCCTGCCATGCAGCTGCATGTACACAAAGGGGTGAGGATGCTTGTCATTGACCTAATATAGCCATGTGGCCATATTAGGTCAATGATGTCACATGCATCTCTGCCTCTTTATGCACTTGCAGTTGCAGAACTTCTCCGCAGGATGTGGAAACCTTGCAAGACGATCTGAACAAATGAATGGGGTGGGCAGCTACATGGCAAATGAGGTTTAATGTACCAAAAAAAAATAAATAATGCATTTAGGTGGCAAAAATATGAATGCAATCTACTCACTGGGGGGGGGGGGAGAATTTCTGGGGGAGTCTAGGATGGAAAAGGACCTGGGGGTCCTAGTAGATGACAGGCCAAGCTGCTGCTAACAAAGCAAACAGAATATTGACATTAAAAAGGGAATCAACTCCAGAGATAAAACAATAATTCTCCCGCTCTACAAGACTTTGGTCCGGCCGCACCTGGAGTATGCTGTCCAGTTCTGGGCACCAGTCCTCAGGAAGGATGTACTGGAAATGGAACGAGTACAAAGAAGGGCAACAAAACTAATAAAGGGACTGGAGGATATTAGTTATGATGGAAGTTTGCGAGCACTGAATTTATTCTCTCTGTAGAAGAGACGCTTGAGAGGGGATATGATTTCAATGTACAAATACCGTACTGGTGACCCCACAATAGGGATAAAACTTTTTTGCGGAAGGGAGTTTAATAAGACACGTGGCCACTTACTAAAATTATAAGAAAATAAGTTTAACCTTAAACTGCATAGAGGGTACTTTACTGTAAGGACGGCAAGGATGTGGAATTCCCTTCCACAGGCGGTGGTCTCAGCGAGTGGGGGGCATCGATAGTTTCAAAAAACTATTAGATAAGCACCTGAACGACCACAACATACAGGGATATACAATGTAATACTGACATATAATCACACACATAGGTTGGACTTTATTCCATTAAGGCCCCTTCCACACTTAGACGACTTGTCCCACGATTTGTGATGGCGAAGTAGCATGACAAGTCGTTTCCCATGATTTCCAATGACAACCATCCATATTAGTACGACTTCAAGTCGTTCCGACTATAAAGTAGTCCCTGCACTACTTTGGTCCAAATATGATGCCACTTACACAAGCATTCCCTGAAATCGCGGCAAAGTCGCGGCCGCAAAATTGTGGTAGAATCGAGCGACTTTGAAGTCGCAGTAGTGTGAAAGGGGCCTTATACGACTTGTCCCACGATTTGTGATGGCGAAGTAGCATGACCAGTCGTTTCCCATGATTTCCAATGACAACCATCCATATTAGTACGACTTCAAGTCATTCCGACTATAAAGTAGTCCCTGCACTACTTTGGTCCAAATATGATGCCACTTACACGGGCATTCCCTGAAATCGCGGAAAAATCTTGGCCGCGAATCGCAGCAAAATCGCGGCCCGCGAAATCGCAGTAGAATCGCGCGTCTTTGAAGTTGCAGTAGTGTCAAAGGGGCCTTTTACGACTTGTCCCACGATTTGTGATGGCGAAGTAGCATGACCAGTCGTTTCCCATGATTTCCAATGACAACAATCCAGATTAGTACGACTTCAAGTCGTTCCGACTTCAAAGTAGTCCCTGCACTACTTTGGTCCGATTTTGTTGCCACTTACATGGGCATTCCCTGAAATCGCGGCAAAATCGCGGCCGTGAAACCGCGGTAAAATAGCACGACTTTGAAGTCACAGTAGTGTGAAAGGGGCCCAAAAGTCAGAGGTACAATCTAAAAAGTATCCGATATTTTGTGGTGGTCCAAGAGCACCCCCTTCATCAGGGCTTGACTGACTACAATGTGAACACACCAGAAGTGAACTGGACCTACAATGGTATTTTTTTTCCGGGGTGAGTTATAAGCTCCGGTCTTTTCAGCAGCTTGTTTGGCAGCTGAAATCAGTCAAGCCTTGATGAAGGGGGTGCTCTTGGACCCCTAAAACGCATTGGCTAGTTGTTTGGATTTTCCCTTGGCTAGTAATGGAATAAAGTTGTATCTGGACCTCTTAGCAGTGGTGTGGTGCAGGGTGGCGAATGTCCAGGACACAGCTGATCAGCCGAGAAATGACAGCTGCCTTTTCATATTTAGATAAACCCAAGTCCGGATCAAAGCCGAGCTGATCACTACTTGGGAGGACTAAATTAAAGTGAACTGAATGGAAAGCAAACTAATGCGAGCTTTACCCTTCCGCCTACATATGACTCATGTCTCAGGTGATATATAAACCTCGTAACTGCAATTTCTTTACAATTATTCTTTTTTATTTTTCATAATACAGTAAAGCCTCGGATTACAAGCATAATCCGTTCCAGGAGAATGCTCGTAATCCAAAGTACTTGCATATCAAAGCGAGTTTCCCCATAGAAGTGAATGGAAACGAAAATAATTTGTTCCGCATTGACTTAAATGGCATGCAATACCGCATGTGGCCAGAGGTGGGGGGGGGCGGAAAGCCTCGGAAACACCCGGAAAGGCCCAAGGACAGCTCGACTGAACTCGGAAAACCTTGGAAAGGCTCTGGAACGGAGTATTTCCGAGGTTTTCCGAGCGTTTCCGAACAGCTCCAATCGGCTCCACTCGGCTCTGGCGCCCCCCACCTCAGGCCAAACGTGGTACTGCACACCGCTTTGGTTTGAATCCTGCTCGTTTTGTGAGACAACACTCGCAAACCAAGTCAGGATTTTTAAAAAAAATAACAGTGCTCGTATTGCGAAACACTCGTTATACGCGTTACTCGCAATCCGAGGTTCCACTGTAAGGCAAAGCTTGAGCTGGTGGGTAGAATAACATCCATTTATGTATTTCTCTCCACCTTTACAATGCATTGCATGCCGGTGTGACCCGGCCTTAATCCTGTCTATGAGATCATTTACTGACAGGTTAGGATGTGATGTGTTAGGACAAAGCCGTGTTGTCCTTTTTGAGATACGACAATGCTGTCTGTATGGAAATGAGTTTAACACCAGTTTACCTTTTTGCATATCATTTGTTTACCGAATATAATATTAAGTCATGAAAGTAACGCTTAGTGAGGATAAGGAGAAAAACAGAGATATTAAACAAATGAATTCTTCATCATAAAAGTCTGATGCAGCAATGGCTTACGACATCCGAGGCTGATCTATCAATTCTGGACCAGCCTAAAAAAAAACTCTGGTTACATATCCATTTGGCTTTCAATCATTCCAAATCTTCTGCCTTAAAGTAGAACTATAGGCAAAACTTTTTTTTTTTCATTTTGGATAGAGTAAGGAACAGTTGTAACTAGGGTTGTCCCGATACCACTTTTTTAGGACCGAGTACAAGTACCGATACTTTTTTCCAAGTACTCGCCGATACTGATTACCGATACTTTTTTTTTCATGTGACAGTTTGACAGATGGGCACAGATAGGTGGCACAGAAAGGTGGCTGGCACTGACTGGTGACTGGCGCTGATGGGCACAGACAGGTGGCTGGCACTGACTGATGACTGGCGCTGATGGGCACAGACAGGCGGCACAGACAGGTGGCTGGCACTGACTGGTGACTGGCGCTGATGGGCACAGACAGGTGGCACAGACAGGTGGCTGGCACTGACTGGTGACTGGCGCTGATGGGCACAGACAGGTGGCACTGATTGCACTGATAGCACTGATAGGTGGCACTGATTGCACTGATAGGTGGCACTGATTGCACTGATAGTGCTACCAGTGCCATCTATCAGTGCCCACAAGTGCCACCTATCAGTGCCCACAAGTGCCACCTATCAGATGGCACTGGTAGATGGCACTGATTGCACTGATAGGTGGCACCAATAGGTGGCTGGCACTGAAATGCTGCAAAAAATGACAGGATTTATAAAAAAAAAAAAAAAAAAACTGCAACGCCCATCTTGGTACACCCTGGCACTTGGCTGCAGTAAGCAGCAGCAGACATCTTGTTACACCCAGCCAATATAGCTCGGGCTGGGTGTAACAAGATGTCTGCTGCTGCTTACTGCAGCCAAGTGCAGGGTGTACCAAGATGGGCGTCGGGACGTTCAGCCGCTGACGGCGACTGAATGTGACAGCACCAGTCACCGATTCCCGATGCGGCTGTGCCCTACACCCCTGCCAGCTTACCAGGTAAGGGACTCGCTCTCTGCCCGCCAAATCCGTCCACCGACTGTGCCCGCCCTCTCCAGCCAGACTCCGCCCACACTTTCCTTCCATAGACTCTGCCCGCCCCCTCTCCAGCCAGACTCCGCCCTCTCCCGCCCTCCCAAGCCACTGACTCCTCCCGCCCTCTCCAGCCACACTACACTAGAAAAAAAAAGTATGGGGTGAAGCATCGGGAGTACAAGTACTCGCGCAAATGCTCGGTATCGGTCCCGATACCGATACTAGTATCGGTATCGGGACAACCCTAGTTGTAACTCCTGTCAATTTATTTTTTGCCATCTCTGTCTTATTGTGGAGATTTATCTTCACTTCCTGTCCCATAACCAAAACAGGAAGTGAGAAGAAATCCCTGCCAACTAAGGGATTCCCTTGGGGCCCCCCAGGTCACCAGAACTAGTGTCCCCATTAGAAGATTTCACCTTTATTACTGTTCTGGGGACAACCCAACATTTGGTATTTTCTCTGACTTTCACTTTCAGGCTGGGTCCACAATGATGCGGCTTCGGTTCCCAGCATGGGGTCCAGTGCGTCCCTGTACTCCGATTCAGGTGCAAATCAGGTCCGAACTTATGCCTGAATTCGCACCCGAAACAGAGCCAAAGATTCACAGGACCCTTTTCCAACGCAGACGGCGGCTGCCCTGGAGGTGTGTAAACCAGCTCCAGCCAGGCACAGTCTCCTGTCATACGAATTGGATGAGGGGGAACCTGCACCCAACTCGCATGAGCGTGAACCCAGCCTCAATGATAATGGTAAACAGGACAAATAGAGTGGGTAAATCTCAAATAGAGCAGGTGAATCTCCCTAACGGGGGCAGAGGTACCAATAAAGACCTGACACAAGTTCTAATCTATCTTTTTTCTGTCCAAAAAAAAGATTACCCTTTAGTTATACTTTAATCTTTGGCTAACAATGGGAAATGGAATAAGTAAGTAATGCTAAAAGTAGTGCCTTGCAGTAGTGTATTTAGGTTTTGTGCTGCCCTAGGCCTGACTAAACTTGTGCACCCCCTAATTTAAATATGACCCACCCCTTCCTGTCAATGCCACACCCCTTTCTGTTTAAGACCCACCCTGAAATTTTCAAGTAGGGACAGTAGTTCTTAGGGCCTGGGTGGGGGGGGGGGGCAATGGATTCCCTTAATTTGCATAGATTTACTTGCACTTCCTGTTTGGCTATGGGGCAGGAAGTGAAGAGAAATCTCTGCAATGGGTCAGGGATGGTAAATAAAAAACTGACAGGGGCTCTAACCTTCCCTTACTCTATCCAAAATGAAAAAAAGAAAAGTGTTGCCTATAGTTCTACTTTAAGCACAAATTTCTGATAATTTTATGGAGAGGACTAAGAAGATATAACCATGCCAATGGTGCAGCAGAAAACATATAGCACAGTGAGGAAGGTTTGTGGTCCAGGCTGATAGGACAGTCAAAATTAGAAGCAGCTTGCGTTACACTAACAGTGTAGCACAAGCCGGCAGGGACTCTTTCCATGCTGCCCCCCTGCAAAGTGCTGCCCTAGGCCTGGGCCTTGTTGGGGCCAGGATACAGCGTTGTCCTCACCTCTGACAAGAGGTGGATCTGTGTGTAAACACACACAGATCGACACTCCTGCCGTGATCACCGGAAATCACGGGTGCCCCGTGGACATCGCGGCCGCCGGGCACGCGCACCGGGTCCCGAGCGACGCTGACGTCCACCCCGGAGGGAGACAAGGTTCCTGCCGACGCCATTTTACAATGGCTCGGTAGGGAACTGGTTACCGTATATACTTGAGTATAAGCCAAGTTTTTCAGCACATTTTTTTGTGCTGAAAATGCCCCCCTCGGCTTATACTCGAGTCACCTTTTTTGCGCCTGATCTCCTGGATTTTGGGGACCCGGTACTGGCCGGCCGTGGGTCCCCTGGACCACAATCTTGGCACACATGTAGCCCCACTCTTCCCCTATAAGTGTGCAAAGATTGTTGTCCGGGGGACCTACGGCCGGGAGCACCAATTTTTCAAAGCCGGGCACCCCTTCCATAGACTCCCATGCTAAAACGGTAATTTCTACAGTGACTTTGGGGACCCGGTACCGGCCGAAACTTGGCACACATGTAGCCCCATTTCTCCTCTATAAGTGTGCAAAGTTTGTTGTCCGGGGGACCTACGGTCGGGGAGAACCGATTTTTCAAAGCTGGCCACCCCTTCCATAGACTCCCATGTTAAACGTCAGTCTAGTCATGGACACAGTGAGGCATGGGCACAGTGAGGCATGGGCACAGTGAGGCATGGACACAGTGAGGCATGCACATGGACACAGTGAGGCACAGTGAGGCATGCAGAGGGACACCCTAGGCTTATACTCGAGTCAATACGTTTTCCCATTTTTTTGGGGGTAAAATTAGGTGCCTCGGCTTATATTCGGGTCGGCTTATACTCGAGTATATACGGTAAGTGGTTTGTGTGACAACACTGATTGTCCCAATACCATCACATGCTTCTCCATAACTAGGGGGTTAAAACTGAAAAGTAAGTATATGACACTGAGAATCAGGGCGAGTTAAAAATGATTCCCTCAGCAAAGCCAGCCCTGTTTTAAATCTACCTTTTGTAAGCTATTTATTAAAGATCCCCATTGAATTTCAAAACAAAATATAAATCTTAAAATTGAGATAATGGAACATGTCTATTGGTTGCTAAAGGCACATGTGATGGCATCTCAAAAAGCAAAGTCCACTATATCATAAATTAAACCTGCCATGTCCTTAGTGTACTTCAACGAAAGAGTGACTACGTAAAAAATTCCAGGTTTTATGAAAGACAAGAAATTCAAGTTATGTTGAACTGCTACAATAAATAAATATATGTACTTAAATTTACATACTTAATCTGGTTGAAAAAAGACATCTAGTTCAACCAATAAAAGGAAAAAAAAAAAACATAACTTGTTTGTTCTGTTCTTACATTATTGGTTTTAAAGCAAACAGGTTGCAAATCTGGATATTTCAAACCCAACATATGAAACGTGCAGAAACACAGGCTACTAGACATGTGCACTGTCAAAATGTTTTCGTTTCATTTGTTTTTTAGCCTTTTTCGGAAACTCGGGAAATTCAAAAAATTGGAAATTCAGAAAATTGAAAATTCGAAAATTAAAAAATTCGGAAATTTCTGAATTAACGAATTTGTCAAAATTTGTTAAAAAAACGAATTCGGAACTAAACAAATTGCACATGTCTACAGGTTAACATTGTGAAAGAAATTCGTAAATTCTTTATAAAACGGTGTAGCGTTTTGTAATGCTTTGCTTACATGTTGCACGCTGCACTCATTGTGCACATGGCACTAATAATTGATTACGTATTCACTTTCTTTTGAGTCCTGATAAGAATTTAGCCTGCCTATGTTACGCCCCCGTGTTACCATAAAAGTACAATTCTAATATTAATGTAAAACCTACATAAGCATGTGAGTAAAAATACTTCAATTGCACCACATAAACAGAACAGGGATTTGGAAAGATGCTGAGCATAATATATTTTTGTGTCTGCTTCCTTCTGCAGTAGTTATTAATTTGGAACCACTAATCAATTTGAGGATAGGAGTTGCCATGAAAATTTCCAGAACGCCAGAAAAGAAAACTAAATCACAGGGAATTGCTAGGTTACAATATACTGTATAAAATGTTTGCTTTTGGTTTTAGATATGCCTTAAATATTTTAGTTCAACATAAAATTATTTAATGAAACAAACTTTGAACATTTTAAGTCATTGGAAACATTTTAATGCAAACAAAAATTTATGGATTAAACATAAATTATTTTAAAACCTAAAAAAGTTCAGCAATACTTTTCAAATTTCTCGAAAGTGTTGATGCTTGAAATAGACTTTTGGCAAAGTTAGGGATTCAACCAATAGTAAATGGATTCAAACATGCTTGGGACAAACATAGATCTGTACTTAGACAAAAATCAATGGAGGGACCGCTTGGCCTTTTTTCTTCTGTTACTCGTCTGTGTTTCTTCTAAATCTCGATCATATGCTAAACTTTTTTAGTAAAATATAAAATATTATTCTAAATAAAATATATACCGTATTTATCGGCGTATAACACGCACTTTCCCCCCTTAAAATCAGGGGAAAATCGTGGGTGCGTGTTATACGCCGATACCCACATATCCCGGGCGGTCTCCACTGACTGTGAGCGGAGCGGAGCGATCGCCGCTGAGATACACATAGCCGAGTGTACTCGGCTTTTCTCGGCTCCGCTCACAGTCACACCCAGCCCCGCCATTGGACCTGTGTTATGTCCATCATAGGGCGGGACTCGGCGTGACTGTGAGCGGAGCCGAGTAGAGGCGAGTACACTCGGCTATGTGTATCTCGGCTCCGCCCAGTCCCTGCGTTCTCGGCGGCATTCGCCCCGCTCCCCCCAGTCTCGGCGCCAATTTTAAATTCCGGCAAGGCTGCAATAAACACTGGGGGCAAGGCGACACTGGAGCAAGGCTGCACGGCTGCACTGTGACAAGGCTGCAGTGGACACTGGGGCAAGGCTGCAATGGACACTGTGACAAGGCTGCAATGGACACTGTGGCAAGGCTGCACTGTGACAAGGCTGCAATGGACATTGGGGCAAGGCTGCACTGTGACAAGGCTGCAATGGACACTGGGGCAAGGCTGCACTGTGACAAGGCTGCAATGGACATTGGGGCAAGGCTGTACTGTGACAAGGCTGCAATGGACACTGGGGCAAGGCTGCACGGTGACAAGGCTGCAATGGACACTGGGGCAAGGCTGCACTGTGACAAGGCTGCAATGGACACTGGGGCAAGGCTGCACTGTGACAAGGCTTCAATGGACATTGGGGCAAGGCTGCACTGTGACAAGGCTGCAATGGACATTGGGGCAAGGCTGCACTGTGACAAGGCTGCAATGGACACTGGGGCAAGGCTGCACTGTGACAAGGCTGCACTGGACACTGGGGCAAGGCTGCACTGTGACAAGGCTGCAATGGACACTGGGGCAAGGCTGCACTGTGACAAGGCTGCAATGGACATTGGGGCAAGGCTGCACTGTGACAAGGCTGCACTGGGGCAAGGCTGCACTGTGACAAGGCTGCACTGGGGCAAGGCTGCACTGTGACAAGGCTGCAATGGACATTGGGGCAAGGCTGCACTGTGACAAGGCTGCAATGGACACTGATAAGGCTGCATTTAAATGTAAGTTATTTTTCCTTAAACTTCCCTCCTAAAAGTTTTTTTCCCTAAAATTCCCTCCTAAACTTGGGGTGCGTGTTATACGCCGGCGCGTGTTATACGCCGATAAATACGGTATGTTAAAAATTTATGAAATAAACACAACATATTTTTAACCTACAACATTTCAGCAATACTACTCAAATTTACCAAAAGAGTAGCTGATGCTTGGAATAGACTTCCAGCAGAGGTAGTAAGTCATTCAACAGGAAGTGGTTTTGAACATCCTTAGGACAAATATAGATCTACAGTGTACCCAGACAAAAAATAAAATTGGGCAGATTTGATGGATCACTTAATCTTTTCTTCAAAGTTGCTAAAGTTGATTAGTAAAATATACAATAGTATTCTAATGAACATTTAAAATGAATGAATTAAACAAAAAAATTTTTATAACTTAAAAAAGTTCAGGAATACTACTCAAATTTTTGGAAAGAGTAGTTGATGCTTGCAAAAGACTTCCAGCAGTGATAGCAAGTCTGTCAACAGTAGGTGTTAATGATATAATTAATAATAAAAAAAAAAAATGGAGCATACTCGATGGACCACTTGGTCTTTATTAATGCCGTCACTCTTCTGTGTTTCTTCCAAATCTCAATCACATACATGTGATTAGTAAATTAGTAAAAGTGGTTTTGAACATCCTTAGGACAAATATAGATCTATACCCAGACAAAAAATATATAAATAAAATAAAAAAATTGGGCAGACTCGATGGACCACTTAATAATTTTTTCAAAGTTGCTAAAGTCGATTAGTAAAATATGCAATATTATTATAATGAAAATTTTAAATTAATGAAACAAACAAATTATTCTATGACCTAAAAAAGTACAGCAATACTTCTCAAATTTTCCAAACGAGCCCTTAAAGCGGAGGTTCCGCTGCCAATCTTTTTTTTCTTGTGTGCATTCAACGGGGTTTTAGATCAGAACATAGTACTCACTTGTTAGGTGTCTAAAACCATCCCCCGTCCGTTTTCGTTTAAAATATAAACTTTTAAAAAAACGATGTAGGCATTTCCCATTTTGATTGTGGACATTGTAAAGCCCACAAGCACTTACTTCCTGGAAGCGGTGAATGCTCGTCTCCCGGCATTCACCGCTCTTTCCCGCGCATGTGCAGTGTTTACGGCGACCTGCGCCGTAAACATCCTGGTTGCCATGACAACGGGCGGCTCTGCTCCCAGGAGACATTGCGGAGAGCTCCCAGTGAACACTGCGGCGCCGGAGAAAAGAGTGGAGATGCCTACTCCCGTGGGAGGAAAGACCAGAATTCCAATCAAAGTGGGTTGGGTTCCTTTTTGGACCCTTTGTCTGTTGGCTTGGATCTCTACAAAGCTCTTTCTCTAGGATACTTTGTGCAATTGGTATCGACAGGAGCCCCCTTCTTTTCATATGTTGTATCTATTTGATTTTAAGTGAGTATTTCCATGGATTCTTTCAAAGTAAAAACAATATATATATATATATAAAAAAAGTTTTTCTGATAGAGCAAATTCATAAATATAAATCAGATGAGTGGCCTTTTCTATGGCTACGTTCTGATGTTGTAATACTGGATATATCTATCTATATACATGTAATTATACAGGTTTTTTCTTTATTAGTAACCCACTTTGATTGGAATTCTGGTATACATTCTTGTCTTTTTGGCCAGGTCTTTTGAGTGGTTACTGTGGGTGTTGATTTGCTCGGAGTTTGGCCCACCTCCTGCCGTGAGGGTGTCTGACCCCACCCCTCACATCTGTGGGATCTCCTTTCCGCTCCTCTTTCCTTCCATCTAGGGCCTCTTGTGGTAAGTTGCCCCCTTTTATGTCACCTGTGGACCTGTCTACAGGTGTACCTCCAACGTTATTATTAAAAATGCCTATATTTGTAGAATATTCCTTAAGTGGTAATTCCGCTTTCTGCTTCTATTTTTATTAGCTGTCATCTGCTTAGACACTCTGGGACATACTTCCCCTGACGAAGCCCCAACGGGCAAAACATGTTGGGACCATGTATGATCTTCTCAGCCTAATGTTGATGCAACCACCATCCTGGAACTGACCTATTGTGAATTGATTCAGTGATACTGCTCGTATTTTATCAATTTTTTTATAAATTATCAATAAAATTTATTGTATATTTTTTATTCAAGTGGTAATCGAGTCTTCCATTGTGTGTGATATCTATTGGCAAGCACCGTTATAGTCCTGTTTCTTTTCCTTTTGTTTTTCATATATCTTTATGTAGTGTAAACAAAAATTTTAAATAAAAGTTAAAAGAAAAATGGAAATACTTAAATAAATAAAACGATGGGGCAGACTCAATGGACCACTTGGTCTTTTTTTTCTTTTTTCTATTTATCTGTAACTCTTTTATATTTTTAGGTTTCATCTAAAGAGTAGGGATGAGCTTCGTGTTCGAGTCGAACATACGTTCGACTCGAACATCGGCTGTTCGATCGTTCGACGAAGATCGAACGATTTGGGCCGTTCGCGCCAAATTCGAGTGACGCGAACGGCCCACAATGCACTACGCCATCGCAGTGTCATCCAGGCGCTGTGATTGGCCAAGCATGCACTGTGACCCCGCATGCTTGGCCAATCACAGCGCCGGCAGCGAGGAGAGCAATGATTGGCCACAGGCAGGATGCCTGTGGCCAATTATTGCTGAGGGTGTTTAGTACACGCCCCACACTATAAAAGGCCGCCAGCACGGCGGCCTAGTGTAGTGTGTTCCAGAGCAGGGAAAGAGAAGCATAGGCAGGGACAGTGACATTTCTTTCTTTCTTGCTTAACCTGTATTCCTTTAGTTTAGGGAAAGAGAAGGATAGGTAGGGAGAGTGTCAGTGTGTTTTACTGTGCGAATCCTTGTTTCTAGGGACAGGGAAGGAAAGTGAGGGGAATTCTCCTTGTGCTATAGTGTGCTTTAAAAAAACATTTTTTCTAGGGACAGAAAACTCTAGGTAGGGAGAGTGTCAGTTTCTTTCACTGTGATAATCCTTGTTTCTAGGGACAAAGAAGGAAAGTGAGGGGAATTCTCCTTGTGCTATAGTGTGCTTTAAAAAAACATTTTTTCTAGGGACAGAAAACTCTAGGTAGGGAGAGTGTCAGTTTCTTTCACTGTGCGAATCCTTGTTTCTAAGGACAGGGAAGGACAGTGAGTGAATTCTCCTTGTGCTATAGTGTGCTTTAAAAAAACATTTTTTCTAGGGACAGAAAACTCTAGGTAGGGAGAGTGTCAGTTTCTTTCACTGTGATAATCCTTGTTTCTAGGGACAAAGAAGGAAAGTGAGGGGAATTCTCCTTGTGCTATAGTGTGCTTTAAAAAAACATTTTTTCTAGGGACAGAAAACTCTAGGTAGGGAGAGTGTCAGTGTCTTTTACTGTGCGAATCCTTGTTTCTAGGGACAAAGAAGGAAAGTGAGGGGAATTCTCCTTGTGCTATAGTGTGCTTTAAAAAAACATTTTTTCTAGGGACAGAAAACTCTAGGTAGGGAGAGTGTCAGTGTCTTTTACTGTGCGAATCCTTGTTTCTAGGGACAAAGAAGGAAAGTGAGGGGAATTCTCCTTGTGCTATAGTGTGCTTTAAAAAAACATTTTTTCTAGGGACAGAAAACTCTAGGTAGGGAGAGTGTCAGTGTCTTTTACTGTGCGAATCCTTGTTTCCTGGGACAAAGAAGGAAAGTGAGGGGAATTCTCCTTGTGCTATAGTGTGCTTTAAAAAAACATTTTTTCTAGGGACAGAAAACTCTAGGTAGGGAGAGTGTCAGTTTCTTTCACTGTGCGAATCCTTGTTTCTAGGGACAAAGAAGGAAAGTGAGGGGAATTCTCCTTGTGCTATAGTGTGCTTTAAAAAAACATTTTTTCTAGGGACAGAAAACTCTAGGTAGGGAGAGTGTCAGTGTCTTTTACTGTGCGAATCCTTGTTTCTAGGGACAAAGAAGGAATGTGAGGGGAATTCTCCTTGTGCTATAGTGTGCTTTAAAAAAACATTTTTTCTAGGGACAGAAAACTCTAGGTAGGGAGAGTGTCAGTGTCTTTTACTGTGCGAATCCTTGTTTCTAGGGACAAAGAAGGAAAGTGAGGGGAATTCTCCTTGTGCTATAGTGTGCTTTAAAAAAACATTTTTTCTAGGGACAGAAAACTATAGGTAGGGAGAGTGTCAGTTTCTTTCACTGTGCGAATCCTTGTTTCTAGGGACAAAGAAGGAAAGTGAGGGGAATTCTCCTTGTGCTATAGTGTGCTTTAAAAAAAACATTTTTTCTAGGGACAGAAAACTCTAGGTAGGGAGAGTGTCAGTTTCTTTCACTGTGCGAATCCTTGTTTCTAGGGACAGGGAAGGACAGTGAGTGAATTCTCCTTGTGCTATAGTGTGCTTTAAAAAAACATTTTTTCTAGGGACAGAAAACTCTAGGTAGGGAGAGTGTCAGTTTCTTTCACTGTGCGAATCCTTGTTTCTAGGGACAAAGAAGGAAAGTGAGGGGAATTCTCCTTGTGCTATAGTGTGCTTTAAAAAAACATTTTTTCTAGGGACAGAAAACTCTAGGTAGGGAGAGTGTCAGTTTCTTTCACTGTGCGAATCCTTGTTTCTAGGGACAAAGAAGGAAAGTGAGGGGAATTCTCCTTGTGCTATAGTGTGCTTTAAAAAAACATTTTTTCTAGGGACAGAAAACTCTAGGTAGGGAGAGTGTCAGTGTCTTTTACTGTGCGAATCCTTGTTTCTAGGGACAAAGAAGGAAAGTGAGGGGAATTCTCCTTGTGCTATAGTGTGCTTTAAAAAAACATTTTTTCTAGGGACAGAAAACTCTAGGTAGGGAGAGTGTCAGTTTCTTTCACTGTGCGAATCCTTGTTTCTAGGGACAAAGAAGGAAAGTGAGGGGAATTCTCCTTGTGCTATAGTGTGCTTTAAAAAAACATTTTTTCTAGGGACAGAAAACTCTAGGTAGGGAGAGTGTCAGTTTCTTTCACTGTGCGAATCCTTGTTTCTAGGGACAGGGAAGGACAGTGAGTGAATTCTCCTTGTGCTATAGTGTGCTTTAAAAAAACATTTTTTCTAGGGACAGAAAACTCTAGGTAGGGAGAGTGTCAGTTTCTTTCACTGTGCGAATCCTTGTTTCTAGGGACAAAGAAGGAAAGTGAGGGGAATTCTCCTTGTGCTATAGTGTGCTTTAAAAAAACATTTTTTCTAGGGACAGAAAACTCTAGGTAGGGAGAGTGTCAGTTTCTTTCACTGTGCGAATCCTTGTTTCTAGGGACAAAGAAGGAAAGTGAGGGGAATTCTCCTTGTGCTATAGTGTGCTTTAAAAAAACATTTTTTCTAGGGACAGAAAACTCTAGGTAGGGAGAGTGTCAGTGTCTTTTACTGTGCGAATCCTTGTTTCTAGGGACAAAGAAGGAAAGTGAGGGGAATTCTCCTTGTGCTATAGTGTGCTTTAAAAAAACATTTTTTCTAGGGACAGAAAACTCTAGGTAGGGAGAGTGTCAGTGTCTTTTACTGTGCGAATCCTTGTTTCTAGGGACAAAGAAGGAAAGTGAGGGGAATTCTCCTTGTGCTATAGTGTGCTTTAAAAAAACATTTTTTCTAGGGACAGAAAACTATAGGTAGGGAGAGTGTCAGTGTCTTTTACTGTGCGAATCCTTGTTTCTAGGGACAAAGAAGGAAAGTGAGGGGAATTCTCCTTGTGCTATAGTGTGCTTTAAAAAAACATTTTTTCTAGGGACAGAAAACTCTAGGTAGGGAGAGTGTCAGTTTCTTTCACTGTGCGAATCCTTGTTTCTAGGGACAAAGAAGGAAAGTGAGGGGAATTCTCCTTGTGCTATAGTGTGCTTTAAAAAAACATTTTTTCTAGGGACAGAAAACTCTAGGTAGGGAGAGTGTCAGTGTCTTTTACTGTGCGAATCCTTGTTTCTAGGGACAAAGAAGGAAAGTGAGGGGAATTCTCCTTGTGCTATAGTGTGCTTTAAAAAAACATTTTTTCTAGGGACAGAAAACTCTAGGTAGGGAGAGTGTCAGTTTCTTTCACTGTGCGAATCCTTGTTTCTAGGGACAAAGAAGGAAAGTGAGGGGAATTCTCCTTGTGCTATAGTGTGCTTTAAAAAAACATTTTTTCTAGGGACAGAAAACTCTAGGTAGGGAGAGTGTCAGTTTCTTTCACTGTGCGAATCCTTGTTTCTAGGGACAGGGAAGGACAGTGAGTGAATTCTCCTTGTGCTATAGTGTGCTTTAAAAAAACATTTTTTCTAGGGACAGAAAACTCTAGGTAGGGAGAGTGTCAGTTTCTTTCACTGTGCGAATCCTTGTTTCTAGGGACAAAGAAGGAAAGTGAGGGGGATTCTCCTTGTGCTATAGTGTGCTTTAAAAAAACATTTTTTCTAGGGACAGAAAACTCTAGGTAGGGAGAGTGTCAGTTTCTTTCACTGTGCGAATCCTTGTTTCTAGGGACAAAGAAGGAAAGTGAGGGGAATTCTCCTTGTGCTATAGTGTGCTTTAAAAAAACATTTTTTCTAGGGACAGAAAACTCTAGGTAGGGAGAGTGTCAGTGTCTTTTACTGTGCGAATCCTTGTTTCTAGGGACAAAGAAGGAAAGTGAGGGGAATTCTCCTTGTGCTATAGTGTGCTTTAAAAAAACATTTTTTCTAGGGACAGAAAACTCTAGGTAGGGAGAGTGTCAGTTTCTTTCACTGTGCAAATCCTTGTTTCTAGGGACAAAGAAGGAAAGTGAGGGGATTTCTCCTTGTGCTATAGTGTGCTTTAAAAAAACATTTTTTCTAGGGACAGAAAACTCTAGGTAGGGAGAGTGTCAGTTTCTTTCACTGCGCGAATCCTTGTTTCTAGGGACAGGGAAGGACAGTGAGTGAATTCTCCTTGTGCTATAGTGTGCTTTAAAAAAACATTTTTACTAGGGACAGAAAACTCTAGGTAGGGAGAGTGTCAGTTTCTTTCACTGTGCGAATCCTTGTTTCTAGGGACAAAGAAGGAAAGTGAGGGGAATTCTCCTTGTGCTATAGTGTGCTTTAAAAAAACATTTTTTCTAGGGACAGAAAACTCTAGGTAGGGAGAGTGTCAGTTTCTTTCACTGTGCGAATCCTTGTTTCTAGGGACAAAGAAGGAAAGTGAGGGGAATTCTCCTTGTGCTATAGTGTGCTTTAAAAAAACATTTTTTCTAGGGACAGAAAACTCTAGGTAGGGAGAGTGTCAGTGTCTTTTACTGTGCGAATCCTTGTTTCTAGGGACAAAGAAGGAAAGTGAGGGGAATTCTCCTTGTGCTATAGTGTGCTTTAAAAAAACATTTTTTCTAGGGACAGAAAACTCTAGGTAGGGAGAGTGTCAGTTTCTTTCACTGTGCGAATCCTTGTTTCTAGGGACAGGGAAGGACAGTGAGGGAAATTCTCCTTGTGCTATAGTGTGCTAAAGCATTCCTCATCAACCATCTTTGAAATCCTTGTTTTTTGGACAGTCAGGGAAATTGTCGTTGTGCTATTCTGTGCAAAAGCAATCATCCTCAACCATATTTAGAAATCCTTAAGTAAAGGGACAGAGAAGGACACCTGAAGGTAGCCCTTATTGCTTTTTTCCCATCTCCCTGCAGGCCATCTATTAGAATGTCTGGAAGGCAAACAAGGAGAGGCAGACAGTCAGGAGGCAATAAAAGAGGGCAAGCAGGCTCTGTGTCTGGGGGCAACAGTGCTGGTCGTGGACGCGGTGCATTGTCATCAGCACATGGCCATGGGACACGCTTGTCCTTCTTTTCGGCAGCTGGACATGTTGAGCCACATCATGCCGAAGACTTGGTAGAGTGGATGACCAAGCCCTCCTCCTCCTCCTCATCCTCTCTCACCCAGGCTCAGGGTACTGGCAAAGCAGCTGCCAAAGCGTCCTCTTCCCTGGTATCAATGTCAGACTCATCATCAGTCACTCCTTCCCTAGACCCACCATGTCCTCCTCCTGAGGAGTCCCCCGAACTGTTTGAGCACAGTGTTGGGTACATGCTCCAGGAGGATGCCCAGCGTTTCGAAGGGTCTGATGATGAAACCCAGCTACAGGAAGGCAGTAGCGTGAGAGCAGACAGAGGGGATGCTCAAGAAGGACACCAATCTGGCAGTCATGTTCCAGCAGCTGCAGCATACTGCCAGATTGGCTCCAGTGATGAGGAGGGAGGGGATGATGAGGTCACTGACTCCACGTGGGTGCCTAATAGTAGAGAGGAGGAGGAGGAGGATGAGGAGGAGGCACATCTCCAACGAGGCAGGATGCCCTTTGGTGGCCAGCGTAAGGGCAGTACACCGACGGAATCACACCGCAGAGCTCCGCCTGTGCAGGGCGCTGCCTCTGCCCGTCATTCAAAAAGTTCCTTGGTGTGGGCCTTTTTTGAGGCTAGTGCATCAGATCGCACAGCTGCTGTTTGCAACATATGTCTCAAGCGTATATCGCGTGGCAAAAACATCAGCCGCTTGGGTACCACATGCCTGACCAGACATATGTTGACCTGCCATGCAGCTCGTTGGCAAGCCTACCTCAAAGACCCACACCAAAGAACAAAGCGGACCTCTCCTTGCACCGCATCAGCTGGGATCTCCAACCCCACTATAACTTCAGTCCTCTCTGAAACATGCACTGAGAGGAATGAAGGTGTAGAATTAGGTGTGTCACAGCCAAGTACTTGCGGCCACTCTGCTAGCAGTACACCGACGTCCGATTCTAGCAGGCAAATTTCCCTGCCCCAGCTGCTGGACCGTCGAAAGAAGTTCACTCCCAGCCATCCACATGCCCAGCGGTTGAATGCTAGCTTGGCTAAATTGCTAGCGCTTCAACTGCTGCCTTTTCAGTTGGTAGACTCGGCCCCCTTCCGTGAGTTTGTGCAATGTGCGGTTCCTCAGTGGCAGGTTCCCAAACGCCACTTTTTCTCACGGAAGGCTATTCCGGCTCTCTACCGGCATGTGGAAGGCAATGTCTTGGCCTCGCTGGACAGGGCGGTCAGCGGTAAGGTGCATATTACCGCTGACTCATGGTCCAGCAGGCATGGACAGGGACGTTACCTTTCTTTCACGGCCCATTGGGTCACTCTTTTGGCAGCTGGGAAGGATGCAGGACAAGGTGCAGTAGTGTTGGAGGTTGTTCCACCGCCACGCCTCCAAAATGCTACTACTGGTTGTGACACACCTCTCTCCTCCACCCCCTCCTCTTCTTCTTCCTCCATGGCCTCTTCCTGTGGTTTGTCCTATGAACCAGCGGTGCTCCGTAGCCGTTCACGGGGCTACCCAAGTACGCAGGCAAAAAGATGCCATGCCGTGCTTGCGCTGGTGTGTTTGGGGGACAGAAGCCACACTGGGGCAGAGGTCCTGTCTGCTCTGCAGGGCCAGGCCGAGAGGTGGTTGACGCCACGCCAGCTTAAGCCAGGAATGGTGGTTTGCGACAATGGCACCAACCTCCTCTCCGCCCTCCGACAGGGACAACTGACCCATGTGCCCTGTGTGGCTCACGTCCTTAACCTGGTGGTGCAGCGGTTCTTGGGCAGGTACCCGGGCTTACAGGATGTCCTGAGGCAGGCCAGGAAAGTCTGTGTGCATTTCCGCAGATCTTATAATGCCAGTGCTCGCCTGGCTGAGCTGCAAAAGGAGTATGAACCTGCCCAAGAACCGCCTTATATGTGACATGCCCACCAGGTGGAACTCAACGTTGGCCATGCTGCAGCGGCTGCACACGCAGCAGAGGGCCATCAATGAGTACCTGTGCGACTACGGCACCAGGACAGGGTCAGGGGAGCTTGTTTTTTTTTCTCCACGCCAGTGGGGCATGATCAGGGATGCATGCACTGTCCTGGCACCATTTGAGGAGGCCACGAGGATGGTGAGCAGTGACAGTGCATGCATCAGTGACACTGTACCTCTTGTCCACCTGTTGGAGCACACGCTGCGTGGAATAATGGACAGGGCACTTGAGGCAGAACAGAGGCAGGAAGAGGAGGACTTCCTTGCCTCTCAAGGCCCCCTTTACCCAGACAGTGTTCCTTCTGTCCCACCCATCGCACAGGAAGAGGACGAGGAGGAGGAGGAGGATTGTGTCAGCATGGAGGTGGAGGCTGGCACTCAGCATCATCAGCAGCAGTCTTTTAGGGATGATTTACAGTCCCAAGAAACCAGTGGACTTGTACGTGGCTGGGAGGAGGTGGCTGCGGATCATGTCGTCCTTAGTGACCCAGAGGACTCCGGAGCGAATGCCTCAGCAAACCTACGCTGCATGGCCTCCCTGATCCTGCAAAGTCTGCGGAAGGATCCTCGTATTCTTCGGATCAAGGAGAGGGACCATTACTGGCTGGCCACTCTCCTTGATCCACGGTACAAGGGTAAGGTTGCGGACCTTATGTTACCGTCGCAGAGGGAGCAGAGGATGAGACAACTCCGGGAGGCCTTGCAGAAAGGTCTGTGCAACGCGTTCCCAGAGACTGGGAGGTTACAAACTCCTGGTCCTGGACAACGAGTTGCTGAGGCTTCGGCCAGTCAAAGAAGGAGCGGTGGGGAAGGTGGCCGTCTGACCGATGCGTTCAGACAATTCTTTAGTCCGCAGCCCCAAAGTATGATCGGTTCCAGCAACCATCGCCAGCGTCTGATAAACATGGTGCAGGAATATCTAGGGGCAAGGTCAGACTTGGACACCTTCCCCACCGAAAATCCTCTGGCTTACTGGGTCTTGAGGATGGATCACTGGCCAGAGCTTGCACAGTATGCAATTGAGCTACTGGCCTGTCCTGCATCCAGCGTTCTTTCGGAACGCACATTCAGTGCTGCTGGAGGATTTGTCACGGATCACAGGGTGCGCCTGTCCACCGACTCGGTTGATCGACTGACTTTCATCAAGATGAACCAGTCTTGGATCACCACCAGCTACCACACACCTGATGCTGATATAACAGACTAATTGATTTTAACATGTCACATCCCTTCAAGACTGATGCTGATGCTGAGTGCCTGTGCTGTTATGTTGACTGGCTATCCTCCTCCTCCGAGTCCTCAATGATACGATTGATGATGATAGCTTGGAAGATCATTTTTGTTTATGGGTGCCGCCACCAGTGGCTAAGGCCCAATTTTTCAGCCCCTGTTTTACAGGGGCGTGTAATTACAATTTTTTTAGCAATAATTTGCCATAGGGCTCATTGCTGTGCTCCAAGTACAGTATCTGTGAGGGGTTGTAGTGTTGTGCCACCAGTGCCTAAGGCCCAATTTTTCAGCCCCTGTTCAACAGGGGCATGCAATTACAATTCTTGATCTAATAATTCACAGCAGGGCCCATTGCTGCACCCACCAAGAGTAACTCTGAGGGCTTACAGTGTTGTGGCAACGCCACCACCACCACCACCACGAAAGGCCCAATTTTTCAGCCCCTGTTCAAAAGGGGCATGTAATTACAATTCTTGATCTAATAATTCACAGCAGGGCCCATTCCTGCACCCACCAAGAGTAACTCTGAGGGCTTACAGTGTTGTGGCAACACCACCACCACCACCACCACCACGAAAGGCCCAATTTTTCAGCCCCTGTTCAACAGGGGCATGCAATTACAATTCTTGATCTAATAATTCACAGCAGGGCCCATTGCTGCACCCACCAAGAGTAACTGTCAGGGCTTACAGTGTTGTGGCACCAGCACCACCATCAAAGGCCCAATTTTTACTACCACTGTTCAACAATTATATGTAATTAAAATTCCTGATATAATAGTTGACAGCAGGGCGTTCCAGCACCAACCAAGAGTAACTGTGAGTGCTTACAGTGTTGTGCCAACACCAACAACTAAGGGGCCTATTTCTGCAGAGTATATACGGCAGGTCCCTACTTTCAAACATCCAACTTACAAACGACTCCTACTTGCAAACGCAAGAAGACAACAGGAAGTGAGAGGAAATCTACCACTAGGAAGGAAAATTCTCTCCTGTAAGAATAAATATGGGAGAAAGGTGTCTCCTCTGTACTGATGCTTTATCACCAATCCTTGTTTCAAGAAAAACACCACATTTCAAAAACAGTTGTCATTGGGACGGAAAGTGAGGTGAAATGTTCTGAACAGGGGCACAGACAGCAAAACAAATGTTACAGGGGTGATAACCCTTACCTATGTTTTCCAAAAAGTTTAAAAATAGATTTTTGGGCTGGAGCTACACTTCAACAATGTACCTGTTCAAAATTACAAACAGATTCTACATAAGAACAAACCTACAGTCCCTGTCTTGTATGCACCGCCTGTATACGGCTGTTCAGAGTATATAGGGCCTTTTTTATTTTATGTGCGGGGTTCCCCTTAATATCCATACAAGACCCAAAGGGGCTGGTAATGGGCTGGGGTAGGGAGGGGGGGGGGGTTGATGGGGTAGCTATGCCATTTTTCTTAAAGATTTTCATCCATATTACCGGGACCAGACATTACATTAAAGCCGCAAGCAGTTTTAAATGGCTTTTTTTTCCTTTAGAAGTGTCATTTTGTGCAGGGACAGTTCTAAACACGGGAAACACGTGGCACTTCACAGGCATACTTTAGACACCCCCCAGGTACGATATTTAAAGGAATATTTGACTTTTTTTTTTTCACTTTATGCATCATTAAAATGACTGCTCCCGAAAAACGACCGTTTTTAAAACTTCTTTTTGCATTGATACATGTCCCCTGGTGCAGAACCCGGGTTCCCAAACCCTTTTTAGGACAATAACATGCATAATAGTTGTTATAATTAGCACTTTAGAATTCGAACGTTCGCATCCATTGTATTTAATAGGGTTCTATTGTTCGTACGAACTTTCGGTCTGTTCGCGGGTTCTGGTGCGAACCGAACCCGGGGGTGTTCGAGTCATCACTAATAAAGAGTAGTTGATGCTTGAAGGTAGTGAGTCAGTCAACAGAAAGAAGATTCAAACATGCTTGGGACAAGCAAAGATTTCTACTCAGACAAATAAAATCTGAAATCTTTTTTTTGAAAAATATAAATTATTAAATTAAAAAAATGGGGCAAACTTGATACAAAAAACGTAGCCTTTTAAGTGCCATCACTATTGTATGCTTCTTGTAAGTTTCTTTTAAATCTCGATCATTTACATGATAAATATAAAACGTGAAAGTGTGGCGCTTGCATTCTCTGCTGTATAATACAAATACCGTATATACTCGAGTATAAGCCGACCCAAATATAAGCCGAGGCACCTAATTTTACCACAAAAAACCTGGGAAAACGTATTGACTCGAGTATAAGCCTAGGGTGTCCATCTGCATGCCTCACTTTGCCTTACTGTGTCCATGTGCATGCCTCACTGTGCCCATGCCTCACTGTGCCCATGACTAGACTGATGTTTAACATGGGAGTCTATGGAAGGGGTGCCCGGATTTGAAAAATCGGTGCTCCCTGACCGAAGGTCCTCTAGACAAAAAACTTTGCACACTTCTAGAGGAGAAATGGGGCTACATGTGTGCCAAGTTTTGGGTCCAAAGGACCTACAACCAGCCGGTACCGGGTCCCCAAATTCACTGGAGAAATTACCGTTTAACATTGGAGTCTATGGTAGTGGTGCCCGGTTTTGAAAAATCAGTGCTCCCCGGCTGTAGGTCCTTCGGACAACAAACTTTGCACACTTGTAGAGGAAGAGTGGGGCTACATGTGTGCCAAGTTTGGCCGGTACCGGGTCCTCAAATTTTGGGAGATCAGGCGCAAAATGGTGACTCGAGTATAAGCCGAGGGGGGGGGGGCATTTTCAGCACAAAAAAAGTGCTGAAAAACTCGGCTTATACTCAAGTATATACGGTAACCAATCCCAAATAAATAATAAATGATAAACTATTTAAAATAAATAAACAGTCCAATATGGTGCCAACACCAAGCTGTGATACAGTGATCCGGTCTCCCGACTTCTTCACCACTTGTGCTTAAAATACAAATGCACACTCACCAGAAGTGTATGACCCCCTTTTTACAGGTAGGTCAAACAGCGTATTTACAGCTCTCAAGGGTTCTTGCACTTTAGGATATTCCCCAGATCCTCCAGTATGTTGGCAACTCACTCATACAGTGACAAAGCGGGAGATACCATATAAAGGTATCATAGTGTAGTATTTATTTGTAAAAGAAAAAGAACCAATAAAAGTAGAACGTTACACTCACATGTTACAGTGCCTCTGTACCAGTGTATACAGCTGGTGTTGTTATTACAGCCCCCCCGTACCACTCTTACTGGTTGGCGTGCGCTCCAAGCCTCGGAATCCTAGGCCCTAAAATCCTAGGCACAAGTGGTGAAGAAGTGGGGAGACTAGTGTGATAGGAGAATTACACTTGAGTAACACTGTATCACAGCTTGGTGTTGGGTATTAGTACCATATTGGACTAATTATCTATTTTATATAGTTTATCATTTATTATTTGTATTGCAAGCGCCACACTTTCACGGTTTATATTGTTAAATGTGGACTCTTCACCTAAAGGGACAGCTGCATGATTATATTTATGAGATATGGTGCCTTGAAAAAGTATTCACACCCCTTGAAATTTTCCACATTTTGTCATGTTACAAACAAAAACGTAAATGTATTTTTATTGGGATTTTATGTGATAGCCCAACACAAAGTGACACATAATTGTGAAGTGGAAGGAAAATGATGAATTGTTTTCAAAATGTTTTACAAATAAATATGTGAAAAGTGTGGCGTGCTTTTGTATTCTCAATACTTTGTAGAACCTCCTTTTGCTGCAATTACAGTTGCAAGTCTTTTTGGGGATGTCTCTACTAGCTTTGCACATCTAGAGATATTAATATGATATGATATATTTGCCCATTCTTCTTTGCAAAATATCTCAAGCTCTGTCAGGAGAGCGTCTGTGAACAGCAATTTTCAAGACTTGCCACAGATTCTCAATGGGATTTAGGTCTGGACTGTGACTGGGCCATTCTAACACATGAATATGCTTTAATCTAAACCATTCCATTGTAGCTCTAGCTGTATGTTTCGGGTCGTTGTCCTACTGAAAGGTGAACCTCCGCCCCAATCTCAAGTTTTTTGCAGACTCTTAACAGGTTTTCTTCTAAGATTGTCCTGTATTTGTCTCCATCCATCTTCCCATCAACTCTAAACAGCTTCCCCGTTCCTGCTGAAGAAAAGCATCCCCACAACATGATGCTGCCACCACCATGTTTCACGGTGGGGATGGTGTGTTCAGGGTGATGTGCAGTGTTAGTTTTCCGCCACACATAGCGCTTTGCTTTTAGGCCAAAACGTTCCATATTGGTCTCTTCTGACCGAAACATCCTCTTCCACATGTTTGCTGTGTCCCCCACATGGCTTCTCACAAACTGCAAACAGGACTTCTTATGACTTTCTTTCACCAATGTCTTTCTTCTGGTCACTCTTCCATAAAGGGCAGATTTGTGGAGAAGCACGACTAATAGTTGTCCTGTGGACAGATTCTCCCACCTGAGCTGTGGATCTCTGCAGCTCCTCCAGAGTTACCATGGGCCTCTTGGCTGCTTCTCTGCTGAATGCTCTCCTTGCCCGGCCGGTCAGTTTAGGTGGACGGCCATGTCTTGGTAGGTTTGCCGTTGTGCCATACTCTTTCCATTTTCAGGTAGTGGATTGAACAGAGCTCCGTGAGATGTTCAAAGCTTGGGATATTTTTTTAGAACCTAAAATTGAAATTCCCCACATTTTGTCATGTTACAACCAAAAACGTAAATGTATTTTATTGGGATTTTATGTGATGGACCAACACAAAGTGGCACAGAATTGTGAAGTGGAGGGAAAATGATAAATGGTTTTCAAACATGTTTACAAATAATTATCTGAAAAGTGTCAAGGCATTGTACATGATAAAGTTAATTAGTAAAATGTAGACTATTACATGGAAATTCTAGGTGTTACAATGTCTAGTAAGGACAACGTCCACTAATGACCAGTTAAAATCATTCCGCGGGGACGCATTACTCATTCGAACATGTCAAGCTAACAGTACATGTTGAAGATGGAAAAGCGTTTGAAGGGTTAACCCCCCACTTTCCTTTTTATGTTTACATAGTCAGGACCTCAACCTGTTTGTTTGTTTCTTTTTTGGAAGTAGAAAGTTCGAGTTCACAAGAAAATTCTAATCGAGCGATCATAGAATTGTATAATACTACCTATCGATACATTCACACGAAACAAAGGGGATTGATTAGTGATTAAAGCTGAGCTCCCTCCTCTTGTTGTCTTTTGTTTCTTTATTATGAAAATGCTGTCGGTTTAGAATATTAATACCAACCTGGCAGCGCGTTTTTCCCTCCCTCTCTTTTTTTTTTTTCTTTTGTTCATTACAAATATATATATTTCCCCAAGCAATATGTATTTTAATTCTTCGCAAATTGAGTTTAAATCTTAACAAAGGACGCTTGTCTTTAGCAACTTTTAAGACGTAAGCTTGTTCAATAAAGAGCTCTAAAATGTCATGTTGGTCTCAGAAGATATAGTGATATCTCAATTTACTGGATTTTAGCATAAACACTGCAGGAAGGGGAAAATTCGAACTTATGTGGAATACTCTGTAAATTACACAGAGTTCAGGGGAAAATACATCCTAATTAAAGTGGCGTTTAATTTTTTTTTACGACGACTTGGTAAAACAAACAGCAAAAGTCAACTAAAGTAAGAGCGCTGTGAACACAGAGAAGAATGTAAAATTAATTGGGGGTTTACAGAAGCTGCCATATTGTTTGTAAGATTAACCAAAAGGTCCATCGAAATAGAAATGTGAAATGTGTATGTTTATTGTGAAAAATTGTAAATCGGGCATAGTTATTACCATATATACTCGAGTATAAGTTGACCCGAATATAACCCGAGGCACCTAATTTTACCACAAAAAACTGTGAAAACGTATTGACTCGAGTATAAGCCTAGGGTGTCCATCTGCATGCCTCACTTTGCTTCACTGTGTCCATGTGCATGCCTCACTGTGCCCACGCCTCACTGTGCCCATGCCTGGGGCTACGTGTGTGCCAAGTTTCGGGTCCAGGGGACCTACGGCCGGCCGGTACCGGGTCCCCAAAGTTACCGGAGAAATTACCATTTAACATGGGAGTCTATGGAAGGGGTGCCCGGATTTGAAAAATCGGTGCTCCCCGGCCGTAGGTCCCCCGGACAACAAACGTTTCACACTTGTAGAGGAAGAGTGGGGCTATATGTGTGCCAAGTTCGAGGTCCAGGGGACCTACGGCCGGCCGGTACCGGGTCCCCAAAATCCGGGAGATCAGGCACAAAAAGGTGACTCTAGTATAAGCCGAGGGGGGCATTTTCAGCACAAAAAAATGTGCTAAAAAACTCGGCTTATACTACAGTATATACGGTACGTATATTAACATAGTTACATGGTTAGTTAGGTTGAAAAAGACACAAGTCCCTGCTGCTGGAGATGCCAGGAGGAACGGGGCACATTACTCCATATTTTTTGGACCTGCCCCAAAATAGAACAATTCTGGTCATACCGCCCAAAAATTTATGGAACGCCCGATACCAGATGACCCTACCTTTTTTCTTTCTCCATGCCTCCGATGCCCCCCGGAAAGGTCCTACAAAAAAAATCGATCCTTCGCCATCTTTTTGACGCTGCCAAAGCATGCATTCCTCTCAAATGGAATTCTCCACAGTCTCCGACCATCGGGATGGGGCTCAGGAAAGTAGAGGAAATCAACAAACTGGAAGACCTCGTCCTTTTGGAACGTCGCCAACAAGAACGCTATTCTAAGGCTTGGTCGATGTGGAACACGTTTGTCTATTCAGACGAAGGTCGAACACTTTTTGAAAGTGATTCAGTAGACTAAATTACCCCAGGGATGACTCTAGATACCTGTGATATCTCAGAATACGGAACATGCTATTCGGATTCAGTCTGTGTGATTCGTGACCTCACATCCCCCCCCCATCCCTCCTTCCCTCACCCTTCTTCTATCCTTGCCTCTTCCTTTACTTTATCTTCCTTTCTTCCTCCTTTTTCCTCAATATTTTCTGCTCTATCCTTGTTAAGTATGTCCACGGCTCAAGGATGCTTTTCTTGTTACAAAAGTTTGAAAAAGTTTTGGGTTGGTTACACGGACTCACCATACTGAACAATGTACTTTTTGGTCGACATTCAATATTCATGTGTCTGTAACAACATTTGGTTGTTCTGTAAAAAGTGATGCTATGTTTATCCTCACCCTTTCTCTTTTTCTCACTCACTCATCCAGCCCTTTACCCCTACCCCTTTTCACTTTCACCCACTTCTCTATCCCTATGTTTTACCACCACTAGCCCCTCCATTTTCTCCTTCACCATTCCCCATTTTTTATTTTTTCCAGACACTCCCCAGCTTATCATTACTGCCAGTGTCAGTGTGGGCGCTTTTGTCAAGTTGGGGGCCTGGTTCTGCCGCCCGGTTTCTCAGGGGCTGTTCGTCCCCTCAGCTCCCGGTGGGGTCACTTGATTTTTGCTGCCGGCGTGGTGCCACCTGTTGATCATGTTCTTGCTACATGTAAGTAGGAGGGTTAATCCCCTTCCCTTCTTTCACCTTCCCCCTTTCCTATGTCTACTTCCTCATTTAGTTTTTTATCCCATTGTCCCTAGAACTAGTTACCGGTCCTCAATTTTTCTTTCAATTTTTTCAGACTAAATGCATCTGCTCCTGACGAGGCGATTAACCACCGAAACGCGTCGAGCCAACGAGCCTTTCAGTATCTTTGGCTCTCCTAGATGCATTATGTTATTACAACACGTTGTGATTTAATTGTCTTGAAGTATCCTCGTTAACTTATGTCTTTATATGGAGCCTTTTGGCCAAGATATATGTATAACTTATGTGATTTTAATAAAATGTACTTTTTAAAAAAAAATTCATTGTTCCACCTATGTGCCTCATTCAAAGTCCCAAACTTCTCCCCCCCTCGTGTACACTATGGTTATACAATGTTATGTGTCCCAGGACCATACCCTTTGACTGAATCAAAGATTTGAAAAAGACACAAGTCCATCAAGTCCAACCTGTGTGTGTGCGCTTTTATGTCAATATTACATTGTATATCCCTGTTTGTTGTGGTCGTTTAGGTGCTTATCTAATAGTTTTTAGAAATTATCGATGCCCCCCGCTGAGACCACCACCGTGGAAGAGAATTCCACATCCTTACCGCTCTCTCAGTAAAGAATCCTCTACGCAGTTTAAGTTTAAACTGCTTTCTTCTAATTTTAGTGAATGGCGGCGTGTCTTTTTAAATGACCTTTTCCAGAAAAGTTTTATCCCTATTGTGGGGTCAGCACAACATATTTGTACATTGAAATCATATCCCCTCTCAAGCATCTCTTCTCCAGAGAGAACAAGTTCAGTGCTCGTAATCTTTCCTCCTAACTAAGATCCTCCAGACCCTTAATTAGCTTTGTTGTCCTTCTCTGGACTCTCTCCAGTTTCAGTACATCCTTCCTGAGGACTGGTGCCCAGAACTGGACAGAATACTCTAGGTGCGGCTGGACCAGAGTTTTGTAGAGTGGGAGAATTATCAGTTTATCTCTGGAGTTAATCCCCTTTTTAATGCATGCCAAATATTCTGTTGGCTTTGCTTGCAGCAGTTTGGCATTGCATGCCATTCATTGCTGAGCCTATCATCTACTAGGACCCCCAGGTCCTTTCCCATCCTAGATTCCCCCAGAGGTTCTCCCCCCAGTGAGTCGATTGCATTCATATTTTTGCCACCCAAATGCATTATTTTAAATTTTTCTACGTTAAACCTCATTTGCCAGGTAGTGGTCCACCCCATTAATTTGTTCAGATCTTCTTGCAAGGTTTCCACATCCTGCAGAGAAGTTATTGCCCTGCTTAGCTTAGTGTCGTCCTCAAATACAAAGATTGAACTGTTTACCCCATCCTCCAGGTCCTTTATGAATAAATTAAACAGGATTGGTCCCAGCACAGAACCCTGGGGGACCCCACTACCCACCCCTGACTATTCCGAGTATTCCCCATTTATCACCACCCTCTGAACTCGCCCTTGTAGCCAGTTTTCAATCCATGTACTCACCCTATGGTCCATGCCAACGGACCTTATTTTGTACAGTAAAAGTTTATGGGGAACTGTGTCAAATGCTTTTGTAAAATCCAGATACACCACGTCTACGGGCCTTCCTTTATCTAGATGGCAGCTCACCTCTTCATAGAAGGTTAATTATGACAGAACATGACAGAGGCATGGCTTTTACGGGGCTCCAAACTTCAAGTCTTGAGCTACTAGCCAGGCCTTAAGAGTTACTCGCCACCAGTTGCCCCACCCAACCCCTCCCCTGCCCCACTCCTAATTCTGCCACTAAACACGCCCCTGTGAATGATGTCATAAAATGACACTGTTAAACGTTTGATGCAGTATTAAGTTACAAAAATAAATATTAACAACAACAACTTTAAAGGGACACTAAAGGTAAAAGTGTTTTCACCTTAATGCATCCTATGCATAAAAATTGATTTTAAAATTCTGCAGTTTGTGCCATTATCTTATATATTTTCCACTGAAATGATGTCAAACAAATTGATCTTGTATCCATAAATAGGGTAATAACTTCCTGTAACAGGATAAGAACGCTTCCATTCACCTCCAGGCTAAGATAACGCAGCGACCAGGAAGGAACTTACTGCGAATTTCAGTTCCAGATCTCTTGCCATGAGCCCTGGTTCACATTGGTGCATTTTGACACGCGACTTGACATGTCAAATCGCAATAGCACCGTCAAAATCGGTGCGACGCTGCATTGGCGGCGCCGCACCAATTTCAAAAAATTGTTTCTGTACTACTTTTTGCGATTTCGGGGTGCAATTTCCATTGACATCTGTGCAGAAACCTGCAGAGATGCCTGTGAAATTGCCGTCGAAATCGGGACTGACAAGCGGGAGTGAAATTGTGTGCGTTCAGCTGAACTCGCACGGCTTCATTCCCACAGCTCAGTGTGAACCTGGGCTGAAAGGCTCTTATTTTACTCTAATGGGCCGTACACACAATCCTTGAAAAATCGGACGTTTTTTTTTTGCCTGCTACCCGCATATCGAAAATGGAGAGGTTACTAAAGTGACGAAAATTCTCGCACGACAGAATAAAAAATCGAAAGTGATGTCATGTGTTGTGTGGTGTATTTCTATTGTATTTTGGGACGACAACTGTACTGATTAAACGAAAATTGGACGATCTGGGATTGTACGAGAATAATTTTTGTGTTTGTCCGATCAGATAATATCGGATGAACTGTCATGATCGGCTCTCGAAAGCTCTGTACTAATGATCCGATTATCGTACGATCGCTTTGAAATTGGCATCTTTCGTCCGATTTCATTCCCGCATGTCAGTCCCGATTTCGGGGACGATTTCAGAGACATGTGTTGCGGGTTTCTGCACAGATGTCAATGGAAATCGCCAAAAGTAGTACAGAAACTACTTTTGGAAATCGTTGCCCCGATTTGCACAGTGCCATTGCCGGCAATTGACGTGTAAAATCGCATGTCAAATCGCGCCGATGTGAACCAGGGCTAAGGGAGGCTTTACGCTGATCTGCTGTGCTTTGGCCGCATCACAGCGTACCTGCAGTTTTGCTGGGTGAGCTGCTCTTTCCCATAGACTTCTATTATGTCCTGCCGTTGTGGTGCATTTTCTGAAGATGCACCAAAAGTCCTGCATGCATACATAGATGTTTCCAGGCGTTTTAGAAGAGGAGCGTCTGTTAATACTAAATGTGTTTCGGTGCATTTGTGGGTTAATGCATTTGTAGCGCCCTGCTCCCAATGACTGGGCGCTATGTTAAATTTAGTGGGTGTCTGAGCCAATAGTTGGGCTCAGACTTAAGTTATTATGATAAATTAGCCTCTGTTCCGGCTATGGCTGTGTTGGAAGACTTCCCACTGTTTGCCTGTAGGTGGCGTTACCACCCCAGGCCAATGTGGAAGACTGACAGGTCAAAGTGCATTGGGTGCCTTTCCCCCGGGAACAGTTCAGTGGGAGTGGTCTACCCGCTGAGCATGCTGGGAAAGGGTAATTAAGGAGCAGACGCCATTGTTCTGGGTCCTTCTTCCCCTCGTAGCCCTCCTGGTGCAAGGAGTGTGTTGTGTGATTTCGGCCTCAGGACCATGTTGGTCAGAGGCTGCAACTCTACCAGGTAGGCCCCGTTATGCTGACTGGGGCCTACACATTGAAGGTGATCCTGTGCTGTCCGTCCTGCGGGAGGAAGCCACTCAATGGAGGAAACCAGGAGAGGACCTGTCCTGGAGAAGACCGAGCGGAAGGCTGGTGTCTTGAGGAAGGCCTGGTGATTCTATTGGAGGATGCACTGTAGCTAAAGATTACATTACAGTCTGCCGGGTTGGCTTAAAGGCTCTGGACTGTTTGGCTGGAAGTTCGGGTGTTAAGTCCTGTGGCAGAGGATCCCGGACTATCCAATTTTGTTCACAACCGGTCTGTGGCAGAGACTGGTCCTGATCGTTGTCCGTGCTTCACTCCGGCTGCTAGGCCAGGTGAGAGGGGCCTATCCGGGTGAGCAATACCCACTCCAGGAAGAGTGGTGAATGACTTTGTAGTTGAGAAGTTCTTCCCCAGTGATCTGTACTGCTTACCTGAACCTTTCCCTTCATCCTTCTACTATTATTCACAAGTTTTAAGCAAAAGAAAATAAAACCTGACAGCAGAAGGTTTTACATCCTGTGTGGACATTGGAGTTCTTACAGACTTTCTTCCCCTAGACAACGAATACGGAGGTAACGTGCAAGGCCCAAATATAAACCAGCAGCTCCTACGGGGGGTGTGCTACACATAATGGCCAGAATCAATTAACCACTTGCCGACCGTATAACTAAAATGTACGGCGGCAAGGTGGCAATGCTGCGCCGGATCACGTACCTAGTAAGTGATCCGACACTTCTGGGTTGGGGGTTCCGGCAACCCACTCCCGCTGTGATCATACACAGCAGGAGCTGATCTGCGGATACCATGGACTCGATGTCCGCCGGCACCCGTCCATCATTCAGCACAGAGGCAGAAAGGCGGTCTGTCTATGTAAACAAGGCAGTAAAAGCACATCCCACACTGTAAAAGAAGAGGATGGATCAGGCCATGCAAGCAATGGAGGAGTGGAATGTGTCAGAAACGGTAAAGAGACAGCGAATCAGTGAAAGTCTCCGCAGTCCAGCAGCGGATGTTATCCGAAGCCTAAAGAGGGGAAAACCGGATTGTGAGGCTATGGATTATATAGAGGCTCTATATGCAGTTTACGGAAGGGTAGAGAAGCTCCCAGATCTAATGTACAAGTTTGAACATACTCACCAGTGGAGAGGAGAGAAGTTGTCTGATTATGTTGTCCGGTTGGATCGGATCCTCACCAGATTACCTTGAAGAAGGGGATTAACCCCCGGGAGGCGGACAGAGTTAGGTTAGATCAGATCCTACAAGGGGCTAGGCCAAAGCATCCAATTGTGCTCTGGTTACTATTGAAGGGCACACGAGAGGCCCCTTCCTACCGAGAGCTGGTGGGGCTGGTGAGAGAAGAAGAAGCCCTCCGGGATAAAAAGAATCAGGAAGCTCGGCTCGCGGTGAAGACACCTCAGAAGGGTGAGAAGGTGGCAGCACAAACAGCCCAAGTGGATGCCAGTGTGGCGGAAAGTGATGAAGAGTCTGAGTGAAAAGAGCGGGTTCCATCCGGACTGACAACATCTGTAGAGAGGGGCAGAATGCGGCCCGGTCGTCTGGTGTCCAATCAGGCAGATGTCTAGGAAAGCAGAGTCCCTGCGCTTTCCCTGCTCTTCAGGAACCTTTCCCTTCTGCTAAAACCTTGTTGTAAACCCACTTTGACAACTTGCACCTACAGGTAAGCCTAGATTAAGGCTTACCTGTAGGTGCAAGAAATATCTCCTTAACCTACATGGTTAAGGAGATATTTGCAGATAACACTGCACCGATGTCTACGGCGCATGCGCGCTGTTGTCTACGGCACGGGCGCACTGAGCGTCCCGGCATAATGAATGGGATCATGCCGGGATTATGCCGGTCCCACGTGACGACATTGCCGCTCCGGTCAATCACAGCGCTGGAGCGGCGATACCAGGAAGAAGCTCCGAGGGGACATGGCGGCAGTGGCAGGGGGGAAACAAGGAGGACTATGGGGGCTTCGATTTCAGGTAAGTGAGACATAATGAAATAGTATTCTATGCATACTAGCTCATTATGCCTTTCTCTTGCAGGGTTTGCTTTTATCCTGTTTTTTCAGGGGGGGGGGGGGTTTACTTCCTCTTTAACCAATTGCCGACCGCCCTAAAGCAGTTTTACTGATACAGAGCACCGCCGGCGGCTCCCTCCCGCTATGATTCTACACAGCCGGAGCCAATCAACAGGTCCCGCAGACCCAATGTCGGCCGGCACCTGCTGATCATTCAGTACACAGAATGGCGACCTGCCTATGTAAACAGGGCAGATTGCCGTTCTGTCAGTAAGGAAGACATTGATCCTGTGTTCCTGCAAAGCAGGGTCATGGATCTATGCCTTCCACTAGTAAAAGCACATTCCCCACAGTAAGGAAACACTGGCTAGGCACAGAGTTAACCCTTTGATCGCCCCTGATGTTAACCCCTTCCCACAGCCAGTGTCATTAGTACAGTGACAGTGCATATTTTTAGCACTGATCACTGTATTAGCGTCACTGGTCCCCAAAAAGTGTCAAAAGTGTCAGCTAGTTTCCGACTGTCTGCCGCAATATCGAAGTCCTGCTATAAGTCGCTAATCACCGCCATTACTAGTAAAAAAAAAAAAAAAAAAAAAATTCCATAAATATACAGTATCTTATAGTTTGTAGACGCTATAACTTTTGGGCAAACCAATCAATATACACTTATTGGCATATCTTTACCAAAAATATGTAGCAGAATACATATTGGCCTAAATTGATGAAGAAATTTGATTTTTTTTCCTTTTTTTTTATTGGATGTGTTTTATAGCAGAAAGTTAAAAATATTGCTTTTTTTTTTTTCAAAATCGTCGATCGTTTTTTTCTTTATAGCGCAAAAAATAAAAACCGCAGAGGTGATCAAATACCACCAAAAGAAAGATCTATTTGTGGGAAAAAAAAGGACATCAATTTTATTTGTGTACAGCGTCGCACGATCGCGCAATTCTCAGTTAAAGTAACGCAGTGCCGTAACGCAAAAAAAATGGCCAGGTCAGGAAGGTGGGTAAATCTTCCGGAGCTGAAGTGGTTAATAACCACTTTAACCACTTCCCGCCTGGTCAATAGGAGATTGAGGTTCCGGGAAGTGGTTGTTATCCTGACTGGAAGTCTATTGACGTCCTGCAGGAAAACAGCCGCCGCGCACCCGGGGGGGGCGCGCATCACGGGCGATCGGTGGAGCGGTGTGTCAGTCTGACACACCGCTACACTGATCCCGGTAAAGAGCCTCTGGCGGAGGCTTTTTACCACGTGATCGGCCGTGTCCAATCACGGCTGATCACAATGTAAACAGGAAGAGCCGTTGATCGGCTCTTCCTCACTTGCGTCTGACAGACGCGAGTAGAGGAGAGCCGGTCGACGGCTCTCCTGACAGGGGGGGTTCGCGCTGATTGTTTATCAGCGCAGGCCCCCCTCGGATGCCCACACTGGACCACCAGGATGCCGCCCAGGACCACCAGGGAAGCACCTAACATGTGGATGGCCAGGTAAGTCCCCCATGGCCATACACATGTATAAATATATGCCTAACTTATGCCAATCAGTGCCCACAAATGGGCACTGACTGCCACCATCAATTTTTTTATGATGCCCACCAGTGTCATCAGTGGCACCCACCAGTGTCCATCATTGCCATCTATCAGTGCCCATCCGTGCCCACCTATCAGTGCCCTTCCGTGCCACCTATTAGTGCCACCCATAAGTACCCATCAGTGCCACCCATAAGTACCCATCAGTACCTCATATGAGTGCCCATCAATGCCGTCTATGAGTGCCCATCAGTGCCACCTATGAGTGCCCATCAGTGCCGCATACCAGTGCCACCTATCAGTGCCGTCAGTGCAGCCATATCAGTGCCCGTCATTGAAGAAGAAAACATACTTATTTACCAAAAAAAAATACAGAAACAAAGAAAAACATATTTTTTTTCAAAATTTTCACTCTTTTTTTATTTGTTGTGCAAAAAATTAAAATCGCAGAGGCTATCAAATACCACCGAAAG
Organism: Rana muscosa; assembly: GCA_029206835.1. Taxonomy (NCBI): domain Eukaryota; kingdom Metazoa; phylum Chordata; class Amphibia; order Anura; family Ranidae; genus Rana; species Rana muscosa. The sequence goes on from CM055124.1 coordinate 298,292,409, forward strand.
AAAACTCTATTTGTGGGAACAAAATGATAAAAAAATTGTTTGGGTACAGTGTAGCACGACCGCGCAATTGTCATTCAAATTGCGACAGCGCTAAAAGCTAAAAATTGGCTTGGGCAGGAAGGTGCGTAAGTCCCCGGTATTGAAGTGGTTTTAAAGAACACTTTTTTTTTCTAGTCTGATCTCTGGAATTCTTAAAACGAAAGCTCAAAAAAAAAAAAAAAGATAAGAGTCAAGCAGCTGCCTAACATTATTGAATATACTGAAGTTAGCCATAAAATACTGAACGCTATAAAAAGCCACGACTATTCAGATATAAAATATTCGGCTCACAATGAAGAGCGACCAAAGGTCATCCTGTGGCACAAATAAATCTCAATTTCTCTGGAACGTCACAATAATTACGATCCGTTGTGCACATATAAAAAAAAAAAAAATGCCGTTAACAGCAAAGAATCATAAACATCTGATAATGGACCAACAGCAGGAAAATGGAAAAATACAGAAGATCTCAGTAAGAAAGCGTGTTAGAAGTCAGAGAAAGGCCATATCAGGGTGTGGAAGTAATCTCCCCTAATACAACCACAGACGTTGATTTTATTATTGTTAAATAACGTTATCAATGCTGATAAGGAACTATTTTCTGCAAAAAAAAAAAAGGAAAGAAAAATTGTACTTTGCTCTTTTTTTTTTTTTTCTTTTTTTTTCCAGAAAAGGTAAAAAAAATAAGAAAACTTTAAAAATAATAAAAATAATAAAAATAAAAATGCACAGGAAAAATTTATATTTACAAAAAAAGTAATTCTATATTCTATATTTTTGAGTACATGGAGCTCACTCTTTACATCTAATCTTTGGAAAACTCCAAAGGGTGACGGGCAATGACCTGTGAATCAATTCTGAAAATTCTGCGTGGCATTTGTAGCACCCGGGCTATTTATACACATTCATTTGTATTCAAAGAATAATTCCACTCTAATTAAAAAAAGAAGGAGCTCCTGAAATCATTAAATATAACCACTTAATAATTTTAACCTACATTATTGCAGAAACTTGCACCCAATAGCAGTCCATAAATTACCCCCCCCCCCCGATCATTCTGTGTTTTGCGTCAGCCCCCTCTGCAGCGCTTGTGCGCACAGGTTTGTATCGCCAGTGTACGGAATAATTCCGCGCTGCCCTTATAGATAAGCCGCTAACACAACAATAAGACAAATAGCAGAAAAAATGGGAACAGAAAGTGTAGCGCTAATCAAAATAAATGAATACCAGGAACCATAAATGGATATAATGCTCAAATCTCAAATGTGACAAAGGAAAAATGATGAATGAATGAATGAATGAATGAATGTCCACATAAATGCAAATTAAATGTCCATATGTAGAAGATTCAAAAAGTGCAAAAATTACACGAATGTCTATCCTTATGCCGTGTACACGCGATCGGTTTTACCGATGAAAACAGTCCGATGGACTTTTCTCGTCGGACAAACCGATCGTGTATGGGCCCCATCGGTCTTTTTTCCATCGGTGAGAAAAAATTAGAACATGTTTTAAATTTATCCGATGGGGAAAAAAAACGATAGCAAATTCCGATCGTCTGTGTGGAATTCCATCGGAGAAAAAAACCCACGCATGCTCAGAATCAAGTCGACGCATGCTCAGAAAGCATTGAACTTAATTTTTCTCGGCTCGTCGGAGTGTTTTACGTCACGGCGTTTGGGGCGGTCGGATTTTTGACTGATGGTGTGTAGGCAAGACTGATAGAAGTCAGCTTCTTTGGATTTCCGATGGAAAAATCCATCGGATTAGAATCCATTGGAAATCCGATCGTGTGTACGGGGCTTTAGAGTGATCAAACTTGAGTATTGACACAATCCGAAACGTAGTGATAAATTCAAGATTGAAGTGCTGAAAGTGAACAATTATTGAAGTGACTTGAAGTGAAAAAAAACACCACCGATAGGCAAGGGGCTTACCAGAATGTTTGAACCTAGGAAAGCATACGCTCAAACGGGCTTTATGTGGTGGAACCACGATGGAACCAGGACAATCCTGTGTGTTTCTCCAAGTGTCACACCCCAGATGATGTCCTAGGGACGAAACGTGTCGGAAGGACTCTATTGTTGCCACATCTTTTGCACAAAGCGCTTGTTTATCAACTTAAATGTAAGTGTTCTTGCTACATTAAAATCCTGATACTTAATACAGAGTTACGCTATGTGGCCACTTTTTTCTTCCTATCCATGATATATATACCCTTCCATACTGACCTGGGATTTCCTGGACCATCATGTTCTGCGAGATCACCTGTTTATTGGCTATCTTCTTCTGTGGCATATTCCATCCTGCTGGCGTTTGGTCACTCTCGATACAGCAATTGGAGAAACACACAGGATTGTCCTGGTTCCATCGTGGTTCCACTGTCAGGAAAGGCTTCACCCCCTGGTGGTGCTGTTGGTCCTATGGACTGCGGTACTAGTGTCCGCCAGCAGGTGTCCTCTTACAGCCAATATCTTTGTTGGAGGATCTCACCTGCTGGTGGTAGTGCCTGATCCATGGACTGTAGTACCGGCGTCCACCAGCAGGTGTATTCCGGCAGTGTGGGGCAGGCAGCACTTCCTGCGCTCAGCTGTGACCTGAAGCCTGATTACAAGACTTCCCATAAATACCCGGCAAGTACAAACACTCCTTGCCCTGGTATCTCTCTCCCTGACCTAGGACCTGCGATCTGGACTCTTAGCCTGCATCCTGCCTGATCCCGATCCGACCTGATCCCTACCTTGAGCCCATCCTGCATCTGTCCTTCCTGTCTCCTGATTTCCACAGTCCCCTGTCCTCCTGTTACCTGGATCCTTGGATCCCTGCTCTGCAGCCAATCCATCCGTTCCCTCCCTGTTCCTGTTTGGTTCCCATCCATACCCATCTGCTTCCATCCCCTTGTGTATGACCTCAGCCTAGCTTTCACTACGATTCCGGTATCTCCCCTTATTGTATATATTTTCTATTGTCACTGTTATTTGGTTAGGTTGCTGCACTGTGTTCTGTTGGAGTGGTTTATTTGTCTGTTTACTTCCCTTAATAAACTGTTATATTTTCACCCACACCCGTTTGGTCTCCTCTGTGCAGTCTGGTTTGCTAGCATTTCATGACATCCACCACACAAAGCCCGTTTGACCCATTTGAGCGTACGCTTTCCTGGGTCCAAACATTCTGGTAAGCCCCTTACCTATCGGTGGTGGTTTCTTTTCACTTCAAGTCACTTCAATAATTGTTCACTTTCAGCACTTCAATCTTGAATTAATCACTACGTTTTGGATTGTGTCAATACTCAAGTTTGATCACTCTAAACTTTGCAGGGGTCTCAAACTGGCGGCCCTCCAGCTGTTGCAAAACTACAAGTCCCATCATGCCTCTGCCTGTGGGAGTCATGCTTGTAGCCATCAGCCTTGCAATGCCTCATGGGACTTGTAGTTTCTCAACAGCTGGAGGGCCGCCAGTTTGAGACCCCCTGCTCTAAAGCCCCGTACACACGGTCTGACTTTTGGCCAACAAACTTCGTTTTGAGCAAGTTGGACCAACAATCCGACCGTGTGTACGCTCCATCGGACAAACTTTTTTTTTTTTTGTTTTCATCGGACAAAAGTTTCGGTCTGCAAACGGACAAACTTTTGGCCAACAAAAGTCAGATGGAGCAAAGTCCGACCGTGTGTACAGAAAACCATCGGACTTTTGTCCGATGGACAAAACAAATAATGTTAAAATCAACCAACAATAGCAGAAGTTGACCAAAGGGTGGCGGTAAAGAGCAGAAAAGAGCAGAAAAACCACGTGATGTTGCAAAAAGTTTTGGGAAAGTTTGCAGAAAAGTCCTGTGGTGTGTATGCTATGGGTGTGCCCGGCCAACTCCGTTCGGACAAAAATCTACGGAAAAGTCCGATGGAAGTCCGACCGTGTGTACGAGGCTTAAGGATAGACATTTGTGTAATTTTTGCACTTTTTGAATCTTCTACATATGGACATTTAATTAGCATTTATGTGGACATTCATTCATTCATCATTTTTCCTTTGTCACATTTGAGATTTTGATTAGCGCTACACTTATCAGACCGTGTGTACGCTCCATCGGACAAACTTTTTTGGTTTTCATCGGACAAATGTTCGGTCTGCAAATGGACAAACTTTTCGCCAACAAAAGTCCGATGGAGCAAAGTCCGACCGTGTGTACAGAAAACCATCAGACTTTTGTCCGAAGTACAAATAAGCATGCCCAGAAGCAATGTTAAAATTAACCAACAATAGCAGAAGTTGACCAAAGGGTGGCGGTAAAGAGCAGAAAATAGCAGAAAAACCACGTGATGTTGGAAAAGTTTTGGGAAAGTTCGCAGAAAAGTCCTGCGGTGTGTATGCTATGGGTGTGACCGGCCAACTCCCTTCGGACAAAAATCCACGGAAAAGTTTGTTTGAAGTCCGACCCGTGTGTACGAGGCTTTAGACAACACATAGGAAGATGGTAAAAAATACCACATGTACTTTGTCCCTAGGGGAACAAAAGACATTAATAAAATGTGAAATGAGACTTCTTCTTTATATGCCAGCAGATCGGTTCCACTTCATAAAAAAAAAAAAAAATCAAGATGTTCTATGCACTTAGCAGTGAGGAAAAGAAAAGAGCAACACATTGCAATAACCTAAAGCAGCCTTTTTCAATCTGGGTGCCCGGGAACCCTGGGGTGCCTTGAGGTTTCTTCAGGGGTGCCTTGGCAAAATTGGTAAAAATTGTGCCAAACCGGCGTGTGGAGGAAGCTTGCCTTTTAGTAACAAAAAGGGGGTCATTTACTAAAGGCAAATCCACTTTGCACTACTTTTTGCTATAATAAATATCCATTTTTGTATTTTTTTTATTTTCCTCAGTTTAGGCCGATACGTATTCTTCTACATATTTTTGGTAAAAAAAAATCGCAATAAGCGTATATTGATTGATTTGCGCAAAAGTTATATCGTTTACAAAATAGGGGATAGATTTATAGCATTTTTATTTTATTTTTAATTTTTTTTACTAGTAATGGTGGCGATCAGCGATTTTTATTGTGACTGCGATATTGCGGCGGACACATCGGACACTTTTGACACATTTTTTGGACCATTCACATTTATACAGCGATTAGTGCTATAAAACTGCATTGATTACTGTATAAACATGACTGGCAGGGAAGGGGTTAACAATAGGGGGGCGAGGAAGGGGTTAAATGTGTTCCCTATTAGTGATTCTTACTGTGGGGGGGAGGGGACTGACTGGGGGAGGAGACCGATCTGTGTCCCTATGTACAAGGGACACACCATCGGTCTCCTCTCCCTGACAGGACGTGGATCTGTGTGTTTACACACACAGATCCATGATCCTGCTCGGTTACCGGGCTATCGCGGGTGCCCGGTGGCCATCGCGGCCGCCGTGCACGTGCATCGGGTGCCCAGTGACGCGGCGAGCGCGCGCGCGCCCCCTAGTGGATTTTAAAGGTGCGACGTCATATGACGTCCGCCCAGAATTACAGTGTCTTCCTGCCCAGTGACGTGGCGGGCGCGCGCCCCCTAGTGGATTTTAAAGGTGCGACGTCATATGACGTCCGCCCAGAATGACAGTGTCTTCCTGCCGCCGTCGTTTGACGGCGGCCGGTTGACAACTGGTTAAAGTAGAACTATAGGCAACACTTTTTTTTTTCATTTTGGATAGAGTAAGGGAGGGTTAAAGCCCCTGTCAGTTTATTTTTTACCATCCCTGTTCCATTGCAGAGATTTCCCTTCACTTCCTGCCCCATAGCCAAACAGGAAGTGAGAGGAAATCTATGCAAATTAAGGGGGAATCTATTGCCCCCCCCAGGTTCTCAGAACTAGTGTCCCCACTCGAAAATTTCAGGGCAGGTCTTAAACAGAAAGGGGTGTGGCCTTGATAGGAAGGGGTGGGTCATATTTAAATTAGGGCATGCACGAGTTTAGTCAGGCCTAGGGCCAGGGCTATCTTAATGCATGGGCGCCCCCGGGGCACTGCCCAGGGGCCCCAGGTGCATAGGGGGCCCCATGATAGTCTTGCATTACATCACACATGCCAACTGGGGCAGGCTGGTAGAGGCCCAGTGCATTACATTGCCCAGGGGCCCATGATGCTATTAAGACGGCCCTGCCTAGGGCAGCACAAAACCTAAATACACTACTGCTTGGAAGTGCAGTCGCTGTAAATCTGAGGGGGACATGCAGGGAAAAAAAAGAAACAGCATTTTAGCTTGCACATGATTGGATGATAAAATCAGCAGAGCTTCCCCTCATTTCAGATCTACAGCGACTGCACTTCCAAGTGCAATTTTCAAGAGCACTTTACACTTGTAGTTGGCACTTGTAGTCAGGGCCGCCATCAGGTGGGTACAGGCAGAACACCTGTAAGGGGCCCGGATGGCCCCCCACCTTTTTTTTTTTTTTTTATATTTTTTTTTTTGTAAGGGGCCCAGAGGTCCCCAGGGGCCCGGGGTTCCCCAGGGCCCCGAATGTCAATCCTCCTTTTTAAAAAAAAAAATATAATTTTTTTTTATTATTCATTTTTTTATTTAATTTGTTTTTTTTATTTATTTATTTAATTAATTTATTTATTTATTTTGTAAGGGGCCCAGAGGTCCCCAGGGCCCCTGATGGAAACCTCCCTTTTTGTATTTATTTTTTCTTTAAAAAAATTATTATTAATTTTTTTATTTTAATTTTTTCTTTTATTTAATTTTTATTTATTTTTTTAAGGGGCCCAGAGGTCCCCAGAGGCTCGGAGGTCCCCAGGGCCCTGGATAGAAACCTCCCTTTTTTATATAATTTTTTTTTTTTTTTTTTTTAGAATTTTTTTTTTTGTAAGGGGCCCAGAGGTCCCCAGGGGCCCGGGGTTCCCCAGGGCCCCGAATGTCAACCCCCCTTTTTTTTAAAAAAAAATTATAATTTTTTTTTATTATTATTTTTTTTTATTTAATTCGTTTTTTTATTTATTTATTTTATTTAATTAATTAATTTATTTATTTATTTATTTTGTAAGGGGCCCAGAGGTCCCCAGAGGCCCGGAGGTCCCCAGGGCCCCAGATGGAAACCTCCCTTTTTTTATAAAAAAAAATTATTATTATTATTATTTTTTTTATTTAATTTATTTTAATTTTATTTTATTTTTTTGTAAGGGGCCCAGAGGTCCCCAGAGGCCCAGAGGTCCCAAGGGCCCCGGATGAAAACCTCCTTTTTTTTTTTTATATATTTTTTTTTTTTTTTTTATAATTTTTTTTTTTTTGTAAGGGGCCCAGAGGTCCCCAGGGCCCTGGATGGCAACCCCCCTTTTTTTTGTTCTTTTGTTCTTCTGCTTCTCAATTCGTGGCACCCCCCCCGCTTCTGAATTTGCGGCAGCCCCCCCGCTTCTCAGATCGCGGCGGCAGCACCCCCCCCCCCCGGTTCTCCTCGGCTCCAGGGGGCCCATGCCTGAAGCTGTGTAAGGGGCCCCAAAATTCCTGATGGCTGCCCTGCTTGTAGTGCAAAGTGGATTTGCCTTTCGTAAATAACCCCCCATTGTCGGTGCATTGCCATTTCCCTTTTACAAATAAGACAATTTTTACAGAGAGGAGGCAAAAAAAAGTGACCTCTATTGCTTATATAGGTTAAAAGATGGAATATGGAATATGGAACAGTAGCTAGAGATCAAGCCACTAAGCCTGCAGAATTTTAGAAAAAAAAAAAAAAACTGTAGGGGAAGATTGCCGTCGCTCCAAATCCTAAAATAAAACAAATCTCTAGAATGCCGGAAAGCTTCTCGTGAACGCATGGCAGCGTGGAGATCTGTTCAATACCTGCTTTCACCAAAGACAGTCTCTCCAGATAAAACCAACATTACTGACTTTAAAAGGACTCCAAAAACAGACATTATTTGTCATCTGCAGGCTCTATAAAAAGAAACACTTCTCAGCCAGGGAGTGTGAATACTCTTACTTTACCGAATCAGGGAAAAAGAGCAGATAACCTTGAGAAATGTGACCTTCTGCCTGCTGTAGAGGACTCTGGACTGAAAAAAAAAAAAAAAAAAATTAGTGATTGCTCTTATGCTAAAAGGCTTTGAAATAAGTGATCCTGACACCGCCTGAACACGGGCATTCAAACAGTAACGAGACGCTAATTACTACATGTATGCAGAGTCACACTGGAGAAATCTGAAAAACTTCAAGTGCGGGAATTTTGCTAGAATACGTGAGAAATATTTACTGGAAATTGTTTATATAAAGCAAACGACTTCCAGATATTTACAGGATAATATACAAACCATAAAGAGCTCAGAAACTGCACCCACCGTCTCACGTTCCTGATATTTATTAAAAGTGTGCTTGCTTTTTGAAACGGTGGCGTAAAGTAGACTTGCCAAGTACAATGATCTATACCGAGCTGTCAAAAAAATGATATCAATGAACAAATGGTTAATAAATTGTTGAACACACTTGAGATCTTCCAGATCTGAAAGCCTTGGAAAATCTTTGTATACATTGCCTTGCAAAAGTATCCCCATGGTAGGGTGACCACGTGTCCCGGATTGCCCGGGAAAGTCCCGCATTTTGCAGGTCTGTCCCGGGCGCATTCATTCCAGGACAATACAGTGTCCCGAAATGAAACTGACACAGCCACCCCCCCCCTGGGCCAATCTGATGCCCCCAAAAAAGGCCGCCACATCACCGCTTTACTCACTGACAGTACTTGTCCTGGCCGGGAATGCCTGGAGGAACACAATCCCCGCCCCCTGCTTGTGATTGGAGAAATCATAAATCCCGCCTCTTGTGTCCAATCACTGTGATGTGATAAGTTACAGCAGAAGCTGATTTTTGGGAAGGGAGGGTGTCCCTGAATGGTAGTTTGGAAATGTGGTCACCCTACCCCATGGGCGTCCGCAGAACTTTTTTCAGGGGGGGAGGGGGCATCATTTTAGAGTCACCCATGCGCCGACCCTTTTCGACAATGTCATGATCACAATATCATGGTCAGAGACTGCAGGCGTAGTACAGTCCCTAGGATAAGTAATGGATAATGGCCGACAGGCCCTCTTACCAGACCCAGTGAAACTACAGCAGTGATCCCTCCGGCTGGACGATTGCTCACTCTGGGTTCCCCTGGGGGCGACTCTGGTCAGTAGTGTAGCATGTCTGTACCCTGGCATAGGCTCAGTCTTTCTCTCTCTGGTGGCGCTGGGCAGCATGTCTCTCTCTCTCCCTGGTGGCCCTGGGCAGCGTGTCTCTCTCTCTCTGGTGGCGCTGGGCAGCGTGTCTCTCTCCCTGGTGGCGCTGGGCAGCATGGCTCTCTCTGGTGGCGCTGGGCAGCATGTCTCTCTCTCTCTGGTGGTGCTGGGCAGCGTTGCTCTCTCTCTCTCTGGTGGCGCTGGGCAGCGTGGCTCTCTCTCTGGTGGCGCTGGGCAGCGTGTCTCTCTCTCTCTGGCGGCGCTGGGCAGCGTTGCTCTCTCTCTGGTGGCACTGGACAGCATGGCTCTCTGTCTCTGGTGGCGCTGGGCAGCGTGGCTCTCTCTCTGGTGGCACTGGGCAGTGTGTCTCTCTCTCTCTGGTGGCGCTGGGTAGCATTGCTCTCTCTCTGGTGGCGCTGGGCAGCGTGTCTCTCTCTCTGGTGGCACTGGGCAGCGTTGCTCTCTCTCTGGTGGCGCTGGGCAGCGTGGCTCTCTCTCTCTGGTGGCACTGGGTAGCATTGCTCTCTCTCTGGTGGCGCTGGGCAGCGTGGCTCTCTCTCTCTGGTGGCGCTGGGCAGCATGGCTCTCTCTCTGGGCGGCGCTGGGCAGCGTGTCTCTCTCTCTGGTGGCGCTGGGCAGCGTTGCTCTCTCTCTGGTGGCGCTGGGCAGCGTGGCTCTCTCTCTCTGGTGGCACTGGGTAGCATTGCTCTCTCTCTGGTGGCGCTGGGCAGCGTGGCTCTCTCTCTCTGGTGGTGCTGGGCAGCATGGCTCTCTCTCTGGGCGGCGCTGGGCAGCGTGTCTCTCTCCCTGGTGGCGCTGGGCAGCATGGCTCTCTCTGGTGGCGCTGGGCAGCGTGTCTCTCTCTCTGGTGGTGCTGGGCAGCGCATGCGCCGAAGCGCCATTCCGCCGTGCATGCACGCAGGGAAGCGGCGATACTGACAAGGTTGGTTCCTATTTCTTCCCTGAAACTATGGCCCAAGATGCCAATAGCCTATTACTGACTGTTCAGTGATGCTGCATGTAAAAAGGCATGTTAGGTGACCATTGCTGAGTAAATGCTTTCTTTTGAGACCCTTCAATAGACCATGTGACCTGTAACAATATAACACTACTAGTTCAGGAAATGCATGATAGGGCATCATTCCCTTTAGCTGTAACTGTTCTATAAATGCATATAATAGCAGGTTTGTCAGTGCCAGTGTGAATGAGGCCTAAGCAACTATGCATTTCCTAAACTAGGCCAAACTGGTACAGTACCACAACCAAAGCTACGGTCCAAATAATCTTAGCTTATACTCATGTTGGGTAGACTGCAGACCCTATGACAATCCAAATAGTAGTTCACACAGTACTTTGAAAGAGAAGTCTGTACACAGCATGGTGCCCATAGGACTAGGACACAACAAAAACCTCACATCACTACAGGAGAAAGCGGTGATGGGACATGACAGGGAGGAACCAGTAAGGGCTGCGGAGGACCACATAGATCAACAATCTCTTTAGAGTTGGTTTTCCAGTAGACTTTAGTGGGGCCATTCCTCATGCACACAAGGGTTAACATGCCTTATACAACTCAAGGCTTTTGCCATTTCTTTATTTTGGGACTTCACTGGACAACATTGTTGAAGGAAACACAACCGGGTTGGTGTGAACGAGCCCTGAGATGCAGGGCCGGTGCTACCACTAGGCAAACTATGCAGCCGCCTAGGGTGCCCTGCTGCCTAGGGCGCCCGGCCACTGGTGTTCCTACTTTCTTCTCTCTGCAGCAAGCAACTAAGTCTCAGCATCAGCAGGCAGCCGGAGCTCCATTCGCACATAGTGTCAGAGGCGCAGCGGAGGGACTGTGTCTGTGTCCTGACTCCCGAATGAATGGAAGCAAGCAAACATTCATTGATGGGCACTGGTAGGCTGAATTTGATGGGTGCTGGTGAGGCTACATTTGATGGGCTTTGGTGAGGCTGCATTTGATGGGCTTTGGTAAGGCTGCATTAATGGGCGCTGGTAGGCTGCATTGATGGGTGCTGGTGAGGCTGCATTAAGGGGCACTGGTAGGCTGCATTGATGGGTGCTGGTGAGGCTGCATTAAGGGGCACTGGTAGGCTGCATTGATGGGTGCTGGTGAGGCTGCATTAAGGGGCACTGGTAGGCTGCATTGATGGGTGCTGGTGAGGCTGCATTAAGGGGCACTGGTAGGCTGCATTGATGGGTGCTGGTGAGGCTGCATTAAGGGGCACTGGTAGGCTGCATTGATGGGTGCTGGTGAGGCTGCATTGATGGGTGCTGGTGAGGCTGCATTAATGGGTGCTGGTAGGCTGCATTGATGGACGCTGGTGGGCTGCATTTGGGCGCTTCATTAAAAAGGTGGGGTATACATGGGCAGGGAAAAGGGGGTGGAGTCAGGGGTGGAACCAGGGGGCGGCAAAATTAGGTTTCGCTTGGGGTGTTAAAAATCCTTGCACCAGCCCTGCTGAGATGTGGCAAGAAACTTGTGTAATATCACTTGTGGCATCTAAATCAAATTTCTCCAAGAGGTTTAGAAAAGACAGGAAGAATAAGACTGCAGGTAGCCCAGAAAACAATGGTGTGACATGCCCGCTATACTAAAATGACTTCTCTCCGAAAGAGAAGTCTGTACACAGCAAGGTGCACACAGGACTGATGCCTCGTACACACGACCGTTTTTCCCGGCAGGAAAACTGCCATGACAGTTGTTCGCCAGGAAAAACGGCCGTGTGTATGCTAACTTGCAGTTTTCCCGGCGGGAAAAAAGAGAACATGTTTTCTATTTTCCTGCCGGGATTCCCGGCGTATTTTTTTTCCAGCAGTTTGGCAATGTTAAACACTGCGAGGCAGTGCCGATGGAGCATACACACGGCCGGGATTCCCGGCCAAAGCTCTCAATGGCAGTTTTCCTATCGGGAAACCTGGCCGTGTGTAGGGGGGAAAAAGCGACCGAGCAGGTTCTCGGTTTTCTCCTCGGTTTTCCCGGCTGACTTTTTACCGCCGGGAAAACCGATCGTGTGTACTAGGCAAAAGACACAACACAAACCTCACATCACTACAGGAGGAAAGCAGTGAAAGTAGTGATGGGACATCACAGGGAATGAACCGGTGAGGGCTCTGGAGGACCACAGGAATCAACAATCTCATAACTATCGGTTTCCCAGTGGACTTTAGGGGGACCATTTTTCATGGTTAACATGCCCTATACAACTCAAGGCTTTTTGCCATTTCTTTATGTTGGGACTTCATTGGACAACACTGTTGAATGCAACCCAATAGGGCTTGTGTGAATGAGCCCCAAGATGTGGAAAGAGGCTTGTGTAACATCTCTTGTGGCATCTAAACCTAGTTTGTCCAAGAAGTTTAGAAAAGACAGGAAGAATAAGGCTGTATGTAGCCCATAAAACAATAGTGTGGCATGCCTGGTATACTAAGATGACCTTGGACACACTTAATAAATATTAATTATTTTTGCAAAATGTAAGTGCAAACTTGTAGGCCAAGGCTCTTTACATGCCAGGACTGCTATTCATGCTTTATCTTTGATTATATAAATATTATTCTGTTATAATGGTGTAAGGAATGTTCCAGGCAAAAAATAATTAGCACATATGAAAAATACCTTATTCACAAAAGGCTTTAAAAGAGAAGTATGGGTTTCCTTTTTTTTGCTTACATCTATTCTATGTGAGCTGCTGATATCTATAAACCCTCCCAGCCCTCTCAGAAGTGCCCCCATTCTGTTAAAATCAAGATAAATACATGTGGGGAGGTTCTACAGTCTTTCATACAGCATCATCCAGACAATGGTGTGAATATAGAGTCTGGATCCACCCCCTTTCCTGTCATTTTGCTTGATTGATGTCGGCTCTCCTCCCTCTGCTTGTTTCTGAAACTCCAGAGCGTAGCTGCTCCCCCCTCCCTCCTCCCCCTCCCTATCTATCAGCACAGCCACGTCTCTTAGGGGAGGGGGGACAGAGGCAGGGGGTGTGTTGGTGCGTTGGTGGAGATGTTCACACCCCCTGAGAACTTTTCAAACTGAAAGTGGACCGTTTTTGCTAGCAGAAGGAAAGTTCATGTGCACATGCTGTAAAAACTAAAAGAGGTAGGAAAAAAAGATTAGCTGATATGTGACTAATGTGATATGTACTAGTTATTTAACCCATCCCATACTTCTCCTTTAAGAGGAAGTAAACCCTGATGAGTTTTACTTCCTCTTTTGCTCCCTGTGTAGCCTGCAAATTAAAAGCATAATGGGCCAGTATGCATCGCATACTGGCCCATTAAGTGACACTTACCTGCAAAAGAATCCAGCGCTGTCCCCTGTGCAGGCTGCGTCCATCTTCAAGTCCTTCTTCCTTCCGGGCCGCGGACTCCGGCTCTGTGGTTCGCCGGAGCCGCGTGACGTCACTCCGGCGCATGCGCACAGTAACGGCACACGCTAGGGAAGAAACGGCGCGGAGATTCGTTTCTTCCCAGCGCACGCGCCGTTCACATTTTCGGCAGACTGCAAGTGAAATATCTCCTAAACGGCGCAGGTTTAGGAGATATTTCCACTACCTATAGGTAAGCCTTATTCTAGGCTTACCTATAGGTAGAAGTCCCAAAAAAGGCTTTACAACCACTTTTAGGAGGGTTAAATGCTAGATGTCATCCTATCACCTGTACTGGAAAAATGGTAGCTGGAACTTGAATGAGGGCCATTTTTAGTCCTTTAACCTCTGTTTGAAAATTACAGGCAGTATCTTAAGCCTCGTAAACACACGATCGGATTATCCGATGGGAATTGTGTGATGACAGGCTGTTGTCAGAAAATCTGACAGTTTGTACGCTCCATCGGACAATTGTTGTCGGATTTTCCTGCGGACAAATGTCGGATAGCATGCTTTAAAATTGTCCGCCAACAAATGTGTGCTGTCGGATTATCCGATCGTGTGTACACAAGTCCGTCGAACAAAACTCCAAAGTACAAACACGCATGCTCAGAAGCAATGCTCACCATAACACAACATTAGCAGAAGTTCCCTAAAGGGTGGCGCTAAAAACCCTGAAAAACCACGTAGTTACATGTTTGTTGGCCGACAAGTCTTTGCTGTTTGTATGCATCACAAGTTCCCGGCCAATGCCCTTCGGACAAAAGTCCTACGCTTTGTCCGATGAAAATCCGATCGTGTGTATGAGGCTTTACCGTTTGTAAGCTGGTGTTGTTAGTTAGTCTGCCACTAGGTGGCTCTGTCCCAGAATAGTGTAATCAGGTGCTAGGTCCCTTTTTATCTAGAACCCTCCTATACTGATGTGATAGGTGAGTCAGTGCCCATGCATAAGCCAAGTTTGGAGGAGCCTTAGTGCAGAGACCCCACCAGCATGAACCTAGAAAAAAAACACTTCTGAAGCGCCGCAACACGGGCGCTTTTAACCCCTTCTTTGGGATTAAAAGCGCCCCGCTAGCGAACGAAAAGCGCTGCTTAAACAGCGCCAAAACGCAGCTGAAATGAGCGGCGCTTTAGTCCTGACGCGACCGAGGCCCCAGTGTGAAAGGGGTCTTAATGTGACTGTAAATGCCATTTTAAAGTAACAGCAGGAAAGTGCTGCAACTCTAAAGCCCCGTACACACGGTCGGGCTTTTGCCCAACAAACTTAGTTTTAAGCAAGTTGGACCAACAATCCGACCGTGTGTACGCTCCATCGGACAAAGTTTTTTTCGTTTGGTTTTGTTTTCATCGGACAAAAGTTGGGTCTGCAAACGGACAAACTTTTGCCCAACAAAAGTCCGATGGAGCAAAGTCGGAACGTTTGTACAGATAACCATCGGACTTCTGTCCGATGGACAAAACAACTAATGTTAAAATCAACCAACAATAGCAGAAGTTGACCAAAGGGTGGCGGTAAAGAGCAGAAAAGAGCCGAAAAACCACGTGATGTTGCAAAAAGTTTTAAGAAAGTTTGCAGAAAAGTCCTGTGGTGTGTATGCTATGGGTGTGCCCGGCCAACTCCTTTCGGACAAAAAACCATGGAAAAGTCCGATGGAAGTCCGACCGTGTGTACGAGGCTTAACTTTTCACATGGACATTCCATTCTTTGGTATACAAAGGCTGATGGCCGGGAATGTCATGTGGAGGCCTCTGGCATGGAGATGGGCACAATATGGTGGTATGGCTTTAAAGCGGAGTTCCACCCTAAAAATGTACTTTCTATTAACAGCTTGCCTTTAATGTAAAAAAAAAAATATATATATATATATTTTTTTACTCACTTCTATCTGGCTGTTACTAGGCAGATTTTTCGTAATCTGCCTAGTTCCTGGTCCTAGGTGGTTCAACTTCCTGTCCTAAAACCCCATTGCCTCCTGGGAAATGATGACACTCAGGAGTCTCTGGGCATTACTGTGCATAGAAATCACCCAGCATGCACCTCTCCCTGAAAACCAGGAAGAAAAAGGAACTGGGCTTCACATGCCCACACATATGATGGATACGGCCACAATATGAGCTGGAGGATATAAGCCAAGTGTTTGCCATGATTTCTGGAACGATTGGGGAGCTATTAATATGTTTTAGGGACTATTTAATGTGATTCATTTTAGCTTGCAAAAAAAAAAATTATGCCCGGAACCCCGCTTTAACTACTTAATGACTACCCTATAGCAGACTTACTTCTACAGGGCTGTTCTGTGCAGAATCACATATACTGTATATACAGTACACGATTCTGCACTTCCGGAGGCATTCCGCTTCTGCTGTGATTAGTCACAGCAGAAGCCGATCAGCAAGTGCCGGCCAAAGGATGTCTGCTGGCACCCGCCGATCGCTGGGAAGAGAGGCTGGATGGAGCTCTGCCTATGTAAACAAGGCAAAGCTCCATCATGATGGGGGGGGGGAAGTGATGGATTTTCTTTCCCTGCAAAGAAGTTAATAAAATCCATCACTTCCCTTAGTAAAAGCAGCACACAAAGTACACAAAAACACTGGCTAGGCGCACATTTAACCCTTTGATCACCCTAGATGTTTAACCCCTTCCCAGCCAGTGTCATAAGTACAGTGACAGTGCGTATTTTTTTTTAGCACTGATCTCTGTATTAGGCCCCATGCACACGAGACGCAGGTGCAAACTCTGCTGAACACACGTTTTTAAACGCTGAAACCGGCGTTTATAAACGCGCGTTTTGCGGCGTTTGCGGCCGCGTTTACCGGCGTTTTACCGCGTTTGCGTTTATAAGCGTTTCATCATAGACCCTCCCTAAGCTCAAAAATCAGTAAATTTTAACCATTTCAGCCAGTTTGTGAGACCAGAGTGAGTAGCAGCAGCTGAGAGAGCAGCAGTGTACTTGTATTTAGCGTATCACTTGCCACATCATCTGCCACAAGTTGTGGATTGTCCACTTGCCACGTCACCTGGCCACATCACCTGGCCACGTCACCTGCCACAAGTTGTGGATTGTCCACTTGCCACGTCATCTGGCCACATCACCTGGCCATGTTACCTGCCACAAGTTGTGGATTGTCCACTTGCCACGTTACCTGGCCACGTCACCTGGCCATGTTACCTGCCACGTCACCTGGCCATGTTACCTGCCATGTCAGCTGGCCACGTCACCTGCCACAAGTTGTGGATTGTCCACTTGCCACGTTACCTGGCCACGTCACCTGGCCATGTTACCTGCCACGTCACCTGGCCATGTTACCTGCCATGTCAGCTGGCCACGTCACCTGCCACAAGTTGTGGATTGTCCACTTGCCATGTCACCTGGCCACATCACGTGCCACGTCACCTGGCCACATCACCTGCCAAAAGTTGTGAATTGTCCACTTGCCACGTCACCTGCCACGTCACCTGGCCACGTCACCTGCCACAAGTTGCGGATTGTCCACTTGCCACGTCACCTGGCCACGTCACCTAGCCATGTTACCTGCCCACATTACCTGTCACGTCATCTAGCCACGTCACCTGCCACAAGTTGTGGATTGTCCACTTTCCACGTCACCTGGCCACATCACGTGCCAAGTCACCTGCCACAAGTTGTGAATTGTCCACTTGCCACGTCACCTGCCACGTCACCTGGCCACGTCACCTGCCACAAGTTGTGGATTGTCCACTTGCCACGTCACCTGGCCACGTCACCTGACCACGTTACCTGCCACGTCACCTGGCCACGTCACCTGCCACAAGCTGTGGATTGTCCACTTGCCACGTCACCTGGCCATGTCACCTGGCCACGTCACCTGGCCAACGTTACCTGCCACGTCACCTGGCCACGTCACCTGCCACGTCACCTGGCCACGTCACCTGCCACAAGCTGTGGATTGTCCACTTGCCACGTCACCTGGCCACGTCACCTGGCCACATCACCTGACACAAGCTGTGGATTGTCCACTTGCCACGTTACCTGCCACAAGTTGTGGATTGTCCACAATGCAATGCAAGCAATTACAGTTTTCTTTTATATTTTTTAATAGTTTTTCATCATTTGCCATCATTTTTGAGATTTCTAATGTTAAAAAATAGGTCACCTTTAAAAACGCTTATAAACGCAAACGCGGCAAAACGCCGGTATCGCGTTTAGCGGCGTTTAGCCGCGTTTAGCAGCGTTTAGCGTCTGAAACGTGGAAAACTTTTGCGTCTGAACCCATTTTTTTGCTTCTGGAAAAACGAGGTTAAACGCAACTGCTTGTAAACGCCAAAAAACGAGAGTGTGTGCATGGACACATAGGATAACATTGAATGGGTTCAGGAGCAGTTGAAAAAAGCGTCCAACTGCCTCTGAACGCGCGTTCAACAGCAAATAACAGCGTCTCGTGTGCATGGGGCCTAAGTGTCACTGGTTCCCACAAAGTGTCAAAAGTGTCAGTTAAGCCCCGTACACACGATCGGATTTCCTATGGATTCTAGTCCGATGGATTTGTCCATCGGATATCCGATGAAACTGTTTTCCATCAGTCTTGCCCACACACCATCAGTCAAAAAACCGACCGTTCCAAACGCGGTGACGTAAAACACTCCGATGAGCCGAGAAAAATTAAGTTCAATGCTTCTGAGCATGCGTCGACTTGATTCTGAGCATGCGTGGGTTTTTTTATCCGATGGACTTGCCCATAGACGATCGGAAATTTGCTATCGGTTTTGGATCCATCGGAAAAATTTAAAACATGTTCTATTTTTTAAAACCGATGGAAAAAAGACCGATGGGTCCCATACACGATCGGTTTGTCCGATGAAAAAAAATCCATCGGACGGTTTTCATCTGTAAAACCGATTGTGTGTACAGGGCTTACGTGTCAGATTGTTTGTCGAAATATCGAAGTCGCTGATCGCCGCCATTACTAGTATAAAAAAAATGAAGTAATAAAAATTCCAGTAGGTATATCCAATAGTTTGTAGACGCTATAACGTTTGTACAAACCAATCAGTATACGTTTATTGGGATTTTTTTTTTTTTTTTTTTCACCAAAAATATGTAGCAGAATACATATTGGCCTAAATTGATGATTTATCATTTTGAATTTTTTTTTTATTGGATCTAATTTATAGCAGGAAGTATAAAATATAGCTTTTTTTTTTTTAATTGTTGATATTTTTTTGTTTATCACCAAAAGAAAGCTCTATTTGTGGCGGAAAAAAAAGTGACATTATGTGGGTACAGCGTTGCATGTCTGCGCAATTGTCAATTAAAGTACCCCAGTGTCGCAAAAAAAAAAAAAAATTATATTGATTTTTTTGGGCACAGCATTGCATGACTGTGCAATTGTCAATTAAAGTGATGCAGTGTCGTAAAAAAAAGAAATTAAGGATATACATTTTATTTGGGTACATTGTTTAACCACTTCCCTACCGCAGGACGACTATAAACGTCCTGTCTTTGAAGGGGAATACCATAGCTCCCAACAGTCCCTGATTTCGAGGGACTGTCCCTGATTTGGAGCAATGTCCCTCTGTCCCTCATTCCTCCTCACATGTCCCTAATTTTGGTCTGATCTCTATAGATGTATATGAAATGCACTTTTTATCTATCAAAAAGTGTTTTCTAGCGCTAAACTTTTCATCGGATTTCTAAATTGCTGCATTTGTAATTCCAAAGGCCAATATAAAGGAAAAGTAGTGGGAAAAAAAGCACTTGTGGGTTTAACCAATCTTGTTTTTTTTATACAACTCTCCTTTAAGGGGGCGTGGCAAGGGGTGTGTCCTAATCCTGCATACTTTTGCTGATAGGTGTCCCTCATTCCCATCTCAAAAAGTTGGGAGATATGGAATACCGTTGTTATGGTAGCAGCTAGTTACCATTACCCCCGGTATCCTCTTCAAGAGCCGGCGGTTCTCTTTCAGATAAAAGTGGTCTCTGCGGCGGATTCGCAACAAGATCACTTTTATCAGCGGCGGGAGAGGGTCCCCCCCCCCTCCCGCCGCGCTACGGTGCCCTCCGCCGCTTTCCGTGGCCGTCGGTAACTGCGGAGGCGATCCGGACCTGTCCCTTCTGTGACATGGAGACAAGTGAGGGGAAGATGGCCCCCACCCGTCTCCAAGTCATTGCAGGGCGGAAGCGACGTCAAAACATCACTTCCACCCATAGCTCTTAAAGGGACATTTTATTATTATTATTTTTTTGTTTTGTTATTATTGCATTTTAATGTAAATATGAGATGTGAGGTCTTTTGGACCCCCAGATCTCATATTTAAGAGGACCTGTCATGCTTTTTTCTATTACAAGGGATGTTTACATTCCTTGTAATAGGAAAAAAAGTGACACAATTTTTTATTTTTTTTTAAAGAACAGTGAAAAAATAAAAGGTAAAATAAATAAGAAAAAAAAAAAACATTTTTTTAAACGCGCCCCGTCCCGCCGAGCTCGCATGCAGAAGCGAACGCATACATGAGCAGCGCCCGCATATGAAAACGGTGTTCAAACCACACATACAAGGTATCGCCGCGATCGGTAGAGTGAGAGCAATATTTCTAGCCCTAGACCTCCTCTGTAACTCAAAACATGCAACCTGTAAAAAAATTTAAACGTTGTCTATGGAGATTTTAAAGGGTAAAAGTTTGTCGCCATTCCACGAGGGGGCGCAATTTTGAAGCGTGACTTGTTGGGTATCAATTTACTTGGTGTAACATTATCTTTCACAATATAAAAAAAATTGGGCTAACTTTACTGTTGTCTTATTTTTTAATTCAAAAATCGCGATTTTGAATTCGCAGCAGTGTGAACCTAGCCTTAGTGCTATAAAAATGCACTAATTACTGTGAAAATGACACTGGCAGTGAGGGGGTTAACCTGTAGGGGGCTCTGAAGGGGTTACGTGGGACCTAATGAGTGATTCTTATTGTGTGGGGGCGTGGCTTAGTGTGTGACGTCACTGATCGTCGTTCCCTATGACAGATAGGGTGACCACATTTCCAAACTACCATTCAGGGACACCCTCCCTTCCCAAAAATCAGCTTGTGCTGTAACTAATCCCAGCACAGTGATTGGACACAAGAGGCGGGATTTATGATTTCTCCAATCACAAGCAGGGGGCGGGATTGTGCTTCTCCAGGCATTCCCGGCCAGGACAAGTACTGTCAGTGAGTAAAGCGGTGATGTGGCGGCCTTTTTTGAGGGCATCAGATTAGCCCGGGGGGTGGCTGTGTCAGTTTCATTCTCCGGGACAATGTATTGTCCTGGAATGAAGGTGCCCGGGACAGACCTGCAAAATGTGGGACTGTCCCGGGCAATCCGGGACACGTGGTCACCCTATAATGACAGGGAACAGACGATCAGTGACACTCTCACTAGGAAGAACGGGGAAAGGTTTGTTTACACTTACCTCTCCCCGTTCTTCAGCTCGTGGGCAGAGGCGGCTCTAGGCTTTCTGAGGCCTTAGGCAAATCTGAGACATAAGGCCCCATTCACATCCATAATGGGAAAAATAATTCAAGCGATAAAAATAAACTGTATAAATTGCATATATTAAGAGTTTTAAATTCTATGAACTATGAATTCTCTGTTTTATAGAATTTTCTCTAACCAATTCTTTAGGCAAATTAGGTGGCCGCGAGGCCCCTGTGGGGGCGAGGCCTAAGGCGACCGCCTAATTTGCCTAATTAGAGAGCCGCCTCTGCTCGTGGGACACCGGCGGCGATCGGGTCCGCGGGTCTCGCAAACGCGGTCACGGAGCTCGCGACAGGACCACATGGCGGCAAATTAAAATGGACGTATATGTACGCCCTTTTGCCTGTCCGTGCCATTCTGTCGACGTATATCTGCGTGCGGCGGTCGGCAAGTGGTTAAAGTAACACAGTGTCGCAAAAAAAGGGTCTGGACATAAAGGAGGGTAAATCTTCCAGAGGCCAAGTGGTTAAGTAGAAGGGATGTTGTTCTATTAGGAAGAAGGGGGGGGCATAGACTTTTGCTCTTGGTGCCAATACACAGCCATTGGCAGGCCCCCCTTACACGTTGGCATGGGCAACATTGTTTTATCTCCATTGTGCTGGATTTTTTTAGTCTAGTATGGATGCAACAAGCTAGAGATACAAGCCTCTAACACTTATTTCAAATGTTCTGCCATTACTCCAAGCTAGTTTACTAGATCATTAATTCAGAGATTAGTTTTAGACGCTAATATATGAACTTCTATTCCTAAAGACGAGGCAGTAACAGAGATTAAAAAGCTGATCCAGTAGCTGTGTCACACACAGAGGAACACATGAGCCGCTCAATGAACGGAGATGGGGGGAATAGAGACAGCTGATGGTTGGTTTGGGTCTCATATTTTGGTTTATTTCCTCGATTTTAGCTCTTGCAGCTGCAGCCAAGCCTCACACCCCCTCCATTTTTTTGTGGTAAGTGTGAAATTATGAGCAGCAGGCAACAAATATTTTAAATATTTAGCATTGCCATTTTGGAATGTATTCTGTGTTTTCGTATACAAGGGGACATTTAAGCTTTTATTATTTTGCAGCAAAATGATTTAATTAGTACCTGCTGGGCATAACAGACACGAAAACCACAAGTGCCACAAACCTTCAGCTTAAAGCAATGAGATATTTTGTAAATCTTATCATTAACCCATCCCTGCTATTCAATCACAACGAGAAAGAAAAAAAGGCTATAAATGGAGATGTTGGGGTGACGGATCATTTCCACGTGGACTCAACACCTAGTGACGTGAGAAAATCTCTTCTTCGTGGGCAACCAAAAACGAGTTTGGTGAGTCACTTATACTCCTAGGCTTATGTAGATAGTTAGCTTATATATAGGAAAAGTCTGAGTTTACCCCGCCATGTTTGTGTAAAGGCGAAAAATTCTCAAATGGTAAGGTACACTATATTGTCAAAAGTATTGGGACACCTGCCTTTACACTAGGGTGACCAGACATCCCTGGTTTCAGGGGACAGTCCCCGGATTGAGGACACTGTCCCCGGACCAAGTCTGTCCCCGGTTTTGTCCCCGGATTCGATTTGAACAGGGGCTGGGGCAATTTCAAAGACAGTCAGTGCAGAATAAAAAAAAAAAAAAAATCTGAATTATACACCCTCGCTCCGCCGCTCCTACAAGCTTAGGGGAGGGTGGGTGTATTTTTTTCCATTATCTGTGCCCCTTTCTGATGATTATGTGCTGGTCAGAGAGGCGGGAATATTTCTTCAGTTTCGGGTGCCCATTTAGCTCCGCTCGCATGTTCTTCTGCATTGGCTCAAGTCCTGGCCAGCCAACTGCCTGCTTATCTCCTTGCCTTCTCTGGTGGAGTGGTCTTCCTCCGCACCCCACCCAGTAGTAGACGGGGCCCGGAGAGTAAGACTTGACAGGCTGTGAGGTGGGCGGCGACGGGCAGAGAGTCGCTGATTGCCACCATTACTGGTAAAAAAAAAAATATGTCCCCGGATTAGATTTTAAAAATCTGGTCACCTTACTTTACACGCACATGAACTTTAATGGCATCCCAGTCTTAGCCTGTAGCAGTAGCAGCCTGTGCATTGTGGGCGCATGGGCGCTGCCCCCCCTAACACCGCCCTCCCTATCCATGCAAGCCTGTCAGGAAGCTCTCCTGTGCGCTGGTTCCTGACAGGCTTGCTCATCAGATGACTGATTCAAGAGTGAAGCTTGGTCACGCTACCCTATACGGGGGTTACACTGTGGACAGTCTACTTTTCTGCCTAGTTTATGCACCAGGCTCTGACCGATGCATACCCCCTGGCGTCTATAGCTCTACACACCTGAAGGAAACCCATTCATCTGCTTACCAGCAGCCTGTGCTCCATTCAAATTACCTCTCTCTTGTCTATTATGATTTTCACTTACCCAACTGGCCATTCTCTATAGATAAATTGCCAGTGTATTGGTATTCAGAGCCGCTTTGCATCTTTAATACGGCCTGTTTACTATTATGCTCCTGAAGAAGCGTTACGACACGCGAAACATGTAGAGCAGAGCAAGACTACGTTTCTACACACCGGACTCAGGAATAAGGCTACCCACTTCCTATATAGACTGTTTTATCAAATGCAATGTTTGATTGTTGGATATGTGTCTCTTATTTCAATTTTGAGCCTATCTATACTGTTGTATTTTTTGGAAGTGAGATGTTAGCACTACTAATGATCATTATAATGACATTTTTTGTATAAATGTAATTTTATATTTTTTTTCTACCAATAAAAACCCCTAGATTTTTACCTTATTTACCTATGTGCCGTTAAAAGTCCATCTTTTAGTTTAAATCAGTGTTCCTCCATAATTATTGGGACGTTGGCACATTTATACTAGTGCATCCACAGTGTCACCATGTGAGGATGCACATTTTAGCATTTCTCTTTAAATGCTCCAGTACTAGGCTTCCACAGTCCAAACCCCTCTGTTCTCATTGGCTGGGGAGAAGCTGTGAGCCATTTCATGAATGGAGAGAAGCATGGGGTGAGAACAGCCCAGGATGGGGAATTGTCTGTGCTTTGTGCTGGCAACATGGAATGGTAACTGAGCGCAGCGAGTTAAGAGGAGGAGAGTGCCGTCCTGTAGCCACGATAGGACCGATGTCACTGGTGAGGTAAGACACCGCTCAGTGTCTCCTAGTCAACAACTGTGATTCTCTTTAACCCCCCTCCCCCAACCCGAGGATGTCCACTTACCCCACTTCCCTGACAACTGGGGAAAAAACACACACCTCCAGGAGGTGACCTTCCCCCAACACCTGCCAACACTGACAGAGAAACCTTCAGAAATTGCTAAAACAAATCCCTTATCACCTCTTGAGGGGCTCCTGAGGGGCTGCAGGCTCCAGATTTTGTGTCACATGGCTTTGCCCCCCCAGATCTAAGTTGCGCCCCCCCCAAAGCCCCCTGACCACACCCTTCACCCTGGATGCTATGCCCGGCTGCTGAGCTCCTTTCCCATTACAGCACTCTATACTACTCCTCTCCCTAGGGCTAAAATCCCATTCTTTTTCAACACGATCTGCACAGTGTGTATCTGCCTAGTGCAACTACACTGCCGTACCAACCGGAGAATTTCACAGGTCAGAACATCAACATAAAAGCCAGATACACCCTGTGAAGTTTGACAGACTGTGTGTAAAGGAATGTGATTTCAGCCCTGTGTAGTGTGGGGGGAGGAGCTGTATACAGTGCTGGGATGGGAAAGGAGCTTTTCCAAGTGACCTGCCAGGGGTCCATGTCCTCTGATTCTCCAGCGGTGATCCCTGTCCTCTGATTCTCCAGCAGTGACCCCTGTCCTCTGATTCTCCAGTGGTGACCCCTGTCCTCTGATTCTCCAGTGGTGACCCCTGTCCTCTGATTCTCCAGCGGTGATCCCTGTCCTCTGATTCTCCAGCGGTGATCCCTGTCCTCTGATTATCCAGTGGTGACCCCTGTCCTCTGATTCTCCAGCGGTGACCCCTGTCCTCTGATTCTCCAGCGGTGACCCCTGTCCTCTGATTCTCTAGCGGTGACCCCTGTCCTCTGATTCTCCAGGGGTGATCCCTGTCCTCTGATTCTCCAGCGGTGATCCCTGTCCTCTGATTCTCCAGCGGTGATCCCTGTCCTCTGATTCTCCAGCGGTGATCCCTGTCCTCTGATTCTCCAGCGGTGATCCCTGTCCTCTGATTCTCCAGCGGTGATCCCTGTCCTCTGATTCTCCAGCGGTGATCCCTGTCCTCTGATTCTCCAGCGGTGATCCCTGTCCTCTGATTCTCCAGCGGTGATCCCTGCCCTCTGATTCTCCAGCGGTGATCCCTGTCCTCTGATTCTCCAGCGGTGATCCCTGTCCTCTGATTCTCCAGCGGTGATCCCTGTCCTCTGATTCTCCAGCGGTGATCCCTGTCCTCTGATTCTCCAGCGGTGATCCCTGTCCTCTGATTCCCCAGCGGTGATCCCTGTCCTCTGATTCTCCAGCGGTGATCCCTGTCCTCTGATTCTCCAGCGGTGATCCCTGTCCTCTGATTCTCCAGCGGTGATCCCTGTCCTCTGATTCTCCAGCGGTGATCCCTGTCCTCTGATTCTCCAGCGGTGATCCCTGCCCTCTGATTCTCCAGCGGTGATCCCTGTCCTCTGATTCTCCAGCGGTGATCCCTGCCCTCTGATTCTCCAGCGGTGATCCCTGTCCTCTGATTCTCCAGCGGTGAGCCCTGTCCTCTGATTCTCCAGCGGTGACCCCTGTCCTCTGATTCTCCAGCAGTGACCCCTGTCCTCTGATTCTCCAGCGGTGATCCCTGTCCTCTGATTTTCCAGCGGTGACCCCTGTCCTCTGATTCTCTAGCGGTGATCCCTGTCCTCTGATTCTCCAGCGGTGACCCCTGTCCTCTGATTCTCCAGCGGTGACCCCTGTCCTCTGATTCTCCAGCGGTGACCCCTGTCCTCTGATTCTCCAGCGGTGACCCCTGTCCTCTGATTCTCCAGCGGTGATCCCTGTCCTCTGATTTTCCAGCGGTGATCCCTGTCCTC
Organism: Rana muscosa; assembly: GCA_029206835.1. Lineage (NCBI taxonomy): Eukaryota > Metazoa > Chordata > Amphibia > Anura > Ranidae > Rana > Rana muscosa. The sequence goes on from CM055124.1 coordinate 298,318,531, forward strand.
TGATTCTCCAGCGGTGATCCCTGTCCTCTGATTCTCCAGCGGTGATCCCTGTCCTCTGATTCTCCAGCGGTGATCCCTGTCCTCTGATTTTCCAGCGGTGATCCCTGTCCTCTGATTCTCCAGCGGTGATCCCTGTCCTCTGATTCTCCAGCGGTGATCCCTGTCCTCTGATTCTCCAGCGGTGATTCCCGTCCTCTGTTGTAAGGAAGAACTCCGGGAACTCAAAACTCTTAAGCCACTTTGAGTATCTTGGCGTGCGGTGTGTGCATCTGCACGCACGGTGAATGTTGTGGGTGGTAGTGAAGGGGGGGGGCAGGTCAACTTTTGCATCGGGGCCCACAAGCTTCAAGCTACGCCTCTGGGGCCAAGCCCAACTCCTGAAAAACAACCCCACACCATAATCCCCCCTCCACCAAATGATTTGGACCAGTGCACAAAGCAAGGTTCCTACAGACATGGATGACCGAGTTTGGGGTGGAGGAACCTGACTGGCCTGCACAGAGTGGTGCGCTAGGTGCGTTTACCAAATTTATTTCACAGTTTTTTTTTCCTGGTGAAAAGGCGTTCAGAAAAGGTGGGCAAATGGCAAGTGTGCATGAGGCCTCAATCTGCTCTAAAAACAAAAAATGTAGACCAACAACTTCCTTATTCTTGAATGCTTGTTGTACCTCTTAAAGTAAGCTGTATCTTGGACTTCACTGCACAGACTCTGGCTCTCACAGAATACCCAGTTTTACTGCTGCCTGCGGTGTCACTGATACATTTTACTATAATGACCCTAATAAAATTCATGTTTTCCTCTACTATAAATCAAAACCCTATGTTGCCTTTGCAATGTGAAGTGCTTATATCCAATAAAAAAATGTAATTTCTTAATTGGGATGAGTCCCACATCATGAAGAAGCTCTAGGACCAGTTAGAGATGCAGGATGTTCTCTCTCTATATACCAATGGTGGCTGGTGCTCAGAATTTTTGGGGGGGCACAAACTGAAAAAAAAAATCATCAATTGCCGCCACTGTGCCCATTAAACGCAGCCACTGTGCCCAAACGCCACCAGTTTGCCCCCTCAAATGCAGCCAGTTTGTCCCCAAATGCAGCCAGTTTGTCGCCAAATGCAGCAAGTTTGTCCCCAAATGCAGCCAGTTTCCCCCCAAATGCAGCCAGTTTCCCCCCAAATGCAGCCAGTTTGTCCCCAAATACAGCCAGTTTGTCCCCAAATGCAGCCAGTGTGTCCCCAAATACAGCCAGTTTGTCCCCAAATACAGCCAGTTTGTCCCCAAATGCAGCCAGTTTCCCCCCAAATGCAGCCAGTTTGTCCCAAATGCAGCCAGTTTCCCCCCAAATACACCCAGTTTGTCCCCAAATACAGCCAGTTTGTCCCCAAATGCAGCCAGTGTGTCCCCAAATGCAGCCAGTGTGTCCCCAAATACAGCCAGTTTGTCCCCAAATACAGCCAGTGTGTCCCCAAATGCAGCCAGTTTGTCCCCAAATGCAGCCAGTTTCCCCCCAAATGCAGCCAGTTTGTCCCCAAATGCAGCCAGTTTGTCCCCAAATACACCCAGTTTGTCCCCAAATGCAGCCAGTTTCCCCCCAAATGCAGCCAGTTTGTCCCCAAATGCAGCCAGTTTCCCCCCAAATACACCCAGTTTGTCCCCAAATGCAGCCTGTTTGTCCCCAAATACAGCCAGTTTGTCCCCAGCCCGGCACTTACCTTCCTCGGGTCAGCGCCGTCCTCCTCCACGCTCCCTCATGTCTTCTTCCATCCTCGATGTCTTCTCCCGCCCTCGATGTCGCTTCAGCCAATCAGGTTACCGGTAACCAGACCCAGTGAACCTGACTGGCTGAGATGCGTGTCAGTGTTAACCAGGGAACGCACAGCCCGTGCGTCCCCTGGTTAATTATTTGGAAGTCGATTACAGCCCACAGGCTGTAATCGGCAAGCCTATCAGAGCCGCTGGCTCTGATAGGCACTTCCAAAAACCAACCAGCCGCTGTTATTCAGATGGCCGGCTCTCGCCAGTGGGCCGGCCATCTGAATAGTGGGCGGCAGCGGCGCCGGCGACAATACATACATTCATGCAATGCATGAATGTATGTATTGTTGACTTGAGTGACGGTGCAGGGGAGAGAGGGGGCGGCGCTCCCGCGCCCACTATGGACGCACCGCCACGGCTATATACTGTATTGATGTCACCAGACCAACCCTGAAAAAGCATTGCTTTACTACTTTCACAAACGTTCATAAATATTATGAAGGAGAGGCACTAGAAACTTGATTTCCATACCTAAAAAGTTGGGCAGAGGACAAAAACCTATCTAGTATTCTGAATCTCATAAGGTATAACACAGATTTTAGGAAAAGGCCAACAAATCATCCCCGAAACCCAAAAAGGTGAACTTTACTCACCCACAAGCTAGATCTTGGGCATACATGTACGTTCTTGCAGGAACTTGACATACAGGGCTCACTAGTGCAGGATTAGTCCCATACCTGAGTGATTTGAAGCTTCATCAGAAGTGTTTCAAAACTTGACAATGGGATCTTCGTTATTTTCACTGGTGACCATTCACTCCTGAGCTCAGTGTAGCTTGAAGCTCAGTGCTTGAAAAAGTACACAAACGTCTTTTTTGGGGCATTTTTGTCCCAAAAAACTTCAATGAGTGCGCCTGAAATTTGTATAAAAAATATGCAATTTTTGTTTTGTTTTCCTGCCTATTATCTAGCTTTCTATTGGCTGAAAATAATTAAAAAAGAAAGTTTAAGCCTAAAATGCATGCAAGAAGCTAAAAAAAAAAACCTGTACGGGTGTAAAAATAAATAAATAAAAAGAAACGCCCCTGAAAAACGACCAAGGTTGCTCAGTTCATGTGTGAATGGAGGCTAAAGTTGCCATGGAAAAACTGCCTGCAAGTGAATGCAGTCGTTACATTGGTCTTTTGGTAAGTAAGCATTCTGCTTGACCCTTCGTCAAGGGAATTCATGAAACTTAAGCAACAGCCCATTGCTGCACGGTATTATGAAATATGACATCACTGGTATGACATGCAATATGATAATAAACACCTGTTCTTTTCCGTTTTCCTTGTTTTAAACCCATTCTGGTATTCAACCATCTCAGATAGGCAAATGTCTCTGACCACAAATTGATACTGCTACATTTTTATTCATGAAATATCTCTGAAGTTCGTTTTCCAATGGGCAGCAAGATGCTACCCATCTGGAATCATCAAAATAACGAATATTGTTGCCTTTGCTTTGCCATGTTGAACAGAGTGCCGTCTCTATCTCTTGTTTTATCAAAGTCATTTTAATGTTTAATATCATAACAAGCATTTCATATGGATGCTACTAACCAGCAGGGGTAGCTATACACTGTTTTCCACATGTACCTGACTATTAACAGCTGCTTTGTTGCAAAAAAGAAAGATGTTCACTAGGCTCAGTAGTTCAAGCTCCAGTTTAGGTACATAACAGGACAAGGACAACCCTTTGCTCCCTACTCTTTTCTTTTACAAAATGTTTTATTTGAAAAATAATTTGATCAGACAGATTAGGTAAACAATGAGATGGTTACATTATCTGCTTGCTGACCAGCGCACGCAGATATACGTCAACAGCATGGCACGGACAGGCAAAAGGACGTTTATATACGTCCCCTTTAAGAAGCGGCATTGTGGACGCGCGCCCGCCGCGAACTCCGTGAGCCCGACCGCAGGTCCCACAGACTCGATGTCTGCTGGGATACACGCGATCGTCTCACGGTGAGGAAGGATGGGGAAATGCTGATGTAAACAAGCATTTCCCCAGTCTTCCTAGTGACAGGACAGTGACAGTGATCACAGCTTTCTGTAATCGGAAGCTGTGATCACTGTCGTGTCACACACAGCCCATCCCCCCTACAGTTAGAAGCACTCCCCAGGACACACTTAACCCCTACAGCGCCACCTAGTGGTTAACCCCCTTCACTGCCAGTGTCATTTTCACAGTAATCAGTGCATTTTTATAGCACTGATCGCTGTATAAGTGACAATGGTCCCAAAAATGTGTCAAAAGTGTCCGATGTGTCCGCCATAATGTCGCAGTCACGATAAAAATCGCTGATTGCCGCTATTACTAGTAAAAAAATTAATTAATAATAAAAATGCCATAAATCTATCCCCTATTTTGTAGACGCTATAACTTTTGCGCATACTAGGGCTGTGCCGGCTTCTGGGTCTTAAGGGAGTTCCGTCGGAGATCCGGTGACGTCACGGACACTGGCGGGGCTTGCCGTGTCCATCTGAAGGGCTCCTTTGCTGTGCCTTCATATCTGCATGACGGCGGGACCTTACTATCTGCCACACACAAGGGCTGTTACACTTCCCTCTATCACTTCCCTCTATCAACCTGGGATTCTACAGCCATCCACTGTGAGTTGTGATAGTTCCCTTCACGGGACATCTACATGCCGATGGACTGATCTTAACCCCTCCTCATCTGGATTCAGCAGTGGTATCGTTGTACACATTTTTATACCAGTACCATACTTAGCTACATGTTTTTATGACTGCTTTTGCTACCGTTAGGTATTCCTCGCTTTTTTAGATTTTTTAGATTTTATCTCCAGTGCAATATTTATTTTGTTACCTACTTGAAGACTATGAAAGTTTTAATGCTATTCCCATCGAGCGCTCCCTTTGTGTGTTTTTTGTATCCTGCTATCCATTTTTCCAGTGGTTGGGAGCTGCACTGGGAATCGGCCTGCAAGGAGATCAGCTAAAAGTAGTTGGATCTGTATGTGCGTTATAATTAATCGAAATTAGTCGATAAAAATAAAAAAAAACGATTAATCGAACACGAAATTTTTAATCAGTAACAGCCCTAGCGCAAACCAATCAATATACGCTTATTGCGATTTTTTTTTTTACCAAAAATATGTAGAAGAATACATATCGGCCTAAACTGTGAAAAAAAATTGTTTTTTATATATTTTTTGGGGATATTTATTATAGCAAAAAGTAAAAAATATTGAATTTTTTCAAAATTGTCGCTCTATTTTTGTTTATAGCGCAAAAAATAAAAACCACAGAGGTGATCAAATACCACCAAAGGAAAGCTCTATTTGTGGGAAAAAATGGACATCAATTTTGTTTGGGAGCCACATCGCACGACCGCGCAATTGTCACTTAAAGCGACGCAGTGCCGAATCACAAAAAGTGCTCTGGTCTTTGGCCAACGAAATGGTCCGGGGCTGAAGTGGTTAAGGAAAAATCCCAACAAAGGGATACAAGAAAAAAATTGTATAGCTTCTAAATTCAACTTATCGTAGTAACTAAACATTTAAACATGTTAACGTTGGACGTCTATATGGGTAAGTATACAATATATTGTTAGAAGGATGCGATTGCTGTAGCCATCCACACCCAAACCATGCCGCTCCCTACTCTTTTGAAATGGGACAGTCAGAAAGATGTAGCTGAAAGCAAATAGTTTCTGCTGCTCTCTTTCTATTTAGTAAAAACATCATTGTTTTCCACCAGACAGTGCTATAGGTGCACTCTCTCTACTATTAAATGCTTACTTGAAAAACAAAGATTATATGTAAAAACCAAAAGCAAAAAGAAAAAAACCCCAAACCAGAATAGTTTACCTGTAAAGCCTCGTACACACGATCGGATATCCTATGGATTCTAATCCGAAGGTTTTGTCCATCGGAAATCCGATGAAGCTGACTTCCATCAGTCTTGCCTACACACCATCAGTCAAAAAAAACGACTGTTCCAAACGCGGTGACGTAAAACACTCCGATGAGCCGAGAAAAATTAAGTTCAATGCTTCTGAGCATGGGTCGACTTGACTTGATTCTGAGCATGCGTGGGTTTTTTACCCGATGGACTTGCCCATAGACGATCGGAATTTGCTATCGGTTTTTGATCCATCGGAAAAATTTAAAACATGTTCTATTTTTTAAAACCGATGGAAAAAAGACCGATGGGTCCCATACACGATCGGTTTGTCCGATGAAAAAAGTCCATCGGACTGTTTTCATCGGTAAAACCGATCGTGTGTACAGGGCTTAAGTAATTTTGCTGACACTCTTCACACATTACTTTGTCTGGGTATGCATGCAAGTAAAAAAAATAAATGATAGTCAAAACTTTTTCCAGCTTTACAAAAGTATCAGATAACTTCAAAGGCTAGTTGATTATAAAACTAGATAACGGAATATTCTATGGCTTTCTCCCTTGCGTAATTCTGGATGGTATATATAAAAAAAAAATATCCGTACTGTAATGGCAATGAAAAAAAATAAAACCTAATGCCTGACATTCGTTTTAGAATGGCAATAAAAGATAATGTTACTAGTAAAAGTTGAAGCCGGCTTCCATTATATCTCAGCCTTGCTGGGTTCTTATTGCTCTAGGTTTCGGGAAAGAGGCTGTCCACCGTGGATGCAGTGACCCTGTGGACAATGACACGAAATGATAAATATAAATCCTTATGGGACTTAATGATTTTATTATAAGGGATATTTGTATATATATATATATATATATATATATATATATATATATATATATATACAGTATATATATCCTTTTCAAGCTTAATTATTTAATTCAACAACCATAATGGAGCATCACAAAATGTAGTTTCACCTGCCCCTTCCCTCATTACAAATTGTGAGAGTGAGCCTAACGATCGTCGGATGAGATGCAACCAACAGTATATAAATTTTTTCTTTTCTAATTGATTTTTTTTTTTTTTTTTATAGAACAACTAAGATATATGCACAAAAACCAACATTGTAAAAATAAACAGAGTATATTGTGGCAGCGGAGTAGAAGGTCTAAGAGTTATCATAAATTTCCGAGAGGGAAATACTTTGCATTTGCTAGTAATTCCCCACAATAAACCTGACCTGCTATTTAGCCAAATTAACTGGCCACGGAAAGTGGATGAACTCTGACCCCTTGCATATTACATCAACTTCGGCAGCAGAATATTCCGCAGGCGTGCATTAAGATACGAAGCTGAAGTCTACAGGAAAATAGCAGAAGGTTGAGAGAATGTTAGATGAAGATGACGTGTTTAACCCAGTCTGTCAATCCCTCCACTGGCTTCCGCTCACCCAACGAATTAAATTCAAAATACTAACAACTGCCTACAAAGCCACCGACAACTCTGCCCCCAGCTACATCAATGACCTAGTCTCTAAATACCAACCTAATCGTTCTCTTCGTTCCTCTCAAGACCTCCTCCTGCTCTCTAGCTCTCTCATCACCTCCTCCCATGCTCGTCTCCAGGACTTTTCCAGAGCCTCTCCGAGCCTATGGAACTCCTTACCCCCAATCTGTCCGTCTATCTCCTTCTCTATTAGCTTTTAGAGCATCCCTAAAAACCCTCCTCTTCAGAGAAGCCTATCCTACCCACACCTAACAACTGTATTTTAATTTTGTCCACCTGATCATCCCCCACAGCTACTACCCTTTGTTTCACATGACCCTCCCTTCTAGACTGTAAGCTCCCTGATCCCTCTGTATTGAATTGTATTGTGATTGTACTGTCTTCCCTGATGTTGTAAAGCGCTGCGCAAACTGTTGGCGCTATATAAATCCTGTATAATAATAATAATAATAATAATCTTCAAATATGTGTGCTGTCACTATTAACTCTATTCAGTATAACAATCACTGCAACACTTTTGGCACATTCAGTTTTTTCCATTAGTCAGTGTAGCATTGACTGAAGTGAACGCCCAACTCAGCTAAATGCCTGTTACTCAATAGATAGTTGTTGAGGTTACTGAGGAGGAGGTTCACCTGCTCAAATAAATTGCAAAACCTGTAATGCCGCGTACACACGACCGTTTTCAATGTCATGGAAAAAAACAACGTTTTTCTCAACGTGATTCTTCTCAAGCCTGCCTTGCCTACACACTATCATGAAAAAAAAATGCTAGAGCAAAGCGCGGTGATGTACGAAACGTACGACGGCACTATAAAGGGGAAGTTCTATTCGGATTGCGCCACCCTTTGGGCTGCTTTTGCTGATCCTCGTGTTAGTAAAGTTTGGTGAGAGACGATTTGCGCTTTTCAGCCTCGTGCTCTTCAGTCTGTTACAGCGTGACGAATGTGCTATCTCCATTATGAGCGCTAGTTTTACCAGAACGAGCGCTCCCGTCTCATCACTTGCTTCTGAGCATGCACGTTTTTTTTCACGTCGTTAAAGCCTACACACGGCCGTTTTTCATGACGAGAAAAACGACGACGTGAAAAACGACGAGAAAAATTAGAGCATGTTCCAAATTTTTAATGCCCATTTTTCACGTCGTGAAAAATGCTCTGGAGCCCACACACAATTGTTTTTAATGACCATTTTAAAAAAAGGGCATTTTTCTCTTCATGAAAAATGGTCGTGTGTACGCGGCATAACACCTAAATAGGCAGGAGGTAGATCACCGTAGGGCTTCATTGAATACCTTTGCCCAAGAAACGCAAATATACAGTCAGCGCTAAAGTACTCCAAAGACCCAGAAATGAGACACGGCTGAAACAAGATGTGACTTGCAGGTTTATCTGTCAGAAGCGTATGCGCTTCTGGCCTGTCATAGCTGCTAGTTCCAGCATCCTGGTTTTGGCTGTGGTTTTCTCCTTGTCTGTCTGTCCAACTTCAAGGTGACTGATTGTGGCCAGACTCTGGGTGGAGACCAAACCTGATATAAGCTAGCCAATCTTGCAGTCTCATGCCGCGTACACACGACCGTTTTTAATGTCATTGAAAAAAAATGCATTTTTCTCGACGTGATTCTTCTCAAGCCTGCCAGCCTACACACTATCGTGGAAAAAAGTGCTCGAGTAAAGCGCAGTGACGTACAACACGTACGACGGCACTATAAAGGGGAAGTTCCATTCGGATGGTGCCACCCTTCCTGTTAGTAAAGTTTGTTGAGCGACGATTCGCGCTTTTCAGCCTCGTGCTTTTCAGTCCGTTACAGCGCGACGAATGTGCTATCTCCATTACGAACGCTAGTTTTACCAGAACGAGCGCTCCCGTCTCATACTTGATTCTGAGCATGCGCATTTTTTTTCACGTCGTTAAAGCCCACACACAGCTGTTTTTCATGATGAGAAAAACGACGATGTAAAAAACGACGTGAAAAATTAGAGCATGTTCCAATTTTTTCATGCCCGTATTTCACGTCGTGAAAAATGCCCTGAAGCCCACACACGATCGTTTTTAATGACCATTTAAAAAAATTAAATTTTTCTCGTCATTAAAAAGGGTCATGTGTACACGGCATCATACTTGTGATAGAGTGTGTAATACCTGACCAAGCTGCCTGTTTGTTTGCCCTGCTCTGCTAGATTGGATTTCCCTGTGTATGACCTCCGATCCATGCTGGATCATGTACCTCATAGACCAAGGATATGCAATTAGCGGACCTCCAGCTGTTGCAAAACATGCCTCTGCCTGTGGGTGTCATGCTTGTGGCTGTCAGAGTCTTGCTATGCCTCATGGGACTTGTACTTCTGCAACAGCTAGAGGTCCGCTAACTGTCATAGACTTCTGTAACAATTGGCAGTGATCAGGTGATAAGGAGCCAGTCTTACCATTACTCTGAGATCAGGAGCTGTTGGTGACAGCTTGGTCTTTGTACTGGAAGGGGTGCCTTATTGAGCATGCTACCAGCACAAACACATGCCACATATATGTGGCGCAACAGAAGAAACGTGATGCTGCAAATATTACGTCATCGTCAGGTGTGCTGTCGTTTGAGGGCACCCCTGACGCAGCTAGACGGTACCCTGGTCCAGAAAGGTTGACTTGGATGCAGGAAAATTCATTCAGAAGTTTGTGTCTTACCTTCAGTTTTATCTTTAAAGGTGAATTCCAAGCAAAGGGCTTAGTATACGAAATACATACAGTATATCAGAGCTGTTTTGTTCTGAGGTTTACACAGCTCTACCACAAAGGTCAGGCAGTGGAGAACTCATTTTTCTCTGCTACTGTTTAGTAACACTTACAGATATTGTCCCTCCCCCAGTCTGTAACTGGACTGTAAATTAGAAGCAGCAGACTGATGGGCACAGCATATTGGCTTATTGTTTTGCTTCTTCCTCCCTCAGCCTGAGCTCTGCTGTACAGGGACTGCAAGAGGCTAATACTTCGGAAGGTACTTACACTCAGTGGCGGCTAGTGCTCAATATTTTGGGGGGGCGGCAAACAAACCTGCCCCACCCGCGCAGAAGGCGGATGGCAGTGATCAGTGCCCCCTTCCCCAACGGGAGACAGGCGACGGTGATCAGTGCCCTCCCAGCCCCCCCCGCAGGATACGAAAGGCAGTAATCAGTGGCATGTCCCCCCAGACCCCCCCCGGCGGGAGTCGGACAGCGGCATTCAGCGGCCTTAGGAGGCCGATCCTGCTTTTCGCTCCAGCTTGCCAAGGGAAGAGCCGGGGCTACTGCTTCTCCTCCCGGCTGAACAGGAAGTGGGTCCTGAGATCTGATTTGCCGGGGAGTCCCAAGACTCCCTGGCCAATCAGGTCTCAAGACCCGCTTTCTGATTGTCGGGGAGGAGAATCAGGAAGACAATAGCAAATATTAATTTGCTATTGTCACACAACTGGGTGGACTCAGGACGCTGTGCTCTGCGCCCTGAGCCCACCCTTTTTTAAGCCAACTAGAGCCTCAGGTTCTAATCATGTGCTTAAAAAAATAAATAAATATTGAAATCCATGCGTCCGGCGTCCTGCATGGAGATTAGGGGATGGGTGCATGGATTAGGGAGGCGGCACTCCTGCGCCCCTAATATATGGGCCGCCACTGCTTACACTGCTGGTATAAATTTAAAAAAAAGGCATTTATTACAGGTAAATGCATTTCATATTGATAAACAAAGAGTTGCATTTAAGTGGTACTCAACTTCTTCCACCCCTCCCCATGTTTTTTTCTCTATTATCTTTATTCCTGAGTTCTCTTTAAAACACGTACTCACCCCCACAGGGAATCTAGCATTATTCCTCTGAGATCTGCTATTCGGCCATACAGCGGGTCCCCTGCCACCATCTTAGTTCTTTTAAGCTGGCTGCCTCTTCAGGGCCCTCCCTATGGCCACTCTATGTGTTAGTCCTGCTTTCTCCTGTAAGAATCCCAGGAGGCTGCAGGACCAGGTAGATGTCATTCAAGACTAGGCTGGAACGGCAGCAGGGGTGAGGCCAAAAAATAAATAAAAAAATTATTGGGGGAAAATGGGACTAACTCCCTTTTGGGATTTGAGTTCCACTTTAACTTGTATCTTTTATATCTGCCTGGGGTTCAGATTTACCAGTTGGAATACAGAATATGAGCTGTACTGTGTGTGTACTACTTAGCTTTATTCTTGTAATGGTCTTGTAATTTACAGATGTTGCTGTGTATGGTTATTTTTTTATATTTTCATTGAAGGTTGTCTATGGTGGAATTTTACAGATGGTGCAACAATTTAACTAATAGCACCACTGCCACCTTCAGGTTTTAAAATTGGTTAAACTGGCTGCTAATATTGAGAAAGTAGATCCTTAATACTGTATATAACTTTTTTTTTAACTTATGTGGAGAGTTTCATTAATGAACTGAAACTTCTACAACACGTTTGCAGATGAGGGGGGGTAGGTACTGGTAACTAAGCAATGCCCCTACAAGGGCACATGCCTGGAGGCAGCGGGCACCCCCTAGCTTTGAATCGCTCTAGAATTTGCAGCTGGACTGAGTGGTGAATATATGAACATTTTTATTGGCATGTTACAGATTGGGGCTGAATTGTTTGTAAAAAATAAATAAATAAAAAAATTAAGATAAAAGGTCCACTTTGATGACTCTTATTTACATACGCTGCAAATATTTTTTGGCTCTATGATCATTAAATCCCTAAATCCTTACTCACCAATAATCGTATGCTTTGTTTAACTAGCTATTTACATTTGTTTTTTGTTTTTTATTTGTATTCATATAACGTGTTATTTTTTTTCCATATAACTTGTATTGTAAACCAGAAAATTGACAAAATTATATAATCTTGCATTAGAATACAGATGTGACTTATGCCTTGTTCACACGATCGGAATTTCCGATGGAAAAAGTCAGACGGAAATACCGACGGAGTTAGAAAGAGAACGAAACGGAAATTCCGTTCGTCTGTATGGAACTCCGACTGAGAAAAAAACAGAATCAAGTCGACGCATGCTCGGAAGCATTGAACTTAATTTTTCTCGTCGTAGTGTTGTACGTCACTGCGTTCTTGACGGTCGGAATTTGGCGTGACAGTGTGTATGCAAGACAGCTTGAACGGAATTCCGTCGGAAAAATACGTCAGAGTTTATCCCGACGGAAAATCAGATCGTGTGTACGAGGCATAAGATATCTGATCAGCAAATGAAGAACAGCGGCACTCATATTTAGTCTTTAGTTAGTTACTGTATATACTCGAGTATAAGCCGAGTTTTCAGCACATTTTTTTGTGCTGAAAATGCCCCCCTCGGCTTATATTTGAGTCACCTTTTTGTGCCTGATCTCCCAGACTTTGGGGACCCGTGTAGCCCCACTTTTCCTCTACAAGTGTGCAAAGTTTTTTGTCCGGGGGACCTACGGCCGGTGAGCACAGAATTTTCAAAGCTGGGCACCCCTTCCATAGACTCCCATGTTAAACGGTCATTTCTCCGGTAACTTTGGGAACCCGGTACTGGTTGGTCATAGGTCCCCTTGACCCGAAACTTGGCACCCATGTAGGCCAATTCCTCCTCTATAAGTGTGCAAGGTTTTTTGTCTGGGGGACCTACGGCCGGGGAGCACCGATTTTTCAAAGCCGGGCACCCCTTCCTTAGACTCCCATGTTAAACGTCAGTCTAGTCATGGGCACAGTGAGGCATGGGCACAGTGAGGCATGCACATGGACACAGTGAGGCATGGACACAGTGAGGCATGGGCACAGTGAGGCATGCACATGGGCACAGTGAGGAAATATGAGGCACAGTGAGGCATGCAGATGGACACCCTAGGCTTATACTCGAGTCAATAAGTTTTCCCAGTTTTTTGTGGTAAAATTAGGTGCCTCGGCTTATATTCATGTCGGCTTATACTCGAGTATATACGGTAGTTAGTTTTTTAGCTCGCCTGTATAATGCATCAAAAATTATACAAGCAACCAAACTTATCAAAGTTTTCTGATGTATACAACATGAGTAGACATTAGGTAAAGATAAATAGAAAAGTGTAACAATTGGAACAAGAACAAGGCCAGGCACTGCAAATATGTTTAGGCGTCCAAATTCAAGAACCTATAATGATATCCCTTTTGGTCTGTTAGATGTCCAAAATATTTTGTGATAGAATTGATAGGCTAGGGACCCACCGTTGGTATTGGGAGGGGTCAAAATCTCCAAGTAATGGAGAGCTTGGATATAGTTGAGGTTAACTCGGTCCCTTTAGAATAGAATAATAAAAGTAAGAAAAGATCCAGCTATGGTGAGAAGAATTGGATGCGGGAAGACCATTCTGGACTCCATAGGCTGATAAGTCACCAATTACAGTATTTGTCCTAGTACCTTTTAGTTACACAAAGCCACAGGTTTTCATTGTACACCATTACAACCTTCTAGCTTCCAGCCTCCTAATGACCAAAGGCATTGATAAGGAGGGTATCAGTTGTCTGCATATCATCATTGTTTGACCCTCCCTTGCCTCTCTCTTTGGGGTCCCACTAGTTAAGTGAGACCCCAAACATTCCAAACATTGGAATACTAGTCAGTACCAGTTTGTGAAAGAGTATTTGCTTTGGAAGAATAAATCCCTTTTAACATTGGGTGTCCTACGTGTATTTATGTTGCTGCAGTATGTAAAACTATTAGAATAGTTTTTACATTTTAGAATGGGGCACCTCAAGACTGTCCATAATTTTGGAGGGTGCCCTGAGATTGCCCATCATTTTAAAGGGTGCCTTGACCGAAAAAGTTTGAGGGACACTGCTCTAGTGTATTCCATTAAGATCCCAAAAACATCCACTGCTCAAGCTATGAAAAAAGTGAGGCATCTTCCCCAAGACATGTTGGATTTATTTGATGCTCTTAACAAATATATGTTTCAAAAAGTTTAATGGTGTAGGTGTAGTGATCATTTTACTAGGTACCCACCCCCCATTTTATCTTTTGTGATGGAGGGCTCTGTGATATGGGGGCTCTGTGATGGTGGGCTCTGTGAGAGGGGGGGCTTTGTGATATGGAAGCTCTGTGATGGGGGGCTCTGTGAGAGGGGGGCTCTGTGATATGGGAGCTCTGTGATAGTGGGCTCTGTGATATGGGAGCTCTGTGATGGGGGGCTCTGTGATGGAGGGCTCTGTGATGGAGGGCTCTGTGAGAGGGGGCTCTGTGAGAGGGGGGCTCTGTGATATGGGAGTTCTGTGATATGGGGGCTCTGTGATGGAGGGCTCTGTGATGGAGGGCTCTGTGATATGGGGAGGGCTCTGTAAATGGAGAGGAGTCTGTGATGGGAGATGGGGGTCTCTGATGGGGGGTCTGTGAGGCTCTGTGATGGAGAGGAATCTGTGAGGCTATGTGATGGAGAGGAATCTGTGATGGGGGGATCTTTGAGGCTCTGTGATGGAGAGGAATCTGTGATGGAGAGGAGTCTGTTATAGTGAGGAATCTGTGATGGGGGACTCTGTGAGAGGGGGGGCTCTGTGATATGGGAGCTCTGTAATGGGGGGCTCTGTGATATGGGGGCTCTGTGATGGTGGGCTCTGTGAGAGGGGGGGCTCTGTGATATGGAAGCTCTGTGATGGGGGGCTCTGTGAGAGGGGGGCTCTGTGATATGGGAGCTCTGTGATAGTGGGCTCTGTGATATGGGAGCTCTGTGATGGGGGCTCTGTGATGGAGGGCTCTGTGATGGAGGGCTCTGTGAGAGGGGGCTCTGTGAGAGGGGGGCTCTGTGATATGGGAGTTCTGTGATATGGGGGCTCTGTGATGGAGGGCTCTGTGATGGAGGGCTCTGTGATATGGGGAGGGCTCTGTAAATGGAGAGGAGTCTGTGATGGGAGATGGGGGTCTCTGATGGGGGGTCTGTGAGGCTCTGTGATGGAGAGGAATCTGTGAGGCTATGTGATGGAGAGGAATCTGTGATGGGGGGATCTTTGAGGCTCTGTGATGGAGAGGAATCTGTGATGGAGAGGAGTCTGTTATAGTGAGGAATCTGTGATGGGGGACTCTGTGAGAGGGGGGGCTCTGTGATATGGGAGCTCTGTAATGGGGGGCTCTGTGATATGGGAGCTCTTTGATATGGGAGCTCTGTGACATGGGGGCTCTGTGATGGAGGGCTCTGTGATGGAGGGCTCTGTGAGAGGGGGGGCTCTGTGATATGGGGAGGGCTCTGTGATGGAGAGGAGTCTGTGATGGGGGCGGGGGTCTCTGATGGGGGATCTGTGAGGCTCTGTGATGGAGAGGAATCTGTGAGGCTCTGTGATGGAGAGGAATCTGTGATAAGGGGGGCTCTGTGATGGAGAGAAATCTGTGATGGGGGGGATCTTTGAGGCTCTGTGATGGAGAGGAATCTGTGATGGAGAGGAGTCTGTTATAGTGAGGAATCTGTGATGGGGGGATCTTTGATGGAGAGGAGTGTGTGACGCGGAGGGGGATCTGTGAGGGAGAGGAGTCTGTGATGGGGGGGATCTGTGATGAAGAAGAGTCTGTAATAGGGGGATTTGTGATGGGGGGGATCTGTGATGGGGGGGATCAATAATGGAGAGGAGTCTGTGATGAGGGGGCTCTGTGATGGGGGCTCTCTGATGGAGGGGCTCTGTGATGATGAGGAGTCAGGCCCCCCCAACAGTCTGAGAGACAGTGATCTGGGCCCCTGTTTAAAAAGTTTTAGGACCCCTGCTCTACTTCCATTGAATATCTGTGTCCTTGAAGGAAAACACACTCCACTTCTATGGGTCCAGCACTGTCATACACACACGTTAGACTAACATCTTAAGGAATCCCCCACTGTTCCCTCCTCTACCTCAACTGGTGCAAAAACACCTAGTTTCGGGAAACATGTGACTTTCTCCCATGTGATAGAACTAAGGCCTAGTGGGCAATCGCTTGGCCAGAGCAATGTGACATGACTAATGGGGGGGAAGATACCAATGCCCCTAGGCTCCGACACCAACCAACACCAGGTATTTTGGGATCAGTAGGTTGAGCAGAGAGCCTTTTCACGGGCGCTTTCCCCTTGCCCCGAATGTCCAAAATGACCATGTCTCTTTAAGCTTGGTCACCTTGCTTTAAATAGAAATAATAAAGAAGTACAACTCTGAGGACACCTAAGTACATGAAATGTCTTGATATGTCATTAGGTGATCCCAGATTGCTGTGCCAACCTCATGCAGAAGCACAGAGTGGCCCTAGACCTCAATGAAAAATAAAAAAATACAAGCTATATCTGAACACACTTTTATTCTATATTTGATGATCACTTCTTTCTAGAAACAGTCCTGCCATTAAAGATCTCACAGTTTCACTGTAAATAATAGTCTTCGAACTGCACCTCTGGAGCCGTTGTCAGGCTAGCTCAGAATGATGGGAGACACGTTGCGTGAGTCGCTGTAAAGACACTTTCTCTAGGAAGAGCGGCATCGTACTCGGTAGAGACGTTGAAGTAGAAAAGATTTTAAAAGCACTCAGTTCTGCAGAGAAAAGCTGGCTGATGTCTCCGCATGAAGGGGTCAGAGCAGGAAAAATTCTACTAGCTCAAATGAGATCCACTTACTACACAATTAATGGAAGATACTCTCATCAAATGAGGAACAAATCATAAAATTAGGGAGATGGAAATTAAGCACAGACAAATGATTCAGGTACAGTGGAGATTTATGGAGAAGGTTGTGTTATAGCTAATGATTTCTGCTAATGATCCTCCAAAGTATGAAGTGGCACAGAGCCCACATCTGGTGGGACGGAGAGCGGCCCCTGCGTGAAATGAAGGACATTCTGTGAGAGGAAGGGGACAAAACTTTGTTTCCATATATATGGGAGAAAAAGTCACTGACATTGCAAAAAGACCCTACTGAATTATTATTACAATACTATATTATTATTAAATCAGAAATTCTCTAATTGAATTGACATTTTACCAAATTGCATCTGAAAACTAAATTGGGGGAAAAAATGGAAGTACCGTATATACTCGAGTATAAGCCGAGTTTTTCAGCACATTTTTTTGTGCTGAAAATGCCCCCCTCGGCTTATACTTAAGTCACCTTTTTGCGCCTGATCTCCCAAACTTTGGGGACCCGGTACTGGCCGGCCGTAGGTCCCCTGGACCCCACACACATGTAGCCCCACTCTTCCTCTATAAGTATGCAAAGTTTGTTGTCCGGGAGACCTACGGCCGGGGAGCACCGACACAATGCCATCCATGAGTTAAACTGAAAATCAAAATATTTAATCTTTGTGACACTGAAATAGAATTTGCATAATAATTTGGAACAGGGTGTATGTGGACATTTTAGAGTGTTTTTCCTGAGTATTGTTTTTTTTATATTTGATCTGTTTTTAAAGTGGTTGTAAACCCTTACAGACCACTTTGACCTACAGATAAGCCTAGATTAACCTCCCTGGCTGTATTCCCGAAGTGTGGCTCGGGGTTAATTTTTACTACCAAAAGCGGTAGCCCCCGAGCCACACTCGGGATCACATTGCAGTATCCAGGCAAAGTTACTTACCTTGTCCCCTAGATCCTGCGATGTCTCCCCGTTGTGTCTGCGAGCTATGTCTCCTCCTCCGCTCGATTCACAGTACCGAGCTCCGTTCCATGCGAGCGTTGCAACGCATGGGGACGGAGCACGGCGCTAAATTCAAAAAATTTAAAACACAGTATACATTACAGTACACTGTAATCTTACAGATTACAGTACTTACTGTATAAAATAATTACACACCTCCTTTGTCCCTAGTGGTCTGTCCAGTGCCCTGCATTCACTTTTATATTATAAATACATTTTTTTCTGCCGGGAAACTTGAGATTGTCCATAGCAACCAAAAAGTGTCCCTTTACGTCAAAAGTGAAATAATAAGAATAATTTTTATAGAGACAGACAACGTAGACAACGTAGAGACAGACAGCCGTAGACAACGGCGCAGGCGCACTGAGCGTGCCGTTAATGAATGGACTCATGCATGCGCGGGAGCGACGTCATCGCGGCTCCGGCCAGTCACAGTGCCGGAGCCGCAATACACGGAAGACAGATGGCCGCGACGGAGGAGGGGAACGAGGAGCGCTGCTGGGGCTTCGATCTCAGGTAAGTAATTCATAATGAGCTAGTATGCTATGCATACTAGCTCATTATGCTTTTGACTTGCAGGATGTATTTTTTTTTCTTTCTTCAGAGGGTTTTCTTCCTCTTTACGTGGCTGCTATTTTATAGATTTTATGTAATTTTATGATGAGTATTATATCTCACATGTATGATATTGTATTGCACAGAGAACCTTCATTTTTGTTTCCTGAGCGCTGAGCGGTGCTAACATAGGAGGGACGGTTTAAGCTTCTTTTTTTTTTACATAAATAATACAAAAAATATCTTTAAATGCACCCCTTTGTCATGGAAAATAAATAAATAAGGGCACCCTGTACTTTTCTTACTGGCAGCTCTCTTGGAGAGCACTTGACTACCTGATGTGTTAAATACCATGAGTTTTGCTCATTGATGTCAGTGGTTACTTTTCTGAGAGTAAGAAGTTGCTCATTGCTCAAGTATCCCCTAGCAACCTCTGCAGGAACCCTGGGGTTCCATGGAACCTTGGTGGAGATGGGCTGTTCTAAATGATCATCGTCCATAAGTCCTATTCGGTACCAATTTAAGGGGAGTCTTCTTCACTGACCACCAAGGCAAGGGAGCATTTCACTGACCACCAATGTAAGGGGACACTACACTTCTTACTCTCAGATAAGTAACCATGGCACCAATCATCTTTTTAGCTAACGGGCATTCTCCGCACTGGTGGTCAGTGGAAGAACAGCCACATTAAAATGGTGCTAAGAAAAATGCCCCTAGTAAATAAGTCATTGATATCATTGGTTATTTATCTGAGATTAAGACGTTGCTTATTACTCAAGTAACCCTTAGCAACTTCTGCAGGAACCGTGGGCTTCCATGGAACCACAGTTGAGAAAGTCTGCTCTAAATTATCATCCTCAGCAGTCCTATTGGGTACCATTCTAAGGGGGGGGGGGTCTTCTTCCCTAATCACCAAAGCCAGGGAGTATTTCACTGACCACCAGTGTAAGAGAGTGAGTGTGATAACTAATGACCAATGTAAGGTGGCACTACAATGACCACCACTGTAAGAGGACACTTCTTCACTAATCATCAATGTAGTGGGCTTTATTCCATTGACCACCAATGTGAGGGAGCATTGCATTTAATTTTTTTTTGTTTTTCTTCTGGTTATTTTTTATCATTACTTATTCCATTACTACGGAAATCATTTTTCCCTTTAAAGCAGTCCTGGGCGTCATATCCACCCAAGTATGCCACTTTCCTTATTCTTTTTTATTTTATTAAATGTATTGTTCCCACTAAAATACCAAGGGCTAAAGATATATTAGCTATTGGCATGGGATCCCTGAGACCAGAAAATTATTTGAATGGTACCTCCATGTTAAAAACGATTGAGAAATGCAGGTCTATAGGATAGCAAGACAAAGACATAGATAGGCAAGTGCCCACAGATACATTTAGAAGGTTATACGGTATGCTGGGAGTTAAGCCTCGTACACACAACCGGTTTACTCGGCAAGAACCATCAAGAAAATTGCTGGCAGAGCCTTCTTGCTGAGGAAACCGTGCATGTGTATGAGGCTTTCAGGTTTCTCGTCAAGACAACTGGCCAGAATCTCGACGAGAAAAATAGAGAACCTGCTCTCTATTTTCTCGTCGGGATTCTCGTCGGCCTGTTTCCCGACGAGAAACCCGAGCGTGTGTATACTTACCTGACGCCGTGGAAACCCGCGCATGCTCGAAATGACTTTGACACATGCACGGTAGCTTCCTAGGCATAGGTAGGGTGTAGCAAGATGGCGGCGACGGCATCGAATGTGACGAGCGCACGCTCGTCGTAGTCGACGATGTCTCCGCGTTCGTGCCATTCAAAAGAACGACGGTTCTTTTGAATCGTACGTGTGTACACTTGGCCGGGGACAAGATTCTTGTCAAGAATCTCGTCGGTAAAAACGATGTGTTTTTTCCTGATGAGATTCTCGGTCGTGTGTACGAGGCTTTATACTTCACTAACATCTGCTAGAGCCTCAGTTTTCCAGTCTCAATATATATGCTTTGTGGTGTTTATGCCTTTTACCCCAGGACAGGGAAAATCTGATTGCTAGCAATGTCCATGCTGGTCTTCTTCCAGGCACCAGGCCAAGACTGAATATCAGCCAGGATAAAAGCCTTTTGATGATCTAGTTTGATAGGTCTGATAATCTTCTGTATAGATGAGTATAAACACATATATTTCCAGAATGCAGACAACAGTTCCTCAAACAATTGTTACTATGTGTCACTGGAGTCTAATAACCCAAATATCTAAACTCTGCGTAACATTACAAAATTAATATGAATAAATGAAGAGGATATAATCAAGTCTCATATTGTATTCAATAAACATCTGAGAGAAAGGATTGGTCAAAAGCAAGATAATTATTGACATACACACGGTGTTATTATGTAGATACACACATATCATTAATATGTATAGAAAGAAAAGGTGATTTGTCTTTCTTGGCACCAATTATATTAAAGAGTTCTTATTAAGACAGCTGAAAAAAGATCTTGCTGCCTATGAGAACCGGAATCACTCTTTAGTTGTCCCATTTTCAGAGAAGAAAGTGGTTACTATAAACAATAACTATAGTCTTCCTATAGATAGTCTGATACAGGCAGACCCCACTTTTAACCTCCCTGGCGGTATGATTCTGTCAGATTTTAGGTGCTGAAAGCGGTACAATTATTTTGCGTGGAAATTTGGCAGTTTTTAAAATTGTAGGCCTGTAATTCTTAGGAATAACTCACTTAAATCTGTCCAAACCAGAGTCTAGTAGACATCTCGGGTATGAAAAAGTTTGAAACACGAAATCATAAATTATAATGTAGCGGGTATCAATATTTAGGGGGAGTATTTGGGCGGTAACATGGCCCAAATGCAGCAATTACGAGGGTTTTATGGTTGTTTTTGTTCGTGGAATATATCAATGGTGTCCAGTTCCCTGCGGCCCCTGGGTGGCGCTGTCGCCTTGGGATGGGGTTGAACCACCATTGTAGGGCCGTGCCCTTTTTGTCCTCTCGCAGCGGCGGTACGGCGGGGCGGGGAACCCGCTGTGCTTGCTGGGAGAGGGTATAAAGGGGGCGGACATCTTGCGCACCAGGAGTCCGAGCACCAGGCACCTGTCCGTTCGTCCGTGTCCAGGTGCCCTTGGCCTGGGCACATGGAGTCGAGTTCCATCCCAGGCACCTTAAGCTTGGGGTGAGGTACTTTGCAAGAAGGCCTGGGGCCCAGTACCTTCCACTGGGTCCCACGAGGGATGAGGTATTCCTAGGGTGCCCCCGGAGTTGGGTACCCGAATCCAGGGCATAAGGGACCAGAGATGTGACCCTCCCGAAGAGCTGGTACAGCATAATGCCGGTGACGGTGTGGGCCTCTGGAGACCGTCCGGATGGATGCCTTCCCCTGATAGGGGCCATTTATCCTAACGGAGGTATTCTATGTTCTTATGGTCAGTGGCGGGGATCCAACTGAACCAGGTCGGTGGCAGAGACCTCTATTTTCACCAAGGTTTGTGGCAGAAACCAAATTCACGGTCGGTGGCAGCGACTGTGCACCAAGCCTGTTTGCACTATACGGAACAGGAGAGAACATTAATTCTTTGATTGTGCCTGGACCTTCTCCTTCCCACACCTGTCTGTTCTTTAAGTTCAACCAGCCTAGTATTTGTTGCTCTAACAGAATAAATAAGTGTTGGACTTTATTTGGTGTGGAACTCAAGTTACTGGAAGCTAAGTGCCCCTGCCAGGGGCGATCATCCTCCACAAGAGAAGCTGAAGCTCCGGAAGTGAGCACAGACCCGAAGGTAAAAGGTTTAGCTCACGCCTCTGCATAACACACATCAGAGGGCACGAGCTGGTGGTGCGTTCCCCCCCCGTTTCTTCTCTCTGGGACCCCTAGACGAGCCAGCCGCAAAGAGAGAAAGAGGGAGAAGTGGGTAAAGGGGGTGCCGCTACAATAATATAATAAATCACTATAAATAATTATAACAAATAATAATATAATAATATTAAAAATTATTCAATAATGTAATCAAATCAAAAACACTGAAATGTGCTCAGTTGCAGAATTGTCGCTGTCATTAGATTTAGTGTTTGATGACGAATTTCCCCACAAATCGCTATCGCCCAATTCTGCAAGTGATTCTAATTTATTATCGCTGTTTCCTAGCTGGTCTAAAACCGCTTTTGACATAAAGGGACACTTTTTGGTTGCTATGGACAATCTCCAGTTTCCAGGCAGAAAAAAATGTATTTATAATATAAAAGTGCATGCAGGACACTGGACAGACCACTAGGGACAAAGGGGGTGTGTCATTTTCTTTATACAGTACTGTAATCTGTATATCCGTTCCCTGCAACGTCGCAGGGAACGGAGCTCGGCGGCACTGTGTGTGAATCGAGCGAGGAGACACGGCTCGCACACACAGCGGGGAGACATCGCAGGATCCAGGGGACAAGGTAAGTAACTTTCCCTGTATCATGTGATGCAGCCCCGAGTCTGGCTCGGGGTTACCGCTAATGGTACTGAAATCTCACCCCGAGCCTGACTCAGGAATACCGCCAGGGAGGTTAAGTACACAATGGTTTTTATTTACTAAAGCTGGAAAGTGAAAAATCAGGTTCACTTCTGCAAAGAAACCAATGAGCGTCTAACCCCAGCTTGTTCAATGTAAATAAGAACTAATGCAGTCAGGGGCATAGATAAAGAAGGTGGAGGGATAATGGAGTCTATCCCCCCCCCCCGAGTGTTCACGGTGCAGCGTTCATTAGACTTGTGCACAACGGAAAAATTCGTTCCGTTTCGGTTCGTTTCTTTCCGGTCTTGTTGATTCGTAATCATTCGTAATTTTGCTAGACGGGATTTTTCGTGTTCGGACTCATTCGTATTTTTGCAAGCGACATTTTTCGTTGAATTTTTTGTTGCTTTATAATTCGTACTTTCGGTAGAGTACGTTGTTTTTCGTTGATTCTGGACACAACTCCTACTTTCGTAACTTTTTTTGGGTTCGTTGATTCGTAATTTTCCGTGTCTCTCTCACAACGACGCTGCCTATTATGCCTAATGTGCTTCGAATGGATTTGTACTTTTCTAAATACATAGCGGTTATTTGTAACGATTCGAAATCTCGTATTTTACTTTCGTTTTTTACATGCGGCTATAGGCTCCGCCCCTGTACACCATTTTGAGAGGGTTCAGCACGGTGAGGGAGAAGCAGAGAGCAGAGCAGAGTGAGTGTTATTGTGCTTCGAATGGATTTGAAATCTCGTATTTTACTTTCGTTTTTTCATGCGGCTATAGCCTCCGCCCCTGTACACCATTTTGAGAGGGAGTTCAGCATGGTGAGGGAGAAGCAGAGAGCAGAGTGAGTGTTATTGTGCTTCGTATGGATTCGTACATTCGTAACTTTTTTCATAACGAATTATGCCGAAGACCTTCGGGCATTCGCTATTTTGCGGTATAATTTATTTCGGATTCGGTTTTATTCGTAATTGCTCTGTTCGGAAATTCGAATGCTTCCGAATGTCCGAAAGTTGCTAAATTCGGACGAATTTTGATTCGTTACGAAACGAATTGCACAAGCCTAGCGTTCATCACTATCGCCAGTCATACGAGCTTGTGCCACATCTCTTATGCGGTTCCCCCGGGTCCCAAGGTCACATCCACTCAAAAGTACTTTTTTACCTTTTTGTTAGCACTGTAGTGCCTTATAAACTTGCACTGTAGCTGCCGCTTATGCCGCCTGCCGCTTAGCCTCTTCTCAGCTCTAGTCCCATGACCAAGCCCAGGGAGGACCTCCCCTTACTCTGAACTGCGTGGTCTGGTGAGTGGGGGGATCTACTTGAGGGAGATCTGTACTGGGGGTGGGAGGGATCTGTACTGGGAGAGGGAATCTGTACTGGGGAAATTCTGCTATGATGGGGGGATCTGTAATAGGGAATAGAGCTGTACATCGGGGAGGAGATGTTAGTGTAGCCACCCGTCCACACACCCGCAGACCCCGATTTGTTAATGGGCTCTACTGGTTTTGTTACTTTGGGTCTGCAGCAAAATACCTCCCACGAGTGGATCCTTTAGCTCTGTTGTCTAGGCACACCGACAACTCCTTGGAATAAGGCCAATGTCCACACTTGAGTAAAACCTAATCAGCAAGTCTTTATTATTTTTCTGCACTTGAAGAAAAGCAAAAGTAGAGGGAAAGGTTCAGGCACGCAACACTTAAGTCCAATATTTACACTCGTCGCCACTCAAGCCTGAGTGGGTATTGCTCACCCGGATAGTCCCTATAAGAGCGGTTCTAGCAGCCGGGATGGAGCAAGGAAGTTAGAGATTATGAATTTCCCTTTAGGTAGGCCTCCAGACCTCTCCCCGAGACAGCAGTACCGTCGCTATCTCTGCCGGGACTGTTCTTCCCCTGGAACTCCTTCACCTAAAGATGGGCCCCCTACAAACGGGCAGCCTGGGAATCTTCTCTGAAGCGTAGGCCTCAGTCAGCGGAGCTGGGCCTACAATGCAGCAACAGGGCCTCGGGCTGAAGGTGTCCAAGGCCTAAGCACTCTAGCGCACCTCGTGCCATGCGGGCCACGAGGCACACTCACTCACTGGACCAGAGGTCCCCACTGAACGCCCTGGGGTTCCCCTGGAATCGCCTCACGCCAAATGGCGTCTGCCTCCTTTGTACCCTCCCCCAGCATGCACATCGGGTAGACCACGCCCACTGCACAGCTGCGGAGAGAAGACACTCAAGGTGCTGTGATACCCCCGTAATCCAGCCCGTGCCGGCGGTGACAGCGCCACCTGCAGACAAAGGAGAATAACACTGCCGGGCAGTATCACACCCCAAGCAAAACAACAACCTGAACATAGATGGTCTGAGCCCAACTACTGGCTCAGACTGCCCTTAAATTTCACATAGCGCCCCCAAACATTGGGGGGGGGGGGCGCTACATTAGTATGAAGAAGATCTGTCATTATTGGTAAAAATGTACTGAGGGGTGATGTCTAAACATGGGGTAGAGCTGTACTGGGGAAAGGGGGTGATTTTGACTTGGAGAGGGATGTAAATTTGTGTACTGTCTACTCACCTATGCATTATTTTGTTTTCTGCACTGTGATAGACTAGAGTAGTGGTCTCCAAACTGTGGCCCGGGCCGGATGCTTCCCTTTGCTTGCCTTTATCCCTCCATTGGGGCACTATTCCTCCCAGTGAAACCAATGATGGGGCACTATTCCTCCCAGTGAAACCAATGATGGGGCACTATTCCTCCCAGTGAAACCAATGATGGGGCTCTATTCCTTCAACTGATGCCAACAATGGTGTGCTATTCCCCCCACTGATACCAACAATGGGGCGCTATTGCTCCCATTAAAACCAATGACAGGATATTGCTTACTTCCATTGATGGCAGGGCATTATCTACTCCCACCAGCCACAGTCTCCCCCCCCCCTAAAGCCTGAAGGACAGCAAACTGGCCCTTTGTTTAAAAAGTTTGGAGACCCCTGGTCTAGAGATATAGTACGTACAACAATTTTCATATAACAACTTTCTAAATTTACAAAGTGGGATGCTTTTTTGCACAAAGTATGTAGGCAGAGGCATATGATTAGGCTGCCAACACAACAAGGGATACGTTTGGATTCAGTGGACTTGGTTTGTTCCGAAACCCAGATGTTAGCTGTCATTGTTGGGCTAATTAGATGTGGAAGGGATATTCCCTGCCTCACAGCCGCATGCATACAAAGGGGCGGGGACGCTTGTGACATCATTGACCTAATATGGCCACATGCTCATATTAGGGACATTGACCTAATATGACCATGTGCACCATTTTAGATCAATGATTTCATGAGAATCCCTGCCTCATTGTGCACGTCAGCTACAGGGCAGGGAATGTCCCACCGACAGCTGATGAGCCCAGCAATGATGGCTCTCTTCCAGGTTCAGCTAAATTTGGTTTTGGGCCAAACCCAAGCACATTTTACCATGTCTTTTTAACACATTGTATAAGTCTGAGGTGGGCCCTTAATATATGAATTAACTATTTTTTTACAGAGCTTTGTACATCAGACCAAAAACAGTGAAAACCAAGGAGGAAAGGGGAAAAGAGAGAGATTTGGGACACAAAGTGGGACATTCCCCCCAAATGAAGGACAGCTTTGATTTTGTATAGGACCTTTTAACATCACTGAGAAGATGTCAGTATCCCGAAATATTTTCATCTTGAAAAGCAAAGAGTTCTAAAAAAAAAATCCCCCAAAAACAATTGATTTTAAGAATGCCATAATGAGCATGAAAATGTTTGTGTCGCCATGTCAAGAAATAAATCTATTTTGTGTTTTACTAAAAAGCACTTTGTATTGGTTCTGTTGTTCATTAACCACTTCAGCCCCGGAAGAATTTACCCCCTTTCCGACCGAAGCACTTTTTGCGATTCGGCACTGCGTCGTTTTAACTGACAATTGTGCGGTCGTGCGACGTGGCACCCAAACAAAATTTACGTCCTTTTTTTCCCACAAATAGAGCTTTCTTTTGGTGGTATTTGATCACGTCTACGGTTTTTATTTTTTGCGCTATAAACAAAAAAAGAGCGTCAATTTTGAAAGAAAAGCAATATTTTTTACTTTTTGCTATAATAAATATCCCCCAAAAATATATAAAAAAATAAAACATTTCCTCAGTTTAGGCCGATACTTATTCTTCTACATATTTTTGGTAAAAAAAATCGCAATAAGCGTATATTGATTGGTTTGTGCAAAAGTTATAGCATCTACAAAATAGGGGATAGTTTTATAGCATTTTTATTATTATTATTTTTTTTTATTTGCAATGGCGGCGATCAGCGATTTTTATCGTGACTGCGACATTATGGCGGACACATCAGGAACTTTTGACGCTATTTTGGGACCATTGTCATTTATAAAGCGATCAGTGCTATAAAGATGCACTGATTACTGTGTAAATGACACTGGCAGTGAAGGGGTTAAACACTACGGGGCGCTGAAGGGGTTAAGTGTGTCCTAGGGAGTGATTCTAACTGTATGGGGGATAGGCTAGCAGTGACATGACACTGATCACTGCTCCCGATAAAAAGAAGCAGACGATCAGTGTCCTGTCACAAGGCAGAACAGGGAGATGAGTGAGTGAGTGAGTGAGTGAGTAAGAAACTTGTATAGCGCTACAAATGCGAAACTTGTATAGGCGCTTTTCCATTCAGTGTCGTCCTGATCCTTCAGAAGAGGTGGGTCTTAAGTTTTTTCCTGAAGGCCCGATGGTTTTCTTCCATGCGGATGTCCGTAGGTAGAGCAGTCCTTGGACTGCAAATCTTTGTTCTTCCTTCGATTTGTAGCGGGACTTGGGGATGTGGAGGAGGTTTTGGTTAGTTGATTGGAGAATGCGATTGGATGAGTAGTGTTTTATTTTCTTGCATAAATATTGAGGTGCGTTTCCTTGTGTGCACTTGTGGGTGAGGCAGAGGGTCTTGAAAGTGACCCGATCCTTTACGGTTAGCCAATGAAGGATTCTCAGGGACGGGGTGATGGATTCCCAGGGTTTTTTCCCCGTTACCAGTCTGGCTGCCCTGTTCTAGACGACTTGTAGGCGCGCCATCTGGTATTTAGGTAGTCCTATGTAGAGGGAGTTTGCCTAGTCCAGTTGGGAATTGATAATTGTTCAAACTACTACTGCTATGTCCTCTTCTGGAATGAAGGGGATGAGTCTACGCAGCAGGCGGAGAAGGTGGTGAGATCCGCTGACTACTGATCCTATTTGTGCGTCCATCGATATCTTTGAGTCAAAAATGACTCAGAGAATTTTGCCTTTGGTGCTCGGGGTGATGGTCTGTCCAAGGATGGTGGGTGGTGTCCATGAAGTCTTAGATTTTGTCTTTCTGCATTTTTAATCCGTGATATTGGTCTTGGTGTTTACAAAGGCATCCCCCCGTTCTGCCTCTCCGTGACCCGATCATGGGACACCGGCAGACATGGAGTCATGGAGACCTCAGCCGGTAGCGTGCACGTGCCCACAATGCTGCGACTTAGAGGGGACGTACCTCTACGCCCATTTGCCCAGCCGAGCCAGTGTGCCGACGTATATCGTCGTGCGCTGGTCGGCATGTGGTTAAATCCTTTCACAGCTGATGAAAGCCAACACAGAAAATTATTTTCTGTAAATTTTTAATGTCCTAACAAATATCAAATCAGGGACAAACAAAAAAGGTACACCATAAAAATACAATTCCCCAGATATAAAAATGACACTGTTATATTTCTGGAGACAAAACACTATTCGGTAGTCATCATTGATAATTTCAACTCTTGCAAATGATTTTGTTTAGGCTTTTAGATATTTGTGCCTCACGATATGTATATGTAGGTCTGCGAAGCACAACTTAATGAGTTCTGTTACAGGGAATTATTTTCCAAATAAAGGAATAATTAGTTCTGAGAATACCATGTAAAATCAGAAAAGATTACTTTCCTTTTCATTTACAGAAAACCTTCCGCCAATCTAAACTGATTATGATGAACTATTGGCTAAATAAAAACAATAATATTAATGATAATGAAAGCAAATGTGGACAATTGCAGTGGCTATTTATGCATAATTTGTAATGCAAATATAAAAACAGGTTCACTTTAATGTTTTTAACCTGCATTAAGAATATAATAAGAATTTTTATATATATATATATATATATATTTATACGAAAAACTATCCAAAAATTATTTGCATTAGCTTACAACATGTGACAAAATGGCAAGTGTTAAGTTGCGTTAGCAGTTATTTATTTTAATTCTTGCTTGGTCTCTTGACTTACAATTTCTAGCTGATCCAAAAGCAGCACAAAGACTGTTTTCGTTGGAATGAATATGACATGACATGTCAAAGAGACAGCTATTTAGTTGGCAGGGATAACATGCTAATCAGTGCCCTAGAAATTATTTCCGTAAGTTAAGGATGACCGTGGTCAATCAGCCACATTTTTTTAGAACATTCAAAAACAATAAAAAAAAAAAAAAAATTGTCTTTTTTTGCTTTCTCCTTTCAGCTCATTATTTTTTTTTATATATTTTTTTACTCTCTATTGGTAGCCCATCAGTATTGGAGTATATGGGAAATTAGAATAAGAATTATAAAGGTTCTATTGGGCCCTGAGTATAGCATATTTGGTGGGAAGCAAGTTAGAGTACCAACCGAATTAGGATAATGAGAGATATAAGAATCTAGGTGTAGATTATGTAAGAATGACTAAATCATTTATGTGCATGTATATGAGATGGAATATCCTGTATAATTTAAAAAAGTGAAAAATAAAGAAATTGAAAAAAAAATCAAAAATAAAATTGTATCTTTTTAAATGACATCTAAATTAAAAATGGTCAGCTAGAACTATTATTATTATTATTTAGGTACTTATATAGCGCCGTCAATTTATGCAGCGCTTTTCATATACATTGTACATTCACATCGGTCCCCGCCCTCAAGGAGTTTACAATCTAAGGTCCCTAACAAACATTCATATACTAAAATATCATTCCTACATTGTGCAGGTTTGATGTGCTGTCAATTTATACAAAATATTTTTTAAATGATTTAAATGATTAAAGATGGTATAAGCCCAATCACCAAAATAACTAAAGAAAATCGATAAACAAAACATTTTATAAATTATTAAAATAGATATAAGCCCAATCACTAAAACAACTAAAGGAAATATATTCAAGTTCAATTATACCTACACTGTACAGGTTACAAGTTCTGTCAAAATACAAGATATTTTATAAAAGACTAAAGCAGATATAAGCCCAATCACTAAAACCACAAAAAGGAAATTGAAGTACAAAATATTTTATAAATGATTTAAAACAGATATAAGCCCAATCACCAAAATAACTATAGAAAAGATATCCAAGCACAATCATACCAAAATTGTACAGGTTACATATGCTGTCAATATACAAAATATTTTATAAATGATTAAAGTAGATGTACGTCCAGTCAATAAAATCTCATCTACTACACACCGGCTCACATCTACAAAAACTCGGTTGTACGCCACCTACTAGACGCAGCAAAAGCCACTCGCCTGGAAATCCCCTCACCCACCGACCATAGCCGCGTGGCTCAAAAAAGTAGACGACATCAGTAGGATGGAAGACCTGATGCTAACTAGCCAAAACAGACAGGAGAGATACTCCAAAGCTTGGAAACTTTGGAATATATTTAAATATTCAGACAAAGGACAACTCCTTAGAGGAGAAGGTCCGATACCCTGAAAGCTTGACTACATCCTGCTCACATTCGATAACCCTCCACTTTGACCTTGAATCAGCCCCCCCCATGTTAAACAGACAGGCTACACCACCTAGCGGGCGGCAGCCTGGATCCATGTCCGTGAATCCTCCCCCCTTCTGCACAACCCCCCCCCCTATATATTTTTTCCCCACCTCTTTTTCTTTCTTGGATACTGTCTAATTATCTCTATTTTCTCTGTCTGGTAAATAAATACCGGAAAATAAAAGGGGGACTGGGCCCGCAGGGCTACGGTACTTCGCTTTATCCCTTTCAACCATGCGGGACGACCGCATGGATAGGTGGCCTTGCCATACTCTGCATGTGGAACGTCCCTACGCAAGGAAATTTACCCAGGGGTACTGCCACACTGTCTTAGCATACTCAGTGATGTTTAGCTAGGACGGGATTGTATTATACACCTCTAATGCCACTGTGGTGTTATTCATGCATATGTACCTCACCTGTGTTGATGTTATGTTATTTCTTTTAATTATGATACTTTGTTATTGTGGTCCATGTGGACCAGTTTCCCTGGTATAAAAAAAAAAAATCTCATATACTGTAGGCTTCAACATGTTAATATTATTTAAACAGCAATTTTCAAAAAATGTTAAATCGACATCTTTCATTAATATAATCCTTGTCTATAGAATATTTTTATACCATAAGACAGTTAGTTGCCAATGCCTGCATTGTTACCTTGTGTTGATGCAATGACCCCTGTTATATGATACAAACTGTATATGATATTGATGATACTCATAAATAAAGAATACATTAAAAAATAAAAATACTGTATTTTCCGGCGTATAAGACGACTTTTTACCCCATAAAAATATTCTCCAAAGTCGGGGGTCGTCTTATATGCCGGTACGTACCTGACATGTAGAATCTCCAGTCAGACCGCGTCCATTTTTCAAATGCCGCGCCTCCTCCTCGTTCTGTTCCGTGATAGGCGGAACACTCAGCTTCCCAGCAGAGCCTCTGTTTAGTGTTCCGCCTATCACGGATGCCCTCTCGTCCTCGAGCTCGGATGAAAGGGCATCTGTGATAGGCGGAACACTGAACACAGTGTCTGCTGGGAAGCTGAGTGTTTCCGCCTATCACAGAACAGTACGAGGAGGAGGCGCGGTATTTGAAAAATGGACGGCCGCGGTCTGACTGGAGATTCTACATGTCAGGGATAAGGTAAGTGATCGTCGAGGGGCAAAGTGAGGTATGCAATGGGGCACAGTGAGGTATGCAATGGGGCAAAGTGAGGTATGCAATGGGGCAAAGTGAGGTATGCAATGGGGCACAGTGAGGTATGCAATGGGGCACAGTGAGGTATGCAATGGGGCACAGTGAGGTATAAAATGGGGAACAGTGAGGTATGCAATGGGGCACAGTGAGGTATGCAATGGGGCACAGTGAGGTATGCAATGGGGCACAGTGAGGTATGCAATGTGGCATAGTGAGGTATGCAATGTGGCATAGTGAGGTATGCAATGGCACAGTGAGGTATGGTGAGGCATGGCTAGTCGGAAGGGGGTCGTCTTATACGGCGAGTATATCCCAAAACCCAAATTTTATCTGGAAAATTAGGGGGTCGTCTTATACGCCCAGTCGCCTTATACGCCGGCAAATTCGGTAATAATCCCTCAAAATCCCGCCATGAAAGTCTTTATTTAGGTTCTTCCTTTTAAGGGGTGACAACGTTCCATCTCTGTTTTCCAACTCTACTCCTACATGGCACATGGGCTCCATCTGAAGCCCAAGAACATAGAGGGGAATTTTTCAAAATTGGAGCAGTTGTGCGTGACAACCAGACAGCTTATATCCTTTGTTTTTTAAAGTTTACCTGAACAAGCCGAAGATAGAAGTTGATTGGTTGCCATGAACAGCTGTTCCAGATTCTGGCTGCTCCAGTTTTGATACATTCCCCTTGTAGGCTTTTTATGGAGGCTACAAGCAGCAATTTAAAAACACAATATGCTAGCTTATTCTGGACCAGGGATCTCCAAACTACGGCCCTCAGCTGCTGTGGAACTATGCGTCCCATGAGGCATTGTAAAACTCTGACATTCACAGACATGACTAGGCATGATGGGAATTGTAGTTTCTGAACAACTGGAGGGCCGTAGTTAGGAGAACCCTGTTCTAGACTCAGGTAATTGGGCAAGGTGACCATGATGAGCACTTAACTAGTAAAGAATCAAAATACTTTGACCACCAACTTTTTTTCCCCTCTCTTTGGATGTCCTCTCGCTCTATCTTCTACAGATTGCTCCACTGGGCTTAAAGAGGAAGTAAACCCTCCTCAAGAAAAAAAAAAAGACTCTGCAAGACAAAGGCATAATGAGCTAGTATGCATAGCATACTAGCTCATTATGTAGTACTTACCTCCGATCAAAGCCCCCGCAGCCGTCCACGTCTCCCTCTCCGGCTGCCGATATGTTGTCCCGCAGGGACTTCCATGTATTGCGGCTCCAGCGCTGTGATTGGCCGGAGCCGCGATGACGTCACTCCCGCACATGCGCGCAGGAATGGCACAGTACAACTGAAGCAACGGCACATAGTGCCATTGCTTCA
The DNA here is from genome assembly GCA_029206835.1 of Rana muscosa. Taxonomy (NCBI): domain Eukaryota; kingdom Metazoa; phylum Chordata; class Amphibia; order Anura; family Ranidae; genus Rana; species Rana muscosa. The sequence goes on from CM055124.1 coordinate 298,351,714, forward strand.
GTTGCCTTAAGTGCGCATGTGCCGCATGACGTCGGCACATGCAAATACAGGGATATCTCCTAAACCGTGCAGGTTTAGGAGATATCCTTGCTAGCTACAGGTAAGCCCTAATATAGGCTTACCTGTAACATAAAGTTGTAAACAAGGGTTTACAATCACTTTAAGGCACGATTCAAAAGACCATGTACTATGGACTTTTTACCTCCTACTTATTATTAATTACTACATGGACTGATATAGACTGTGTGCTTTTAAACAGATTTTAAATTGTATATGGGATATTTATGGTGTGGAGTTTTTTGCGCTTATACTTGTGTTTCTTGTACTATGGAGTGTATGGGACACACTTATCTCTTAATACATTATATTTTAGAATAAATGCATGCAGGTAGGGCTGTAATGTATGGAAAAAACTCTGACTTTTAAACTCAGAATTCTGACTTTTTATCCCAGAATTCTGACTCTGAAACTCAGAATTTTGTTAAAAAAAATGTTAGGATAGCCGACCCCAAGGATCCTTCTAAGTTGTGCACTATTTTTTTTTAGATCTATATACATAGATTATACCTGTTTGTCTGTCGTCTCCTAGAACTATATGAAAACTTAAGGACTTAAGGACCGTACACAAAGTGCCCATTTTAAAGGCTAAAGCCCCATACACACGGTCAGACTTTTTGCCAACAAACTTCAAAATGAACAAGTTTTCCAAAAAATCCTACCGTGTGTACGCTCCATCGGACAAACTTTTTCGGTTTTCATCGGACAAAAGTTCGCTCTGCAAACGGACAAACTTTTGGGCAACAAAAGTCCGATGGTGCAAAGTCCGACCGTGTGTACAGAAATCCATCGGACTTTTGTCCGAAGTACAAATATGCATGCCCAGAACCAATGTTAAAATCAACCAACAAGAGCAGAAGTTGACCAAAGGGTGGCGGTAAAGAGCAGAAAAGAGCAGAAAAACCACGTGATGTTGGGAAAGTTTTGGGAAAGTTCGCAGAAAAGTCCTCCTGTGTGTATGCTATGGGTGTGCCCGGCCAACTCCCTTCAAACAAAAATCCACGGAAAAGTTTGTTTGAAGTCCGACCGTGTGTACAAGGCTTTATATTGTTTTGTACTTAATAACTGTGTCCGTATACTTATACCTTTGTACTTTTTGTACTTTCATCTTGTAAACTATTTAAAAAAAAGCTGAAAACAAAGAATTTATTGAAAGAAATTAAAATAAATGGACATGGTTCACTGTTTTTACCAGTAGACGAAGCCCATCCTGAGAAATGCCATACAGTCATCGATAGAGTGCAATTAACAAGAGAGGTGGAAATAAGTATTTCATTTAAAAAAAGGCAATTGTTTATAATATACAGATCTTTAGCATGCTAAAAGTAATTTACGTAGGGTTCATCCCTACTTTCTTATTACATTTTAGTTATTTTATGCTTTAATCAATATGAAAACAATCACTCGCTATAATACCGTCTAATTTTTATCCTATTAATATTAACACAAACTGGACTTTTAATCTCACAATTTTGACTTTTTATACCAGAATTCTGACTCTGATACCCAGAATTTTGTTGAAATTTTTTTAGAATGGCCCCAAGGCTTTTTCCATGTAATGCATTATTTTTTTAAATCTATTATATACATAGAATATACCTGTTCATCTGTCGTCTCCTGGAACTAAATGAAAAATTATATTGTTTTGTACTCAATGACTGTATCCAAATACTTATACCTTTGTACTTTTTGTACTTTCATCTTGTAAACTATTTAAAAAAAAGCTAAAAAACAAAGAATTTATTGAAAAAAAAAAAAATACACGGGCAAGGTTAATTGTTTTCACCAGTAGAGGAAGCCCACCCTGGGAAATGCCACGCAGTCATCGATAGAGTGCAATTAGAGTACAATAAGAAAAAAAGGTGAAAATAAGTACCGTATTTCATTTAAAAAAAGGCAATTGTTTATAATATACAGATCTTTAGCAGGTCAAATGTAATTTTTCTAGTTCATGCTTACTTTAGCGCAGCCTTCTTATCCAATTTTAGTTATTTTATGCTTTAATCAATATGAAAACAATCACTCTTTATAGTACCAGCTAATTTTAATTTTGTTAATTTTAACACAAAGTGGACTTTTAATCTCACAATTCTGACTTTTTATACCAGAATTCTGAAACTCAGAATTTTGTTGATTTTTTTTTTTTACGTTGGCTCCAAGGCTCTTTCTAAGTAATGCATTATTTTTTAAAATCTATTAGAGAAAATATACATAGAATATTCCTGTTTGTCTGTCATCTCCTGGAACTATATGAAAACTTATATTGTTTTGGACTGTATCCGTATACTTATACCTTTGTGTTTTTTGTACTTTCATCTTGTAAACTATTTAAAAAAAGCTGAAAACAAAGAATTTATAAAAAAAAAATCCCCAAAACAACTACGCGGGCATGGTCAACTGTTTTCACCAGTAGAGAAGGCCCACCCTGAGAAATGCCACACAGTCATCAATAGAGTAAAATTGACAAGAGATCAGTAGCACTGAGGTATAGCATTGTAAGAAAAAAAAGGTGAAAATAAGTATTTCATTTTAAAAAAAGGCAATTGATTATAATATACAGATCTTTAGCAAGCTAAATGTAATTTGTGTTGGGTTCACGCCTACTTTAACGCAGCCTTCTTCTCTAATTTTAGCTATTTTATGCTTCAATCAATATGAAAATGATCACGCCACTATAATACCGGCTATTTTTTATCTTATTAATATTAACACAAACTGGACTTTTAATCCCACAATTCTGACTTTTTATACCAGAATTCTGACTCTGAAACTCAGAATTGTGTTGACATTTTTTTACATTGGCCCCAAGGCTTTTTCTAAGTAATGCATTAAAGAATTTATTAAAAAAAAAAAAAATCCCCAAAACAACTACGCGGGCATGGTCAACTGTTTTCACCAGTAGAGGAAGCCCACCCTGAGAAATGCCACACAGTCATCAATGGAGTGCAATTAACAAGAGATCGGTAGCACTGAGGTACAGTAAAACCTTGGTTTGCGAGCATAATTTGTTCCAGAAACATGCTTGTAATCCAAGGCACTTGTATATCAAAGCATTTTTTTTACAGGGTATAAAAGAGAAGAGAAGCACCTCTAAGTGTAGCAATAAGTTGCTAAATGTTGTACCTTCATTAAATGTAACCATATTGCTACACTTAGAGGCTCCTGTCTTCTCTTTTATACTCAGTTGTGACATGACGCTACTTGTAGATCAAGACATCGCTTGTATATCAAGGCAAATTTTTTTTTTTAAATGTTGCTTGTCTTGCAAAACGCTTTCAAACCAAGTTACTCTCAAACCAAGGTTTTACTGTATAACATTGTAAGAAAAAAAAGGTGAAAATAAGTATTTCATTTAAAAAAAAGGCAATTGATTATAATATACAGATCTTTAGCAAGCTAAATGTCATTTGTGTTGGGTTCTCGGCTACTTTTCTAAAATAATTTTAGTTATTTTATGCTTTAATCAATATGAAAACGATCACGCACTATAAAACCGACTAATTTTTATCTTATTAATATTAACACAAAGTGGACTTTTAATCTCACAATTCTGACTTTTTATACCAGAATTCTGACTCTGAAACTCAGAATTGTGTTGACATTTTTTTACATTGGCCCCAAGGCTTTGAATTTTTTTTACTTTCTAATTAATGCATTATTTTTTTTTCAATTTCTTAGAGAAAATATAAATAGAATATACCTGTTTGTCTGTCGTCTCCTGGAACTATATGAAAACGTATATTGTTTTGGACTGTATCCGTATACTTATGCCTTTGTGCTTTTTGTACTTTCATCTTGTAAACTATTTAAAAAAAGCTGAAAACAAAGAATTTATAAAAAAAAAATAAAAAAATACCCAAAACAACTACGCGGGCATGGTCAACTGTTTTCACCAGTAGAGGACGCCCACCCTGAGAAATGCCACACAGTCATCAATAGAGTGCAATTGACAAGAGATCAGAAGCACTGAGGTATAACATTGTAAGAAAAAAAAGGTGAAAATAAGTATTTCATTTTAAAAAAGGCAATTGATTATAATATACAGATCTTTAGCAAGCTAAATGTCATTTGTGTTGGGTTCACGCCTACTTTAACGCAGCCGCCTTTTCTAATTTTAGTTATTTTATTCTTTAATCAATATGAAAACCATCACTCACTATAATACCGTCTAATTTTTATCTTATTAATATTAACACAAACGGGACTTTTCATCTCACAATGCTGACTTCTTATACCAGAATTCTGACTCTGAAACTCAAAATTTTATTGAATTTTTTTTTACATTGGCCCCAAGGCTCTTTCTAAGTAATGCATTACTTTTTAAAATCTATTAGAGAAAATATACAAGGAATATACCTGTTTGTCTGTCGGTCGTCTCCTGGAACTATATGAAAACTTATATTGTTTTGGACTGTATCCGTATACTTATACCTTTGTGTTTTTTGTACTTTCATCTTGTAAACTATTTAAAAAAAGCTGAAAACAAAGAATTTATAAAAAAAAAATCCCCAAAACAACTACGCGGGCATGGTCAACTGTTTTCACCAGTAGAGGAAGCCCACCCTGAGAAATGCCACACAGTCATCAATAGAGTAAAATTGACAAGAGATCAGTAGCACTGAGGTATAGCATTGTAAGAAAAAAAAGGTGAAAATAAGTATTTCATTTTAAAAAAAGGCAATTGATTATAATATACAGATCTTTAGCAAGCTAAATGTAATTTGTGTTGGGTTCACGCCTACTTTAACGCAGCCTTCTTCTCTAATTTTAGTTATTTTATGCTTCAATCAATATGAAAATGATCACGCCACTATAATACCGGCTATTTTTTATCTTATTACTATTAACACAAACTGGACTTTTAATCCCACAATTCTGACTTTTTATACCAGAATTCTGACTCTGAAACTCAGAATTGTGTTGACATTTTTTTACATTGGCCCCAAGGCTTTTTCTAAGTAATGCATTAAAGAATTTATTTAAAAACAAAAAAAAAAAAAAAATCCCCAAAACAACTACGCGGGCATGGTCAACTGTTTTCACCAGTAGAGGAAGCCCACCCTGAGAAATGCCACACAGTCATCAATGGAGTGCAATTAACAAGAGATCGGTAGCACTGAGGTACAGTAAAACCTTGGTTTGCGAGCATAATTTGTTCCAGAAACATGCTTGTAATCCAAGGCACTTGTATATCAAAGCATTTTTTTTACAGGGTATAAAAGAGAAGAGAAGCACCTCTAAGTGTAGCAATAAGTTGCTAAATGTTGTACCTTCATTAAATGTAACCATATTGCTACACTTAGAGGCTCCTGTCTTCTCTTTTATACTCAGTTGTGACATGACGCTACTTGTAGATCAAGACATCGCTTGTATATCAAGGCAAATTTTTTTTTTTAAATGTTGCTTGTCTTGCAAAACGCTTTCAAACCAAGTTACTCTCAAACCAAGGTTTTACTGTATAACATTGTAAGAAAAAAAAGGTGAAAATAAGTATTTCATTTAAAAAAAAGGCAATTGATTATAATATACAGATCTTTAGCAAGCTAAATGTCATTTGTGTTGGGTTCTCGGCTACTTTTCTAAAATAATTTTAGTTATTTTATGCTTTAATCAATATGAAAACGATCACGCACTATAAAACCGACTAATTTTTATCTTATTAATATTAACACAAAGTGGACTTTTAATCTCACAATTCTGACTTTTTATACCAGAATTCTGACTCTGAAACTCAGAATTGTGTTGACATTTTTTTACATTGGCCCCAAGGCTTTGAATTTTTTTTACTTTCTAATTAATGCATTATTTTTTTTTCAATTTCTTAGAGAAAATATACATAGAATATACCTGTTTGTCTGTCGGTCGTCTCCTGGAACTATATGAAAACGTATATTGTTTTGGACTGTATCCGTATACTTATGCCTTTGTGCTTTTTGTACTTTCATCTTGTAAACTATTTAAAAAAAGCTGAAAACAAAGAATTTATAAAAAAAAATAAAAAAATACCCAAAACAACTACGCGGGCATGGTCAACTGTTTTCACCAGTAGAGGACGCCCACCCTGAGAAATGCCACACAGTCATCAATAGAGTGCAATTGACAAGAGATCAGAAGCACTGAGGTATAACATTGTAAGAAAAAAAAGGTGAAAATAAGTATTTCATTTTAAAAAAGGCAATTGATTATAATATACAGATCTTTAGCAAGCTAAATGTCATTTGTGTTGGGTTCACGCCTACTTTAACGCAGCCGCCTTTTCTAATTTTAGTTATTTTATGCTTTAATCAATATGAAAACGATCACGCCACTATAATAACGGCTAATTTTTATCTTATTAATTTTAACACAAACTGGAGAAATGTCTCTTTTTTTTTTCTTCTACATTTTCGTACTCATGTTCTCTATCGCGTACAATGAATGTTGGTTTTCACTGTGCTGGCCGGTGTTCGTCCACAGCGGTAGACGTCAATCTGCACTTAAAAGCCCACCAGCCACTTGCAGCGGTGGCAGAAAATCAAGCCTTCATCTGCTCTTATTCCAGGAATCGTGTCGGAGACAAGTATTAGAACTGCTGAGAGAGCAGGGTGGTTACGCTGATATGGGCATTCATTCTTTATAGATACCGTTAATTTCAGAAATGTTGCCGTGCCAAGCCAAAGAAATATGTGATCACTCACCAGCTAAACCTAGCAAACGTCCCTAAAACCTCTGCTGGAGCTAAGTGGTCTCGGCAAGGCTAAGAAGGGAGGGCTGAAGCAAAGACAAAAAAAAAAAAAAGTCGACATGACTCCCAATTACCTAATAGAAACACACATTGATTAAAAATTCATGGATATTACACTTGATATAATGCCAGACTGGATATGTGTAATGTAGAGTGCAAATTATAATGAAAATATGCGTCTTTTTTTTTTTTTTCCTTTGTCCAATAAACTTTTTTCATCTAAAATTGCTTTCCAAGCTGACTATGCCAAAGAGAAAAGAAAAAAAAATAATTTTAATGTTTAACAAAAGACCAGAGAGGGTTAAGCGCTGCCTGAAATGAAAAGAAATAAAAAAAAAAACTACATATGTATATATCACGGCGTTTTGTAATGATGTTCTGTTGGGGCATAAATGAGGTCACTCACAGGTAATGTTTTTTCACATAGCAATGAGGGAAGATGTGCATGTTCGGCTTTCTCGGGAAGGATGTGAAGGGTTGTCTGCCGATTCCATAAATTTGCTTTCAAGGTCCTTTTCTGTCCTCTCTCCTTGAGAACTCAAACAGTCAGCGCTAGTGGACAAGGGACGAAAGGATGCGCCATGTTCACTGCAACTATTCCATGAGTTCTAAACATTGTAGCTATAGCCACAAATTCTAATATATTAATATTATACATATATTATAAATTATTGATAGACTAATATAATATATTACTATATGAAGAGTACTTTATATAAAACACAGCAGGCTGTAGGCTCAAGGCACTAAAGCATAAACATTGTATTTTCATTACTATGTGTTATTTCCTTTCTTTAGAAGAAAAATATATATATATTTTTTTTTTAATTAACAAAAAACACTGCCACGGAGATCAGCTGAATTTACTAGACTAGAGTAAGGCGAATGGTTCGGCCCGAATATGAGTTTGAGCCCCATTCAGGGAACACCCGATTTTGCAGGGTGTGGTGCGGCCGAACACCCTGCAATGCACTGCGAGCTGCACAGTACATGCTGCGTGCTGCACAGTGCATTCTGCGCCCTGATTGGGCAAAGCTATGCCCAATCAGAGTGAAGTAAAAGCTGGTTGTTAAGGAAAGGGGCTGGGAAGCCGGCCGCGGCATCAATAACAACCGATAAGTTATCAGCTGTGAATGGACTTCCCCGCTGACAGCTGAAAACATAAAAAAAAAAACATTTGCCAAAAAAAAAAAACGCTTGGGGTCCCTCCCAAAATCCCAGACCCTTATCCGAGCATGCAGCCTGGCATGGCGAGCGAGCGCCCCCCCCCCAGAACCATACCAGGTCACATGCCCTCCCCAAAGCACCTTGTCACATAATTTTTGCTGCAGCATTTTCTATGCATACTACAGATGTGCCACTTTACAGGTAGGCTAAGGCACTATATTTAAAGGAGTTTTTCATTTTTATTGTTGAACTTTAAGCATCATTAAAATCCTTGCGCCTGAAAAAACAATTGTTTTAAAAAAAAAAATGTTTGCATTGATACCCCAGGGAAGTACCCAGACCCTCATATCCCTTTTATGGCCAATTACTTGCATACAGTGGGGCAAAAAAGTATTTAGTCAGCCACCAATTGTGCAAGTTCTCCCACTTAAAAAGATGAGAGAGGCCTGTAATTGTCATCATAGGTAAACCTCAACTATGAGAGACAAAATGTGGAAACAAATCCAGACAATCACATTGTCTGATTTGGAAAGAATTTATTTTGCAAATTATGGTGGAAAATAAGTATTTGGTAACCTACAAACAAGCAAGATTTCTGGCTCTCACAGACCTGTATCTTCTTCTTTAAGAGGCTCCTCCGTCCTCCACTCATTACCTGTATTAATGGCACCTGTTTGAACTTTTTATCAGTATAAAAGACACCTGTCCACAACCTCAAACAGTCACACTCCAAACTCCACTCTGGTGAAGACCAAAGAGCTGTCGAAGGACACCAGAAACAAAATTGTAGACCTGCACCAGGCTGGGAAGACTGAATCTGCAATAGGCAAGCAGATTGGTGTGAAGAACTGTGGGAGCAATAATTAGAAAATGGAAGACATACAAGGCCACTAATAATCTCCCTCGATCTGGGGCTCCACGCAAGATCTCACCCCATGGGGTCAAAATGATCACAAGAACGGTGAGCAAAAATCCCAGAACCACATGGGGGGACCTAGTGAATGACCTGCAGAGAGCTGGGACCAACGTAACAAAGGCTACCATCAGTAACACACTACGCCGCCAGGGACTCAGATCCTGCAGTGCCAGACGTGTCCCCCTGCTTAAGCCAAGAAAATGCAACAGTGCAATTACATAAAATGTTCGAGTGCTATAATGATAGATCAATGAATTAAAGCAACTAATCTTAAAGTGGAGTTCCACCCAAAAATGGAACTTCCGCTTTTCGGAACCCTCCCCCCCTCCGGTGTCACATTTGGCACCTTTTAGGGGGGAGGGGGGAGCAGATACCTGTGTAATACAGGTATTTGCTCCCACTTCCGGGCATAGATACCCAAGCCACCCGCCTCTTCCTTTGTTCCCCCCGCTGTCTTTTGGGAGACACACAGATCCCGGAAGACAGCAGGGACCAGTGGGATCGCGCCGCAAGGCTTTACTTCCTGATTCCCTTACCGAAGATGGCGGTGGCAGCACCCGAGAGCCGAGCTATAGCTCGGCTTCGGGTGCTGACATCGCGGGCGCCCTGGACAGGTAAGTGTCCTTACTTTAAAAGTCAGCAGCTGCAGTATTTGTAGCTGCTGACTTTAAAAAAAAAAATAATCCGGCGGAACTCCACTTTACGTTAAGAAAGAGGAAGAGATTTATAAACATAGGAGATGTCCTAAGAAATTTGAAAAGATCTGGCATTGGTGGTTAGTGTCTAATCTGGTTGAGCAATCCGACGAAAAAATAATGATATGGAAAATTAATAAGGAAATATAATACTGGACCCGGTCATAGGAAGTGCATGCATGACAGGTTCAGGGTCGATTGTGACTATTTTCAAGAAAAATTCAATCAACAGAAAGAGCACCAGATGGTCGTCTTGAGAGTCTATAATTATTTAGATAACAATGTGGCGGCAGAAAAAATAAAAAGGTTTCCAGTGCATTTTGGGGGTCAACGTTCCTCTTCATCAGGCCTCAAATGTAGATGACAGTGCTTCCTATAGGACTCAAATCAAACGTCTCTTGGGGAGTGTTCTAGGTCGGGATAAGACATGTGTTGGAAATGTTTGTGTGGCTGGATTTCTTAATCTGGGAGGTCATCATCCCTTGGGAGGCTTGCCATATTATGGTAGAGCTGCCAGGATCTAGTCATCAAGCACAACCAACATCTTTTGTTCTGATGGACAATTAGATCCAAGTCCAGCATTTCATATCTACTTATTCTGGTATTTTCAAGCTAAGGCAAAGCGGTGTCAAGCAGAGATGCACAGTGAAGATCTTCATAGCTGAAGGCAGTGGTGGTTGGTGCTCAAAATTTTTGGGATGGTCGCAAACAAACTGAAAAAAAAAAATCATCAATTGCCGCCACTGTGCCCATTAAACGCAGCCACTGTGCCCAAACGCCACCAGTTTGCCCCCTCAAATGCAGCCAGTTTGTCCTCAAATGCAGCCAGTTTCCCCCCAAATACAGTCAGTTTCCCCCCAAATACAGCCAGTTTCCCCCCAAATACAGCCAGTTTTCCCCCAAATACAGCCAGTTTGTCCCCAAATGCAGCCAGTTTCCCCCCAAATGCAGCCAGTTTCCCCCCAAATACAGTCAGTTTCCCCCCAAATACAGCCAGTTTCCCCCCAAATGCAGCCAGTTTGTTCCCAAATGCAGCCAGTTTGTCCCCAAATACAGCCAGTTTCCCCCCAAATACAGCCAGTTTCCCCCCAAATGCAGCCAGTTTCCCCCAAATGCAGCCAGTTTCCCCCAAATGCAGCCAGTTTGTCCCCAAATACAGCCAGTTTGTCCCCAAATGCAGCCAGTTTGTTCCCAAATACAGCCAGTTTGTCCCCAAATGCAGCCAGTTTGTCCGCAAATGCAGTCAGTTTCCCCCAAATGCAGCCAGTTTGTCCCCAAATGCAGCCAGTTTGACCCCATATACAGCCAGTGTGTCCCCAAATGCAGCCAGTTTCCCCCAAATACAGCCAGTTTGTCCCCAAATGCAGCCAGTTTGTCCCCAAATGCAGTCAGTTTCCCCCAAATGCAGCCAGTTTGTCCCCAAATACAGCCAGTTTCCACCCAGCCCTGCACTTACCTTCCTCGGGTCAGTGCCGTCCTTATTCTGTCCTCGATGTCTTCTCCCGCCCTCGATGTCGCTTCAGCCAATCAGGTTACCGGTAACTAGACCCGGTGAACCTGATTGGCTGAGACGCCTGTCAGTGTTAACCAAGGAACACACCCCCCGTGCGTCCCCTGGTTAACTATTTGGAAGCCGATTACAGCCCTCAGCCGCTGGCTCTGATAGGCACTTTTTTCAAAAAACCAACTAGCCGCTGTTATTCAGATGGCCGGCGCTCAACAGGGGGCCGGCCATCTGAATAGTGGGCGGCAGCAGCGGCGACAATACATGCATGAATGTATGTATTGTTGTGGTGAGTGACGGGCGCAGGAGAGAGAGGGGGCGGCGCTCCTGCGCCCACTATGGACGCACTGCCACTGGCTGAAGGTAAGTAACTTACCTGTGTGTCAGGCTGTGAAGGACAAATAACTAAATACGAACGTATTCCTTAACTGTGCCACAAATGCACAGGTATGAATGAGAACAAGGTTTCTACTTTCTGAGAGGACATAATACACACAGGGCTGTGTGCAATCTCTTATGCCGCGTACACGCAATTTTTTTCCCGACGGAATGTTGGCTCAAACTTGTCTTGCATACACACGGTCACACAAAATTCCGACCGTCAAGAACGCGGTGACGTATAACACTACAACGAGCCGAGAAAAACGAAGTCCAATGATTCCGAGCATGTGTCGAATTGATTCTGAGCATGCATGTTTTTTTTGCGCGCCGAAATTGCGTACAGACGATCGGAATTTCCGACAAGAACTTTTCTTGTCGGAAAAATTGAGAACCAGCTCTCAAATTTTTGCTGTCGGTAAATCCGACAGAAAAAGTCCGATGGAGCCTACACACGGTCGGAATTTCGGACCAAAAGCTCACATTGAACTTTTCTTGTCGGAACTTCCAATCGTGTGTACGCGGCATTAGAATCTGATCGTGCACAGTTCATTTTTGACCTGACTAGTAGTGGAGTGTGATGGTCTACCTGACTGGATCTAATATGAATGGATTGTTTAGTTAGACGCTCATACTGCAAAACTAGAGAATTTTGTTAATCTGACAGAATAAAATCTGACCATGTACAGTATGACTTGAATGTAAACATCCCTTGTAATAGAAATAAGCATGACGTGTCCTGTTTATTGAGAGATCTAGGGTCAAAAAGACCCCAGATTTCTAATTTACCTTTAGAAGCAAAAAAATATGTAATTTTGCCTTTAACCACTTCAGCCCCGGAAGATTTAGCTGCTCAATGACCAGGCCATTTTTTGCGATACGGCACTGCGTCGCTTTAACTGAAAATTGCGCGGTCGTGCGACACTATACCCAAACAAAATTGACGTCCTTTTTTTACCACAAATAGAGCTTTCTTTTGGTGGTAAACTTGTGCGTTTTCTAGGCATTGTGTTCTGGCTCAGGTGCGAATTCAGGCCCATTATCTTCTATGGACACGCATCTGATTCGCAGATGCATTCCGTTGTGAACAGGCATTCTCTCCCCCTGCTCACTACACCTCTCCCTGCTTATCTGATCCGCAGCTACAACTCAGAGGAAACGCTGAACAGCTGCTTCTTCTCTTCGCACAGAGAACGGAGCTGGAATTCGCACCGGACTGGTGTGAACCCAGCCTAAATGTCACTGGCAGGGAAGGAGTTAACACTAGGGGGCGATCAAGGGGTTAACTGTGTTCCCTTGTGTGTGCTTTAACTGTAGGTGGATGGGACTGACTAGAGGAGATGACAGAACAAGAAGTTAACTGTTTTGATGCCTGTGGATTACAAATAACCTACAAAGTGCACCACCATTGCTGGCGAAGATCCTTCCCAACGGAAACACCATATCTGCAATAGTCAGGCCTGACTGTAGAACTGTTAGAAAGAGTTTGGGCGCCATCTTGCCCACGAGGGGGAAGCTCGCGAGCATAATTAAATGACATTTAAAGGGTGTAATTACTATTGGAACTTAGTGCTTGTTATATGTTGAATGGTTAACATTGCAGGGCTCTGCATATGCATACGTACGTATTACTGTTTAACTTGAGGCTTTATATTCAGTAAAAAAGTACTTGTGGTTAAGCCAATCCACTGTGTGGTTATTATATGTTTGTTGCGGTATTGTGATTCCCATGGCTAACGGGTTTCACAATCCCATCTTTGCTGCTATCTGTGCCAAGGGAGGTTAGAGCCAGTTACTGGGGGTTGACAGCAGTGTGCATGGGTGTCCGCTGAACTTTTTTCAGGGGGGGGGGGGGGGCAATACATTGCAATACAAAAAGATGTACACAGTGGTGTTGTGGCACAGGCACTGCTGTTACCTGTAGTTCTTCAGCGATAGGGCAGGCCCTGGCAGCGTATTCAGTCTCTTGTTTTGGCCACTGCACGCTACGCACCTGTGGGAGGAGCCGTCGTCGCGCAGGTTGGGTCGGCATAGGCACATTTACACATTTACACAGGCAGAGGCAGGCTGAGGCAACAGCCAATCACGGAACAGCCGGGTCAGGGTCACGTAAAGCAGAGGCGGAGCCATTCCGATGCTCGGGCCGGGGGTGAGGAGGGAGGGATGGAAAAGACTGAGAGCAGCCCCAGCCCCCAGGCCAGCAGCAGTCTGCAGACCTAGAAAAAAAAGTCCATGGCTGCCGCGGAGGTGACTGCGGCAGCCATTGCAACACAGGGGGCAAGTGTGTGTCTTCCCTCTGATTTCCAGGGGGGGGGGGAATTGACCCCCCTTGCCCTATGGAGCGGACGCCCATGGCAGTGTGTACAGGCCCAGAATCTATACCAGCAGCCCTCTTAGTTGGGGGTATTGCTACATAAGCATAAACGTTCAGCACATATTATAAAACACCATTGTCCTGTACTATTCGATAAGTACTACGCATTTAGGAATGGTTAAAATGACTCCACCATCATGGTGGAGATAGGACAATAAAGCAGTGCAGTTTGCAAAGGCATTGCACCAAAAAAAAAAAGCAAAGCAACAAAACAGGTTTCATTTTACTTTATAAGCAAGTCACCAAGTAACCTTACATTCTGACTGGTTGCTATGGGTTACTGCCTTTGTAGTCTCTGACAACAGGACGGTATTGCCGTATTGAATGGGCCTTCATGTTGTGTGATGGCGATTTGCACAGTAATAGGAATGATCACCAGTATTCCCTGACTTCCTCTGTCTACAACTAGCTGCCACTTTCATCGTCCAGCGCTGTGGAATAAACTTATAAATAAAATATAACATTACAGGGTTGTAACGACGATGTTCGGTATTAAGTGCTTTAATTTTTTCTGTGCTGCACATTCAACTGCTTTGGTTTGTTTGTCTTTTAGGCACTGCCCCGGAATTATGTATAAAGCTGGTCATACATTAAGAAGAAAATTACAAAATAGACGTTCACTGTTCAGACATCCAAATGTCTGCGAAGCTGCTCAAAGACTGGGACACAATGAGGTATCTCAGCAGAACACTATAGATAATGGGCATTATCTCCCAGTCCTGGGGTGTCCAAACTTTCTAAACAAAGAGACAATTTACTGGGATGTGCCCAGCTGGAAAATATCCCAGTGTCAGTGGGAGCAAACAATGCCTTTGTGGTCAGTGGGAGTAAAAAAAAAATTACATAGTGCCCCTGATCAGTAGGAGGAGGAATAGTACCCCATCATTGGTGTCAGTGGGAGGAATAGTGCCCCATCATTGGTGTGAGTGTGGGGGGGGAATAGTGCCCCATCATTGGTGTCAGTGGAAGTAATAGTGCCACATCATTGGTGTCAGTGGGGGGGAATAGTGCCCCATCATTGGTGTCAGTGGGAGGAATAGTGCCCCATAATTGGTGTGAGTGGGGGGGGGGAATAGTGCCCCATCATTGGTGTCAGTGGGAGGAATAGTGCCCCATTATTGGTGTCAGTAGGAGGAATAAAGCCCCATTATTGGTGTCAGTGGGAGGAATAAAGCCTCATTGTTGGTGTCAGTGGGAGGAATAGTGCCCCATCATTGGTGTCAGTGGGAGGAATAGTACCCCATTGTTGGTGTCAGTTGAAGGAATAGTGCCTCATTGTTAATATCAGTGGGAGGTGTAGTGCTCCATCATTTATGTCAGTGGGAGTAATAGTGCTACATTGTTGGTGTCAATGGGATGACTAGTGCCCCATCATTGGCATCAGTGGAAGGAATAGTGCCACATTGATTGTGTCAGTGGGAAGAATAGTGCCCCATCGTTGGTGTCAGTGGAAAGAGTGGTGATTCATCGCTGGTGTCAGTGGTAGGAATAGTGTCCCCTTGCTGGTGTCAGTGGTAGGAATAGTGTCCCATTGTTCTTGTCAGTTGGAGGAATGGTACCCCATCGTTGGTGTCATTTGGAGGAATGATTCCCCATTGTTTGTGTCAGTTGGAGGCATAGTGACCCATCGTTGGTGTCAGCAGGAGGAATAGAGCATCATTGTTGGTGTCAGTGGGAGGAATTATGCCCCACTGTTGGCATCAGTTAAAGGAATAGTGCCATGTATAAGTGGGAAAATAGTGCCCCAAGGGCCAAATAAAAGCAAGCAAAGGGCAACATCCGGCCCACAGGCCACAGTTTGGAGACCACTGTCCTTGCTCAACAAATCAGGCACTTTTATTGTTCTGGCACAGTGCTACCTGTTATTTACCCATGTCATTTATTTGCACCAAATTATAATATGTATAATATGAGGAGCTGGATTCAACCATTAGGTCATGATTGGAGAAGATCATACAAATTAATTTGGGGTGCAATGGCTCAGGGGTGGCTGCCTTTAAACACAAACAGGGTGCCCAATAAACAAGGGACCTTAAGATTTAAAAAAGTCCAAAAGGGGCACCAGACCAAAGTGCTAAGAGTCTGAAAAACGTTTAATGTTGGAGTCTGTTCAGCAAAATATTACAAAACAGTCAACAGGTTTTGAGGGTTCAGAGGTATCCCCCTTATTTAGGGCTCAAATATTGAACAAATCTGGAAAGACTCGAAATGGCAGAAAAAGCAAAATGAAAGCTAAACGCTTTCCCCGACTTGTTCATTCCCCGACTTGTTCATTCCCTGACTTAGTTGGGGTAGGCGGTACACTTTGGTAGGGGTGGGTCAGCCACGCCCAGTGATCTTTGACCTCTGGGAACCCGCCTTCTGATCTTTGACCTCTGGGAGAGGTCCCTGTTCCAAATCCTGGGTCCTAGCCTTGTTCTTAAATGGAAAACCCTAACCCTAACCCTTACCCTCACCCCAACCCCAACCCCAACCCTAACCCTAACCCCTAACTCTAACCCTAACCCTAACCCTAACCCTCACCCTCACCCTCACCCCAACCCTAACCCTAAACCCTAACCCCTAACCCTAACCATGTTAGCTCATTGGTCTGGCACTCTTTTTGGCCTTTGTAATTGTACCAATACTGTTATAAAACTGGGAATACAACAGTATTATTTAATTTCAATATTTGTACAAAAATTCATAAAAATCAGTCATCAGGGCATTCGATCTTGCCATCAGAGTCAACTAACTTAATTTGATAGCCCTAAAATGTTGTCTAGACCTGCCACTTGAATGGAATCCCAGAAGTATTAAACTGTTTTCTTTTCTACCATATTTTCCGGCGTATAAGACAACCTTTTACACCGGAATTACACAGCCAAACACCGGGGGTCGTCTTATACGCCGGGTGAAGCAGCTGCCCAATGGATAACAGCCCGCCGGGTGCTCTGTAAAGCTGTATGTAATTCAGTACATGCGCCGCTCAGCAAATCCCAGCGGGCGATGCACTCTGTTGATGACTAGATCCTGCTAAGCCTGCTGGGATTGGAGTAACAACCTCTGCCAATCCGAGCAGGCTACATAATGTAGCCTGCTCGGATTGGCAGAGGTTGTTACTCTAATCCCAGCAGGCTTAGCAGGCTCTGTAGTGTGCATCGCCCTCCGGGATTGGCTAGGCGGCACATGTACTGGAACACATACAGCTTTACAGAGCACCCGACGGGCTGCGGCCCCTTCGTTTTTGAAAGGTATTACCACACAAGGGGGTCGCACAAGGGGATCGTCTAAAGCCTGGTACACACGGTCGGACTTTTGGCCAACAAACTTCATTTTGAGCAAGTTGGACCAACAATCCGACCGTGTGTACACTCCATCGGACAAAGTTTTTTTTTTTTTTTGTTTTCATCTGACAAAAGTTCGGTCTGCAAACGGACAAACTTTTGGCCAACAAAAGTCCCATGGAGCAAAGTCCGACTGTGTGTACAGAAAACCATCGGACTTTTGTCCGATGGACAAAACAAATAATGTTAAAATCAACCAACAATAGCAGAAGTTGACCAAAGGGTGGCGGTAAAGAGCAGAAAAGGGCAGAAAAACCACGTGATGTTAGAAGAAGTTTTGGGAAAGTTTGCAGAAAAGTCCTGTGGTGTGTATGCTATGGGTGTTCCCGGCCAACTCCGTTCGGACAAAAATCCACGGAAAAGTCAGATGGAAGTCCGACCGCGTGTACGAGGCTTTATACGGTGAGTAGAGCCCAAAACCACCGTTTTAAACGGAATATTAGGGGGTCGTCTTATACGCCGGCAAATACGGTACCTTAAAATAAGTAGGATTTTTTCCTGATCGAAAAACCATATTCACAGTTAGTCCAATAACAATTAAGCGATCAAACATCCTGGAAAACTATTTTCCAATTAAATTCTACTGGTATATGAACTTAACTCACTCCACGTAGGGCTTATCTGTTTTATTTTTTTAGAATTTAAAAAAGGAATCTGATTGGTTGCTTCTGCAACTGCTACACTTTTATTGGGAATTCCATTTTTAAAGACTTTTGTACATCAGCCTTTGAATATGGCTACCACTGCATGGAAAGTCCCATGTCATTTGCAGCAGCTGAATGACCAACATTCTATATAATGTCATGCCGCAACATCACACAACCTAAAACCAGAACAAACAGATGACACACAAAACAAAAGCCGTCGTAACGCCAATGTTCTCTAAAACTCCAGTTTTACTTTAGAAACATATTTGCATATAAAGTAGGGAACTAAGGTCATTTTTATTGTAAATTAAAAGAAAAAGGGAACAGAACTCACTCATAAAATTACAGTGATAATCCATGGTATGAACTTCTCTTCTGTCCCTGTGAGCCTGCCACCATTACGTGGACATCGGAGGGTTCATCTTCAACACTTCAAATCAAATTAAAGCCCCCCCCCCCAGTTTAAATATGAGTCTTAGAGCTTCTACATTATATATATATATATTCTTTTACAGATAACCATTGCATGTACTGTATTAACCATGTGCAGTCATAGCAACTTCACTGAATGTTGACTTAGAGTGAGTCCTAGATGAACTTCCCCAGGAACTGCATTAAAGGAACACTAAAGATTAAAAAAAACAAAAAAACAAAAACAAACATGTTATACTTACCTCCGCTGTGCAGCTCGTTTTGCACAGAGTGGCCCCGATCCACGTCTTCTGGGGTCCCTCAGCGGCTGTCTCGGCTCCTCCTCGCAATCACTCACCACCTATATGAGAGTGAGCTTGCCTGGTGGGGAGTGATTGGGGGCGCACTCCAGTGATACAGCCAGCGGCTATTGCCGCTCACTGTATCACTCGGCCCCGCCCCCCGACGCGACGCGTCATTGGATGTGATTGACAGCAGCGCGAGCCAATGGCTGCGCTGCTTTCAATCCATCCACTGTAACCAATCAACGGCCAGGCTGAGCTGTAACCAATCAACGGCCAGGCAAGTGCGGGACTTTCGAGGTGTCAGGTAAGCTAAACGGGGGGCCAGGGGGAGCCGGTATTGTCGGATGTTTTTTCACCTTAATGCATAGAATGCATTAAGGTGAATTTTTTTTTACCTTTACAACCCCTTTAAGGAAAACATATATTTTCCAAAAAGGTTAATTTTATTTAAACAACTTTGAAAAAAACTTTTCATACTAGTCATATTTTTATTGTTTTATTGGTGGGATGCTGGGCATGAGTTTTCACAGGTCATCAATGCTCATTACTTGAGTCTGATTGCATGTGTTGGGCAGCTCATCATGAAGATGGGACCCCCCCCCCCCAGGAGAGAAGATTTTTCCCGAATCAAGCACTGGACTTTGACTGGGCCATCCTAACACATGAATATGCTTTGATCTAAACCATTCCATTGTAGCTCTGGCTGTATGTTTAGGGTTGTTGTCCTGCTGGAAGGTGAACCTCCACCCCAGTCTCAAGTCTTTTGCAGACTCTAACAGGTTTTCTTCTAAGATTGCCCTGTATTTGTCTCCATCCATCTTCCCATAAACTCTGACCAGCTTCCCTGCCCCTGCTGAAGAAAAGCATCCGCACAACATGATGCTGCCACCACCAGGTTTCACGGTGGGGATGGTGTGTTCAGGGTGATGTGCAGAGTTAGTTTTCAACCACACATAGCGTTTTGCTTTGAGGCCAAAAAGTTACATTTTGGTCTCATCTGACCAGAGCACCTTCTTCCACGTTTGCTGTGTCCCCCACATGGCTTCTCACAAACTGCAAACAGGACTTCTTATGTATTTTTTCACCAATGTCTTTCTTCTTGCCACTCTTCCATAAAGGGCAGATTTGTAGAGAGCACGACTAATAGTTGTCCTGTGGACAGATTCTCCCACCTGAGCTGTGGATCTCTGCAGCTCGTCCAGAGTTACCATGGGCCTCTTGGCTGCTTCTCTGATGAATGCTCTCCTTGCCCGGCCGGTCAGTTTAGGTGGACGGCCATGTCTTGGTAGGTTTTGCAGTTGTGCCATACTCTTTCCATTTTCGGATGATGGATTGAACAGTGCTCCGTGAGATGTTCAAAGCTTGGGATATTTTTTTATAACCTAGCCCTGCTTTATACTTCTCCACAGCTTTATCCCTGACCTGTCTGGTTTGTTCCTTGGCCTTCATGATGCTGTTTGTTCATTAAGGTTCTCTAACAAACCTCTGAGGACTTCACAGAACAGCTGTATTTATACTGAGATTAAATTACACACAGGTGGACTCTATTTACTAATTAGGTGGCTTCTGAAGGCAATTGGTTCCACTAGATTTTAGTTAGGGGTATCTGAGTAAAGGGGGCTGAATACAAAAGCCCCCCACACTTTTCAGATATTTATTTGTAAAACATTTTGAAAACCATTTACTATATAATTTTCCTTCCACTTCACAATTATGTGCCACTTTGTGTTGATCTATCACATACAATTCCAATAAAATACAGTTCAGTTTTTGGTTGTAACATGACAAAATGTGGAACATTTCAAGGGATAAAAATACTTTTTCAAGGCACTGTAATACAAGAAATGGTCGGAAGACTGTGAACATGCTTTAGTAGTTGTAGGAAACTAAGGACATGATTCAGGAGACATTCATATGCTGGAGACATAATATATGAGACTGCTAGAAATCACTGCTATAACAGGGCAATAGGGAAACACAGATTAGTGTCTTCAGGAGCCCTGAGGGGTGCCAAAGGACGGCAGATTGGATACCAGTGTTCTAGACCCTAGACAAATTGATTTTATACAACAGGTAGTCTTGACTAGTGATGAGCCGAACACCCCCGGGTTCGGTTCGCACCAGAACCCGCGAACGGACCGAAAGTTCGAACGAACATTAGAACCCTATTAAATACAATGGATGCGAACGTTCGAATTCTAAAGTGCTAATTATAACAACTATTATGCATGTTATTGTCCTAAAAAGGGTTTGGGAACCCGGGTTCTGCACCAGGGGACATGTATCAATGCAAAAAGAAGTTTTAAAAACGGTCGTTTTTCGGGAGCAGTCATTTTAATGATGCATAAAGTGAAAAAAAAAAAGTCAAATATTCCTTTAAATATCGTACCTGGGGGGTGTCTAAAGTATGCCTGTGAAGTGCCACGTGTTTCCCGTGTTTAGAACTGTCCCTGCACAAAATGACACTTCTAAAGGAAAAAAAAGCCATTTAAAACTGCTTGCGGCTTTAATGTAATGTCTGGTCCCGGTAATATGGATGAAATTCTTTAAGAAAAATGGCATAGCTACCCCATGACCCCCCCCCCCCCCACCCCAGCCCATTACCAGCCCCTTTGGGTCTTGTATGGATATTAAGGGGAACCCCGCACATAAAATAAAAAAGGCCCTATATACTCTGAACAGCCGTATACAGGCGGTGCATACAAGACAGGGACTGTAGGTTTGTTCTTATGTAGAATCTGTTTGTAATTTTGAACAGGTACATTGTTGAAGTGTAGCTCCAGACCAAAAATCTATTTTTAAACTTTTTGGAAAACATAGGTAAGGGTTATCACCCCTGTAACATTTGTTTTGCTGTCTGTGCCCCTGTTCAGAACATTTCACCTCACTTTCCGTCCCAATGACAACTGTTTTTGAAATGTGGTGTTTTTCTTGAAACAAGGATTGCTGATAAAGCATCAGTACAGAGGAGACACCTTTCTCCCATATTTATTCTTACAGGAGAGAATTTTCCTTCCTAGTGGTAGATTTCCTCTCACTTCCTGTTGTCTTCTTGCGTTTGCAAGTAGGAGTCGTTTGTAAGTTGGATGTTTGAAAGTAGGGACCTGCCGTATATACTCTGCAGAAATAGGCCCCTTAGTTGTTGGTGTTGGCACAACACTGTAAGCACTCACAGTTACTCTTGGTTGGTGCTGGAACGCCCTGCTGTCAACTATTATATCAGGAATTTTAATTACATATAATTGTTGAACAGTGGTAGTAAAAATTGGGCCTTTGATGGTGGTGCTGGTGCCACAACACTGTAAGCCCTGACAGTTACTCTTGGTGGGTGCAGCAATGGGCCCTGCTGTGAATTATTAGATCAAGAATTGTAATTACATGCCCCTGTTGAACAGGGGCTGAAAAATTGGGCCTTAGGCACTGGTGGCACAACACTGCAACCCCTCACAGATACTGTACTTGGAGCACAGCAATGAGCCCTGTTGCAAAGTATTGCTTCAAAAATTGTAATGACACGCCCCTGTTAAACAGGGGCTGAAAAATTGGGCCTTAGGCACTGGTGGCACAACACTGCAACTCCTCACAGATACTGTACTTGGAGCACAGCAATGAGCCCTGTTGCAAAGTATTGCTTCAAAAATTGTAATGACACGCCCCTGTTAAACAGGGGCTGAAAAATTGGGCCTTAGGCACTGGTGGCACAACACTGCAACTCCTCACAGATACTGTACTTGGAGCACAGCAATGAGCCCTGTTGCAAAGTATTGCTTCAAAAATTGTAATTACACGCCCCTGTTAAACAGGGGCTGAAAAATTGGGCGTTAGGCACTGGTGGCGGCACCCATAAACAAAAATGATCTTACAAGCTATCATCATCAATCGTATCATTGAGGACTCGGAGGAGGAGGCTAGCCAGTCAACATAACAGCACAGGCACTCAGCATCAGCATCAGTCTTGAAGGGATGTGACATGTTAAAATCAATTAGTCTGTTATATCAGCATCAGGTGTGTGGTAGCTGGTGGTGATCCAAGACTGGTTCATCTTGATGAAAGTCAGTCGATCAACCGAGTCGGTGGACAGGCGCACCCTGTGATCCGTGACAAATCCTCCAGCAGCACTGAATGTGCGTTCCGAAAGAACGCTGGATGCAGGACAGGCCAGTAGCTCAATTGCATACTGTGCAAGCTCTGGCCAGTGATCCATCCTCAAGACCCAGTAAGCCAGAGGATTTTCGGTGGGGAAGGTGTCCAAGTCTGACCTTGCCCCTAGATATTCCTGCACCATGTTTATCAGACGCTGGCGATGGTTGCTGGAACCGATCATACTTTGGGGCTGCGGACTAAAGAATTGTCTGAACGCATCGGTCAGACGGCCACCTTCCCCACCGCTCCTTCTTTGACTGGCCGAAGCCTCAGCAACTCGTTGTCCAGGACCAGGAGTTTGCAACCTCCCAGTCTCTGGGAACGCGTTGCACAGACCTTTCTGCAAGGCCTCCCGGAGTTGTCTCATCCTCTGCTCCCTCTGCGACGGTAACATAAGGTCCGCAACCTTACCCTTGTACCGTGGATCAAGGAGAGTGGCCAGCCAGTAATGGTCCCTCTCCTTGATCCGAAGAATACGAGGATCCTTCCGCAGACTTTGCAGGATCAGGGAGGCCATGCAGCGTAGGTTTGCTGAGGCATTCGCTCCGGAGTCCTCTGGGTCACTAAGGACGACATGATCCGCAGCCACTTCCTCCCAGCCACGTACAAGTCCACTGGTTTCTTGGGACTGTAAATCATCCCTAAAAGACTGCTGCTGATGATGCTGAGTGCCAGCCTCCACCTCCATGCTGACACAATCCTCCTCCTCCTCCTCCTCCTCCTCCTCCTCTTCCTGTGCGATGGGTGGGACAGAAGGAACACTGTCTGGGTAAAGGGGGCCTTGAGAGGCAAGGAAGTCCTCCTCTTCCTGCCTCTGTTCTGCCTCAAGTGCCCTGTCCATTATTCCACGCAGCGTGTGCTCCAACAGGTGGACAAGAGGTACAGTGTCACTGATGCATGCACTGTCACTGCTCACCATCCTCGTGGCCTCCTCAAATGGTGCCAGGACAGTGCATGCATCCCTGATCATGCCCCACTGGCGTGGAGAAAAAAAACCAAGCTCCCCTGACCCTGTCCTGGTGCCGTAGTCGCACAGGTACTCATTGATGGCCCTCTGCTGCGTGTGCAGCCGCTGCAGCATGGCCAACGTTGAGTTCCACCTGGTGGGCATGTCACATATAAGGCGGTTCTTGGGCAGGTTCAACTCCTTTTGCAGCTCAGCCAGGCGAGCACTGGCATTATAAGATCTGCGGAAATGCACACAGACTTTCCTGGCCTGCCTCAGGACATCCTGTAAGCCCGGGTACCTGCCCAAGAAGCGCTGCACCACCAGGTTAAGGACGTGAGCCACACAGGGCACATGGGTCAGTTGTCCCTGTCGGAGGGCGGAGAGGAGGTTGGTGCCATTGTCGCAAACCACCATTCCTGGCTTAAGCTGGCGTGGCGTCAACCACCTCTCGGCCTGGCCCTGCAGAGCAGACAGGACCTCTGCCCCAGTGTGGCTTCTGTCCCCCAAACACACCAGCGCAAGCACGGCATGGCATCTTTTTGCCTGCGTACTTGCGTAGCCCCGTGAACGGCTACGGAGCACCGCTGGTTCATAGGACAAACCACAGGAAGAGGCCATGGAGGAAGAAGAAGAGGAGGGGGTGGAGGAGAGAGGTGTGTCACAACCAGTAGTAGCATTTTGGAGGCGTGGCGGTGGGACAACCTCCAACACTACTGCACCTTGTCCTGAATCCTTCCCAGCTGCCAAAAGAGTGACCCAATGGGCCGTGAAAGAAAGGTAACGTCCCTGTCCATGCCTGCTGGACCATGAGTCAGCGGTAATATGCACCTTACCGCTGACCGCCCTGTCCAGCGAGGCCAAGACATTGCCTTCCACATGCCGGTAGAGAGCCGGAATAGCCTTCCGTGAGAAAAAGTGGCGTTTGGGAACCTGCCACTGAGGAACCGCACATTGCACAAACTCACGGAAGGGGGCCGAGTCTACCAACTGAAAAGGCAGCAGTTGAAGCGCTAGCAATTTAGCCAAGCTAGCATTCAACCGCTGGGCATGTGGATGGCTGGGAGTGAACTTCTTTCGACGGTCCAGCAGCTGGGGCAGGGAAATTTGCCTGCTAGAATCGGACGTCGGTGTACTGCTAGCAGAGTGGGCGCAAGTACTTGGCTGTGACACACCTAATTCTACACCTTCATTCCTCTCAGTGCATGTTTCAGAGAGGACTGAAGTTATAGTGGGGTTGGAGATCCCAGCTGATGCGGTGCAAGGAGAGGTCCGCTTTGTTCTTTGGTGTGGGTCTTTGAGGTAGGCTTGCCAACGAGCTGCATGGCAGGTCAACATATGTCTGGTCAGGCATGTGGTACCCAAGCGGCTGATGTTTTGGCCACGCGATATACGCTTGAGACATATGTTGCAAACAGCAGCTGTGCGATCTGATGCACTAGCCTCAAAAAAGGCCCACACCAAAGAACTTTTTGAATGACGGGCAGAGGCAGCGCCCTGCACAGGCGGAGCTCTGCGGTGTGATTCCGTCGGTGTACTGCCCTTACGCTGGCCACCAAAGGGCATCCTGCCTCGTTGGAGATGTGCCTCCTCCTCATCCTCCTCCTCCTCCTCTCTCCTATTAGGCACCCACGTGGAGTCAGTGACCTCATCATCCCCTCCCTCCTCATCACTGGAGCCAATCTGGCAGTATGCTGCAGCTGCTGGAACATGACTGCCAGATTGGTGTCCTTCTTGAGCATCCCCTCTGTCTGCTCTCACGCTACTGCCTTCCTCTAGCTGGGTTTCATCATCAGACCCTTCGAAACGCTGGGCATCCTCCTGGAGCATGTACCCAACACTGTGCTGAAACAGTTCGGGGGACTCCTCAGGAGGAGGACATGGTGGGTCTAGGGAAGGAGTGACTGATGATTTGTCTGACATTGATACCAGGGAAGACGACGCTTTGGCAGCTGCTTTTCCAGTACCCTGAGCCTGGGTGAGAGAGGATGAGGAGGAGGAGGAGGGCTTGGTCATCCACTCTACCAAGTCTTCGGCATGATGTGGCTCAACATGTCCAGCTGCCGAAAAGAAGGACAAGCGTGTCCCATGGCCATGTGCTGATGACAATGCACCGCGTCCACGACCAGCACTGTTGCCCCCAGACACAGAGCCTGCTTGCCCTCTTTTATTGCCTCCTGACTGTCTGCCTCTCCTTGTTTGCCTTCCAGACATTCTAATAAATGGCCTGCAGGGAGATGGGAAAAAAGCAATAAGGGCTACCTTCAGGTGTCCTTCTCTGTCCCTTGAAACAAGGACTTTCACAGTGAAAGAAACTGACACTCTCCCTACCTACAGTTTTCTGTCCCTAGAAAAAATATATTTTTTAATCACAATATAGCACAAGGACAATTCACTCACTGTCCTTACAGGTCCCTGGAAACAAGGACTTGCAGAGTGAAAGAAAAAAAACACTCTCCCTACCTACAGTTTTCTGTCCCTAGAATAAATGTTTTTTTTAAGCACAATATAGCACAAGGACAATTCACTCACTGTCCTTACAGGTCCCTGGAAATAAGGACTTGCAGAGTGAAAGAAAAAAAACACTCTCCCTACCTACAGTTTTCTGTCCCTAGAAAAAATGTTTTTTTTAATCACAATATAGCACAAGGACAATTCACTCACTGTCCTTACAGGTCCCTGGAAACAAGGACTTGCAGAGTGAAAGAAAAAAAACACTCTCCCTACCTACAGTTTTCTGTCCCTAGAAAAAATGTTTTTTTTAATCACAATATAGCACAAGGACAATTCACTCACTGTCCTTACAGGTCCCTGGAAACAAGGACTTGCAGAGTGAAATAAACTGACACTCTCCCTACCTACAGTTTTCTGTCCCTAGAATAAATGTTTTTTTAAGCACAATATAGCACAAGGACAATTCACTCACTGTCCTTACAGGTCCCTGGAAACAAGGACTTGCAGAGTGAAAGAAAAAAAACACTCTCCCTACCTACAGTTTTCTGTCCCTAGAAAAAATGTTTTTTTTAATCACAATATAGCACAAGGACAATTCACTCACTGTCCTTACAGGTCCCTGGAAACAAGGACTTGCAGAGTGAAATAAACTGACACTCTCCCTACCTACAGTTTTCTGTCCCTAGAATAAATGTTTTTTTTAAGCACAATATAGCACAAGGACAATTCACTCACTGTCCTTACAGGTCCCTGGAAACAAGGACTTGCAGAGTGAAAGAAAAAAAACACTCTCCCTACCTACAGTTTTCTGTCCCTAGAAAAAATGTTTTTTTTAATCACAATATAGCACAAGGACAATTCACTCACTGTCCTTACAGGTCCCTGGAAACAAGGACTTGCAGAGTGAAAGAAAAAAAACACTCTCCCTACCTACAGTTTTCTGTCCCTAGAAAAAATGTTTTTTTTAATCACAATATAGCACAAGGACAATTCACTCACTGTCCTTACAGGTCCCTGGAAACAAGGACTTGCAGAGTGAAATAAACTGACACTCTCCCTACCTACAGTTTTCTGTCCCTAGAATAAATGTTTTTTTAAGCACAATATAGCACAAGGACAATTCACTCACTGTCCTTACAGGTCCCTGGAAACAAGGACTTGCAGAGTGAAAGAAAAAAAACACTCTCCCTACCTACAGTTTTCTGTCCCTAGAAAAAATGTTTTTTTTAATCACAATATAGCACAAGGACAATTCACTCACTGTCCTTACAGGTCCCTGGAAACAAGGACTTGCAGAGTGAAATAAACTGACACTCTCCCTACCTACAGTTTTCTGTCCCTAGAATAAATGTTTTTTTTTAAGCACAATATAGCACAAGGACAATTCACTCACTGTCCTTACAGGTCCCTGGAAACAAGGACTTGCAGAGTGAAAGAAAAAAAACACTCTCCCTACCTACAGTTTTCTGTCCCTAGAAAAAATGTTTTTTTTAATCACAATATAGCACAAGGACAATTCACTCACTGTCCTTACAGGTCCCTGGAAACAAGGACTTGCAGAGTGAAATAAACTGACACTCTCCCTACCTACAGTTTTCTGTCCCTAGAATAAATGTTTTTTTTAAGCACAATATAGCACAAGGAGAATTCACTCACTGTCCTTCCAGGTCCCTGGAAACAAGGACTTGCAGAGTGAAATAAACTGACACTCTCCCTACCTACAGTTTTCTGTCCCTAGAATAAATGTTTTTTTTAAGCACAATATAGCACAAGGACAATTCACTCACTGTCCTTACAGGTCCCTGGAAACAAGGACTTGCAGAGTGAAATAAACTGACACTCTCCCTACCTACAGTTTTCTGTCCCTAGAATAAATGTTTTTTTTAAGCACAATATAGCACAAGGACAATTCACTCACTGTCCTTACAGGTCCCTGGAAACAAGGACTTGCAGAGTGAAAGAAAAAAAACACTCTCCCTACCTACAGTTTTCTGTCCCTAGAAAAAATGTTTTTTTTAATCACAATATAGCACAAGGACAATTCACTCACTGTCCTTACAGGTCCCTGGAAACAAGGACTTGCAGAGTGAAAGAAAAAAAACACTCTCCCTACCTACAGTTTTCTGTCCCTAGAAAAAATGTTTTTTTTAATCACAATATAGCACAAGGACAATTCACTCACTGTCCTTCCAGGTCCCTGGAAACAAGGACTTGCAGAGTGAAATAAACTGACACTCTCCCTACCTACAGTTTTCTGTCCCTAGAATAAATGTTTTTTTTAAGCACAATATAGCACAAGGACAATTCACTCACTGTCCTTAGAGGTCCCTGGAAACAAGGACTTGCAGAGTGAAAGAAAAAAAACACTCTCCCTACCTACAGTTTTCTGTCCCTAGAAAAAATGTTTTTTTTTAAGCACAATATAGCACAAGGACAATTCACTCACTGTCCTTCCAGGTCCCTGGAAACAAGGACTTGCAGAGTGAAAGAAAAAAAACACTCTCCCTACCTACAGTTTTCTGTCCCTAGAAAAAATGTTTTTTTTAAGCACAATATAGCACAAGGACAATTCACTCACTGTCCTTCCAGGTCCCTGGAAACAAGGACTTGCAGAGTGAAAGAAAAAAAACACTCTCCCTACCTACAGTTTTCTGTCCCTAGAAAAAATGTTTTTTTTAATCACAATATAGCACAAGGACAATTCACTCACTGTCCTTACAGGTCCCTGGAAACAAGGACTTGCAGAGTGAAATAAACTGACACTCTCCCTACCTACAGTTTTCTGTCCCTAGAATAAATGTTTTTTTTAAGCACAATATAGCACAAGGACAATTCACTCACTGTCCTTACAGGTCCCTGGAAACAAGGACTTGCAGAGTGAAAGAAAAAAAACACTCTCCCTACCTACAGTTTTCTGTCCCTAGAAAAAATTTTTTTTTTAATCACAATATAGCACAAGGACAATTCACTCACTGTCCTTACAGGTCCCTGGAAACAAGGACTTGCAGAGTGAAAGAAAAAAAACACTCTCCCTACCTACAGTTTTCTGTCCCTAGAAAAAATGTTTTTTTTAATCACAATATAGCACAAGGACAATTCACTCACTGTCCTTCCAGGTCCCTGGAAACAAGGACTTGCAGAGTGAAATAAACTGACACTCTCCCTACCTACAGTTTTCTGTCCCTAGAATAAATGTTTTTTTTAAGCACAATATAGCACAAGGACAATTCACTCACTGTCCTTAGAGGTCCCTGGAAACAAGGACTTGCAGAGTGAAAGAAAAAAAACACTCTCCCTACCTACAGTTTTCTGTCCCTAGAAAAAATGTTTTTCTTTTTCGTACATCACGGGACACAGAGCGACTTAGTCATTACTAATGGGTTATATAGTTTACCTTCAGGTGTTGGCACTGGCCAATTCCAAACCGGAAGTACCCTCCCCTATATAAGCCCCTCCCACCCGGGAGCACCTCAGTTTTTTGCCAGTGTCTAAGGTGTTGGCCAAAGAGTAACATGTGTTTTCACTGGGCTTGCGTACAGGTTCTTTTGGGCCTTAGTAAGCTGTTCCGGATCCCACCAAAAAAAGCTTCATAGCTAAACGGTCGGTACCCGGGCCTTGCAGCAGAAGAGCAAGGTTTTGCCTGTAATGCTTCTCTTAGGAGGGCTGGACCCTGGGATCCAGAGCTCTGGTCATACCCACGACCAAGACGCTGTCTGTGCAGGGTGCTATACAGGTCCAGGGGAGTGGAATCCTTGGGAACCCGGTCCCTGAAGGTTTAATTACAATGCCTGCCGTGATAGGTGAAGTTTGGACTTTTGTGGACCAAACAAAGTCCTGCGGCGGGGATCAGGTAAGTGGGGGCCCTCAGGAACTTGGTTCTATTGGGGGACCCCCAAGCCTAATTTGTCTTTCTGTCTGTTACCTAACGGTATTCCCGCTAAATATCTGTGTTTGCCTATAACTACTGAAAATGTAAAATTTTAATAGTAGTCAAGAAAAAAAAAAAACAGGGACCGCGGTACCTGTGTTAAACCACTAGAGGCCGCTGTAGTCCATTTTTCTTGTAAATGTGGATCTTTGGTTTTCTCAACTCAAAAGATCCAGGCAGCTGGTAAGTTTCTCTGAGGGAATCCACTTCCTCTGCCCTGTTGCTGCGTTCATCCACCGCACAGGCCCTCCGGCAAAAAGGGCCCTGGCTCCTAGTCCTCTGTTGGTTTTCGAAAAGGGCGCCATTGGCGCACGGGCGCGCGCGCGGGCGCGTGCACGCGCCTCCTATGAAAAAAAAGGGGCGGGGCGGGTGGATGACGCTCGATGCGCGCCGCGGCGCTTCTGCGCATGTGCGGGCGTCCCAGCATGGTTAAAAGACACAGTACAAGTGTCAGCTGCATGCAAACAGAGCTAGCAACAAACAGTGGCACACAGAGGCGGTTGATGCAGGCATCCCCATAGAAAGGCACTTTAGTGGACACCAGCTGGTATATAGCAGCACCTGTGTTAGACTATTACCAGCAAAAATTGGTGTATGACGACGGGAATACCTCAGCTTTGTGCTTAAAGGATATGTCGTCCAGACGCTCCGGAAATAAATCTTCCAGGAAGCCAAAGGGGTCTCCATCGGGCTCTGAGGATATTGGGCATGCTTGCACTGCACCAATCTCCCCTGAGAATGCAGAGGTCAGTAGCCGTAGAAACCCCGCAGGAATGTCTGGTGCTGCGGCTGTCCCCAGTCCACCTGCTCCTGTATATATAACAGAGGAGGTTTTATCCTCAACTCTGGGAGGATTGGAAGAGAGATTAACAGCATTGATCGCTGCTTCCCTGTCACAGGAAAAGCGCGTCCGATCTCCGTCTCCTCCTTCAGAGTGCCTGTTAGTGGAGGAACAGCCCCACACAGAGATCGACCTACCTGAAGGGGATCAGGATGAGGTTGATTCACTTATAGAGGAATCAACAGTGGAAGAACCTTTCTCAGCTTCTCAGGCTGAAAGATTATGGGTTCAGTCTCTGACTAACATGGTCCGATCAGCATTTAAAATGCCTCTGGCGGAACCACCATCCACTACGGTTTCCTCGCTGGGGTCGCTAAAAGCTCCCCAGGCGGTCTGTTCCTTCCCAATCCACCCTTTATTAGAAGGGCTTATTTACCAGGATTGGGAGCATCCTGATAAAATATTTGCTCCCCCCAAGAGATTTCCGGTGATCTATCCCATGGAGGATAAGTTCATAAGAAAATGGAGGGTCCCTATAGTGGACGCAGCCATCTCTTCTGTTAACAAATCACTGACATGTCCAGTAGATAATGTTCCAATGTTCAAAGACCCAATAGATAAAAAATTGGAGTCTTTACTAAAATCTGCTTTCTCTACAGCAAGTATGGTGACACAACCTGCGGTAGCAGCGATTGGAGTCTGCCAAGCAGTGAAAGATCAGTTGAAACAAGTCTTAAGGGACTTACCAGATCAGCAGGCTCATGCCCTAGCTGACCTGCCTAGAGCCTTGTGTTTTGCGGTGGACGCCATAAAGGATACAATCCAACAGGCCTCCCGCTTTACGCTGTCTATAGTACATATGCGTAGGCTTTTGTGGCTCAAAAACTGGTCTGCTGAAGCTCCCTGTAAAAGACTGCTGGTTAGCTTCCCATTTCATGGAGAACGCTTATTTGGAGAAGATCTGGACAAATATATCCAGAAAATTTCTGCCGGTAAAAGTTCACTCTTACCGGTTAAGAACAAGGGTAGAAGTCCTTCTTTTAAGAGGCCTACCTCTCCAGTCCCGGGCACATCGGCTGTGAAGCAGTTCCGACGGCCTCCGCGGTCAAATTCAGGGGGCAGAAATCAGGGACAATCACAGGGTAACAAGAAGCCCTGGATCAAGAGAGGTACAAAACCTCCCCCTAAGGCATGAAGTATTGCCCCCGCTCAATCGGGTGGGGGGAAGACTTCAGTTGTTCACAGAGACCTGGCGGGACACCATCAGAGACAGATGGGTGCTCTCCGCAGTAAGTCTGGGATACAAGCTGGAGTTAAAAGGCACTCCTCCTGCCCAATTTATGAGGTCAAACGTGCCAAGAGATCCCCAAAAGAGAGGATCCCTCCTTCTGGCACTAGAACAACTATTGCTCCAAGGGGTAATCATGAAGGTTCCCCTGGAAGAAAGCGGATTCGGGTTTTACTCGAACCTTTTCACAGTCCCCAAACCAAATGGGGACGTGAGGCCCATATTAAATCTAAAAGGGCTAAACAAGTTCCTAAATATCAGGACCTTTCGGATGGAGTCGATCCGATCAGTGGCCACCGCCCTACAAGGGCAGGAATGGCTAGCCTCGATCGACATAAGGGATGCTTATCTGCATATTCCCATCTTTCCGGCCCATCAGAAATTTCTACGCTTTGCAGTAGAAGGGCGCCATTTTCAGTTCAGAGCCTTACCTTTCGGTCTGGCCACAGCACCACGAGTGTTCACAAAAATTCTGGCCCCATTATTGGCCAATCTAAGAACACAGGGTGTAACGATAATGGCATATCTAGACGACCTGCTACTAATAGACCACTCAGTGGAAAAGCTGGAAGTAGCTATTCACAAGACAATCGAGTATCTGGAATATCACGGTTGGATTATCAACCGGGACAAGTCAGCTCTAAGACCAGTCAAAAGTCTGGAATACTTAGGGCTAAGGCTGGATTCAAATCAGAGAAAGATTTTCTTACCTCCAGAGAAGGTGTCGTCTTTAAGAAATTTGACCCACTTAGTGGGTACAAAAAGAAAACCATCCATACGTCTCTGCATGAGGCTGCTGGGAAAGATGGTGGCTTCATTCGAAGCGGTACCCTACGGTCAATTCCATTCAAGGAATTTGCAAAGGGCCATACTGTCAGCCTGGAACAAAAAAGTTCAGGCTTTAGACTTACCAATGTCCCTGTCCCCTTCCGTTCGCAAGAGCCTCCATTGGTGGTTGGTGCCCCAGAATCTGGAAAGAGGGAAACCCTTCAGTCCGGTTTCTTGGAAGGTGGTCACTACAGATGCCAGCCTCATCGGCTGGGGGGCAGTGCTGGAGCAATGGTCTCTCCAGGGCAGGTGGTCAGAAGCAGAAAAGGCCCTGCCCATCAATCTCTTAGAGATACGAGCAGCCCGGTATGCCCTAGTAGCATGGACATCCAAACTCCAGGGGTCCCCTGTCAGAATTCAATCAGACAATGCCACGGCAGTGGCATATATCAATCATCAGGGTGGCACCAAAAGTCGTGCAGCCCAGAAGGAAGCAAATTGCATCCTGGGGTGGGCAGAAAGATATGTCCCAGCCATATCTGCGGTTTTCATCCCAGGAGTGGAAAATTGGAGAGCGGACTTTCTAAGTCGCCAACAATTATGCCCGGGGGAATGGTCTCTTCACCCCGAGGTTTTCCAGGCAATATGCCAGCGGTGGGGAACACCGGATGTAGATCTGCTAGCATCCAGATTCAACGCAAAGGTGGACAGGTTTGTGTCTCGCACAAGGGATCCCCTAGCTTGCGGCTCGGATGCCCTAGTGTTCCCTTGGGATCGGTTCAAGCTGATATATGCATTCCCACCGCCACAATTGTTACCGCGATTACTCCGCAGAATCAGGGTAGAAAAGAAACCAGTGATTCTGGTGGCTCCAGCGTGGCCCCGAAGGGCATGGTACGCGGAGATGGTAAAAATGTCAGTGAGGAGTCCTTGGACCCTCCCACTTCGTCCGGACCTGCTTTCGCAGGGACCGATATACCACCCTTCCTTACCAGCCCTAGGTTTGACGGCCTGGCTATTGAAGCCCACATTCTGAAAAAGAGAGGGCTCTCTAATTCTGTGGTATCTACCATGATCAATGCCAGGAAACCGGTATCCAGGCAGATCTATTATAGGATCTGGAAAGCGTACATTACGTGGTGTGAGACCAAGAAATGGCATCCACGTAAGTACATGATAGGGAGGATTCTGGACTTCCTACAGTGGGCTGTAGATAGGAAACTGGCCTTGAGTACTATCAAGGGTCAGATTTCGGCCTTGTCAATATTTTTTCAAAGGCCCTTGGCTTCGCATTCACTAGTCAAAGCCTTTATACAAGGAGTGATGCGTATTAGCCCTCCGGTTAGTATTCCCATATGTCCTTGGGACTTAAACCTGGTTCTGTCGGTTCTACAGAAACAACCGTTTGAACCATTACAACACATTTCCTTGGTTCTTCTCACCAGGAAATTGGTTTTCTTAGTAGCCATTTGTTCGGCTAAAAGAGTGTCGGAATTAGCAGCTATGTCCTGTAAGGAGCCATATCTGGTTGTCCATAAGGACAGAGTAGTATTACGTCCTCATCCAGCCTTTCTTCCTAAGGTGGTATCGAGGTTTCATTTGAACCAAGATGTGGTTCTTCCTTCTTTTTTCCCCAAACCTAGCTCAGTAGAGGAAAAGTTATTACATTCTTTGGATGTGGTAAGAGCAGTTAAAGCTTATCTAAAAGCCACTGCTCAGATTCGCAGAACGGATTCTTTGTTTGTTCTGCCGGAAGGCCCCAGAAGGGGTCAGGCAGCATCAAAATCTACTTTAGCCAAGTGGATTCGACAGGTCATAATACAAGCCTATGGCTTGAGAAAGAGACCGCCTCCGTTCAAAGTTAGGGCGCACTCCACAAGAGCAGTTGGAACTTCATGGGCAGTGCATCACCAGGCCTCCCTGGCTCAAGTATGTAAGGCCGCAACATGGTCTTCGGTACACACGTTTACTAGATTCTATCAGGTAGACGTTAGAAGTCAGGAGGATGTCGCCTTTGGGCGCAGTGTGTTGCAGGCCGCAAAAGATCCTCATGCCTGATGGCGCCCAGCTTATGTACCCCCCCCTCATTTGGCATTGCTTTGGGACGTCCCATTAGTAATGACTAAGTCGCTCTGTGTCCCGTGATGTACGAAAAAGAAAAAGGGATTTTTATAACAGCTTACCTGTAAAATCCTTTTCTTGGAGTACATCACGGGACACAGAGCTCCCACCCCTCTTTTTGGGACACTTATTGCTTGGCTACAAAACTGAGGTGCTCCCGGGTGGGAGGGGCTTATATAGGGGAGGGTACTTCCGGTTTGGAATTGGCCAGTGCCAACACCTGAAGGTAAACTATATAACCCATTAGTAATGACTAAGTCGCTCTGTGTCCCGTGATGTACTCCAAGAAAAGGATTTTACAGGTAAGCTGTTATAAAAATCCCTTTTTTTTTAAGCACAATATAGCACAAGGACAATTCACTCACTGTCCTTCCAGGTCCCTGGAAACAAGGACTTGCAGAGTGAAAGAAAAAAAACACTCTCCCTACCTACAGTTTTCTGTCCCTAGAAAAAATGTTTTTTTTAAGCACAATATAGCACAAGGACAATTCACTCACTGTCCTTCCAGGTCCCTGGAAACAAGGACTTGCAGAGTGAAAGAAAAAAAACACTCTCCCTACCTACAGTTTTCTGTCCCTAGAAAAAATGTTTTTTTTAATCACAATATAGCACAAGGACAATTCACTCACTGTCCTTACAGGTCCCTGGAAACAAGGACTTGCAGAGTGAAAGAAACTGACACTCTCCCTACCTACAGTTTTCTGTCCCTAGAATAAATGTTTTTTTAAGCACAATATAGCACAAGGACAATTCACTCACTGTCCTTCCAGGTCCCTGGAAACAAGGACTTGCAGAGTGAAAGAAACTGACACTGTCCCTACCTACAGTTTTCTGTCCCTAGAATAAATGTTTTTTTTAAGCACACTATAGCACAAGCACAAAACACACTGACACTCTCCCTACCTATCCTTCTCTTTCCCTAAACTAAAGGAATCCAGGTTAAGCAAGAAAGAAATAACAGTCACTGTCCCTGCCTATGCTGCTCTATCCCTGCTCCGGAACACACTACACTAGGCCGCCGTGCTGGCGGCCTTTTATAGTGTGGGGCGTGTACTAAACACCCTCAGCAATAATTGGCCACAGGCATCCTGCCTGTGGCCAATCATTGCTCTCCTCGCTGCCGGCGCTGTGATTGGCCAAGCATGCGGGGTCACAGTGCATGCTTGGCCAATCACAGCGCCTGGATGACACTGCGATGGCGTAGTGCATTGTGGGCCGTTCGCGTCACTCGAATTTGGCGCGAACGGCCCAAATCGTTCGATCTTCGTCGAACGATCGAACAGCCGATGTTCGAGTCGAACGTATGTTCGACTCGAACACGAAGCTCATCCCTAGTCTTGACGTATGGTCCAGCAGGTAGTCTTGACGTATGGTCCAGCAGGTAGTCTTGACGTATGGTCCAGCAGGTATTATTGACGTATGGTCCAGCAGGTAGTCTTGACATATGGTCACACTAGCTAGTAGTGAGAATTGAAGTTCTGACGGAATTCCACCTTACCCTTCAACAATCCATAAAGTTGGGTCAGGCCAACAGTGTATCCACACTCAACTCTAAAACCATACAATCCTGTATTATAATTGGAGTATTTAACCACTTTGCATCCGTGCTATAGCCGAATGACGGCTACAGCGCGGACCCCAATTGCCGGGAGGCTGTCAATAGACGTCCTCCCCTTTGCACGCGCCCCCTGCAGGGCGCGCACAACGTGCGCTGTGATCACGAGTCACTGAGACTCGGGTGATCACAGATCCGAGTAAGGGGCCAGTCCAGGGCCCTTACCACGTGATCAGCTGTCAGCCAATGACAGCTGATCACGTGATGTAAACAAAGCTCTGTAATCGTTTTTTTTTCTCCTCACGCTCACAGCGTGAGGAGAAAAAAAAGCCGATCACCGGCTCTTGTGTAAGTGACATCGGTCCCCAGTGGAAGAGGCACATCAGCCTAATTAGTGCCCACCAGTACCGCCTGCCAGTGCCCCCTGCCAGTGAAATAAGGTGCCACCTATCAGTGCCCATCACTGCCACCTATCAATGCACACCAGTGGTGCCAGTCAGTGCCTCATCAGTGCCACATTAGTGCCTCATTAGTGCCACATCAGTGCCTCATCAGTGCTGCCTATCAGTCTCACCTACCAGTGCTGATCAGTCCCCATTATTGCCACCCATCAGTGCCCATCACTGCCACCTATCAGTGCCCATCACTGCCAGCTATCAGTGCCACCTATCAGTGCCAATTCTCATAGCCCACCAGTGTCACCTATAAATGCCCTTCAGTGCCACCCATCAGTGCCACCTCTCAGTGTCACCTCTCAGTGTCCACCAATGTCGATTCTCAGTGCCCACCAGTGCTGCCTATTAGTGCTACCAGTGCCACCTTATCGGTGCACATCAGTGCAGCCTAGGGTGACCACATGTCCCAGATAGCCCGGGACAGTCCCGCATTTTGTAGGTCTGTCTCGGGCACAATCATTCCAGGACAATACAGTGTCCCAGAATGAAACGGACACAGCTACCCCTGGGCCAAACTGATGCCCCCAAAAAAGGGCGCCACATCACCGCTTTACTCACTGACAGTACTTGTCCTGGCCGGGAATGCCTGGAGGAGCACAATCCCCGCCCCCTGCTTGTGATTGGAGAAATCATAAATCCCGCCTCTTGTGTCCAATCACTCGCTGTGCTGTGATTCATTACAGTATAAGCTGATTTTTGGGAAGGGAGGGTGTCCCTGAATGGTAGTTTGGAAATGTGGTCACCCTAGTGCAGCCCATCAGTGCAGACTATCGGTGGCAATCAGTGCAGCCTCATCAACGTATATCAATGAAGGAGAAAAATTACACGTTTGCAAAATTTTATAACAAAATATAAAACGGTTTTGTATTTTTTTTTTTTTTTTATTCGGTCTTTTTCATTTTTTTTTAACAAAAAAGAAAAACCGCAGAGGTGATCAAATACCACAAAAAGAAAGCTCTATTTGTGGGGAAAAAATGATTATATATTTCATTTGGGTACAGAGTTGTATGACTGCGCAATTGTCATTCAAAGTGTGAGAGCGCTGAAAGCTGAAAATTGGTCTGGGCAGGAGGGGGGTTTAAGTGCCCAGTAAGCAAGTGGTTAAATGACAAAAAAGAATGTGTTACTGTAGGTTACTTTACTGGCTGGGAACCTCTAACTCGTTTTGTAAGTGTAGCGACCCCCTCACCCCGTCCTCTTTAGCTAGGGGTATGTCACGCGACAGGGTGAGGTGTGCTACGGCCCATGTCCTCCCCACAACGGCGGGCGAGGTGAAGGCCAATACCTGATGTTTCCTCGGGCCGGTGTGTCCTGAGCATGTACCGAGTCTGTCGTGCAGAAACCACAGAACCACCCTTTGCTCCCATTAACAGAGTCCATACACCGATCACAGTCCAACTGTTGGTTTATTTCGTATCTCCACATACAGGCAATGCGATGGCATGATACGGTGAGATGAGCAGGTCGAGGCACTATACTGATCTGGGTCCCTACACCCCCTATGCTATAACCAAGGGTTGCAGGAGTCTTGACATGAATACCTCCGTTGCGTTGCGGCCTCTATCAGGGGAAGATGTCCTCCAAGAGAGTTACCGAAGGCCCATCCGTCACCGGGTTGACACTGTACCGGGTCTTCGAACGGGTGACCTCCCCAGCCTCCTCACCTCAGATGCGGGTCCCCTCGCAAGGGGCGCCCTGGAGCAACTTCACCCTCGCGGGACCCAGTCGGAGTCACTGGGTCCCAGGCATCCTCAATAGTACCGCATTCCAGGCTGAAGGTGCCTGGGATGGAATCCCAGCTTCATTCCGGCCAGGCCTAGGGCGCCTAGGCCGGAACCTTGAACCGCCCGCACCCAGGCTGAAGGTGCCTGGGTGCGTCAAGAGATGATCCCCGAAGACGACGACGACGACGATGTGGCGAGGGCGTCTCCCCCTTTTATCCCCTCCCAACGATACCACGGCGGGTTCCCCGCCCCGGCCGCACCATCTCCAGGCAGGGACAAACGAGGGTAGCACTCTGGTAGTGATTCTACCCTGAGCCAGTAGGTACACTGACACACACTGGTCAAGGAGAATATTACACCACCCAATCCTCCATGAATAACAAAAAGGGGTCTGAACCCTAACACAATTACACACTTGGGTCACACTACCCCCAAGTGTATCCCACTAAATTGAGGACCCCGCTACACAAAATAAAAAATTGTTACTGGAAAACAAATTTTAAGCAGGTATATGTATAAGGATATAGAAAAGTTTCCATGTACGCTTACGTACATGGAAACTTTTCTATATCCTTATACATATACCTGCTTAAAATTTGTTTTGCAGTAACAATTTTTTATTTTTTTTCCAATTCCCATGAAAAGCTTTATGTTGTACATCGCACTTCTTGGACAAAACAATATAACATTTCTCCATCAAGGAATTGTTCTCCGGAAAGGAGTTCTCTTTAGATCAGTAAACATCAAAGCATTCTGTAAAATGTATAATATCATAACAGGAAACATGATCGCTCTCACAAAATAAAATGTTTGCAAATCAAAAGAGATAAGCAACAAAAAAAAACTCCAAATCACTAACATATTTTCCCTACATTTTAAGAAATATAAAATGCCAGCAACATAATTAAATAGTACTCAGCAAAAAAGAACAGTAAGGTTTCTTATATTAAAGCGTATCTAAACCCAAAACCAAAAACGTAATATTTTGCAGCTTACTAGTCCTCACTGTGGTTGCATTCGTTTTCCTCCCCCCCCCCCCCTTTTAATCTGAACCAGGTAATTCTGCAAATGACATACCTCCTGTGCCTGGGTGGCTACATGATTTCTCCACTGTATGTATAGAGGGAGCCATGGTTGTCACCCTAGGCTAGCCTTTCTCAACCTTTTTACTCAAAGGGAAACCTTGAAATAATTTTCAGGTCTAGTGGTTTGGATGCCACACTTACTGACTGCTCAACCGATCATTGGCGTCACACGGCTGGCTCTTTCAAGTGGCATTGGCCACAGAACTTTGCAGGCACCATCAAATGGGAGGTCAGTCAAATACAGCTTATAGAGGAAGTAAACCCTGATGGGTTTTACTTCCTCTTTTGCTACCTGAAAAGCCTGCAAATTAAAAGCATAATAGGCTAGTATGCATCGCATACTAGCCCATTATGTGACACTTACCTGCAAAAGAATCCAGCGATGTCCCCTGTGCAGGCTGCGTCCATCTTCTGTCTCCTCTTCCTTCCGGGCTGCGGACTCCGGCTCTGTGATTCGCCGGAGCCGCGTGACGTCACTCCCGGGCATGCACACGAGCAGGGGAGGGCTGGGCCAGGGGGCAGGGTGGCAATTGCCTCCCAGGCCGCCCTAACTTATGTTCAAAATGGCCAGAAGCCGCTGCCCACTACCATTTTCTTTTTTATTCTGGTCTAGGAATTAGGGCCGAAGGCATGGCCATGGCTGCCGACCACTAGCTGTTGCATTCCGGGAGTTGTAGTCCGCGCTCAAGCTTCCGGTGGGTGGAAAACACAGCAGCGCAGAGAAAAATACAACTCCCTGGGACCGGATTCTTGGAAGCAGGCAGAGGCAGGGTGTGCCAGGGAGTCGGGACGCAGGGCTGGGCACTGGTTGCAACTTGACCCCAGGATCAGGAGCGTTACCCCCCCCCCAGGAAACCGTGGCGTGCAAGGATCTGCTGAGCTGAGATCGCTGAGGTGAGAGACCCCGACACCCCTAGCTGACCCCCCATCTCCCCCCCATACACCCCATGTAACCTGCCCCAGTGATCAGGCTGCATTGATGGGCACTGGAGTTGGCTGCACTGATGGGCACTGGTGAGGTTGCATTGAAAAACCAGGTGGGCCATGGATGGTGAGCTGATTCGGCGGTTCAATTAACCACTTGACTGGACTTGCCCCCCAGGCCTAAGGCCGCCAGTCC
Organism: Rana muscosa; assembly: GCA_029206835.1. Taxonomy (NCBI): domain Eukaryota; kingdom Metazoa; phylum Chordata; class Amphibia; order Anura; family Ranidae; genus Rana; species Rana muscosa. Next base: position 298,392,587 of record CM055124.1, read on the forward strand.
TCCCCTGCACACGAGAGCCGCTATTCACGGCACAGGCTGGGGAAGAAACGGCACTTAGTTTCGTTTCTTTCCCGCGCATGCGCCGTTGGGATTTTCGGCGGACTACAAGTGAAATATCTCCTAAACAGCGCACGTTTAGGAGATATTTCCACTACCTATAGGTAAGCCTTATTCTAGGCTTACCTATAGGTAGAAGTAGTCCAAAAGGGTTTACAACCACTTTGAGGAACCCCTAGCAACCAACCTTTGGAGAAAGCCTAGGCCCTAGGGTTTCACGAAACCCTGGTTAAGAATGGCTGTTCTATGCTGCTCTCCTGATGAGGACTACAAACATATCTGTATATCGTCATCTCAATTACATGGGAGGCAGGGCCATTGCTAGATTACAGAAGATAGCTAGGAATCAAGATATTATTCAGTGCACCACACAGGAAGTGACAAGGACACAGCATTTCTGTCAGGATCAATATTTATTTTCTGTACTTGCTGAAAAATGTATTATCTTGAAAAAAGAAGGCTAATGAAGTTACCATTGTTGTCGTTCAGTCGTTTAGTCGCGTCCGACTGTTCGTGACCTCGTGGGCCATAGCACACCAGGCTTTTCTGTCCTCCACTGCCTCCCGGAGCTTGTTTAACGTCATGTTCATTGTTTTGATGATGCTATCTATCCATCTTGTTTTCTGTCGTCTTCGTCTCCTTTTTCCTTCCATGTTTCCCAGCATCAGGGTTTTTTTCTAAGAATCCTCTATTGGCATTAGCTGGCCAATGTATTCAAGTTCCAGCTACCATATATAATGACTATAGGTTACAACAGGGTGTTTTTTTGTGGCACGCACCTGATAACTACGTCAAAGACACCAAGCAGTTGCTTTCATGAAGTTAAAATGACAGGATAACTAAACCCAAGAACAAAAATACAATGGGGTTGATTTACTGAACCTGAAGAGTGCAAAATCTGGTGCAGCTGTACATGGTAGCCAATCAGCTTCTAACTTCAGCTTGTTCATTTAAGCTTTGACAATAAAACCTGGAAGCTGATTGGTTTCCATGCAGAGCTGCACCAGATTTTGCACTCTCCAGTTTTAGTAAATCAACCCCCATTGTATTTTTGTTCTTGGGTTTAGTCAGGGCTTTTTTTCTCAGACAATGGGTGCAGGAACTCCCCCTTTCCGAGTCACCCCTTTTCTCCGCCCCCTACCCACTTCCGAGCACCGTCCCTTTTAGACAATATAGAACCAAGTATCATTTTGTGGTGCTAAGTAATTTGTATGGAATTTGGTAATGATATCAAGAAAAGCAGTAAAATAGATCCCCTGCAACCAGCAACAATAGATCCCCCTAACAACAATGGACCACCCACAACAAAATTTCCCCGCCAGCAACAATAGACTCCCGGCAGCATCAACAGATCTCCGCACAGCCAGCATTAATAGACACTCTGGCTGCCATCAACAATAGACCCCTCTCCCAACAGTAGATCTCTTTTAGCAACAACTGACCCCCAGCAACAACTGACCTCCCCAGCAACAATAGGTCCCCCACCAGCAGCAATAGACCCCCCCTTGCAAAAATAGATCCCCAGCAGTGAGCATCAATACCCTACCGCACACCCCAGCACCCCTTGTCATTACATACAGTCCAAGAGGTGCCGGAACTGCGTCCCCCCGCGTTCCCGCTGAAAAAAAGCCCTGGGTTTAGTTATCCTTTCATTTTAATTTCATGAAAGTGAAACTCCTTGGCGTCTTTGACGTAGTTATCAAATGCGTGCCACAAAAACCCCCCTGCACACACCTACTGCGGCTGCCAATGCTGGCAAGCAGATCTGTGTGTGTGTGTAGGACTATCTATAAAGTCTACATACTGCACCCAGGGGATCTGGATAACTGTAGAGGAGCATCAAGCAGTGTTTCGCTCATAAAGTCGCTTGCAAACAATTAGAAAATTCTGTTTTGTGTGAAATCCCGTGCTGAATTCCCTGGAAGACAGCGGAATAGAGAAGCGATTGCCTTTCAAAGTCTGCAAACGGAAGGAGTTCAGTGCGAGCTACAAGAGCACATCAAAAGCTAAACAAACGGGTCCTGACAACTCACAGTTATCTGCGTACTGATTAATTGTCATCTTTTTTAGCTTCCATTCTCTGTGTCTAGCTAGCGAAGAGAAGCTTTTTCCTTCTGGGTAGCCAAACTCCAGGCAGAGCTCTTTCTCTCGGCAGTGACAAGCGTTTCATTGCTGGTACCCAGCCCTGGCTGGTAGTGACACCTGCTGGGGAAGGGAGTAGAAAGACACCGGTCACCCTAAAACCCAACATGGATTTCACTGACCAAGAGACCTTAGAAATCACCATTTACGTTACAGTCTAAACCCAACAATAATTTTACAAATTTTAGGTTCACCAAAACAGGAGGACCTACCAAATCTATCCAAACAATTTGTATCCAATCAGGCAAGCCCTTGCACTACATAGTAGTTGGTAGATCGAAAAAGAGCGTACAATCAAATTGTGCAGTGTGTGGAACTAAAGTCTAAAGCCCTGTACACACGACCGGTTTTCCTGGCAGGAAAAAAAAAACGTCGGGATTCCTACCAAGCTTGACGGGTTTCCTGCCAAGCTTGTCTTGCGTACAGACTGCCATACAAAATCCCGCCGGTCCAATTCGCGGTGACGTACAACACGTACGACGGCACTATAAAGGGGAAGTTCAAATTCAACGGCGCCACCCTTTGGGCTGCTTTTGCTGATCTTGTGTTACCGCGTGTTAGTAAAAGTTTGGTGAGAGACGATTCGCGCTTTTCAGTCTTCGTGCTTTCAGATCGTTTTCTGCTGTTCAGAATGCTGACGAATGTGCCATCTCCATTACGAACGCTAGTTTTACCTGAACGAGCGCTCCCGTCTTATACTTGATTCTGAGCATGTGCGTGTTTTTTTTTTGCCCTCGGAAAAGCATACACACGACCGGTTTTCACGACAGGAAAAAATCCGCCGGGAATCCGGACAGGAAAATAGAGAGCAGGTTCTCTATTTTTTTTCGGCAGTTTTCCTGTTGGGAAAACTGCGATGAAGAATACACACGGTCGGTTTTCCCGGCCGAAAGCTCTCGTGGCAGTTTTCCTGCCGGGAAAACCAGTCGTGTGTACAGGGCTTAAAATGAAAAAAAAAAAAGGGAGTAGGCAGGCTCTTTATTTCAGAAGAGACATACAATGTCTCTTCTGCAATAAAATAACCTGCCTACCTACCTACTAACCCACCTGCTCAGTTTACTTTCAGGCACTGTGCCTGTGTGCCAGGATGACTACATTCCTGTGCATGCAGTGAAGTCATCCCACACTGCCGAATCAAGATAGCCAAAGACCGACACCCGGAAGAAGCCTGCACCGGTGAGTGACCTTGCGGCTGTTGGACCGTTGAAGCAAAGGAAATTATTTTGGATTTTAGTTTTGCATTGACCTCTGGCAGACAGATCTGTACGTATGGTGGCGAAAAGGAGCTGTCTGTGTTACACAAAGGACTTGATTTACTAAGACCCGGTTCACACAGGGGCGGCACGACTTTGGGGGACGACTCGGCAAGGCCATCTCAAGACGACTTGAGAGGCGATTTGCAAAATGACTTCTGTATTGAAGTCAATGCAAGTCGCCACGAGTCGCCCCCAAAGTAGTACAGGAACCTTTTTCTAAGTCGGAGCGGCTTGAGTCGCTCCTATTAGAACGGTTCCACTGAACAGAGCGGGACGCGACTTGTCAGTCGCCTGATGAGTCGCCCCTGTGTGAACTGGGTCTAAAGGCAAATAGGCAGTTAACTTTGCAAGGGAAGTTGCATTTTGCAAGTTTTCTCTTAGCTTGGTGAATGTGGTGAAAAATCCATCTTGCAAATGATTATGGAAACCAGTGGAGCTTCATCTCATTCACTGAGCTAAGGGAAATTTTTTTTTTTTTTTTTTTATTTATTTTATTTGTTACAAACACAGACAATACAAACATACAACAGCACCGCCAACATCTGGCTAACATCATGGGCGGGACCCGCGCAGGGGTCACAAGGTAGAATTACAGAAAGCTAAGGGAAAATTTTACCTGAAAAGTGAAAATCCCCATGCAGCCTATTTGCCTTTAGTAAATCAACCCCAAAGCATGAAGCTGCAGTGTTTGAGAGCTCGGGAATGCCCCTGCTAATAGAAGGGGCTCCACTTTACAAGCCTTATAACCTACTTTTGTTTATTTATAGACCAAAAAGAGGCCAATTGGTGTAGTTATAGAAAAACATATCTCTAGACTAGAAAATGATATAAAAGGTATTACTTGCATTTAGATTCTGATAATATCTGCAAGCACATGCTTATCTGCACTTGTGGAACAAAATAAACCTCATCTTCCCCATCAAACTGTGTGAATGCGCATCCAATTACATCCCAACATTGCCAATTTAGTTACTCCTCATCTATGGACTTTGGGGTTAATTCACTAAAACTGGAGAGTGCAAAATCTGATTCAGCTGTTCACGGTAGCCAATCAGCTGCTAACTTCAGCTTTTTCAATTAAGCTTTGACAATAAGGCCACGTTCACACTGGGGCTGCGGGAGTGAAGCCTGCGAGTTCAGCTGAACTCGCACGATTTCACTCCCGCTGGCAGTCCCGATTTCGGCCGCGATTTCAAAGACATCTGAAGTCGCAAAAAGTAGTACAAAAACTACTTTTTGTAATCGGTACAGCGCCGCAGATGCGGCGTCGCACCGATTAGGACGGTGCCATGGGCCGCAATTTGCGGCAAATTTGGCTGATTTGACATGCGATTTGACATGTCAAATCGCACCAGTGTGAACCAGGGCTAAAACCCGGAAGCTGATTGGTTTCTATGCAGAGCTGAACAAGATTTTGCACCCTCCAGTTTTAGTAAATCAACCCCATTACCTCTTCATCAGGACTCTTCTCAAGCATCATACATTGCATTGAAGTTTGCTGATACTTAATTTATTAAAGCGCAGGTTCACCCAAATTAACAACACTATGTTATCCTGATCATCGAACCACATACATATACAAATGCCTCAAAGATTATTTTTTTTGTTCATTTAAATACCTTGAAATAGCAGTGTAAAGTTGGACTTTTTTCCTCCCGCGGGAGTAGGCGTCTCCCCGGCACCGCAGTGTTTACTGGGAGCTCTCCGCAATGTCTCCTGGGAGCACAGTGTCATGAAATGATGGCCAGGTGATACATGGTCCCTTCTAAATGACCACGTTTTCCCTGGTCTTCTGCTTTTGAGGATGCCAGGCTGCTGGTGATGTTCTACATATTTGGTGGACCTGTCCTATGTTGGGAAGGTTTTTGGTCCAAAGTCTTGCGAACACTATTAGGAATGCCTCTCACTGAGGACCCTTGGCTGGCCCTCCTGTATTTCAAAACCCCCAGACATTACTAAACACCAATCTAAATTGGTTCATTTTGTCCTGCTAGCCACTAAGCTCACAATTGTTTAAGCATGGAAGAGGCAATTTAACCATTTATCAGAAGTTGAATCTCACCTAGGTGGCATTTTTATAAATGTACAACTAACTATAATTCTTACTAACATCCATGCCGAATTCCTAAAACTTTGGAGCCCATGCCTCTTATACTGACACCCAACAATTTCCTTTGGTGAGCCTGGTAGCTGCATAAGAGGCCTTCTGGTGGACCGGATAACCCCTGTATCACACCCCCATTCTCCTTTCTCTTTCTCTCTCCCTCTCTCTCTCTCTCTCCTGTCTATTTTCTTCATGACGGATTGATACCATGTTAGACACCAAGGCCATTTTGCCGTACTGGCCTCATGGTGGCCACTACTTTTCTCATTGTTTTGCGCTAAAGACCATGTGTTACTGATGATACGTTGCTTTTTGTACTACCTTGATATGATCGATATTTTGTTGATACATTGGTTACAAAGATTTTGGGCATCTACCCATACACTGTATTTTTTACCTCTTTGTGCAACAAAACAAAACAAAACATATTGAAGCGAAAGAAGACTGCTCATATACTGCCTAGTGCAGGAACATGCAAATTGTATTTTTATAAACTGTACCCAAGATCTTATATATAATGGCACTATCTTAAAGCAAGAAATATGTCTTCTATATACACATTTCCGCTTGTGTTGGAGACTGCGCTGAACTGACTGGATAGGTCACTGGTCCTGAGTGGGTATTTGTGTGGGTAGAAGGAAGAAATGTCTTCCAGTGGATAGTGCCCAGTGATGAATGGTGGCGATGGGCCCTCTCTGGGGATTGGGTTGCTTGCTTTTTCTGTGCGACCTTAAGGTCGTTTAAGCATGTAGACTTAAGCCCCGTACACACGGTCGGACTTTTGGCCAACAAACTTCATTTTGAGCAAGTTGGACCAACAATCCGACCGTGTGTACGCTCCATCGGACAAACTTTTTTGTTTTTGTTTTCATCGGACAAAAGTTCGGTCTGCAAACGGACAAACTTTTGGCCAACAAAAGTCAGATGAAGCAAAGTCCGACCGTGTGTACAGAAAAGCATCGGACTTTTGTCCGATGGACAAAACAACTAATGTTAAAATCAACCAACAATAGCAGAAGTTGACCAAAGGGTGGCAGTAAAAATCAGAAAAGAGCAGAAAACCAAGTGATGTTGGAAAAAGTTTTGGGAAAAATTGCAGAAAAGTCCTGTGGTGTGTATGCTATGGGTGTGCCCGGCCAACTCCGTTCGGACAAAAAAACACGGAAAAGTCTGATGGAAGTCCGACCCTGTGTATGGGGCTTTGGATTTAAAAAAAGGAGTGCCCGGGGTCCTGAGAAAGGTGACTTCTAAAATATGGTACATATTTAGCAACATGTACATCAAGCCAACATGTTTTGGGGGAATAGACTCCCCCTTCTTCAGTACTACTGCTGTGCACTATTTGGTGGGAAAGATTCTCACAAGTGGTTATGTTGGATCAAAGTTTCAATCTTTTGCTGCTTAAACAACTAAAGCTGGAATCCTGCCCTTCAGAAACTTTGATCCAACGTAACCACTCATGAGAATCTTTCCCACCAAATAGTGCGCAGCAACAGCCCTGAAGAAGGGGGAGTCTATTCCCCCGAAACATGTTGATGTACAAGTTGCTAATTTTTAATAAAGATCCATGAACCATATTGTAGAAGTCACACTACTCTGGACAACGGGCGCTCCTTTCTTTTTATCTAAATATACACATTCCCGTAATGTTGTAATAAAACCAAATCTTTATTGGAGAAAAATATCGAAAATACATTAACAACATTTAGACCACACTATACTTATACAGACATTAAAATGGTTTAAAATCACAAAAAATATCCTAATCACATGAATGTGCGTATATTGAATCCAGTGTGTTTATCCAGAGGAAGAGGGCATTTGGCAGGGTTGGAACCCTGTGCAAGGTCCTTCTACTGTAAGCTACCCATGATCATTCTGGGGTTGATTTACTAAAACTGAAGAGTGCAAAATCTGGTGCAGCTGTGCATGGTAGCCAATCAGCTTCTAATTTCAGCTTGTTCAATTAAAGGGGTTGTAAAGGTTCGTTTTTTATTTTCGTGCTCGCCCCCTCCCTTGGGACTACACCCCTGCGGGGAGACGCTGTGTTCCCCAGGGAGGGGGCGAGCACGCTGACTAACCCCCAGCCAGAACAGGTCAGATGATGGCGGGAAGCTTACTGAGAAGAAACAGGAAGTGAGAAATACAGACAAAGAAAAAAAACATTTAGAAGGGAAATCGAAGGAAAAGGTAAGTGAACCAACAATGCACTAGCTTAACCACTTCCCGCCCAGTCAATAGCGAATTGACGTCCGGGAAGTGGTTGCAATATCGATACTGGATGTCATATGACGTCCTGCAGGATAATGCCTTGCGCGCGCCCGCGGGGGCGCGCAGCGCGGTGATCGGGGACGGCATGTGTCCCTCGGACACAGCGCTTCCCCGATCACGGTAAACAGCCAATTTCATTGGCTGTTTACCATGTGATCGGCTGTGTCAAAGTCACAGCCGATCACCTGTCAAAACAAACTCGGCGGCGCGCCCCGTGCGCGCCGCCACAGGCTTGCAGAGCGGGGATCGGGGAAGGCGAGTGTCCCTTGGACACAGCGCGTCCCCGATCAGAGTAAACAGCCAATGAATTGGCTGTTTACCACGTGACCGGCTGTGTCCAATCACAGCCGGTCACAAATGTAAACAAACTCCACAGGAGTTACTACCTGATCCCTGCTCTCTCCTCACACACCGATCTGTGAGGAGAGAGAAGAGATCAGTAAGTTAGCTCAGTGTAGTTTGTCTACATAAGTTTACAGTGCACAACACGCCCCCCCCCCCATAAAGAGGACCTGTCATACAGCCCAGCACATCAATCAGCCCAGCCAATCAGCCCATCTGTCAATCAGCCCATCTGTCAATCAGCCCATCTGTCAATCAATCAGCCCATCTGTCAATCAATCAGCCCATCTGTCAATGAATCAGCCGATCTGTCAATCAATCACCCCACCTGTCAATCAATCAACCCATCTGTCAATCAATCAATCAGCCCATCTGTCAATCAATCTGCCCATCTGTCAATAATCTGTCACAGGCCCACCTCCATCGTTACCGCCATTGGCACCGCCACACAGGCTACCAGTACCGCCATCGGTACCAGTACCACCACCAGTACCGCCACCAGGCCCAGCATCTATACTGCCACACAGGCCCGCTACCAGTATCACCACTAGTGCCGCCATCGGTACCACCACCAGTACCACCACCCGTACCACCGTCGGTAGTGCCACCACCACCTGTACCACCACCTGTACCGCCATCGGTACCATCACCACCCGTACCACCACCACCTGTACCGCCATCGGTACCACCACCACCTGTACCGCCATCGGTACCACCACCACCCATACCGCCATCGCTACCACCACCACCCGTACCGCCACCTGTACCGCCATCGGTACCGCCGCCACCACCACCACCCGTACCGCCATCGGTACCACCACCACCTGTACCGCCATTGGTACCACCACCACCCATACCGCCATCGGTACCACCACACAGGCCCACCACTAATACCTCCATCGGTACTACCACACAGACCGCCACCACTACCACCAGCAGCACCATTACACAGGCCCACCAATAAGCACTGCCATAATGTCCCAAAGGGTTTACACACCCGAGGAGGCATATGCCATTCTTGCCATGTCGGATGATGAGAGCAGCGGGGAGCTCCCATTATCCGATTCTGGTTCGGAATACGAGCCAGTGGAGGATAGTGGCTCAGAGTCCGAGTCCCCGGAGGAAGCCGTCCCTCCCAAAAGAATGCGATCAGCACCAAGATCAGGAGAACTGCCCACCACCAGCAGCGCCATACCCCAGGAAGAGGAGCCCAGTACAAGTAATGGAAATGCACGCCCAACCCGAAGAATCCAGCCCCAGTCCTACCTTCCCGATGCCCTGGCAAACCCCTTATGGTTGCCTGCCAACTCAGGATCCGCTATCATCACCCCTTTCACAGGTGTGCAGCCCGACACTACAAATTTTTCTAAATTTGATTATTTTTGTTTATTTTTCCCACAAGATTTGCTGCAGAATATAGTGGATCAAACGAATCTGTATGCATCCCAATTTATTGCTGCCAACCCCGATTCTTCCTACGCCCGCATGTTCCAGTGGCGGCGTCTAACATTGGAGGAATTTAAATTATTTTTGGGCCTTATGTTCAATATGGGGCTTACAAAAAAGAACGAAGTCCATTCATATTGGTCCAAACGCCCCATCCAACACATGCCCATATATTCCGCTGTCATGTCCAGGAAAAGATACGACATGATTATGCGCTTTCTCCACTTCAATGACAATTCACAGTGCCCTCCCCGAGATCATCCCAACTACGACAAATTGTACAAGATACGCCCCCTAATCAATGCCTTTTCCCCGCGATTTGAAGAAGTTTTCATCCCAGACCAAAAAATTTGTGTGGACGAGTCCCTCGTACATTTCACCGGCCGACTGCAGTTCAAGCAGTACATACCAAGCAAGAGAGCCAGGTATGGGTTAAAATTAAATAAATTATGTGATCGAGCCACTGGATACGTTTGCAAATTCAGGATCTACGAAGGCAAAGACTCCCAGCTCCAGCCCCGTGATTGCCCCACATATATTGGAACCAGTGAGAAAATTGTCTGGGAGTTGGCATACCCCCTGTTCGGAAAAGGTTACCATTTATATGTTGATAATTATCATACCAGCCTGCCCCTTTTTCGCCACCTTTACAGTAAACAAACCCCGGCCTGCGGTACCTTAAAAAAAAAACGGAAGGGATTCCCACAAAATTTATTGACAAAAAAATTGCGACCTGGAGAATCGGCATCCATGAGGAACGAGGAGGTGTTGGCCATGAAGTGGAGGGACAAGAAAGATGTCCACATCCTCTCTACGATCCACATTGACACCATGGTGGAGATCCCAAGAAGACGCGGCTCCATTGTAAAGCCTGAATGTGTCCACGACTACAATTTGTACATGGGGGGGGGGGGTGGATTTAAACGACCAGATGCTACAGCCCTACTTATCAACCAGAAAGTCCCATTATTGGCACAAAAAAGTTGCGTTTCACCTGTTTCACATGGCCCTTTTTAATTCGTTTGTCTGCTACCAAAAAGCAACTCAAAATCACCGACTCCACTACCTCCAATATATCGAAGATATCATCGATGCCTTCATTTACCAACAAGATCCCGCCCCAGGAAGCATTCGCTCTGATAGTGTGAGTCGGCTTCACGAGCGACACTATCCCTTTAGCATCCCCCCCACAGAATCTGGAAGAAGACGCCAAAAGAAATGCCGTGTATGCAGCAGAGGAGGAGTAAGAAGAGACACCAGCTATTATTGTCCCGATTGTCCCTCCCAACCTGGCCTGTGCATCGGAAATTGCTTCAAAAATTATCATACATCCATTAGTTCCCCTTATTATTAACAGACTGCCATTTCCCTATTTGCCTGCTACCATGTTACTAACTACCTTCCATGTTAATTAACTGACCCTGGCCTGTTTACCGACGATGCCTCTGCCTGCCGATTTAAACCACGTTTCTGACTTCCACGTGTACCGACCTTGGCCTGTTAATCAACCATGTTTTTGCCTGCCACTTGGACTGATCTTTTGGCCATCTACTTTTAGTACACAGGGGTCTCACATATGTGAGGGGCTTCAGAATAGCGTTCTGAGTAGAGAAAACCAGTTTTTCGTTTTCTGTGCTCCAAGAACAGGGTCTGGTTGCCCGGAGGCTTCAAAGCGATTTGGGTGGGAGAAGCCTCTACCCCTGTCCCCCTGGCCCTAAGCTTGATGGTCCTTCCTGCTGCCTGGACCAATAATTTGGCTGTGCTGACCATATTACTGCCTGTAATGACCCATGACATTATGGACCATGTTTCTTCCTGCTGCTTGGACCAATACTTTGGCTGTGTTGACCATATATCTGCCTGCTGCCTCTACTGACTTTGGACAGCATTTCTGCCGGGACACCTCTGCCTGCTACCTGGACCTGTGCTTTGGCTGTGCTCTGGCTGTGCTGACAGTATCTCTGCCTGTGCGAACTATGGACAGTATTCCTGCCTGCTGCCTGGATGATTGCTTTTGCTGTCGCTGACCTCATCCCTGCCTGCTGCCTGGACCGATGCTCTCCTCTGTGGACCACTGCACTTCTAAAACCACAGGTAATCTTTTGTTATTTGGTATGTACCTGCTATGTGTTAGATATATGAAGGGCCTTCAAAAATGTGATCGGTAGTCAGAAAATGATATGTGCAATTAATGCTGCTAGAATGCCTGGAGGTGCTACTTGGATGTTGGGCCTCTGTATGTGGCCAGGCTGTGTAAAAGTCTCAAACATGTGGTATCGCCATACTCAGGAGGAGTAGCAGAATGCATTTTGGGGTGTAATTTTTGCTATGTACATATTATGTGTTAGAAATATCTTATAAATTGACAACTTTGTGTAAAAAAAAATGCATTTTAATTTTTTCTCCACATTTTCCAAAACCTTCTGGAAAAAAATGAACCGTTCAAAAGACTCATAATGCCTCATAGATTATACGTTGGGGTGTGTGCTTTCAAAAATGGGGTCATTTTGTGGAAAATTCTATTGTCCTGGTGCTCCAGGGCCTTCAAAATTGTAATAGGTGGTTGAGAAAGGATATGTGCGATTTATGCTTGTAGAACGCCTGAAAGTGCTACTTCAATATTGGGCCTCTGTATATGGCCAGGCTGTGTAAAAGTCTCACACATGTGGTATCGCTATACTCAGGAGGAGTAGCAGAATGCATTTTGGGGTGTCATTTTTGCTATGTATATGCTATGCGTTAGAAATATCTTATAAATGGACAACTTTGTGTAAAAAAAATGCATTTTCATTTTTTCTCCACATTTTCCAAAACCTTCTGGAAAAAAATGAACCGTTCAAAAGACTCATAATGCCTCATAGATTATACGTTGGGGTGTGTGCTTTCCAAAATGGGGTCATTTTGTGGAAAATTCCATTGTCCTGGTGCTCCAGGGCCTTCAAAAGTGTAATAGGTGGTTGAGAAAGGATATGTGCGATTTATGATTGTAGAACGCCTGAAAGTGCTACTTCAATGTTGGGCCTCTGTATGTGGCCAGGCTGTGTAAAAGTCTCACACATGTGGTATCGCTACACTCAGGAGGAGTAGCAGAATGTATTTTGGGGTGTAGTTGCAATTATGCATATGCTGTGTGAGAGAAAAAAACTGTTAATATGACCAGTTTGTGTAAAAAAAATAAAAAAAATAAATAAATTAAATTTTCCCAAGAATTGTGGGAAAAAAATACAACTTCAAAAAACTCACCACGCCTCTTAGTAAATACCTTGGACTGTCTACTTTCCAAAAAGGGGTAATTTTGGGGTATTTGTACTTTCCTGGCTTGTTAGTGTCTCAAGAAATGAGATATCCCTTCAGTACATCAGGCGTGATCAGATGTGATAAATTTTCAGTGATTGCCACCATAGTTTGTAGACTCTATAACTTTCACAAAGACCAAATAATATACACTAATTTGGGTTCATTTTACCAAAGATATGTAGCAGTATACATTTTGGCACAAATTTATGAAGAAAAATTACTTATTTGCAAAATTTTACAATAGAAACTAAAAAAAAGTGTTTTTTTTAAAAAAAAATTGCTGTTTTTTTGCTTATATCGCAAAAAATAAAAAACCCAGTGGCGATTAAATACCACCAAAAGAAAGCTCTATTTGTGAGAAGAAAATGATAAAAATTTTGTTTGGATACAGTGTAGCATGACTAAGTAATTGTCATTCAAAGTGTGAGAGTACTGAAAGCTGAAAATTGGTCTGGGCGGGAAGGTGCATAAGTGCATGGTATTGAAGTGGTTAAAGGAACCTATTTAGAAAATAAAAAACAAACCTTTACAACCCCTTTAACCACTTAACCACTTAAGCCCCGGACCATTTGGTAGCTAAAGGACCAGAGGTGAATTCAGAATTTTGCACTGCGCTGCTTTAACTGTAAATTGTGCGGACATGCAATGTTGTACCCAAACGAAATTTGCGTCCTTTTCTTCCCACAAATAGAGCTTTCTTTTAATGGTACTTGATTGCCTCTGCGATTTTTATTTTTTGCGATATAAACGGAAAAAGACCGAAAATTTTGAAAAAAAATTATATTTTCTAATTTTTGTTATAAGAAAAATCGAATAAACTCAATTGTAGACATACATTTAGGCCAAAATGTATTCAGCCACATGTTTTTAGTAAAAAAAATGTCAATAAGCGTATATTTATTGGTTTGCGCAAAAGTTATAGAGTTTACAAACTAGGGTACATTTTCTGAAATTTACACAGCTTTAAATTTATGACTGCCTATCTCATTTCTTGAGGTGCTAAAATGACAGGGCAGTACAAAACCCCTGCCAAATGACCCCATTTTGGAAAGTAGACACCCCAAGGAAATTGCTGAGAGGCATGTTGAGCCCATTGAATTTTTTTTTTTTTTTTTGTCCCAAGTGATTGAATAATGACTAAAAAAAAAAAAAAAAAATTACAAAAAGTTGTCACTAAATGATATATTGCTCACACATGCCATGGTTATATGTGGAATTTCACCCCAAAATACATTTTGCTGCTTCTCCTGAGTACGGGGATACCACATGTGTGGGACTTTTTGGGAGCCTAGCCGCGTACGGGACCCCGGAAACCAAGCACCGCCTTCAGGATTTCTAAGGGCGCAAATTTTTGATTTCACTCCTCACTACCTATCACAGTTTCGAAGGCCATAAAATGCCAAAATAGCACAAAACCCCCCCAAATGACCCCATTTTAGAAAGTAGACACCCCAAGGAAATTGCTGAGAGGCCTGTTGAGCCCATTGAATATATTTTTTTTTGTCCCAAGTGATTGAATAATGACAAAAAAAAAAAAAATTACAAAAAGTTGTCACTAAATGATATATTGCTCACACATGCCATGGTTATATGTGGAATTACACCCCAAAATACATTTGTCTGCTTCTCCTGAGTACGGGGATACCACATGTGTGGGACTTTTTAGGAGCCTAGCCGCGTACGGGACCCCGAAATCCAAGCAACGCCTTCAGGATTTCTAGGCACAAATTTTTGATTTCACTCCTCACTACCTATCACAGTTTCGAAGGCCATAAAATGCCAAAATCGCACAAAACCCCCCCCAAATGACCCCATTTTGGAATATAGACACCCCAAGCTAATTGCTGAGAGGCATGGCGAGTATTTTACAGCTCTAATTTGTTTTTGAAAATGAAGAAAGAAAATATATATATATATTTATTTTTTTTCAATTTTCAAGACTTTGTGACAAAAAGCGAGATCTGCAAAATACTCACAATACCTCGCAGCAAATAGCTTGGGGTGTCTACTTTCCAAAATGGGGTCATTTGGGGGGGTTTTGTGCTATCTGGGCATTCCATGGCCTCCGAAACTGTGATAGGCAGTGAGAAGTGAAATCAAAAATTTACACCCTTAGAAAGCCTGAAGGCGGTGATTGGTTTCCGGGGTCCCGTACGTGGGTGGCTCCCAAAAAGTCTCACACATGTGGTATCCCCGTACTCAGGAGAAGCAGCAGAATGTATTTTGGGGTGTAATTCCACATATGCCCATGGCATGTTTGAGCAATATATCATTTAGTGACAACTTTGTGCAAAAAAAAAAAAAAAAATTGTCTTTTTTTCCGCAACTTGTGTCAACATATAAAATATTCCATGGACTCGACATGCCTCTCAGTATATAGCTTGGGGTGTCTACTTTCCAAAATGGGGTCATTTGGGGGGGTTTTGAACTGTTCTGGCATTTTATACACAACATTAGGAAGCTTACATCCACTCTTCTAACCACTTGAAGACAAAGCCCTTTTTGACACTTTTTGTTTACATGAAAACATTTTTTTTTTTGCAAGAAAATTATGTTGAACCCCCAAACATTATATATATTTGTAAAGCAAAGGCCCTACAGATTAAAATGGTGGGTGTTGCATTTTTTTTTTCTACACAGTATTTGCGCAGCGATTTTTCAAACGCATTTTTTGGGTTAAAAAATACACTTTTTTTAATTTTAATGCGCTAAAACACACTATATTGCCCAAATGTTTGATGAAATAAAAAAGATGATCTTAGGCCGAGTACATAGATACCAAACACGACATGCTTTAAAATTTCACACAAACGCACATTGGCGACAAACTACATACATTTTTAAAAGCCTTTAAAAGCCTTTAGATTTACAGAGGAGGTCTACTGCTAAAATGATTGCCCTCGATCTGACCTTTGCGGTGATACCTCACATGCATGGTGCAATTGCTGTTTACATATGACGCCAGACCGACGCTTGCGTTCGCCATTGGGCAAGAGCAGGGCAGGACAGGGGTGCTTTTTTTTTTTCTTTTTTTTTTATTATTAATTTTGCTTTTTTATTTTATTTTTAAATTGTTCCTTCCAAGTATTTTTTTTTCTCATTTTTATTGTTATCTCAGGGAATGTAAATATCCCCTATGATAGCAATAGGTAGTGACAGGTACTCTTTTTTTGAAAAAACTGGGGTCTTCTAGACCCTAGATTTTTCCTCTGCCCTCAAAGCATCTGACCACACCAAGATCGGTGTGATAAAATGCTTTCCCAATTTCCCAATGGCGCTTTTTATATCCGGGGGGGGGGGGGGCATTCCCTCCCACTGCTTGTAAAAGCAGTCCAGAGGCTAATTAGCCGCTAGGATTGCTTTTACATGAAAGCCGGCCGCAGGCTGAAAAGAATGATACCAAGATGATACCTAAACCCACAGGCATCATTCTGGTATAAACATTCAAAGTCCAGCAACATACCAGTACGTTGCTGGTCCTTGTTGGACATGTATTGTAATCTTTTTATTTCATGCAGCCAGTTGGCTGAACGAAAAAAGAGATTGATCGGTGGGTATGCCCACCATTAGAATACTGCCCTTCACCCACCCACTTCTAATGATGGGCATACATGCACCATTTATATATGCCAAAGCATGGGGGCATCCTCCTGCAAAAAAGTTATGCCGCACACACATGGTCGGACTTTTCCACGGGCATGCCTCCGTCGGAATTTCGACGCGTATGTACGCGGCATTAGGAGCAAAATCGCTCCTCCGCCCCTGCTGCCCCAATGCTTCGGCATATTTGCTTTTTTTTTTTTTAACTGTGGTGGTGAAATCACCTCCTACAGCACTGGAGTCGCAGGGATCAGGCCTGTCTCTGCGAACGCTGCAGTTATGTGTGTTTTTGTTTTGTAAGTGACAGTGATTGATCGATACTGCACTTGGGTGGCCTGGGCTGGACGGAGGGGCAAAACGCAGGTGCCAGCAGGTATCTGGGCTGATCCCGCTAACACTGCGTTTTTGGGAACCCTAAACTGCTGGGGACGCTAGTATAGATCTGATCAGATCAGATATTGATCTGTTCAGATACTATACCACTAAGGGAGGGTGTATGCTTCACGCGTGGGTGTTAGCGTTACTGGCACTAACCTGACGCTGCCTGGGGTGTGACGCAGACCCTCTCTGACGCTAAAACCTAATTGATATCACCCTGACACTATAAAAAGCAAACTAACTAACCAGCGTCACCCATAACACTTATATGGTGATCACTGGTGAAAGGGTTAACTAGGGGCAATCAGGGGGTTAAAACCTTTATTAGATAATATATGGGGGTACCTGACGCTATAAAAACCTGCGGCGAACCTAAAAAAAATTACCAGCTACCGATCTGCATCACAGACACTAAGACAGCGTTTAGAAAAACGATCGCTTAGTGACAGTGGTGATGGGGGTGAAAGGGTTACCTGGGGGGCGATCAAGGGGGTTAAACCTTTATTAGATAATATATTGGGGTACCTGACGCTATAAAAACCTGCAGCGAACCTAAAAAAAATTACTGGCTACCGATCAGCATCACCGACACTAAGACAGCATTTAGAAAAATGATCGCTTAGTGACAGTGGTGATGGGGGTGAAAGGGTTACCTGGGGGGCGATCAAGGGGGTTAAACCTTTATTAGATAATATATGGGGGTACCTGACGCTATAAAAACATGCGGCGAACCTAAAAAAAATTACTGGCTACCGATCTGCATCACCGACACTAAGACAGCGTTTAGAAAAACGATTGCTTAGCGACAGTGGTGATAGGGGGTGAAAGGGTTACCTGGGGGGCGATCAAGGGGGTTAAACCTTTATTACATAATATATTGGGGTACCTGACGCTATAAAAACCTGCGGCGAACCTAAAAAAAATTACCAGCTACCGATCTGCATCACCGACACTAAGACAGTGTTTAGAAAAACGATCGCTTAGAGACAGTGGTGATAGGGGGTGAAAGGGTTACCTGGGGGGCGATCAAGGGGGTTAAACCTTTATTAGATAATATATTGGGGTACCTGACGCTATAAAAACATGCGGCGAACCTAAAAAAAATTACTGGCTACCGATCTGCATCACCGACACTAAGACAGCGTTTAGAAAAACAATTGCTTAGCGACAGTGGTGATAGGGGGTGAAAGGGTTACCTGGGGGGCGATCAAGGGGTTAAACCTTTATTAGATAATATATGGGGGTACCTGACGCTATAAAAACCTGCGGCGAACCTAAAAAAAATTACCGGCTACCGATCTGCATCACAGACACTAAGACAGCGTTTAGAAAAACGATCGCTTAGTGACAGTGGTGATAGGGGGTGAAAGGGTTACCTGGGGGGCGATCAAGGGGGTTAAACCTTTATTAGATAATATATTGGGGTACCTGACGCGATAAAAACATGCGGCGAACCTAAAAAAAATTACTGGCTGCCGATCGGCATCACTGACGCTAAGACAGCGATCAGAAAAATGATCGCTTAGCGACAGTGGTGATAGGGGGTGAAAGGGTTATCTGGGGGGTGATCAGGGGGTTAAACCTTTATTAGGGGGGGTTAGGGGGCTACACTGGACCTAAGACTAAACTTTGGTGACCCTTTTACAGTCACAAATGTCACTGATTGCAGTGATCACTAAATAAATGGTCACTGCAATCAGTGACACTGTGACTGGGGCTGGGGGGGTGATCTGGGGGGTGATCTGGGGTGTCTGGGGGGGCCTGGGGGGGCGATTTATGTCCCTATGTGTCCTGGTGTCAGTGTAGTGTTGTGTGCACTGACCTGATGTCTTCTCTTGTACGGCGCTCGGTATATGTGAGCGCCGCACCAGAGATGACATCACTTCCTCCTGCTCCCTCTGTCTGACACAGACAGAGGGGGCATTTCCATTCGCCGGGAGCGATCGCGAGGGGGTGGCCAGAAACAAATGGCTGCCCCCTCATCCCGGAACGCTCCCGGGCACTTAGCCACCGCTCACTGTACAGAAGGGGGGTCCGATTGGACCCCCCAACTGTACAAAGGCAATCACGTACACTCTACGTGATTGTGCCTGTCGGTGCCATTCTACCGACGTATATATACAGTGAGCGGTCGTTAAGTGGTTAAGGACCAGCCACTGTATATATACACGTCAGCAGAATGGCTCTTACAGGCACAATCACGTACCTGTATGTCCCCTTTAACTGCCCGACGTCGGGGGTCCCGCGTGCGCTCGCGACCCCCTGCCTTCCCCGTGAGTCGGACCGCAAGTCCCGAGGACTCGATCACCGCGGGGATCCCCGCGATTGTCTCACGGAGGCTCGGAGCGGGGAGATGTTAGTGTAAACACAACACCCCCCGCTCCCCTACTGACAATGTCAGCGATCTCCGCTCTGTGTAATCAGAGCCGAGATCAGTCACGTGTCACTCATAGCCACGCCCCCACACAGTAGTAATCACTCCCCTAGGCACACTTAACCCCTTCAGCGCCCCTAGTGGTTAACCCCTTCACTGCCAGTGTCATTTTTACAGTAACCAGTGCCTTTTTTTTGCACTGATCGCTGTGAAAATGACAATGGCCCAAAAATGTGTCAAAAGTGTCCGATGTGTCCGCCATAATGTCGCAGTTACGAAAAAAATCGCTGATCACTGCCATTACTAGTAAAAAAAATAAATTAATAAAAATGCCTTAAAACTACCCCCTATATTGTAAACGCTCGAACTTTTGCGCAAACCAATCAATAAATGCTGATTGCGATTTTTTTTAACAAACATATGTAGAAGAATACGTATCGGTCTAAACTGAGGAAAAAAAATGTTTTTTGGGATATTTTTGGGGGATATTTATTATAGAAAAAAGTTAAAAATATTGATTTTTTTTCCAAATTGTCGCTCTATTTTTGTTTATAGCGCAAAAAATAAAAACCGCAGAGGTGATCAAATACCACCAAATGAAAGCTCTATTTGTGGGAAAAAAAGGACGTCAATTTTGTTTGGGAGCCACGTCGCACGACCGCACAATTGTCAGTTAAAGCGACGCAGTGCCGAATCGCAAAAAGGGGCCTGGTCTTTATGCTGCGTATTGGCCCGGGGCTTAAGTGGTTAAGCTTGACAAAAAAAAAAAAAAAACTAGGAGCTGATTGGTTTCTATGCAAAGCTGCACCAGATTTTGAACTCTCCAATTTTAGTAAAACAACCCCAAAGACTTGCACAATTTGGAATAAAAACAGCTGCCACTAGAACCTACAGTAATATATCACTAAAAATGTATTCATGTATGCTAAAAAATAAATAAAAAAACAATATAAATGATTAACAGTGCATTTGATAAATATGAATTTAAGATTAATGATCTCATTTTAAACAATAGGCTCTTTATCATTGTAGCTTTTAGTAGCATTAATTAACATATAGAAAGTCTAGCGATCCTCAAAATGGAAAACGTTAATTGAAATATTTTCTATATTATACATAAATTGTAGAATGCTACATTTGGCCTTTCCCTTTGTAAACCTCCACACTGTTTAAAATGATAAAACTGTCTTCTCTGCACAAGGGCCTGCAGTGTCTTCAGGATAAATTTGGGCGAGGGGGGCGGTGGTGGGGGGGGGGGGGCGGTGGGGGAGGGGCTTTTCTATATAACATCTCGTCTCTCTCCCCGATCATTCACGCTCCTTAATTCAATAAGGTGAGAAGGAGCATAATCTGATCATATTTGTTTTGCATCACTGCAAAAACAGAAAATGAGGGGCTGCAGAGCCGCGCCAATTTACTTCATCCGACCTTGATTAAAAGAAAATTAATTGCCACATCTTGCCGGAATATCACAGGCAGCAGCCAATGGCTACGAAGAATACTTCAAAAAATAAAAAAAAAAGAGGAGAGGCGAGCTCGGCTTTGCCCTTTTATCTTTTCAAAACTAACTCACTGGAAAATGAGTCTGACCGTGACAAAACAGAAAAAAATCCACCTGATAAGGAGGAGACAAAGAACGTAGAGGCATTCAGACACAGGTAATCATCATCAACCGGCGTCTCGGTCCGCACAGACAGGCTGGTGTCTGAACAATGTTTACCGCGCGCGACCGACTACCTGCTTTGCCCACGAGCTTGTGTCGCTGGAAAACGGGGTTCTGAGGGATCTCATAAATTACCGAGCGATCTACTACTGCCCTTAAACGCCTCAAATTGTTCTCGTAAACATGCCAACGTTTAATGGACGAATACGGCTAAAAAGTAGAGATGATTAAGGAACATAGAGTAGCGAGCAGACATTTACCAGTTCTTAAATTACGGTCTACATTTGCTTTTCTTAAATACACTAAAGGTCAGGCCATATTTGCTTTCATTACCCTCTTCTGTATTTATACAAGCTGTGTTATCAAAAAAAAAAATTATTAGCAGTATACAAGAACAAACAGATTAACCCATTGCGGAGTATACAGTGAGGCAAAAAAGTATTTAGTCAGCCACCAGTTGTGCAAGTTCTCCCACTTAGGCCCCTTTCACACTGAGGCGTATTTCAGGCGTTTTTGCGCTAAAAATAGCGCATAAATAACGCCTGAAATACTCCTTGCCCCAGCATTCTCAATGTGAAAGCCCGAGGGGCTTTCACACTGAGGCAGTGCGCTGGCAGGAGACAAAAAAATCTCCTGCAAGCCGCATCTTTGGAGCGGTGAAGGAGCGGTGTGTATACCGCTCCTTCCCATTGAAATCAATGGGACACCGCGGTAATACCGCCCGCAAACCGCGGCTATAGCCGCGGTTTGTGGGCGGTATTAACCCTTTTTCGGCCGCTAGCAGGGGTTAAAACCGCACCGCTAGCGGCCGAATATCGCGGTAAAACACGACGGTATAGGGCGCTGAAAATCGCGCTGCTATACCGCCACCGCATATGACCGCCCCAGTGTGAAAGGGGCCTTAGAAAGATGAGAGAGGCCTGTAATTGTCATCATAGGTATACCCAGGGCAGCCATCAGGGGGGTACAGGCACTACACTTGTAAGGGGCCCGGAGGTCCCCAGGGCCCCGGATGGCAACCCCCCCTTTCTTTATAAGTTTTTTTTTTTTTATAAAATTTTTTATTTTATTTATTTATTTATTTTTTGTAAGGGGCCCAGAGGTCCCCAGGGCCCCGGATGGCAACCCCCCTTTTTTTTAAAAAAAATTTTTTATTCAATTTTTTTTTGTAAGGGGCCCAGAGGTCCCCAGAGGTCCCCAGGGCCCCGGATGGCAACCCCCCTTTTTTTTTTATAATTTTTTTTTTATTCAATTTTTTTTTTGTAAGGGGCCCAGGGGTCTTTTGGTTTTTTTTTTGTTCGCCAGCACCCAAAGCCCCCCCGACCTCAACAATTCGCGGTGGCAACAACCCCCCCCCCCGCTTCCCAATTCGTAGCACCCCCTGCTTCTCAATTCGCGGCAGCCCCCCCCCGCTTTCTCAATTTGCGGCGGCAGCACCCCCCCTCCCGGTTCTCCTCTGCTCCAGGGGGCCCATGCCTGAAACTGTGTAAGGGGCCCCAATGATGGCGGCCCTGGGTATACCTCAACTATGAGAGACAAAATGTGGAAACAAATCCAGACAATCACATTGTCTGATTTGGAAAGAATTTATTTGCAAATTATGGTGGAATATAAGTATTTGGTGAATATCAAAAGTTCATCTCAATACTTTGTTATATATCCTTTGTTGGTAATGACAGAGGTCAAACGTTTTCTGTAAGTCGTCACAAGGTTGTCACACACTGTTGCTGGTATGTTGGCCCATTCCTCCATGCAGATCTTCTCTAGAGCAGTGATGTTTTGGGGCTGTCGCTGGGCAACACGGACTTTCAACTCCCTCCAAAGGTTTTCTGGGGGGTTGAGATCTGGAGACTGGCTAGGCCACCTTGAAATGCTTCTTACGAAGCCACTCCTTCGTTGCCCGGGCAGTGTGTTTGGGATCATTGTCATGCTGAAAGACCCAGCCACGTTTCATCTTCAATGCCCTTGCTGATGGGAGGAGCTTTGCACTCAAAATCTCAGGATACATGGCCCCATTCATTCTTTCATGTACACGGATCAGTCGTTCTGTTCCCTTTGCAGAGAAACAGACCCAAAGCATGATGTTGACACCCCCATGCTTCACAGTAGGTATGGTGTTCTTTGGTTGCAACTCAGCATTCTCTCTCCTCCAAACATGACAAGTTGTGTTTCTACCAAACAGTTCTACTTTGGTTTCACCTGACCATATGACATTCTCCCAATCCTCTTCTGGATCATCCAAATGCTCTCTAGCGAACCTCAGACGGGCCCGGACATGTACTGGCTTAAGCAGGGGGACACGTCTGGCACTGCAGGATCTGAGTCCCTGGCGGCGTAGTGTGTTACTGATGGTAGCCTTTGTTATGTTGGTCCCAGCTCTCTGCAGGTCATTCACGGGGGGCCGTGTGGTTCTGGGATTTTTGCTCACCGTTCTTGTGATCATTTTGACGCCACGGGGTGAGATCTTGCGTGGAGCCCCAGATCGAGGGAGATGATCAGTGGTCTTGTATGTCTTCCATTTTCTAATTATTGCTCCCACAGTTGATTTCTTCACACCAAGCTGCTTGCCTATTGCAGATTCAGTCTTCCCAGCCTGGTGAAGGTCTACAATTTTGTTTCTGGTGTCCTTCGACAGCTCTTTGGTCTTCACCATAGTGGAGTTTGGAGTGTGACTGTCTGAGGTTGTGGACAGGTGTCTTTTATACTAATAACAAGTTCAAACAGGATCCATTTATACAGGTAATGAGTGGAGGACAGAGGAGCCTCTTAAAGAAGAAGATACAGGTCTGTAAGAGACAGAAATCTTGCTTGTTTGTAGGGGACAAATACTTATTTTCCACCATAATTTGCAAAAAAAATCTTTCCAAATCAGACAATGTGATTGTCTGGATTTGTTTCCACATTTTGTCTCTCATAGTTGAGGTTTACCTATGACGACAATTACAGGCCTCTCTCATCTTTTTAAGTGGGAGAACTTGCACAATTGGTGGCGGACTAAATACTTTTTTGCCCCACTGTATATATTACTTTCCGTACCTAAAACTAGGTAGGCTTTGAGCTCCTGTTCTTGACTGCTGAGGCGCAATGGGCCCAGGTACAATTAAATGTAACATAGATGCATAGAAAACCTTCCCCCTTGCCCCCTCATAAACACACTTACAACCATTAGGTTGGAAAGGGCAAGGCCACAGCTTTATTAAAATCCAACACATAACATGTGAACACTTTTCAACCGAACCAGTGCCAGTCACATTTGTACTGTGAGCACACAATTCCAAAAGGGGGCCTGTCCTTACCATAAGTGCTGGACAGGCCGCCTACTTCCGATCTCCATCAAGGGCATAGCCCATTACAGCCATTGTATGCTGGCAAGGTCAAGAAACCGCAGCAAGCTGTGACATACCATAGAAAAAAGGGGCGGGAGGGTGGGCAACTCTTCCAACCATGTTCCTTGAAAGACCCAGAATTCCCTGGGGCAAAACTTTTTCTGAGCTCAGGCCCAGCCCACCCCCCATAAACAACCAATCCCTGGTGACCACTCAGCCACATTGTCCTGCACCTGGCCATGCCCCCATCAGTCAAGGCTCTCTTTCCCTAAGGGGGCTCAAGAGGCCTTCATTTTTTGAACACCATTTAGGAACACTGAGATTTAGACCCCTTACACACTGTGCTGCCCCGAGCATCGGCGGTAAAACGCCGCTATTTTTAGCGGCGCTTTACCGTCGGATTTGCTGCGCATTTTGCCCGCTAGCAGGGCGATTTTAACCCCCGCTAGTGGCCGAGAAAGGGTTAAAACTGCCCGCAATGCGCCGCTACAGCAGCGTTTTGCCGGCGGTACGGCTGGGCTGCCCACTGATTTCAATGGGCAGAAGCGCATTAGGAGCGGTGAGTTCACCGCTCCTAATGCGCTCCAAAGAAGCTGCTGGCAGGACTTTTTCTGACTCCCTGCCAGCGCACCACTCCAGTGTGAAAGCCCTCAGGCTTTGACACTGGAGTGAATAGAGCAGCTGTTTTAGGGCGGATTGCAGGTGCTATTTTTAACGCTATAGCGCAGTGATGGCGAACCTTGGCACCCCAGATGTTTTGGAACTACATTTCCCATGATGCTCATCTACACTGCAGAGTGCATGAGCATCATGGGAAATGTAGTTCCAAAACATCTGGCGTGCCAAGGTTCACCATCATTCCTATAGTGCCTGCAAAACGCCCTCAGTGTGAAAGGGGTCTTAGGATATTCTTAAACAGTCCGGTTATATTGCTGTCTACAAGAGGTCGGGGACACTGGCAAACAGAAATAAATGCTCATGCCATCTCCCAAATAGGGATGAGCTTCGTGTTCGAGTCGAACATACGTTCGACTCGAACATCGGCTGTTCGATCGTTCGACGAAGATCGAACGATTTGGGCCGTTCGCGCCAAATTCGAGTGACGCGAACGGCCCACAATGCACTACGCCATCGCAGTGTCATCCAGGCGCTGTGATTGGCCAAGCATGCACTGTGACCCCGCATGCTTGGCCAATCACAGCGCCGGCAGCGAGGAGAGCAATGATTGGCCACAGGCAGGATGCCTGTGGCCAATTATTGCTGAGGGTGTTTAGTACACGCCCCACACTATAAAAGGCCGCCAGCACGGCGGCCTAGTGTAGTGTGTTCCGGAGCAGGGATAGAGCAGCATAGGCAGGGACAGTGACTTTTATTTCTTTCTTGCTTAACCTGGATTCCTTTAGTTTAGGGAAAGAGAAGGATAGGTAGGGAGAGTGTCAGTGTGTTTTGTGCTTGTGCTATAGTGTGCTTAAAAAAAACATTTTTTCTAGGGACAGAAAACTGTAGGTAGGGAGAGTGTCAGTTTCTTTCACTGTGCAAGTCCTTGTTTCCAGGGACCTGGAAGGACAGTGAGTGAATTCTCCTTGTGCTATAGTGTGCTTAAAAAAAACATTTTTTCTAGGGACAGAAAACTGTAGGTAGGGAGAGTGTCAGTTTCTTTCACTGTGCAAGTCCTTGTTTCTAGGGACCTGGAAGGACAGTGAGTGAATTCTCCTTGTGCTATATTGTGCTTAAAAAAAACATTTTTTTTAGGGACAGAAAACTGTAGGTAGGGAGAGTGTCAGTTTCTTTCACTGTGCAAGTCCTTGTTTCCAGGGACCTGGAAGGACAGTGAGTGAATTCTCCTTATGCTATATTGTGCTTAAAAAAAACATTTTTTCTAGGGACAGAAAACTGTAGGTAGGGAGAGTGTCAGTTTCTTTCACTGTGCAAGTCCTTGTTTCTAGGGACCTGGAAGGACAGTGAGTGAATTCTCCTTGTGCTATATTGTGCTTAAAAAAAATTTTTTTCTAGGGACAGAAAACTGTAGGTAGGGAGAGTGTCAGTTTCTTTCACTGTGCAAGTCCTTGTTTCCAGGGACCTGGAAGGACAGTGAGTGAATTCTCCTTGTGCTATATTGTGCTTAAAAAAAACATTTTTTCTAGGGACAGAAAACTGTAGGTAGGGAGAGTGTCAGTTTCTTTCACTGTGCAAGTCCTTGTTTCCAGGGACCTGGAAGGACAGTGAGTGAATTCTCCTTGTGCTATATTGTGCTTAAAAAAAACATTTTTTCTAGGGACAGAAAACTGTAGGTAGGGAGAGTGTCAGTTTCTTTCACTGTGCAAGTCCTTGTTTCCAGGGACCTGGAAGGACAGTGAGTGAATGCTCCTTGTGCTATAGTGTGCTTAAAAAAAACATTTTTTCTAGGGACAGAAAACTCTAGGTAGGGAGAGTGTCAGTTTCTTTCACTGTGCAAGTCCTTGTTTCCAGGGACCTGGAAGGACAGTGAGTGAATTCTCCTTGTGCTATAGTGTGCTTAAAAAAAATATTTTTTCTAGGGACAGAAAACTGTAGGTAGGGAGAGTGTCAGTTTCTTTCACTGTGCAAGTCCTTGTTTCCAGGGACCTGGAAGGACAGTGAGTGAATTCTCCTTGTGCTATATTGTGCTTAAAAAAAACATTTTTTCTAGGGACAGAAAACTGTAGGTAGGGAGAGTGTCAGTTTCTTTCACTGTGCAAGTCCTTGTTTCTAGGGACCTGGAAGGACAGTGAGTGAATTCTCCTTGTGCTATATTGTGCTTAAAAAAACATTTTTTCTAGGGACAGAAAACTGTAGGTAGGGAGAGTGTCAGTTTCTTTCACTGTGCAAGTCCTTGTTTCAAGGGACAGAGAAGGACACCTGAAGGTAGCCCTTATTGCTTTTTTCCCATCTCCCTGCAGGCCATCTATTAGAATGTCTGGAAGGCAAACAAGGAGAGGCAGACAGTCAGGAGGCAATAAAAGAGGGCAAGCAGGCTCTGTGTCTGGGGGCAACAGTGCTGGTCGTGGACGCGGTGCATTGTCATCAGCACATGGCCATGGGACACGCTTGTCCTTCTTTTCCGCAGCTGGACATGTTGAGCCACATCATGCCGAAGACTTGGTAGAGTGGATGACCAAGCCCTCCTCCTCCTCCTCATCCTCTCTCACCCAGGCTCAGGGTACTGGCAAAGCAGCTGCCAAAGCGTCCTCTTCCCTGGTATCAATGTCAGACTCATCATCAGTCACTCCTTCCCTAGACCCACCATGTCCTCCTCCTGAGGAGTCCCCCGAACTGTTTGAGCACAGTGTTGGGTACATGCTCCAGGAGGATGCCCAGCGTTTCGAAGGGTCTGATGATGAAACCCAGCTACAGGAAGGCAGTAGGGTGAGAGCAGACAGAGGGGATGCTCAAGAAGGACACCAATCTGGCAGTCATGTTCCAGCAGCTGCAGCATACTGCCAGATTGTCTCCAGTGATGAGGAGGGAGGGGATGATGAGGTCACTGACTCCACGTGGGTGCCTAATAGGAGAGAGGAGGAGGAGGATGAGGAGGAGGCACATCTCCAACGAGACAGGATGCCCTTTGGTGGCCAGCGTAAGGGCAGTACACCGACGGAATCACACCGCAGAGCTCCGCCTGTGCAGGGCGCTGCCTCTGCCCGTCATTCAAAAAGTTCCTTGGTGTGGGCCTTTTTTGAGGCTAGTGCATCAGATCGCACAGCTGCTGTTTGCAACATATGTCTCAAGCGTATATCGCGTGGCCAAAACATCAGCCGCTTGGGTACCACATGCCTGACCAGACATATGTTGACCTGCCATGCAGCTCGTTGGCAAGCCTACCTCAAAGACCCACACCAAAGAACAAAGCGGACCTCTCCTTGCACCGCATCAGCTGGGATCTCCAACCCCACTATAACTTCAGTCCTCTCTGAAACATGCACTGAGAGGAATGAAGGTGTAGAATTAGGTGTGTCACAGCCAAGTACTTGCGGCCACTCTGCTAGCAGTACACCGACGTCCAATTCTAGCAGGCAAATTTCCCTGCCCCAGCTGCTGGACCGTCAAAAGAAGTTCACTCCCAGCCATCCACATGCCCAGCGGTTGAATGCTAGCTTGGCTAAATTGCTAGCGCTTCAACTGCTGCCTTTTCAGTTGGTAGACTCGGCCCCCTTCCGTGAGTTTGTGCAATGTGCGGTTCCTCAGTGGCAGGTTCCCAAACGCCACTTTTTCTCACGGAAGGCTATTCCGGCTCTCTACCGGCATGTGGAAGGCAATGTCTTGGCCTCGCTGGACAGGGCGGTCAGCGGTAAGGTGCATATTACCGCTGACTCATGGTCCAGCAGGCATGGACAGGGACGTTACCTTTCTTTCACGGCCCATTGGGTCACTCTTTTGGCAGCTGGGAAGGATGCAGGACAAGGTGCAGTAGTGTTGGAGGTTGTCCCACCGCCACGCCTCCAAAATGCTACTACTGGTTGTGACACACCTCTCTCCTCCACCCCCTCCTCTTCTTCTTCCTCCATGGCCTCTTCCTGTGGTTTGTCCTATGAACCAGCGGTGCTCCGTAGCCGTTCACGGGGCTACGCAAGTACGCAGGCAAAAAGATGCCATGCCGTGCTTGCGCTGGTGTGTTTGGGGGACAGAAGCCACACTGGGGCAGAGGTCCTGTCTGCTCTGCAGGGCCAGGCCGAGAGGTGGTTGACGCCACGCCAGCTTAAGCCAGGAATGGTGGTTTGCGACAATGGCACCAACCTCCTCTCCGCCCTCCGACAGGGACAACTGACCCATGTGCCCTGTGTGGCTCACGTCCTTAACCTGGTGGTGCAGCGGTTCTTGGGCAGGTACCCGGGCTTACAGGATGTCCTGAGGCAGGCCAGGAAAGTCTGTGTGCATTTCCGCAGATCTTATAATGCCAGTGCTCGCCTGGCTGAGCTGCAAAAGGAGTTGAACCTGCCCAAGAACCGCCTTATATGTGACATGCCCACCAGGTGGAACTCAACGTTGGCCATGCTGCAGCGGCTGCACACGCAGCAGAGGGCCATCAATGAGTACCTGTGCGACTACGGCACCAGGACAGGGTCAGGGGAGCTTGGTTTTTTTTCTCCACGCCAGTGGGGCATGATCAGGGATGCATGCACTGTCCTGGCACCATTTGAGGAGGCCACGAGGATGGTGAGCAGTGACAGTGCATGCATCAGTGACACTGTACCTCTTGTCCACCTGTTGGAGCACACGCTGCGTGGAATAATGGACAGGGCACTTGAGGCAGAACAGAGGCAGGAAGAGGAGGACTTCCTTGCCTCTCAAGGCCCCCTTTACCCAGACAGTGTTCCTTCTGTCCCACCCATCGCACAGGAAGAGGAAGAGGAGGAGGAGGAGGAGGAGGATTGTGTCAGCATGGAGGTGGAGGCTGGCACTCAGCATCATCAGCAGCAGTCTTTTAGGGATGATTTACAGTCCCAAGAAACCAGTGGACTTGTACGTGGCTGGGAGGAGGTGACTGCGGATCATGTCGTCCTTAGTGACCCAGAGGACTCCGGAGCGAATGCCTCAGCAAACCTACGCTGCATGGCCTCCCTGATCCTGCAAAGTCTGCGGAAGGATCCTCGTATTCTTCGGATCAAGGAGAGGGACCATTACTGGCTGGCCACTCTCCTTGATCCACGGTACAAGGGTAAGGTTGCGGACCTTATGTTACCGTCGCAGAGGGAGCAGAGGATGAGACAACTCCGGGAGGCCTTGCAGAAAGGTCTGTGCAACGCGTTCCCAGAGACTGGGAGGTTACAAACTCCTGGTCCAGGACAACGAGTTGCTGAGGCTTCGGCCAGTCAAAGAAGGAGCGGTGGGGAAGGTGGCCGTCTGACCGATGCGTTCAGACAATTCTTTAGTCCGCAGCCCCAAAGTATGATTGGTTCCAGCAACCATCGCCAGCGTCTGATAAACATGGTGCAGGAATATCTAGGGGCAAGGTCAGACTTGGACACCTTCCCCACCGAAAATCCTCTGGCTTACTGGGTCTTGAGGATGGATCACTGGCCAGAGCTTGCACAGTATGCAATTGAGCTACTGGCCTGTCCTGCATCCAGCGTTCTTTCGGAACGCACATTCAGTGCTGCTGGAGGATTTGTCACGGATCACAGGGTGCGCCTGTCCACCGACTCGGTTGATCGACTGACTTTCATCAAGATGAACCAGTCTTGGATCACCACCAGCTAGCACACACCTGATGCTGATATAACAGACTAATTGATTTTAACATGTCACGTCCCTTCAAGACTGATGCTGATGCTGAGTGCCTGTGCTGTTATGTTGACTGGCTATCCTCCTCCTCCGAGTCCTCAATGATACGATTGATGATGATAGCTTGGAAGATCATTTTTGTTTATGGGTGCCGCCACCAGTGGCTAAGGCCCAATCTTTCAGCCCCTGTTTTACAGGGGCGTGTACTTACAATTTTTTTAGCAATAATTTGCCATAGGGCTCATTGCTGTGCTCCAAGTACAGTATCTGTGAGGGGTTGTAGTGTTGTGCCACCAGTGCCTAAGGCCCAATTTTTCAGCCCCTGTTTAACAGGGGCGTGTCATTACAATTTTTGAAGCAATACTTTGCAACAGGGCTCATTGCTGTGCTCCAAGTACAGTATCTGTGAGGGGTTGTAGTGTTGTGCCACCAGTGCCTAAGGCCCAATTTTTCAGCCCCTGTTCAACAGGGGCATGCAATTACAATTCTTGATGTAATAATTCACAGCAGGGCCCATTCCTGCACCCACCAAGAGTAAGTCTGAGGGCTTACAGTGTTGTGGCAACGCCACCATCACCACCACCACGAAAGGCCCAATTTTTCTGCCACTGTTCAAAAGGGGCATGTAATTACAATTCTTGATCTAATAATTCACAGCAGGGCCCATTCCTGCACCCACCAAGAGTAACTCTGAGGGCTTACAGTGTTGTGGCAACACCACCACCACCACCACCACCACGAAAAGCCCAATTTTTCAGCCCCTGTTCAACAGGGGCATGCAATTACAATTCTTGATCTAATAATTCACAGCAGGGCCCATTGCTGCACCCACCAAGAGTAACTGTCAGGGCTTACAGTGTTGTGGCACCAGCACCACCATCAAAGCCCCAATTTTTACTACCACTGTTCAACAATTATATGTAATTAAAATTCCTGATATAATAGTTGACAGCAGGGCGTTCCAGCACCAACCAAGAGTAACTGTGAGTGCTTACAGTGTTGTGCCAACACCAACAACTAAGGGGCCTATTTCTGCAGAGTATATACGGCAGGTCCCTACTTTCAAACATCCAACTTACAAACGACTCCTACTTGCAAACGAAAGAAGACAACAGGAAGTGAGAGGAAATCTACCCCTAGGAAGGAAAATTCTCTCCTGTAAGAATAAATATGGGAGAAAGGTGTCTCCTCTGTACTGATGCTTTATCACCAATCCTTGTTTCAAGAAAAACACCACATTTCAAAAACAGTTGTCATTGGGACGGAAAGTGAGGTGAAATGTTCTGAACAGGGGCACAGACAGCAAAACAAATGTTACAGGGGTGATAACCCTTACCTATGTTTCCCAAAAAGTTTAAAAATAGATTTTTGGGCTGGAGCTACAGTTCAACAATGTACCTGTTCAAAATTACAAACACATTCTACATAAGAACAAACCTACAGTCCCTGTCTTGTATGCACCGCCTGTATACGGCTGTTCAGAGTATATAGGGCCTTTTTTATTTTATGTGCGGGGTTCCCCTTAATATCCATACAAGACCCAAAGGGGCTGGTAATGGGCTGGGGTAGGGGGGGGGGGTCATGGGGTAGCTATGCCATTTTTCTTAAAGATTTTCATCCATATTACCGGGACCAGACATTACATTAAAGCCGCAAGCAGTTTTAAATGGCTTTTTTTCCTTTAGAAATGTAATTTTGTGCAGGGACAGTTCTAAACATGGGAAACACGTGGCACTTCACAGGCATACTTTAGACACCCCCCAGGTACGATATTTAAAGGAATATTTGACTCTTTTTTTTTCACTTTATGCATCATTAAAATGACTGCTCCCGAAAAACGACCGTTTTTAAAACTTCTTTTTGCATTGATACATGTCCCCTGGTGCAGAACCCGGGTTCCCAAACCCTTTTTAGGACAATAACATGCATAATAGTTGTTATAATTAGCACTTTAGAATTCGAACGTTCGCATCCATTGTATTTAATAGGGTTCTAATGTTCGTACGAACTTTCGGTCCGTTCGCGGGTTCTGGTGCGAACCGAACCCGGGGGTGTTCGGCTCATCACTACTCCCAAACATACCCTCAACTACCCATCATACACTACATTGTCAAAAGTATTTACCCCCTCTGTGTCTTGACCTTATGTACTACCTTCTCATAAAACAGATGGTCTTTTATTGAGGGTCATACATGCTACAGCAGGGTTGGCAACCTGGGGCCCTCCAGCTGTTGCAGAACTACAAGTCCCATTATGCTTTTGGGAGTAATTGTAACTGCCAGCCTTGCAATGCCTCATGGCAAATGTAGTTCCACAACAGCTGGAGGGCTCCAGGTTGCCTACCCCTGTGCTACAGAATAAAACCCGTCCAATGCTGGTATGGCAGAGGCGCCCTTGGTAGTATGTAGTGATATTGATAAAAGGTAGTAAGAGTAATCGTGGTTTAAGTAATGAACGATCAAATTTATTTAAATACATCTAATGTTCCCCACTCCCTGGGTGTCAAAAATCACCGGTATGTCTACACTATATTGTCAAAAGCTTTGGGACGCCTGCCTTTACACATACATGAAATTTAATGGCATCCCAGTCTTGGTCCATAAGGTTCAATATTGAGTTGGCCCACCCTCTGCAGCTATAACAGCTCCAACTCTTCTGGGAAGGCTGTCCACAAGGTTTAGCAGGGTGTCTATGGGAATGTTTGACCATTCTTCCAGAAGCGCATTTGTAGGGTCAGGCACTGATGTTGAACGAGAAGGCCTGGCCTGCAGTCTGCGCTCTAATTCATCCCAAAGGTGTCATATTGGGTTGAGGTCAGAACTCTGTGCAGGCCAGTCAAGTTCCTCCACCCCAAACTCGCTCATCCATGTCTTTATGGACCTTGCTTTGTGCACTGGTTCGCAGTCATGTTGGAACAGTAAGGGGTCATCCCCTAACTGTTCCCACAAAGTTAGGAGCATGAAATTGTCCAAAATGTCTTAAGAGTTCCCTTCACTGTAACTAAGGGGCCAAGCCCAACCCCTGAAAAACAACCTCCACACCATAATACCCCCTCCACCAAATGATTTGGACCAGTGCACAAAGCAAGGTCCATAAAGACATGGATGAGTGAGTTTGGGGTGGAGGAACTTGACTGGCCCGCACAGAGTGCTGACCTCAACCCAATAGAACACCTTTGGAATGAATAAGAGCGGACACTGAGAGCCAGGCCTTCTCGTCCAACATCAGTGCCTGACCTCAAAAATGCGCTTCTGGAAGAATGGTCAAACATTCCCATAGACACACTCCTAAACCTTGTGGACAGCATTCCCAGAAGAGTTGAAGCTGTTATGGTTGTGAAGGGTGGGCCAACTCAACATTGAACCCTACAGACTAAGACTGGGATGCTGCTAAAATTCATGTGCGTGTAAAGGCAGGCGTCCCAATACCTTTGACAATATAGTGTATCTGTTTTATGAGAAAGTAATACATAAGTTCAAGACACAGAAGGGTGGGACTCGCAGGGCCGCTGCTACACTATTTTGCGTCTGTAAGGTAAACCGGATTCTTAGCACCAGAAAGCCAGTGCGGATTTGTGCTCATGCTCATGTTTGGGCACATTGCACACGGGCTCATTTTAATGAGCGAAGGACCAATGTTACATATACTGCGCCGGTTCATCATGTGCTTATTCATCCGCGAGCATGCATACGTGTGCATACATGTGCGAGCATGTGCACATACCAATTATCACTTGGTGCCCAGTAGCTAGTTAAACTGTCTATCACTATGAGCAGTTGCTGAATGGTCTTCAGTTTGTTCCTTTGTTCCCGAGACCTGATCGGCCGTACCTGCTTACCTGTGTATGACCCGGCTTGCCTTTGCACTTCTCTACTGCTCTTGCTCTAGCTCAGTTACCTAACTACTCTGGCCTCTTACTGGACCCGATCTGCCTGCTGACTCTGTACCATTTTGTGCGGCTGTTACTGACCTTGGCCTGCCTCCTGGACTTGTTTTGCCTGCTGATTTAGTTCCTCACTGCCCGGTTGCAGCTGACTGCTGCTTGCCTCCTGGTTCTGCTTCTGTCTCTTGCTCTGGTGCCAAGCTGCTCCTGCATCCTTTTTCTGAAGGACTGCGACTACCAGCTCTACCCACCTACAGAGTGGACATCACCAGCCAGCTACTATAGCACTTGTGCCACTCCTTCCGTTTACACTCTCTGTCTCCATCTTCAGGAGTGTTTGGCGGAAGGTGCAAGAGAGGCCTCCACAATATACCGGTCTTCACCAGGTACATGATAGCGCCCTAGGCAAGACCAGCTACTTGCACCCCCCACCCCCCAAAAGATATAACCTCAAGATTTTTAGAAACAGTAGAAATCTTTGATCTCAGCAAATGAGACTGCTTTTCACCTCCCTGCCAGGAAAACGTGGGGTAGGGTGATCTGTCGATCTTTCACAGAGTTTTTGTTTTTATAATGGCACTTTTTTATTTATTCCCTGTGTGCCATTAAAAAAATATATGTTACTATGATGATACCATTATATTAAAAAAGCATATGATTTGCAGTCCAAGTCCAACGAATGATACATTTCTTAACATATTGGCAATGTGTAGGGATGCTTTCTCAACCCCTTACCAGCTCCATGTGGAGGCTGACTGAGAAGCTCTGAAGAAGTGATGTTGGGCTTGCATGGCTTGCATGGCACCCCATGACTGGATACCTCTTCTTTACGGATTGGTTGAAGTTTTCAGGAGATGGCTTTGTCTCCAGTTAATATCATCCAACCTTGCAGCAGTATGCGGAACATCGGCGCAGTGTGTGGGAAACATTGCGGCCTGTGTGGGGAAGCCAGCGGAGTGTTAGGAAAGCCAGTGGAGAGTAAGAAAACCAATGGCTGTGACTGTGCCCTAGGTGGCAGTGCGATCTAGGTGGCTGCCTAGCAGAAGAGCCGGCTCTGGGGACCCGTGTCCCTCTATGGACTTCAAAAACATAATTTTACAGTAAGTAATTCAGTAAATTTTCAGTAAATTTTCTTTGTTCATTGAGGAACACATGAATTCAGGATATTCTTCTGCTATGTCCAAAAAGCAGTCCAACTGAGGAGTGGCAAGTTAGTAAGAGATTGAACAGTTGTAGGGACCTTTCAACTACAAGTATGTGAAGGATTAAATGAATCAAAAAAGATAGGGGAACTTGAAAAAGATCAACCTGGAGCTTCAAAGCAGGACAAGGAATTACCACACGCTGACTAACCCCCAGACAGAATGGCTCGGATGATGGGGGCGTCTCCCCACAAGGATGTAGTTCCAAGGGAGGGGGCGAGCACGCTGACTAACCCCCAGCCAGAACGGCTCGGATGATGGGGGCGTCTCCCCACAAGGATGTAGTTCCAAGGGAGGGGGCGAGCACGCTGACTAACCCCCAGACAGAACTGCTCGGATGATGGGGGCGTCTCCCCACAAGGATGTAGTTCCAAAGGGAGGGGGGCGAGCACGTTGACTAACCCCCAGCCAGAACGGCTCGGATGATGGGGGCATCTCCCCGCAGGGATGTAGTCCAAAGGGAGGGGGGCGAGCACGTTGACTAACCCCCAGCCAGAACGGCTCGGATGATGGGGCATCTCCCCGCAAGGATGTAGTCCAAAGGGAGGGGGGCGAGCACGTTGACTAACCCCCAGCCAGAACGGCTCGGATGATGGGGGCATCTCCCCGCAGGGATGTAGTCCAAAGGGAGGGGGGCGAGCACGTTGACTAACCCCCAGCCAGAACGGCTCGGATGATGGGGGCATCTCCCCGCAAGGATGTAGTCCAAAGGGAGGGGGGCGAGCACGCTGACTAACCCCCAGCCAGAACGGCTCGGATGATGGGGCATCTCCCCGCAAGGATGTAGTCCAAAGGGAGGGGGGCGAGCACGTTGACTAACCCCCAGCCAGAACTGCTCGGATGATGGGGGCGTCTCCCCACAAGGATGTAGTTCCAAAGGGAGGGGGGCGAGCACGTTGACTAACCCCCAGCCAGAACGGCTCGGATGATGGGGGCATCTCCCCGCAGGGATGTAGTCCAAAGGGAGGGGGGCGAGCACGTTGACTAACCCCCAGCCAGAACGGCTCGGATGATGGGGCATCTCCCCGCAAGGATGTAGTCCAAAGGGAGGGGGGCGAGCACGTTGACTAACCCCCAGCCAGAACGGCTCGGATGATGGGGGCATCTCCCCGCAGGGATGTAGTCCAAAGGGAGGGGGGCGAGCACGTTGACTAACCCCCAGCCAGAACGGCTCGGATGATGGGGGCATCTCCCCGCAAGGATGTAGTCCAAAGGGAGGGGGGCGAGCACGCTGACTAACCCCCAGCCAGAACGGCTCGGATGATGGGGCATCTCCCCGCAAGGATGTAGTCCAAAGGGAGGGGGGCGAGCACGTTGACTAACCCCCAGCCAGAACGGCTCGGATGATGGGGCATCTCCCCGCAAGGATGTAGTCCAAAGGGAGGGGGCGAGCACGTTGACTAACCCCCAGCCAGAACGGCTCGGATGATGGGGGCATCTCCCTGCAGGGATGTAGTCCAAAGGAAGGGGGGCGAGCACGTTGACTAACCCCCAGCCAGAACTGCTCGGATGATGGGAGCAAGCTTACTGAGGAGGAACAGGAAGTGAGAAATTCAGACAAAGAAAAAAACATTTAGAAGGGAAATCGAAGGAAAAGGTAAGTGAACCAACAAGGCACGAGCTTAAAGGAACCTATTTAGAAAAAATAAATAAAACCTTTACAACCCCTTTAAGACCTAGTTAAAAGGCTGTAGTGGGTTTTACGGGATTAACTCCACAGTTAGTACTAAAACTGAAATTTCAGTTCTGTATAGATTGACACCGTAAAATATAAATAGGAAGAGATTTCACGAAGACATCGGGCAAACTGCAATATGACTATGACGCGGTGCTACATGACATACAGGGCAACATCACAAGTGAACGGAAAGAAACCCTTCCTAGAAATACAAGTTTAATCCTCAACTGTCTGCAGACAATATTATCGCTACACAGTTCAGAGGATGCTTAGAATCATGAGCGTGGCGTCTGCAGAGCAGCGATCGGACACAGATTACTGGTCGTGAACATGTGGAAAGTGATCTTACTCACTGTTATCTGTCAGCCCGCTTCTGTTATTTATTAAATGTAGCAAACTTACAACGGGATACAGCAAAGTTCTGTCTGGTTTGGATTTGTTCTGCATTTTTAAATACTTGGGACTTGGTACTTAGCAGAATACCGGTTGTCTTTAATAACAATAAATTAGCGTGCTCACTGCTCCGACATAAATATGCTCTTTGGACTCTTTGCTGTTAATACAATAGGAATCATGTGCTTGGGGATGCTTATAAAACATTTGGTCTAAATCAGGGGTCTCCAAACTTTCTAAACAAAGGGCCAGTTTACTGTCCTTCAGATATTAGGAGGGCCGAACTGTGGACAGTAATGCCGCGTACACGCGATCGGAATTTCCGACAACAAATGTTCGATGGGAGCTTGTTGTCGGAAATTCCGACCGTGTGTAGTAGGCTCCATCGGACATTTGCTGTCAGAATTTCCGACAACAAATGATTGAGAGCTGGTTCTCAATTTTTCCGACAACAAAAGTTCTTGTCGGAAATTCTGACCGCGTGTAGCCATTAGCCAATTTCCGACGCACAAAAATCCTACGCATGCTCGGAATCAATTTGACGCATGCTCGGAATCATTGAACTTAAATTTTCTCGGCTCGTTGTAGTGTTGTACGTCACCGCGTCCTTGGCGATCAGAATTTCCGAGCAAAATTTGTGTGACCGTGTGTATGCAAGACAAGTTTGAGCCAACGTCCGTCGGAAAAAAATCCACGGTTTTGTTGTCGGAATGTCCGATCGCGTGTACGCGGCATAAGATTAGAAAATGTCCTGGCATCATTGGGAGTACATAATGCCCCAACTTTGGTGTCATTGCAAGGAATAGTGCCATATCATTGGTGTCAAAGGAAGGATATGTGCCCCATCATTGGTGTGACACCCAATAATGGGGCCCTATTGTTGCTGCCATATCATTAGTGTCAGTGGGTGGAATAGTACACCATTGTTGTTGTCAGTGACAGGAAGTATGTCCTATTGCTGTTGCCAGTGGATAGTATAGTGGAACAGTGCCCCAAGCATAGGCGTGCGCACAGGGTGTGCCAGGTGTGCCCAAGCACACCCTAATCACTCTGTGCAGAACAGATTCCCCCTACTGACCTGGCTCCCCCTCCTTCCCCCCACAGCACTGCCGGGGGCCCTCTCCCACCGGTTGTTGCTGTGGATGTTTTAGGATGATTGTGGGAAGGGGCCAGTAAATATGCCATTTACTGTCCCCTTCCCTTTCTGAATGAACATCGTGAGTGATTGGTAGTGTGTGTTTGAGCTTTGGGGTGCACACCCTAATGCCAAAGACTGCACACACCTATGGCCCCAAAGGCCGGATAAAGGCAAGCAAAGGGCCACATCTGGCCCCCGGGCCGCAGTTTGGAGACCATTGGTCTAAATAGTGCATGTATGGTTGTCTTTATTGCCCCCCATAAAAGGGGAACCGCTTAGAACACCCAAATAATGGTAGATCCCTCTTCTATTTCCCACCATATATGAAAATCATCTCAATTTCTTCAGAATAACACTTGATTATCTTTAAGACAGTGGTTTTCAAACTATGGCCTGTGGGCCAGATGCAGCCTTTTGCTTGCCTTTATCTGGCCCCTGGGGCACTATTCCTCTCCCTGATATGGGGCACTATTCCTCCTGCTGACACCAATGATGGGGGATATTACCTCCCACTGTTACCAACTATGGGTTACTATTCTTCCCACTGACACCAACGATGGGGCACTATTCCTCCTGCTGACACCAGCAATAGGTCACTATTCTTCCCACTGACACCAACGATGGGGCACTATTCCTCCTGCTGACACCAGCAATAGGTCACTATTCTTCCCACTGACACCAACGATGGGGCACTATTCCTCCTGCTCAGGGCTTTTTTTTCTCAAACAATAGGTGCTGGAACTTAACCATGGCCCCACAAATCCCCTCCCCCTACACATCACACATCCCCCTCCAAATCACATCAAATAGTGGGTGTGGTCAGTCAAATTTCACGAAAACAGTAGGAGGGTCTTAAAGTGGTTGTAAACCCACTTAGACAACTCGCACCTACAGGTGATCCTAGATTAAGGCTTACCTGTAGGTGCAAGAAATATCTCCTCAACCTACACGGTTAAGGAGATATTTACTATAAATACAGCTCCGATGACGTCACACGCATGCGGGCCGGCATCCTTGCCGGTTTTCTGAATGGGATCTTGCCGACCCGAGCGTGCTTGCGTGTGACGCCATCGCCGCTCCGGCCAATCACAGCGCCGGAGCGGCGATATACACTGACGGCAGTGACCGGACATCGAGGCAAGATGGCGGCGGCGGCGGAGGGGAACGACGAGCAGTTCGGGGGCTTCGATCTCAGGTAAGTAATTCATAATGAGCTAATATGCTATGCATACTAGCTCATTATGGCTTTCTTTTGCAGGGTTTTTTTTTTTTTTTAAAACATGGGTTTACTTCCTCTTTAAAGGGGCATTAAATACCAGGATTGCATTACATACAGAGTGCAGAGCTGTCACTTGTAAACACAGAAACCAGACTTCTGTGTTTACAAGTGATTGTGGTGAGCAGGCACCAAAGAGTCTGAGCCAGAGGTGGTGG
Organism: Rana muscosa; assembly: GCA_029206835.1. Classification (NCBI taxonomy): domain Eukaryota; kingdom Metazoa; phylum Chordata; class Amphibia; order Anura; family Ranidae; genus Rana; species Rana muscosa. The sequence continues at coordinate 298,432,811 of CM055124.1, forward strand.
AACTGAGTTCCACCAAGTTCCCCCTGAAAAAAAGCCCTGCTCATGCTGACACCAACGAGGAGGCACTATTCCTCCTGCTGACACCAATGATGGGGGGATAATTCCTCCCACTGTTACCAACTATGGGTTACTATTCCTCCAAATGACACCAATGACGATGTACTATTCCTCCTGCTGACAACATAGATAGGGTACAATCCCTCCTACTGACACTAACAATGGGGCACAATCCTCCCACTGACACCATGGATGGGTCACTATTCCTTCTACTGACACCAAAGAGGGGGCATTATTCCTCTCCCTGATATGAGGCACTATTCCTCCTGCTGACACCAGCAATAGGTCACTATTCTTCCCACTGACACCAACAATGGGGCACTATTCCTCCTGCTGACACCAATGATGGGGGATAATTCCTCCCACTGTTACCAACTATGGGTTACTATTCCTCCAAAAGACACCAGCGATGGGGCACTATTCCTCCTGCTGACACCAATGACGATGTACTATTCCTCCTGCTGACAACATAGATAGGGTACAACGCCTCCTACTGACAATAACAATGGGGCACAATCCTCCCACTGACACCATGGATGGGTCCCTTCTCCTCCTACTGACACCAAAGATGGGGCACTATTCCTCCCACTGACACCAAAGATGGGGCACTATTCTTCCTACTGACACCAAAGATGGGGCACTATTCCTGCCACTGATATGAGGCATTATTCCTCATTTGTCACTATTTACATGCCTAACGAAGGGGTCCTGCACTGCTCTGAAATGTTGCACTTTCTTGCTGTGATGTGATTGCTCTCTTCAATAAAGAACCGTTTGGACTTTGAAGATCCGTGGTGCGCTGGCAAATACTTACACTGTTCTGTGCATGTTTAAGCCTCCAGCTGGTTGTTGCTGCAGCACCCATTACTTTTGAGCCTATTCCGGGAACTTGTGTGATGGAAATATTGAGGATTGCTATTCTGCCCATTGACACCAATGATGGGGCACTAGACCTCCCATTTTATTGGACATAATTCCTTCTACGCATACCAATGATGGGGCACTATTCCTTTTTTGTACTGGGACAGGAGCTGTACTGGGGGCGTGGTCTGTAACAGAGGGTAACTGCGCTGGGAGGGAGATCTGTAGCGGGGGGGGGGGGGGATATCTGTACTGGTAGAGATATCTGTACATCAGTGTAGCGACCTCACCCCTCTCACCCCTTCTCATTCTCGGCTTGTCTGTCTTGTCTAGGGGGGTTTAGTACTTGGGGGAGGGATGCGATACACCACGGCCCATGTCCTGCAGAGATACTGGAGGTGAAAGCCAGAACTATCGGGTTTTGTGTATATGTCCCAGAGTCAAATCCTTTCTCCAAAATGACTCCCTTTGCTCCTAGTAACCAGAGTTCCACACACTGAAAAGGTCCAACTCGTATTTATTCTCTTCCAGCAATAAATAGTCATACAGCACAGACAGGTTGAGACCCAGAGAACACTTCAGTATTTGTGGGGAGTAGGTCAAGGCACAATTCTTTAAGTAGAGCTAACCACTGTGGTGTCACCAATGGTTATGATGTATAGTCACTGCCACCGACTATACAGAATAAGAGCATGAATTACCTTCGCTATCACAGCCCCTGTCAGAGGGGAGACATCCGTCCAAGAGAGTTACCGGAGGCCTCTCCGTCACCAGCAAATGCTGCGCCAGACTTTCCGGAGAAGTTCCGCTCACCGGCCTTCTCAATCTCAGACACGGGCACCCAAGGCGTTAGGGCCCCTCGGATTCCTCCACCCTCGCGGAACCCAGTCGAAGATACTGAGTCCCAGGCCTCCGCATTAGTACCTCACCCCAGGCTAAAGGTTCCTGGGATGGACTCTATCTCCCGTTCCGGCCAGGTCAAGGGCACCTGGGCCCGGAACTCCGGAACGCCAGCACCCAGGCTGAAGGTGCCTGGGCGCGGCTGCGTCCTCCGACTCTGAACCCCAAGGTCAGAGCGTCCGCCCCTTTTATCTCCTCTCCCTTTGCATCACAACAGGTTCCCCGCCCCGCTGTACCAGCGCCAGGAAAGGACAAAAAGGGATGCAGTCTTGCGGTGAGTGTTCAGCTCCGGCCCAGGACGACAGCGCCACCTGCAGGCCGCAGGGAACCTCACACCACCAGAGTCCTCCAAGAACCACAAAAGGGTCTCAGATTCCCTAACAATCAGTGCATCTGGGTTACACTACCACCCAGATGCCTCCCCTAAATTCAGATACCCGCTACATCATTAATGGGGGAAGATCCATACTGGTGGAAGACCTGGAGCGGTGGGTGATCTATATTGCAGGGGCGAATCTATCCTGGGGGAATGTACTGGGGGGGGACTTGTACTGGGGTGAGATTTGTTCTGGGGCGGGGAGTAGTACTGGGGAGGAGACCTGTACTGGGGTGAGATTTGTACTGGGGCGGGGAGTAGTAATGGTGAAGAGACCTGTACTGGGGTGAGATTTGTACTGGGGCGGGGAGTAGTACTGGGGAGGTGACCTGTACTGGGGTGATATTTGTACTGGGGCGGGGAGTAGTGCTGGGGAGGAGACCTGTACTGGGGTGAGATTTGTATTGGGACGGGGAGTAGTACTGGGGAGGAGACCTGTACTGGGGTGAGATTTGTACTGGGGCAGGGAGTAGTACTGGGGAGGAGACCTGTACTGGAGTGAGATTTGTACTGGGGCAAGGAGTAGTACTGGGGAGGAGACCTGTACTGGGGTGAGATTTGTACTGGGGCGGGGAGTAGTACTGGGGAGGAGACCTGTACTGGGGTGAGATTTGTACTGGGGCGGGGAGTAGTGCTGGGGAGGAGACCTGTGCTGGGGTGAGATTTGTATTGGGACGGGGAGTAGTACTGGGGAGGAGACCTGTACTGGGGTGAGATTTGTACTGGGGCAGGGAGTAGTACTGGGGAGGAGACCTGTACTGGGGTGAGATTTGTACTGGGGCAAGGAGTAGTACTGGGGAGGAGACCTGTACTGGGGTGAGATTTGTATTGGGACGGGGAGTATTCCTGGGGAGGAGACCTGTACTGGGGTGAGATTTTTACTGGGGCGGGGAGTAGTACTGGGGAGGAGACCTGTACTGGGGTGAGATTTGTACTGGGGCAGGGAGTAGTACTGGGGAGGAGACCTGTACTGGGGTGAGATTTGTACTGGGGCAAGGAGTAGTACTGGGGAGGAGACCTGTACTGGGGTGAGATTTGTACTGGGGCAAGGAGTAGTACTGGGGAGGAGACCTGTACTGGGGTGAGATTTATACTGGGGCGGGGAGTAGTACTGGGGAGGAGACCTGTACTGGGGTGAGAGTTGTACTGGGGCAGGGAGTAGTACTGGGGAGGAGACCTGTACTGGGGTGAGATTTGTACTGGGGCAGGGAGTAGTACTGGGAAGGAGACCTGTACTGGGGTGAGATTTGTACTGGGGCAAGGAGTAGTACTAGGGAGGAGACCTGTACTGGGGTGAGATTTGTACTGGGGCAAGGAGTAGTACTGGGGAGGAGACCTGTACTGGGGTGAGATTTGTACTGGGGCGGGGAGTAGTACTGGGGAGGAGACCTGTACTGGGGTGAGATTTATACTGGGGCGGGGAGTAGTACTGGGGAGGAGACCTGTACTGGGGTGAGTGTTGTACTGGGGCAGAGAGTAGTACTGGGGAGGAGACCTGTACTGGGGTGAGATTTGTACTGGGGCAGGGAGTAGTACTGGGAAGGAGACCTGTACTGGGGTGAGATTTGTACTGGGGCAAGGAGTAGTACTAGGGAGGAGACCTGTACTGGTGTGAGATTTGTACTGGGGCAGCGAGTAGTACTGGGGAGGAGACCTGTACTGGGGTAAGATTTGTACTGGGGCGAGGAGTAGTACTGGGGAGGAGTCCTGTACTGGGGTGAGATTTGTACTGGGGCGGGGGGTAGTACTGGGGAGGAGACCTGTACTGGGGTGAGATTTGTACTGGGGCGGGGAGTAGTACTGGGGAGGAGACCTGTACTGGGGTGAGATTTGTATTGGGGGAGAGAATCATTTCTAGTGATAGGAGATATGAGGTCCAACCCCCCCCCCCCCCCAGGAATTAAAAATTACCTATGGCACATGGCACTGCAGAGAATTACCTTTTGTTTGATATAACAGCTCTTGCAAATTTGGCAGTTTGCTGGAGTTAAGCTCCATGCCTGTCATTATATCATCTTTTTAGATGTTATATATTGAGAAAGACAGTATACTATTGTCCTATTTCACTTAAAGTGGAAGTAAACCCCCCTATCGTTTTCAGCCAAGGAAGCCGCCATCTTGACCTCTGTTTAATCTTCAACTGCCATGATGCTGCACATGTGACCAGTTATGACACCAGCCATTGGATGGTTTGACAGTTTGGTTGAGAGCACAACCAATGTGGCAGTTGTCATTTCCGGTATGCCGGGAATTTAAAGTTTTTTTAAACTGTTAAATCAGTGGGTTTACTTCCGCTTTAATACGGTGTCACTCTATAAAACTCAGACGTCTTATAATCTGTTGTCACAGCTGAATAATCCTTGCTTGGTATAACATTTTCTTCCCACTATAACGTATGTCCCTTTTATCTTTTCCGCACCGGAGTTTTGGTCTCATTACCAAGCAGGGTAGAAGAACAAATCTCACCTGCCTGGTGACAATGCAGACGGTGGTAATGCTCGGAGCTCTCCGGTGTTACCGCGGTATGTAGGATTTGGGGGACAATGAAATCCCTCTTCATTCGGCGTTGCGCTGAAAACACATTGAACAGACGTCAGGCAGGACTGGAAAAGAAATGAGTACTCCCAATTGTGAAATATTTATTACACTATGACATCGATGGATGTAAAAAGGAAGGAACGCTGGTTAATCTCTCTCACGGCAACACAGAAAATATCTCCATTGAAACTTATTGAATTTCAACTGCTGTCAGGTTTTGTCAGAAATGTTCTCATTTTAATAGCAATGAAAACAGAAGCCCAGCATCCCCGACAATGCTATCCTTCTCGCTGGAGTATTTATTTATTTTTTCTCTCTAAAACTGACAGTGATGCCGCGTACACACGATCGGAATTTCCGACAACAAATGTTCGATGTGAGATTTTGGTCGGATATTCCGACCGTGTGTAGGCTCCATCGGATTTTCCGACAACAAATGATTGAGAACCGGTTCCCAATTTTTCCGAACAACAAAAGTTCTTGTCGGAAATTCCGACCGCGTGTATCCAATTCCGACGCACGAAAATCCTATCCAATTCGACGCATTCTCGGAATCATTGAACTTAATTTTTCTCGGCTCGTCGTAGTGCTGTACGTCACCGCGTTCTTGGCGATCGGAATTTCTCAGCAACATTTGTGTCTGACCGTGTGTAGGCAAGACAAGTTTGAGCGAAAATCGGTCGGAAAAAAAATCCACGGTTTTGTTGTCGGAATGTCCGATCGCGTGAACGCGGCATAAGAATAAAAAAGTACCAGCACCAATGTGAAGTAGAGGAATACTCCAAAGATAACATAACCTGGTACAGGGCCGTCTTAATAGCATCATGGGCCCCTGGGCAAAGTAATGCACTGGGGCCCCTACCAACCTGCCCTAATTTACGCACCTACTTTTAAGAATGAAAGTATACATTTTTAATATAATTATATATTATATTTATTAGTACTTTCAATAAAATCTAGTTTAAACAATAAGAAATCATGCCATAAATCAAAGGCTAATCAACACAAAGGGTACAGTACAGGCAGGGCCACCATCAGGAATTTTGGGGCCCCTTACACAGCTTCAGGCATGGGGCTGTCGCCGCAAATTGAGATGCGGGGGGGGCTGCCGCGAATTGAGAATTTGGGGGGTTGCCATCTGGGGCCCTGGGGACCTCTCCCTTACAAAAAAATAAAAAATTAATAAAAAAAAAATTATAAAAAAAGGGGGGTTTCCATCCGGGGCCCTGGGGACCTCCGGGCCTCTGGGCCCCTTACAAAATATAAATAAAAAAATTAATTATAAAAAAAAGGGGGGGTTGCCATCTGGGGCTCTTGGGACCTCCGGGCCTCTGGGGACCTCTGGGCCCCTTACAACAACAAAAAAAATTAAATAATTTATAAAAAAAATAAAAAAGGGGGGTTGCCATCCGGGGCCCTGGGGTCTTCCGGGCCTCTGGGCCCCTTACAAAAAAATAAATTAAAAAAGGGGGGTTGCCATCCGGGGCCTTTGGGACCTCCGGGCCTCTGGGGACCTCTGGGCCCCTTACAAAAAAAAAAAATATAAAAAAAATTAAAAAGGGGGGGGTTGCCATCTGGGGCCCTGGGGTCTTCCGGGCCTCTGGGCCCCTTACAAAAAAATAATTAAAAAAGGGGGGTTGCCATACAGGGCCTTTGGGACCTCTGGGCCTCTGGGGACCTCTGGGCCCCTTACAAAAAAAAAAAGTAAAAAATAAAAAAAGGGGGGGTTGCCATCCGGGCTCCTGGGGACCTCCGGGCCCCTTACAGGTGTACTGCCTGTACCCCCTGATGGCGGCCCTGAGTACAGGTGGGGAGGCAAAAAGGCAAAAAGGCATCATACGAGGGAGGGGGGGGTCAGGTGGACACAATACTGGGATCAGATTCCAGGAGCTGCCTGGGACACGACAGTTGGCAATGTGATGCAAGATTATCATGGGGCCCCTGGACAGTGCAATAAGACAGCCCTGGCCTGGTGTGGTCACAATCCTTCTTCTGTCTCACACTCAGTGAAGGATAACTGACACTTATACAGAACCAATGTCAGACACAAACTTGGCCCAGAGCTGACAGGAGAGTCATCCGACTATCCCAGAGGACAGGTAGGTTGGGTAATATGCACCATGCACAAAGCCGGGCCACACCAATAAAATAAATTATAATCGGACATCAACTTCAAAGACAACCACAAGTCAAGAACTAGGGATGGAGCTTGGGTTCAGGCCAAACCCAGAAGTTAACAGTCATTGCTGGGCCAGTGAGCTGTGGGTGGGAGATGTCTTTATATGGCCACTTGTCCATATCAGGTCAATATCATTGACCTGATATAGCCATGCGGTCATATTAGGTGAATGATGTCATAAGCATCCCATCTCATCGTATATTTGCAGCTGCAGGGAAGAAACTGGTTTGCCTCATTGCCTCCCTCCCCAGAAGCACATTTCTTTCATGCCCCCCACTACTCTCTTGAGCTGCCAGGAGCAAAAAATCTCCAACTTGTTTCAGTCTGAGATGATAAAGACTAAGGACTCTCTTCTCATCACAATGTTGGGCCAACCTCCATGCACGAGCGCTGCTATATGCAGGGCTGGTGCAAGGATATTTGACACCCTAGGCGAAACCTAATTTTGCCACCCCCATTGGCTCCACCCCTGACTCCACCCCCTGTGCCCTGCCCATGTGACAGAAGGCACCTCTATACAGGAAGCATTGGCTCTGCTTCCTCTAGAGCTGGCTCCAGTGCTGCGCTATGCCTCTAATTACACTACCGGTTGGACAGAGCAGCTGCCTGAGACTGAGTTAGTTACATGCTGCAGCCTGCAGAGCATGCAGACGCAGAAGGAAACCAGGGCCTGTGCGCCCCTAGGCAGCAGTGCGCCCTAGGCGGCTGTCTAGTTTGCCTAGTGGTAGCACCGGCCCTGGCTTTATGCCTCTCCATACCCAAGAATATTGGTAATTTTACTTCACGTATGAGCTACCTCGGCAGGTAGCATTAAAGGCATGCAACTGCACATGTACAAAGGGACAGGGATTCTCATGACATCTTTGACTCAGTATGACCACAGGGGGCCAAATTAGGACAATGAAATGATATAATATACAGTAGCTGCATGGCAATATTAACCACTTCAGAATCCAAAAATCTAAATAAAAAAAAAAAAATCTTCATCAGTTTAGGCCGATACGTATTCTTCTACATATTTTTGGTAAAAAAAATCTCAATAAGCGTTTATTGAAGTCGCAAGGCTTCACTTCCTGGTTCCCTCACCGAGGATGGCGGTGGGGGCAGCAGAGTGATGAGCGATCGCTCGTCCTCTGCTGCAGACGTCGCTGGACTCCAGGACAGTTAAGTGTCCTAATATTAAAAGTCAGCAGTAGCTGTAGCTGCTGGCTTTTAATATTTTTTTTTCGGCGGAGCTCCACTTTAAGGGAGCTCAGCTTTATAGTGAACCTGTTGCTTCTAAAGCACAGGTTTGATTTAATCACTAGCCCACCCACCGCCGTCATATGACAGCGGGACGATGAGGCTCTCGTTCTGGGCGGACGTCATATGACGTCTTCGCCTTCCCGAGCCACTAGGGGGCGCGCGCGCCCGCCGCGTCACTGGGGACTCGATGCGCGTGCCCGGCAGCCGCGATGCCCGCCGGGCACCTGCGATTGCCCGGTAACTGAGCAGGACCGTGAATCTGTGTGTGTAAACAAACAGATCCACGTCCTGTCAGGGAGAGGAGACCGATGCTGTGTCCCTTGTACATAGGGACACCGATCGGTCACCTCCCCCAGTAAGTCCCCTCCCCCCCACAGTAAGAATCACTCCCTAGGAAACACATTTAACCCCTTGATCGCCCCCTAGTGTTAACCCCTTCCCTGCCAGTCATATTTATACAGTAATCAATGCATTTTTATTTCAGGGATCGCTGTATAAATGTGAATGGTCCCAAAAAAGTGATCGATGTGTCCGCCGCAATATCGCAATCACGATAAAAATCACAGATCGCCGCCACTACTAGTAAAAAATAAATAAATAATGAAAATGCTATAAATCTATCCCCTATTTTGTAGCCGCTATAACTTTTGTGCAAACCAATCACTTATTGCGATTTTTTTTTTTTTTACCAAAAATATGTCGAAGAATACGTATCGGCCTAAACTGAGGAAAAAAAATGTTTAAAAAAAAAAAAAAAAAAAAAAATTGGATAGATATTATAGCAAAAAGGAAAAAATATTGTGTTTTTTTTCAAACTTGTCACTCTTCTTTTGTTTATAGCGCAAGAAATAAAAACCGCAGAGGTGATCAAATACCACCAAAAGAAAGCTCTATTTGTGGGGAAAAAATGATAAGCATTTCATTTTGGGCGTAGGTGTGCGCAGCCTATTGCATTAGGGTGTGCACCCAAAAGCTCCAACACATATGCGTTTGACATATTTACCGGCCTCTTCCCCACTCTCCGTCCTGAAACAATTGGAGAAAGGGGGAGCCAGGAAGCACACATGAGGGCCTGGGCAACAGAAGGAAAAGGAAAAGGGACATAAGGAGTGGCGGGGGTGGCATATATTGGTACCGAATCCCTGTGTTTTCCTCCTGTGGCAGTTGAATGTCGATGAGAGAGAGAGGAGGAGAAGCCTACTTTCAGCTGCTGCAGGAGGAAAATACAGATCGGTTCCACTTTATTCCACCCTTGCTGCTTTTCCTGTCCAGGTTCTGAGGGTTGGCAAGGAAGGATTGCAGTTTACCTGTCACCTGCCCACCATTGAGGGGTTGCCAACCCAAGGATTAGGGTGTGCCCAGGCACACCTGGCACACCCCTTGGGCACGCCTATGATTTTGGGAACAGTGTGGCATGACCGCGCAATTGTCATTTAAAGTGCGACAGCGCTGAAAGCTGAAAAATGGCCTGGGCAGGAGAGGGGGGTGAAAGTGCCCGGTAATGAGGTGGTTAAAGATGGCAAAAAAATATTCTGAATGCACCAATGAAAAAACGGAGTGTATTTAAAACACACATTTCGTACTACAGAACAAATGATGGAAAGTGTTCTTTATATATTTGTAATGCATAATTCATTGTAGATTATGGGATTTTCTCTGCCTTACTCTAAATCCTGCACTGACATCGTATTGCTACAGCCTGAAACATATGACTGGATAACACTGACTTCTTATATATAATGACCCAAGTTACCCCAGTCCTTCATATAAAACTGCTAATGCACATCAATTTCCTCAATGACACTCTCCTTGGCTTCATAACGTCACTTTCTTTGTTGAAATGTTTCAAGAGCAAGGGGAGCCGCAATAATTTTTCCAATCAATATTTTCACATGGCACCACTTAAGAAATATGCACGCATTTTACATACATAGGGGCTAGCGGTAGAACTTTACTCAAACCTCAAACACAAAGAAAGTCATTGAAGAATTGTTGCAATGTCATTGGACTAAACCAACGTCTTATGGTCATAATAACCCCCAAAAAATTCAAGGTCATGTCAGAAAAAAAAAAATGCATTTAACAACTTGCTTACTGGGCACATATACCCCCTTCCTGCCCAGGCGAAATTTCAGCTTTCGGCGCTGTCACGTTTTGAATGACAATTGCGCGGTCGTGGCGACGTGGCTGCCAAACAAAATTGACGTCCTTCTTTTCCCACAAATAGGGCTTTCTTTTGGTGGTATTTGATCATTTCTGCGGTTTTTATTTTTTGCGCTATAAACAAAAAAAAAGCGACAATTTTGAAAAAAAACACAATATTTTTTACTTTTTGCTATAATAAATATCCCATTTAAAAAAAAACAAAAAAAAAAATTTTCTCTCAGTTTAGGCCGATACGTATTCTTCTACATATTTTAGGTAAAAAAAATCACAATAAGCGTATAGTGATTGGTTTGCGCAAAAGTTATAGCGTCTACAAAATAGGGGATAGAATTATGATTTTTTTATTTTTTTTACTAGTAATGGCGGCGATCTGCGATTTTTATTGTGACTGCGACATTATGGCAGACACATCAGACACTTTTGACAATATTTTGGGACCATTCACATTTATACAGTGATCCCTGCTATAAATATGCACTGATTACTGTATAAATGTGACTGGCAGGGAAGGGGTTAACACTAGGGGGCGATCAAGGGGTTAATATGTTCCCTGCTAGGCGATTGTAACTGTGGGGGGAGGGAACTGACTGGGGGAGGTGACCAATGGTTGTCCCTATGTACAAGGGACACACCATCGGTCTCCTCTTCCTAGCAGGGCGTGGATCTCTGTGTTTACACACAGAGAAACCCACATCCCTGGCTCTGTGACAGCCGTTTGCGGGTACCTGGCGGACATCGCGGCCGCCAGGCACGTGCATTGGTACCCGCGTGACGCGGTGGGCACAGCTCTTCCGCGATGTGCACCGCCGGGGGCGCGCATTGGGGAAGTAAACAGGAGGACGTCCATGGACGCCCTCCTGGCAATTGAGCGCCGCAATGCGGCCGTCTTTTCATAATGGCCCGGACGCGAAGTGGTTAACCACTGCAGCTCTGAAAGGTTTTACCCCTCCCTTCATGACCAGGACATTTTTTGCGATACGGCACTGCGTTATTTAACTGAAAATTGCGTGGTCGTGTGACGCTATACCCAAATAAAAATGTAATTTCCCCCCCCCTCGGGCTTTCACATTGAGACTGCAGGGGCAGGAGTTTTCAGGCGGTATTTAGGCGCTATTTTTAGCGCTAAACCGCCTGAAAAACTCCTCAGTGTGAAAGGGGTCTAACTGACAATTGCGCAGTCGTGCGACGTGGCTCCCAAACAAAATTGGCGGCCTTTATTTTCCCACAAATAGAGCTTTCTTTAGGTGGTATTTGATCACCTCTGCGGTTTTAATTTTTTGCGCTATAAACAAGAAAAGGCTGACAATATTAGAAAAAAGATCAACATTTCTTACTTTCTGCTATAAAACATATCCAATAAAAAAATCGAAAAAAAACAAAAAACAAATTTCTTCATAAATTTATGTCAATACGTATTCTGCAACATATTTTTGGTAAAAAAAATCTCAATAAGCGCATATTGATTGGTGTGCACAAAAATTATTCTATGGGATAGGTTTATGGAATTTTTATTTATTTTTATTTGTAGTGTAGCGGGTACTTGATTTATGTGAGGACTCTGGTGGTGTGGGGTTCCTTGGGGCCCCTGGGTGGCGCTGTTGCCCTGGGCCGGAGTTGAACTCACACCGCGAACTGTGCCTTTTTGTCCTCCCCTGGAGCTGGTACAGCGGGGCGGGGAACCCGCTGGGACGCAAAGGGAGAGGTCATAAAAGGGGCGGACGCCCTGTTGGGAGGAGAGTCGGAGGACGCGGCCGCACCCAGGCACCTTTAGCTTGGGTGCTGACGTTCCGGTGTTGCAGGCCTAGGCGCCCTTGGCCTAGCTGGAGCAGGGATGGAGTCCATCTCAGGCACCTTTAGCCTGGGGTGAGGTACTATGGCAGATGCCTGGGGCTCAGTACCTTCGACTGAGTTCCGCGAGGGTGGAGGAATCCGAGGGGGCCCTAACTCCTTGGGTGCCCGTGTCTGAGTTCGTGAGGACTGGTGCGCAGTAACTTCTCTGAAGAGCCCGGCGCAGCATCGCTGGTGACAGAGAGGCCTCCATTTCTCCCTTGGACGGATTTCTTCCCCTGACAGGGGCGGAGTGAGCGAAGGTAAATTCACGTTCTATATTACCTAGTCAGTGGCAGTGACTATTCACCACTGGTGACAGCACAGTGGGCAGCAGCAAGAAGGGAAAGGATTGTGCCTCGATCTGTCCCCATTTTCCAAAGGAGAAAGATTGTTTTATTGCTTGGCAAGAAGAATAAAACTGAGTTGTACCCATTCACTGTGTGGAACTTGGGTTACTAAGCAAAGGAGTCAGGGACGAAGGACTGGACTTGGCTCTAGGACACCTACACAAAAGCCCAATCTCTGGCCTTCACCCACCAGTCATGGAGGACATGGGCCGTGGTGTGTTTCTCTCTCTCTCCCAGGTACCCCTAGACAAGAGCCATATAACCGATAAAGAAAGAGAGAGAGGTGAGGCCGCTACAGTAGCAATACCCCCTAGAGGGCCGCTGGTTAGTTTTGGGTTTTGCACGTTACCTCTTCAGCTGCGTTGTTCCGGTAGGAAAGTCTGTAGTAATGCAATGTCCACATATGCGGTAAACGTTGAGAAGTAGAAGGTACAGAAGAGCAGGGGAAGGTTCAGGCACTCGCCACTAAAAGTTGACAAAGGTAGAGGTTTAAAGTCACTCACCACTCTCAATGTTAGAGTGGGTATTGGTCACCCCGGATAGTCCCCTCTCACATGGCCTAGCAGCCGGGATGACACACGAATCAGCAATAGGGCAGTCTCTGCCACAGACTGCCCAAGATGAGTTGGGTCTCTGCCACAGACCTGTTTTAAGTGTACAAAGTCTCTGCCACAGACCTGTGTTAAAGTAATCAATTGGATAGTCCAGGAACACTCTGCCACAGGATTTCAAAGTCCCAAACTTCCAGCCGTACAGTTTTAAGAACCTTTAAGCCGATCCGGCGAACTGTAGGGCTTGTAGCATAATGGATCCCTCCTTACTGAAGTTGCCAGGCCTCTCCCGAGACAGCAGTATTGTGCCGGTCTCCTCCGGGGCAGATCCTCCCCTGGACTTCTTCACTAGGATTCTTCCTTCCCATTTGAACGGAAAGCTTGGGATCCCTTCTCTGGATATTAGTGCGGCCACATTTCCAAACTGCCATTCAGGGACACACCCCCTCTCTCACCACCCCCCCACAAAAAAATTAGGGGGAAGGGGGGAGATGTAGTCTTGGGGTTGATGGGGAATTCAGCGGTGGGTTATTTGTCAGGTGAATGTGCCACTTGCCACCAGATGCAGTGCTGCTTGCCACCCATAGCCTGCCACCAGATGCAGTGCTGCTGTCACTCCCTCTGCATGAGCCACATGCATTGAAGGAAAGGAGTGGAGTCACTATCTGGAGAGTGAAGATCACACCAGTACCTGCTTCTTGCCGCTGGGTGCCAGAGAAGGAGGAGGTGCCGAGGTGGGTGGGGACAGCAGTGCTGCACTAGGCACAGGCCTCGCTCCCGGCCTCACTGTCTCAGAGTAAATTGTCACTGGTTGCAAGACGCCAGGCAGCACCGGCCCTAGCAACCAGTTCTGGAAATGTAGTTACTAGTTAGTAGGGGGTGGCTGTGTCCTCTATTCCATTCCGGGACACTGTATTGTCCCGGAATCAAGGTGCCCGGGACCCAGGACAGACATGTCAATTGCGGGACAGTCCCGGGCAATCCGGGACACGTGGGCACCCTACCCTACTAGATATAGGCCCCAGCCAGACTAGCGGGGCCTACCAAGTAGCGATGCAGCCTCGGGCCAACGTGGCCCCAAGACCAGGACCACACACAGGGAATATTAAACCAAAAAAAGAAATCATGGTGCCATGGTGTCAGGTTTGTAGGTACACTATGCGGTTCTGTTTGGACAAGGCTTTGGGTTTAACTTCTTAAATTTATCAATTACTTTTCCTGGAAGCCTTATGTTGCTTGGCCGGTACTCAAGTGTACATAGGTTCTTAAAAGCCAGAATATAGAATATGAATAGGGTTGGTTGCTTCAAAACAACGGTAATGAAAAATAAAAAAGTCTTAGCTGGCCAAATTTCGAGGAATGAAGACAAAGTGATGCCAGAGGGTCTCATGAAGGTACAACATATATTGGGGAATGAAGAATGAACGCATATAGCGGGACCAGCCTGTTGGAGAGATGCACCTCACACAAACACAAGCTTAGTGAGCCAAATGCATGGCTAACATTTTGCTATAAGGGAGATGAGTTTGGGTTTCTACCACAATGGACTCTTCATTGGGGTGCAACTTATATTTTCTTCTAAAATTAAGGGAATCTGCTGGTTGGCGGGTACAGAAAAGGGGGGTCCCCCAAAGAGGGTTGGGACTTTTAAGGCAACCAATTATAGGTACAACAAGATAAGTAGAAAATTAGTTTATTAGATAAGGTTTAAGAGGTCAATAATGTGAACAACATTAAATTGACTGATAAATAAAAACAGTATCAAGATAAAGGTAGGGCCCAACGCGTTTCAGGATATTATCCTTTCGAGAGGATAATATCCTGAAACGCATCGGTCCCTACCTTTATTTTAGAGACACCATCTATGTCAAATTACAATCATTGTAACTGTGTTTGTTATCTTGATACTGTTTTTATTTATCAGTCAATTTAATGTTGTTCACATTATTGACTTCTTAAACCTTATTTAATAAACACATTTTCTACTTATCTTGTTGTACCTATAATTGGTTGCTTTAAACGTCCCAACCCTCTTTGGGTGACCCCCCCTTTTTCTGTACACTTACATACGGGATGTTGGCAACATTGTAGTCTATCCTTGGTGAAACATTTCTTCTAAGTTATATGCTTGTTGGCGGGTGGTGAGCTGCTGGTGGTGGGCCGTCTCAAATGTGATCATAGTAAGCAGCCAAGCTGACCCCCTAATGTGACAGTAACCTTCCGGGCAATACAGGATTTTCCCCCAGGACTCTCCCCGATGTGTGACTGGTGGGTGCAGACGGACCCTAATCCACCCTCCTTACTGTGTGCTTCATCTTCTTCACTTCCAGGGGGTTCCAGACACTAGACACCTTTGCTAGATCCAACAGCCCGGGACATCAGCAGAACTCATGCTCACACTCTCCCGAGCAGCATGCTTATCAAATAATGGCACCACAAGTCTGGATATGGTTACTGTCCATTACTAAAGCCTTAATCAATCATGATTTCCATAGAACAACTCAGTTCAGTGCAAAAGGACTCCTGTCCCAGGCCCTACTGGTGGCTGCTCACGCCCCTGCAGTTAGATGGTAGATGAACCAGGATGAGGGAGTGGAGGGACACACCAGCTCCATGGCTCTTTCCCTTCTCTTTCCTGAAACTAGGATGGGGAACCCCAGAGCACCCGGGAGAGCAGGAGAACACTGATTATGTTGCCTGTTCCTCTTCCTCTGCAGTCTCACCTCCCTCCTAGGCCTGCCTAGTCTCCCAGCCTTCTCTCAGGGGGAATAGGTACATTAAAGCGGTCCTCACTCTACTACCTGCCTACATGTTTTGATAGCCAAGAGGTTTAAGGCAAGGTTGAAAGCGTAGTGATTCTGGGTCAGAGCACTATATTAACATAGGCAATGTACATTTAAGGAATGGGTTGCCAAAGTATGTAATCACAGACAAAACCACACCTGACCCTTTTAAAAAAACGCAGCGCAGGCGCGTTGCCTTTCAAAAATCCACATAATGTGCATTATTGCAGAACAACAGATTGAACCTGGCTTTAAGCAAGAATGGAAGGGGGGAGATAAGTAAGAAGATAATGGAGCAGATAGGTCAGGCAGAGGTCCGAGGGCAGTGGAGGATGAAATGGTAGAAGATGGTTGCGGGTCATGGCAGGTGATAAATAGAGCTCTACGTTATAAGCAAACATTCCTACATACAAGCAATCTAGCAAGCAAAATGGGAGAGCTGGAAGCTTTGGTGCCTGAAGAACACTTTAATTTCACTTTTATTCAGATTTCATTGTGTAGCGCCCTGCTCCTATTAAGTAGGCGCTAGATGTAAATTTAGGTTTATCTGAGCTGTAGTTTAGCTCAGAGTATTATGTTAAATTGCTGGTTTCTGTTCCAGTTCAGTCGTGCTGTACATTTTCCACTTGGCCGTGAGTGTCGCTGTCATCCCCGGTCAGTGTTGGAAATACAGCAGGCTGGATGCATTGAGTACCTCTTTACCCAGAAATAGCCCAGGGGGAGTGGTTCACCCGCTGTCCATTCCGCACTTAAGGGACAGACCCCGTTTTCGCGCTCTCTCTGACCTGATGGCCCCTCCTGGCCTAAGGTGTGCCGTAGCAGTTCTTCTGCCTCGGGGCCTGCTGGCCTGAGGCCTCGTTGCTGAACGTAGGCCCAGGAATTTCTGGGGCCTGTTGGTCCAGGGGCGGTCCTGTGCTGTCTTGCCTGCGGGGAGAAGCTGAGCAATTGGAGACTCAATTGGAAGACGCATCCCGGCCCACCTACCTCACAGTATCCCTGGATGGCTAAAAGATACTGGTACTGTGAGTTTGCACTTTAACTTTGCAAAAGTTCTTGGTTATACAATCCTGTGGCAGAGGATTGTACAACGATTCAAGTGTATTCAACAAGTCTGTGGCAGAGACTATGACCGAGCACCGCACCGGCTGCTAGGACAGTGAGAGAGGCCTATCCGGTGGTTGCTAGATCCAGTGTGGAGCTGTTTGTCCTCTGGATAAAAGAAGTACCCGTGATCCGCAAAACAAGGTACCTGAATCTCCCCCAACTCTCCATCCCTCTATCTGACGTTTGTCAATAAAAGCATTGGAAAAAGAGACTAAAGCCTCGTACTCACGATCGGATTTCTATGGATTTTAAACCAATGGATTTTTCCATCGGAAATCCGATGAAGTTGACTTCCATCAGTCTTGCCTACACACCATCAGTCAAAAAACCGATCGTCCCAAACGCCGTGACGTAAAACACTCTGACGAGCCGAGAAAAATTAAGTTCTATGCTTCTGAGCATGCGTCGACTTGATTCTGAGCATGCGTGGGTTTTTTTATTCGATGGAGTTCCACACAGACAATAGTAATTTGCTATTGTTTTTTTTCTCCATCGGATAAATTTAAAACATGTTCTATTTTTTAACACAGATGGAAAAAAAAACGATGGGGCTCATACACGATCGGTTTGTCCGATGAAAAAAGTCTATCGGACTGTTTTCATCGGTAAAACCGATTGTGTGTACAGGGCTTAAGTGTTTGGTGCAGACATCTGTGAACAACTCTCCAATGGGACCCCTATGGCGGATACGGTGAACAGTCAGGTAACGGCAGACCCAAAATTAAACCAGCAGCTTCTACGGGGGGTAGTGCTACGATTGGTATTGCAGAGCATTGGTTTGATTCTTCACATGACTGGTCTGTTAATATTCCTGGCTATGCTTTCTTCTGGAAGGAAAGAGGAAGCAGAAAACGTAGCAGTGCCTCTCTGTGAGAAGTGAATGTGAAAATGTCTATGGAGAGTGTGCTGGTGCTAAGGCTTTATGGGAAGAGTTAGATATTTGTGAGCAGAATGCTAGTTGAAATGTATGGAAAGGGTTTTTTTTTTTAGTTTTGTATAGACTAGTAGAGGTTTAGACCCTTTTTTCAAGTTTTATTTTGTTTGCTGTGTCCCCACTGGAGGGATTTGCCCTTTTATATGTTCTGGGGACCATTGTGACCAAGACAGGAAGTGATGGGAAATCCATAGCCTGCTCGGGCTCTGTGAAATCAGCAGTGCATATTTACAAGGGGAACTTGTAAATGTAGAACTTATAGAACTTTAGTTTTTTTGCTTTTTTCGGAAATTCTAAAAAAAATAATAATTATGCTTTATTCAGAAATTCGGTAAAATTTGAAAAATTTGTTTTTTCGTTTTCGTTTTTTTTTGCTTTTTTCGGAAATTCGGGAAGTTCGAAAAAAAAAAAAATCGGTTTCGTTTTTTTCGTTTTAGTTTTTTTCGGAAATTCGGGAAATTGGAAATTCGGGAAACTCCGAATTCCCAAAAAAACGAATAAAATGAAAACTAAATTTTTTTTTTCGAATTTCGGTAAAATTTTTGGTAAAAAAAATCGCAATAAGCGTTTATTGATTGGTTTGCGCACAATTTATAGCGTCTACCAAATAGGGGATAGTTTTATTGCATTTTTATTAATAATTTTTTTTCTAGTAATGGCGGCGATCAGCGATTTCTATCGTGACTGCGACATTATGGCAGACACATCGGACACTTTTGACACTATTTTGGGACCATTGTTATTTTTGCAGCGAACAGTGCTATAAAAATGCACTGCTTACTGTAAAAATGACACTGGCAGTGAAGGGGTTAATCAGGAGGGGGCACTGTAGGGGTTAAGTGTGCCCTGATGTGTGTTTCTTACTGTGGGGAGGGGCGTGGCTTAGCGTGTGACATCACTGAACAGGGAACAGACGATCAGTGACAGGCTCACTAGGAAGCACGGGGAGAGGTTTGTTTACACTTACCCCTCCCCGTTCCTTCTCTCTGTGACCGGATCGCGGGACACCAGCTGCGATCGGGTCCGCTGTTCCCACGGGGAAGGTCACAGGGAAGAGGACCGGGTCGCGAGTGCGCCGGCGTGCTTGCGACCCACGGCTGGGAGCTTAAAGGGGACGTACCTGTACGCCCTTGTGCCCAGCTGTGCCATTCTGCCGACGTACATCGGCACGCGGCGGTCCTTAAGTGGTTAAAGAACACAACATACAGGAATATGGGAAATAATTATAGACACTGACACACGTACACCTACACAGGTTGAACTGGATGGACCATTGTCTTTATTCAAGCTAACCAACTGTGTAACTGTAACTATATCATGGATTTGGTGGACGGACTGATATCTTTTCTCAAGCTTACCAACTATGTAGCTATGAATTTATGAAAAAAATAAAAATATACACAATATTCTTTAGGTTAAAGGGTGAGGTCATTTGGAGTCTTATGTAGACCGTTACAAAGTTTGGGAGTTCAGAATGGCATGGAGGGAGAAGTGCCGGGGATGAGGTTAAACACTATGTTTAGCCATCTGTCTCATCGAAAAAGGTCTCATATTATTCTCTGGAACAAAAAGAGCGGCATGGATTTCAGTTTTTTTTTCCTGTTATTATCTGCACTTGGTCACCAACTCAAATTTCAAAGCAGATTAGCCAGGCTGGATATTATCACACAGCCATAATAACAAGCAACATGTGTGACGGGAATGTATATATTATGCTGAATAGCATTACCCCTGCAGTAACTGGAAAATAATAGGAACATTTATAAAGAGTTTCCCCACAGGAGCTTGTCAAAAAAGGTATCATTGCCCATAGAAACTATGCAAACATCCGACAGGGACAAGATACTTGGCCATATATTTTAAAGTTTATTAGAAAAATGTATACCGTATATACTCGAGTATAAGCCGAGTTTTTCAGCACATTTTTTTGTGCTGAAAATTCCCCCCTCGGCTTATACTCGAGTCACCTTTTTGTGCCTGATCTCCCGGATTTGGGGACCCGGTACCGGCCGTCTGTAGGTCTCCTGGACCCCAAACCTGGCACACATGTAGCCCCACTATTCCTCTACAGGTGTGCAAAGTTTGTTGTCCGGGGGACCTATGGCCGGGAAGCACCGATTTTTCAAAGCCGGGTACCCCTTCCATAGACTCCCGTGTTAAACGGTAATTTCTCTGGTTAAATTGGGGACCCGGTACCGGCCGGGCCGGTCGTAGGACCCCTGGACCCAGATCTTAGCACACATGTAGCCCCATTTCTCCTCTACAAGTGTGCTAAGTTTGTTGTCTGGTGGACCTACGACTGTTGAGCATCGATTTTTCAAAGCCGGGCACACCTTCCATAGACTCCCATGTTAAAACGTCAGTCTAGTTATGGACACAGTGAGGCATGGGCACAGTGAGGCATGGGCACAGTGAGGCATGCACATAGGCACAGTGAGGCATGTGCACAGTGAGGCATGGGCACAGTGAGGCATGCACATGGACACAGTGAGGCAAAGTGAGGCACAGTGAGGCATGCAGATGGACACCCTAGGCTTCTGCCGTGTACACACGATCAATTTTCTCGACGGTGAAAACACCATCAAGAAAATAGACGGGAAAAACAGGGAACGGCTTGGTCCCCTACACACGGCCGGTTTTCCTGACATTTTTTCTCTTGGTCGAGAAAAACGACCGTCTGTAGGCTCCCCGGCAGTGTTTCCCTATGGGAAAACTGCCGCGGAAAAAAATGCAGTGAATCACGACGAGAAAAATTAGGGCATGTTCTAATTTTTCTCGTCGTGATTCTTGCAGTTTTTTCGTCGGGAAAAATTATGAAAGGCCCACACACGGTCGTTTTTCTCGTCAAAGAGAACAAAATATGTATTTTAACACGTGTGAAAAAAAAAAATGCAAAACCAGCTCAGGCAGAGAAAAGGTAAAAGAACAATATATACTAAAGATTCTGTTATCCTTTCATATAAAGTTCTGGATTGCATTGTGCAGCTTAAAAGCGGTCCATACATATTTCCGGGGAAAACAAAGAATGCCCTGTAGCAGCCAAAATGAATTGCCGTATATACTCGAGTATAAGCCGACCCGAATATAAGGCACGGCACCTAATTTTACCACAAAAAACTGGTAAAACGTATTGACTCGAGTATAATGCTGCGTACACACGACCATTTTTCATCAGCAAAGGCCTCTTTAGGAACCGATTGCAGAACAGCTGTCACACGTTTTTGGGTTGCCGCCACGTCCGCAAAACATTGTCTTGACTTCTGACTTTTTTGGGCAGCAGGGAAGATTGCCACTTGGATTCTGGATTAAACTGGTAGCACCAGGTCTCATCCCGCAACAATGGCTCGCATAAGGGATGGATCCTGGTCACAATCACACGTGGTAATGAAATCTCCAGAATTATCCATGTTTTGCTTTCTGTTTGTCTATCAGCTCGTGCAGTTCAAACCGGGCACAGATCTTCCACTTACCCAAATCTTCACGGACGATGGTGCGCAACGTGTCCGGCGGTTTCCCGTGGTGTCACGGGTGACCCGCCCCCGTCTGACGCGTCACGGGAATCCCCGGTGCGTCACAGGGGGGGGCGGGGTCACCCGTCCACGTCACAGGTGGCCCTGCCCTCGGTTATATAAGAACTGTCAGACGGAAGGCGCGTCATTCGGCCGGAGTCTCAGAGGAGGCTGTATTGTTCATAGCGGCGGGTCCGGGTCCTAGAAGGATTTACAACGCTGGAATTTTTTGTTTTATTTTTTATTAAAGGACTTGTCCCAAGCTGTGTGTGTGTTTTTTTTACCTTTTTTGTCACTTTTTTGGGTGAAATGGTAGGGGTACAATGTACCTCGTTACCAATTCACATAGGGGGGGCGGCATCTGGGAGTCCCCTTTGTTAAAGGGGGCTTCCAGATTCTGATAAGCCCCCCGCCCGCAGACCCCCACAACCATCAGGCAAGGGTTGTGGGGATGAGGCCCTTGTCCCCATCAACATGGGGACATCCTCCCCATGTTGAGGGCATGTGGTCTGGTACGGTTCAGGAGGGGGGGTGCTCTTTCGCCCCCCCTCTTTTCCTGTGGCCTGCCAGGTTGCGTGCTTGGATAAGGGTCTGGTATGGATTTTTGGGGGGAACCCCACGCCATTTTTTTTTATTTTGGTGCGGGGTTCCCCTTAAAATCCATACCAGACCTGAAGGGTCTGGTATGGATTTTGAGGGGGACCCCACGCCATTTTTTTTTTTTGGCACAGGGTTCCCCTAAATATCCATAACAGACCTGAAGGGCCTGGTAATGGAATTTGTGGGGAATCGCCACGCATTTTTTAATTTTTTTTTGGTTGGGGTTCCCCTTAATATTCAAACCAGACCCAAAGGGCCTGGTAATAGACTGGGGGGGGGACCCCTGCCGTTTTTTTCAATGACTTTTATCTCTATTGGCGGGACCCGACAATTTATTACAGCTGCGAGTAGTTTTAAATTACTTTTTTCCCTTTAGAAATTACATTTTGTGCAGGGACTGTTATAAACACGGGAAACAAGCGCCACTTTACAGGCATACTATAGACACCCCCCAGGTACGAAATTTAAAGGAATATTTCCCTTTTACTGTTTCACTTTAAGCAATTATTAAAATCACTGCTCCCAAAAAAACGGCAGTTTATAAAACCTTTTTTTTTGCATTGATACATGTCCCCTGGGGCAGCGCCGGGGCCCCAAACACTTTTTATGACAAAAACTTGCATATTAACCTTTAAAATCTGCATTTTCGATTTCTCCCATAGACTTTTAAAGGGGGTTCCGCGGCTTTCAAATTTGCCGCGAACACCCCAAATTGTTCGCTATTCGGCGAACAGGCGAACAGCCAATGTTCGAGTCTAACTCATGTTCGACTTGAACAGATAGCCTATCCCTACTTCTCGTTGTGAAAGCATTTGAATCATCCGTAAACACTTTTGCACCAACATTTCATGCGTCTCCATCGCCGTTTTTTTTTGTAGCAGAACTTGATATTCACTTGTTGCTCCATTGCACTGTTACACTACCTCTCACACTTACACTGTACTCCACACCAGGTGGTGCTTCTGAACGTTTCTCTGGATAGCCATGTGCATGCACCTAGCCCATGAGATATCGGACCACCTTGTATATATTATGGTAAGTATCGGTCAATAAAGAAGAAGATAGCAAAAATTAGGTAAGGAGAAAAACAGGGAAAGAAAATAAGAGACAAGTATGATGAAAACTCTAGGAGGTGAGATGTATTGGATTCATAGATCCCAAGTGTCTTTAAATTTGGATTAGAAAATTATTCAATATGTTCAACAACCTATTGTTTACCATAATCCAGTTAAGTCTGTGCTTGGCCAGTTCCAAATGAATCAAAAACTTGCGCCAACACCTTCTATCATAGTTTTGGCAGCCTGATAGATATAGGAAAATAATCTGTCAGACCGTCCAAGAACAGCAGGAAATATGCTATGTAGCAGTGCATCTTCAGGAGATTTTTTAAGACTACCGTATATACTCGAGTATAAGCCGAGTTTTTCAGCACTTTTTTTGTGCTGAAAATGCCCCCCTCGGCTTATACTCGAGTCACCTTTTTGCGCCTGATCTTCCGGACTTTGGGAACCCGGCACACATGTAGCCCCACTCTTCCTCTACAAGTGTGCAAAGTTTGTTGTCCGGGGGACCTACGGCCGGGGGGGAACCGATTTTTCAAAATCCGGACACCCCTTCCATAGACTCCCATGTTAAACAGTAATTTCTACGGTGACTTTGGGGACCCAGTACTTGGCACACATGTAGCCCAATTTCTCCTCTACAAGTGTGCAAAGTTTGTTGTCTGGGGGACCTACGGCCGGGGAGCACCAATTTTTCAAAGCCGGGCACCCCTTCCATAGACTCCCATGTTAAACGTCAGTCTAGTCATGGACACAGTGAGGCATGCACATGGACACAGTGAGGCAAAGTGAGGCACAGTGAGGCATGCAGATGGACACCCTAGGCTTATACTCGAGTCAATAAGTTTTCCCAGTTTTTTGTGGTAAAATTAGGTGCCTCGGCTTATATTCAGGTCGGCTTATACTCGAGTATATATGGTAATTGAAGTCACTGTGTACATAAGCACACATATTCCTGCCCAAAACCTCAAAAACACCTATTATACATGGGTGTTGGCTCACTAAAGACAAATAAGCTGTTCACTCTGCAAAGAAAAAATGCTCTTTGCAAGGGAGTTTGCCCCAGAGCTTAGTGAATGTGGTGAAGTCTCACTTCACAAAGAATACCCAATCACATGCAAGGAAAATAAAAAATGACATGTGCTTGTACATGATTGGATTGATCAGCAGAGCTTCACTTTATTCACTAAGCTCTGGGGCACATTTCTTTGCAAAATCTTTTTAGTAAATCAAAGTAATTGTAAAGTCTCATTTAAAAAAGAAAAGAAAAATAACAATCATGTAAGATCCTCCTCTTCTTGGGTCCCTCCTTACTTACCTCTGCCCCCTCCCTCCTGTAGAGTGCCCCCACAGCAAGCAGTAGACATGTGCACACTGAAATATTTCGTTTCGGAATTTAGTTTTCATCCGAAAAATTTAATTATTTAGTTACTTCCGAAATTCGTTTTTATTTATTTTGTTTCGTTAAAAAATGCATTTGTCTGAAAATCCGAATGAAGATTTGACAAAGAAGCTAAACTGTACGACGCCGCAATCGTACATTTCCGGTCGAATGCTCCGCCCACAAGCTATAGTAGAATTCTAATGTTGTATGACTAGTAATAATTATATTTATTAATTACTACAGGTCCTTCTCAAAAAATTAGCATATTGTGATAAAGTTCATTATTTTCTGTAATGTACTGATAAACATTAGATTTTCATATATTTTAGATTCATTACACACAACTGAAGTAGTTCAAGCCTTTTCTTGTTTTAATATTGATGATTTTGGCATACAGCTCATGACAACCCAAAAATCCTATCTCAAAAAATTAGCATATCATGAAAAGGTTCTCTAAACGAGCTATTAACCTAATCATCTGAATCAACTAATTAACTCTAAACACCTGCAAAAGATTCCTGAGGCTTTTAAAAACTCCCAGCCTGGTTCATTACTCAAAACCGCAATCATGGGTAAGACTGCCGACCTGACTGCTGTCCAGAAGGCCATCATTGACACCCTCAAGCAAGAGGGTAAGACACAGAAAGAAATTTCTGAACGAATAGGCTGTTCCCAGAGTGCTGTATCAAGGCACCTCAGTGGGAAGTCTGTGGGAAGGAAAAAGTGTGGCAGAAAACGCTGCACAACGAGAAGAGGTGACCGGACCCTGAAGAAGATTGTGGAGAAGGACCGATTCCAGACCTTGGAGGACCTGCGGAAGCAGTGGACTGAGTCTGGAGTAGAAACATCCAGAGCCACCGTGAACAGGCGTGTGCAGGAAATGGGCTACAGGTGCCGCATTCCCCAGGTCAAGCCACTTTTGAACCAGAAACAGCGGCAGAAGCACCTGACCTGGGCTACAGAGAAGCAGCACTGGACTGTTGCTCAGTGGTCCAAAGTACTTTTTTCGGATGAAAGCAAATTTTGCATGTCATTCGGAAATCAAGGTGCCAGAGTCTGGAGGAAGACTGGGGAGAGGGAAATGCCAAAATGCCTGAAGTCCAGTGTCAAGTACCCACAGTCAGTGATGGTCTGGGGTGCCATGTCAGCTGCTGGTGTTGGTCCACTGTGTTTTATCAAGGGCAGGGTCAATGCAGCTAGCTATCAGGAGATTTTGGAGCACTTCATGCTTCCATCTGCTGAAAAGCTTTATGGAAATGAAGATTTCATTTTTCAGCACGACCTGGCACCTGCTCACAGTGCCAAAACCACTGGTAAATGGTTTACTGACCATGGTATTACTGTGCTCAATTGGCCTGCCAACTCTCCTGACCTGAACCCCATAGAGAATCTGTGGGATATTGGGAAGAGAAAGTTGAGAGACGCAAGACCCAACACTCTGGATGAGCTTAAGGCCGCTATCGAAGCATCCTGGGCCTCCATAACACCTCAGCAGTGCCACAGGCTGGTTGCCTCCATGCCACGCCGCATTGAAGCAGTCATTTCTGCAAAAGGATTCCCGACCAAGTATTGAGTGCATAACTGAACATAATTATTTGAAGGTTGACTTTTTTTGTATTAAAAACACTTTTCTTTTATTGGTCGGATGAAATATGCTAATTTTTTGAGATAGGATTTTTGGGTTGTCATGAGCTGTATGCCAAAATCATCAATATTAAAACAAGAAAAGGCTTGAACTACTTCAGTTGTGTGTAATGAATCTAAAATATATGAAAGTCTAATGTTTATCAGTACATTACAGAAAATAATGAACTTTATCACAATATGCTAATTTTTTGAGAAGGACCTGTATTACTAGTCAACCAACATTAGAATTCTTCTATAGCCTATGGGCGGAGCATTTGACCATAAATGTCCGCTCGTGGCAATCCTATGTTTTTAACTGCTTCGTCGAATCTTCATGTCTCTATAATGTCGAATCTTTTCTCTCTCTGTCAAATCTTTTCTCTCTATGTCGAATCTTCATGTCTCTATAATGTCAAATCTTTTCTCTCTATGTCGAATCTTCATGTCTCTATAATGTCGAATCTTTTCTCTCTCTGTCGAATCTTTTCTCTCAATGTCGAATCTTCATGTCTCTATAATGTCGAATCTTTTCTCTCTCTGTCAAATCTTTTCTCTCTATGTCGAATCTTCATGTCTCTATAATGTCGAATCTTTTCTCTCTCTGTCGAATCTTTTCTCTCAATGTCGAATCTTCATGTCTCTATAATGTCGAATCTTTTCTCTCTCTGTCAAATCTTTTCTCTCTATGTCGAATCTTCATGTCTCTATACTGTCGAATCTTTTCTCTCTATGTCGACTATTTTCTCTCAATGTCGAATCTTCATGTCTCTATAATGTCGAATCTTTTCTCTCTCTGTCAAATCTTTTCTCTCTATGTCGAATCTTCATGTCTCTATAATGTCAAATCTTTTCTCTCTATGTCGAATAATCTCGGACTAATAGAGTTAGGTTAGCCACATTCAACCGCAAGTTCGATAGACACAGATCGCTATTGTCACCGTCATGTCGAATCTTCTATCTATATCGAACTGTTGTCGCAACGAAACGAAGATAAAGCATTTTTTTTATGTCGGATCTTTCGGATTTCGGATTCTGCACGTTCGTTATCGTTTGTTAAAACGAACGTGAAAATCCCAGAAATTTGGACGAAAATGCATTCGGATGAATGCACATGTCTAGCAAGCAGCTTGCTATGGGGGCACCTGAGCCAAGCTGCAGCTCCGTGTATCTATTCAGACACAGAGCTGCGGTACGACCCCGCCCCTCTCTCTTCTGATTGCCTAACTAACTTTGATTGATAACAGCGGGAGCCAATGGCGCCACTGCTGTGACTCAGCCAATTAGGAGGGAGAGTCCCGGATGGCTGAGGGACTTGTGGACATCACTTAACAGCGATGGGGCTCAGGTAAGTATTAGGGGGGCTGCTGCACACAGAAGGCGTTTTATCTTAATGCATAGAATGCATTAGGATAAAAAAAAAATTGCCTTTACAACTCCTTCAACCCTATGGGACCTTTGGTTAAACATCCCCTAAAACACCTAGGAGAAGCTAAATTTAGCTATAATAGCGAGGACCAAGTACCATCAAAGCATCAGCTTATAATTTGCTTCTCCCTAGGTTGTATTGATAGAAACCTTGGGAATTTTAGCAACCAAGTTGTGCCACTCAGAAAGCACAAAAGCTTTTATCCAAATCAATTTTCCAGAGGGTCATATAAGACAAATTTTGGCTGGTACAATTGTCTTTTTTACATGTTACTGATTTATGAAAACTGCTGAAGAATAAACGGCAGTAATAATAGATCAGTTGACAATACCATTTGATTAAATCAGGGCTTGACAAATTTGCATGGAATCTAGGAGCCAGCTAAAAAAGTTAGGAGCCAGGAACGCGCACCGTACCGCCGAGCTTGCGCGCAGAAGCGAACGCATATATGAGTAGCACCCGCATATGAAAGCGGTGTTAAAATCACACATGAGGTATCGCCGCGATTGGTAGATCGAGAGCAATAATTCTAGCCCTAGACCTCCTCTGTAACTCAAAACATGCAACCTGTAAAAATTTTTAAATGTCGCCAATCGAGATTTAAAGGGTAAAAGTTTGTCGCCGTTCCACGAGCGGATGCAATTTTTAAGCGTGACATGTTGGGTATCAATTTACTCGTAATATTATCTTTCACAATATAAAAAAAAAATTGGGCTAACTTTACTGTGCGCTTGTAAGACCGCTGCGCAAATACGGTGTGACAGAAAGTATTGCAATGACCGCCATTTTATTCTCTAGGGTGTTAGAATAAAAAATATATATAATGTTTGGGGGTTGTCATTAGAGGGAAGGAGATGGGGCAGTGGAAACAGACAGGGGAAGCTCCATTAGCATTGCTGGTTGTATGTCATACCGACGGCCACCACAAGATGGCGCCTGATCACAGAAGGAAGCATAGACCTGCAGAGAAGCATAGGCCTGCAGAAGGCCGCAAAGCCGCGGCCTAAATTACCGGCCGGCCTGACGCGATCGCGATTGCGCGGCGCGGGAGGGGGGGTTTTTCACGGAGACACAGGATACCCCAGCTGTGCTGCCCCAGGCGCCAGGTCGCTAATTCTAGTCGCAATGGCGACCTGGCGCCCGGGGATTGTCGAGCCCTGGATTAAATTACACTGAAGAAATTAACTAAGGAACATGGGTGCTTTTGGGTATGTAACATAGTTCTAAAGCTATACTTATAGCAGACCTGCATTATTGATACAAAACAAATCAGGTGCCCTAAGGTTCTAAGAAAATACGATACAAATATCAACTTTCTTGAAGTCAGTAAGTGTTGGAAGTATTTCCCTCTCTTCAGGATTCCTCGCTGACAGTGACAGGCGGTTAGTCATTTGGCCGCGTCCTAATCAAATTCCTAATATACTTGGCTGACAATTGTGACATACATACATTATATTACCAAAAGTACCCAATATGTAACTATGTAACAAATGTTTAGGCATGTAAAATGTTCCACTTTAAGGGTCCATGCACACTGGCTTAAAAAAAACGCTGCTTCTAGAGGAGTTTAGCATTTTGCCTGTGAAAGCAACTAATGTTATCATATATGTCTATGCACATTAGGATGTTTATAGGCATATGTTAAGGTCAGCGTTTTGAGGTGTTTTTGCGTTTTCGAAAAGTTTTCTGGCAGAAAAAAACATCAAGCGCACCTAAACACTTGCACAAAAAATGCTCAAAATTTGCATTTTTTTTTCTGCCAAGAGCACTGCCGTTTTGTAAGCCAGTGTGCATGGATCCTAAACCGTGCAAAAAATAATTACCGTATATACTCGAGTATAAGCCGACCCGAATATAAGCCGAGGCACCTAATTTACTACAAAAAATGGGAAAATGTATTGACTCGAGTATAAGCCTAGGGTGTCCATCTGCATGCCTCATTGTGCCCATGACTAGACTGACGTTTAACATTGGAGTCTATGGAAGGGGTGCCCGGCTTTGAAAAATTGGTGCTCCCCATCCATAGGTCCTCCAGACAACAAACTTTGCAATCTTGTAGAGGAGAAAAGGGGCTACATGTGTGCCAAGTTCCGGGTCCAGGAGTTCTATGACCGGCTGGTACCGGGTCCCCAAACTCACCAGAGAAATTACCGTTTAACATGGGAGTCTATGGAAGGGGTGCCCCGGCTTTGAAAAATCAGTGCTCCCCGGCCGTAGGTCCCCCCCAGACAACAAACTTTGCACACTTGTAGAGGAAGAGTGGGGCTACATGTGTGCCAAGTTTGGGGTCCTAGGGACCTATGGCCTATCAGGCGCAAAAAGGTGACCCGAGTATAAGCCGAGGGGGGCATTTTCAGCACAAAAAAATGTGCTGAAAAACTCGGCTTATACTCGAGTATATACGGTACCAGACAAAATGAAAATTTAAAGTTGAGTCTTTGGGTAGATTATGGCTATATCATATCATTCTGGTGGTGAAGTAAACTTTGCAATACTATATACTCTATTGTACCTTATATAACTGTAGCGGGGTGTTCCCCTTTAATGCAGAGAGACTACATTACCCAGAACCCCATTCGGCAATGTTCCGCCGCAGAGACTCATGGGAGGGGTTATAAAAGGAGGAGGCGAGGCTGGGCTCGGCCTCTTTGGGACACGAGACTTCACAGACTGATCCTCCTGTGCGGATGTGTCGGAGTGCAGGGCGCGAAGCCTGAGACCTTGCGCGGCACCAAAGAGCCTTCCACCTCTCTGCGAGCCTGGGTGGCACCTGACTTTGCTCGACTGCAGCCTTGTTAGATCGGGGACCCGATCGCTGAAGAGACGGAGTGTGTGTGTGAGGACACAACAGGTGGAAGTTCCCGGACTGGGACCGTAGTCCGGGCGGGTGAGAGGTCATATGCCCAAACGATATACTGTTACTGCATATAGGCCTATAGACTGCCGTGGCCTATGAGTTGTTCTTAGTGCTCTTATTGATGACCCTTGTTAGAACTGAACCTGCCGTTCACATAGTCAAGTTTCTACTCCATCTTTACCTACCCCATTGGATTACAAAGTTTGTACTTTATTAATGTGCACCACCGTTAAAGATCTGCCGGTGAAGAAAAAGGACTAAGTTGTAGATATCAGAACCAGGCCTGGTGGGATTTCTAAGGTGTTTTGGTTACTGCGCCACAGGGCACTTAGCTAACGGTCGCCCGCGTGGCGCACTTGTTATGTGTTAACCTTATAGTGTGTTAGTGTGGTTGGGCTCTGCATTACAAATGATTATTCTGTAAACTGTCATTGATGTTAACAACATGGCCTGGGGAATGCCCAGGGAAAAACCAAGCCTACTTACCGACCAGCTCGCTGACAACCAATTAACCTGTCTAACAGTATGCGTTAAAAACAGGGGTTTGTCTGCACGCATTTGCAAATTTGTCATTGATGTTACCCTTTTCTTTACCAATAGCTTAAGTAAAATCTTACCTTTATTTCAATTTAATATTGTCTCAATGCTCAGTTATTCATACAGTATAAGATATACAATTTACTGTCAGTACTAGCTGTGCCAGTAGGGGGTAGAGCATATTGCCGGGGGTTGGCGGAGCTGTCTTCAGGGCCCAAACTAAATCTGCGGCCTTCTTAGTTGGAGGTATCGCTACACGTGGGGGTTCTCACCCGGGATCCTGATGCAGCAAGTGAACGCCAGAGGTGCCAGCATGGACCCCATGGATCCACGAGCGGTAGAAGAATGGTGCAAAGCCTCTAACGCAGAGCCAAACCAGTCGATAGTCATCAGCCTCCCAGGGGAGGCATGGTCGACTGAAACGGTAGAGGAATTGATGAAGTCAGTGTCCCCAAATCACACACCGTGGGTGACGGAGATAAAGTCAGACCCAGACATCTCATATCAGTATGCATTAGTGGAGTACTGGAACGGGATGCCAGAGGCCTGTAAGCGCAAGTGTGTGCGGACGCCAGACAACAGAACTTATAGGTTGGCGCACGCAGTAACTGAAAAAAAGGAACCATCACCAACGGGATCACCGCAGGCTGCGGCCCGTACCCCACCAGAAGAAAGGGACAGGGCGACGCCCCCGGTGGCGCCTGCACCTGCCACTGTTATATCACCAGAACTGATAGGTGCGATAGGGGATCTGCTAACCAAGTGTCAGAAGGCAAACACGGTGCATGTAGAGACTAGCTACCGGAGACTAAAGACATTCTCAGGGAAGCTCCCTGTCCCCGCAGGGGAAGAAGACTTTGACACCTGGGTGGAGCAGGCATTGCAGGCTGTAGAGGCATGGGAGGTGCCTGAAGCGCAGAAGAGGCAACGAGTGATGGAAAGCCTTAAAGGCGCAGCAGCAGAAGCAGTGAAAAGCTTTCGGTTTGGGAACGCAGATTGCACGGCTCAAGACTGTCTAGCCATGCTGCAAGAAGAGTTTGGTCAATTGGAAAAGGTGACTGAGATGGTCTACCAGTTTGAACACACTTTCCAACAACCGGAGGAGAAACTTTCCGAGTATGTTAGAAGACTGAACAGGTTGTTGTGCAAGATTGTGTTGAAGAAGGGGATGAGGCCCCAAGACACAGATGCGGCAAGAATGAAGCAAGTCTTAAAGGGAGCGCTGCGCTCGGATCCAGTCTGGTTGCACTTGAAAACCTCAGGAGGAGGAACATTGCTGACTTATGCTGACTTGATAAAAATCATCAGAGATGAGGAGGCACTGCAACAGGACCAGCAGTTGATTAGGACAAGTGTTGTACCCGCACAGGTGCTAGTCAATCCAGTAATGACCCCTGAAAGAGATTCGGAGATAGACACCCTGAAAGCTCAAATGTCCAAGGTGTTAGAGATGTTGACCTCTCTGATAGAAAAAGACACAGAGAGTCCCAAGAGAGAAGTACCAAGGAAGGAATTATTCCCAGTTGCCTCAGCACCCGCATCTTTACAAGAATGGGGAGATATCGTCTGCTTTAACTGTGGAGGAATTGGACATATTGCGGCTACATGCTCCAGTCCCAAAAATAAGAAAATAGACAACCGCAAGCCGGCGGGAAACTTCAGAGGGCCCCAGTGAAGGAGTCAACCGGGTGCCCATCACCTTCAGTGAGCTCCAAGCTGAAAGCAAAGCAGAAAACAACAGGTGATAAAACGCCTCGGGGGAAACACAACATTCCTAAACAGAGATACACCCCAGAGAAAGGGGGTAAGACCCCCCAGAAGAGGCACAGCACTCCCCAGAGGGGGTGCACACCTAGGAAAAACAATAGCGTCCCTCAGCGGGTCCCTACACCCAGTAAAGGGGGGGAATCAATGCATACCAGACTCAAGAAAGACTGAAGTCCAAAGGGGATTGGACGAGAGGAGGTTCAAAGAAAAAAAATCTGAAGAAAGCGACCCCTGCCGGGCCTTACCCGGAGAAGCTCGTAGGCCCATCTCCTATAGTGTCCATTCAAGTGGAGGGAGTCTACACCAGAGCAATCTTGGATACTGGGGCGCAAGTAACCCTGCTATACAGAGACTTTTACGATAAGTACTTGAGTCACCTACCCATCCGGAAAATAGAGGGACTAGAGATATGTGGGATTGGAACCCAGAACTTCCCCTACGATGGCTATCTGCCTGTCAGGATGACCTTTAATTCATCTGTGGCTGGGAAAACCGAAGTGTTTGACACCCTGGCAGTTGTGTGCCCTCGGCCACCAGGAGCCAACAAGAGTTCCCTGATAATAGGGACAAACACGGACCTGGTCCGAAGACTTCTGACCCCTCTAGTGAAAGAGAAAGGGGCAGGGGTCACCAAGATCCACCCCATGCTGAAGACAGCTTACCAAAGGCTAGTCTTAGAGCAGAAGACCCCAGGAGAGGGGATAGGGAAGGTGTGGAGACTTGGAAGAGGAGGGATAGTGCTGCAGCCCAGCGAAGTAACCTGCCTCAGAGGCACTGTGAAGCTTACTTGGGAGCAGCCTTGACCCTTTGTCATGTTGGAATCTGATCCAAGAGAAGGGTCCCATGGTCTGGAAGTGATACTAGAAGTAATTCCACTGAAGGCCCTAAAGAAGGCCCATTGTAGAGTCCCAGTGAGTGTTAGGAACAATACGGATGGCCCCATGGAGGTCCCAGCCAGGATGCTGCTAGGCCAGGTGAGCCCTGCTGCCCCTGTCAACCTGTCAGAGGTGGGCGAAGGAGGAGATGCTTGGGAGAAGATATCCATGGAAAACCCGAATCTGCCCAGGGCTTGGAAAGAGAGAGCCAAGGCCCAGCTGAACAGATGGGAGAAGATCTTCTCTAAAGATGAGTTCGATGTGGGGTGTGCAAGGAGTGCCACCCATCGGATCCGCCTCCAGGAAGATAAGCCCTTCAGAGAGAGAGTTAGGCGGGTCCCCCTAGCGGATCTGGAGGATCTAAGGGAACAACTCTCAGAACTCAAAAGGACTGGAGTGATACGGGAATCTAGAAGCCCCTATGCATCCCCGATAGTGGTGGTCAGGAAGAAGAATGGGTCATTGAGGCTCTGTATCGACTACAGGACTCTCAACAGGAGAACCATACCCGACCAGTATACCACTCCAAGGATAGAGGATGCCCTACAGAGCTTGTCTGGGGCCAAGTGGTTCAGCGTTATGGATCTCAAAAGTGGGTACTATCAGATCCCTATGCACCCAGAAGACAAGGAGAAGACAGCCTTCATAACCCCAGTAGGGTTCTTTGAATTTGACCGGATGCCCCAAGGTCTGTCTGGAGCCCCAGCTACCTTCCAGCCTCTCATGGAGAAGACTGTAGGCGACATGAACCTTATTGAAGTCCTTGTATACCTGGACGATGTCATAGTCTTTGGAAGAACCCTGGAGGAACATGAGGAGAGGCTGGAAAAAGTTTTGAGGAGACTCAGTGAGGAGGGACTCAAACTTTCGCCTGAAAAATGTCGGTTCTACCAGTCTTCTGTGAACTATCTGGGACACATAGTGTCCGAAGAAGGGGTGGCCACAGACCCCGAGAAATTGGAGGCAGTTACCTCCTGGCCACGGCCCACCACAGTAACAGAACTCAGATCCTTCTTGGGTTTCTGCTCCTACTATAGGAGGTTTGTGGAGGGATTCGCCCGAATTGCTAGACCATTGAATGAACTGCTCAAGACTGAGGGGGAAGAGGACGACTCAGGGCCCAGGAAGCCGGGAGAGTCAGTCAGAAATCAGTGGAACCAGAAGTGTGAAGAGGCCTTCCAGGCATTAAAGGAGAGCCTAACCACTGCCCCAGTCTTGGCCTACGCAGACCCAACCAAGCCCTATGAACTACACGTAGATGCTAGTCATGACGGTCTGGGAGGAGTACTTTATCAAGAACACGAAGGGCAACAACGGCCTGTTGCCTATGTGGGCAGGAGCCTGACACCCTCTGAGAAGAACTACCCCACTCACAAGCTGGAGTTCCTGGCCCTCAAGTGGGCGGTAGTAGACAAGCTCAAAGACTACCTGTATGGGGCAGAGTTCACTGTGAAGACCGACAACAACCCCCTTACCTACCTTTTCACCACGGCCAAGCTGGACGCCACTGGACACAGGTGGCTGGCCGCACTGTCTGGATTCAACTTCAGCCTGAAGTATAGGCCAGGGGCTGGGAATAGAGACGCAGACGCTCTGTCCAGGAGATCTCATGCCCCCACCAGTGATATAGAAGATTGGACCCAAGTGGCACCGGACAGGGTGCGGGCCCTTTGTCAAGGAGCTGAATTCCAGGCCAGAGGAGGCTCCAGAGCAGAAGAAATAGGAGTTACCATGGTGGGAGTCCCAAAACACTACTGTGGAGTGACTCAATTGGATGAAGACAACCTGCCGAGATTGTCCAAGAAGGATTTGAGGAGTGACCAATTGGAAGACCCCAGATTGGTCCTGGAGGCCCTGGAGAATCAGGATCCAAACAAACTCCTGTGTCATCCCTCAAAGGAAGCTCGCCTGTTGAGGAAAGAATGGGACAGGTTGCAGGTACATCAGGGAGTGGTCTACTGAAGGGGCCCCTCTGATGACTCAGAAGATAAGTGGCAACTGTTCCTCCCAGAGAAACATCGAGAGACTGTTCTGATTGCCCTGCATGACAATCATGGCCATCTAGGGCCTGAAAGGACCTTTCAACTTGTCAGAAGTCGGTTCTATTGGCCCTGCATGAGGGCAGAGGTAGAAGAGTACTGCCACTCTTGTGCACGATGCATCCAGAGGAAGACTTTACCCCATCAAGCTGCCCCAATGGGCCATCTACAAAGTCAAGGCCCAATGGATCTGGTATGCATTGATTTTCTTTGCCTTGAACCCGACCTGAGTGGACTAGGAAATGTTCTGGTGATTACCGACCATTTCACCCGGTATGCCCAAGCTTTCCCAACCAAAGATCAGAAGGCCTCCACCGTAGCCAAGGTACTCATGGAGAAGTACTTTGTCCATTATGGGCTGCCACAGCGACTTCATTCAGATCAAGGAAGGGACTTTGAGAGTAAACTGATCTGGAAACTCCTGGATTCGTTGGGAATCAAGAAGACTCGAACTACACCTTACCACCCACAAGGAGATGCTCAGCCGGAAAGGTTTAACCAAACCTTGCTCAACATGTTGGGGACTCTGGAAAGTGAGAAAAAAGCAACATTGGAGCAAACATATAGCAGCTCTAGTACATGCTTACAACTGCACCATCAGTGATGCTACAGGCTACTCCCCATATCGACTCATGTTTGGGAGAGAAGCGAGACTACCTGTGGACTTGGCCTTTGGCACCTCTCTGGACCATTCCTCAGCCACATCCCACAAAGGATATGTGGACAGGCTCAGACATAGCCTGAAAGTAGCATATGAACAAGCTCAAGCGGCCTCAGATCAAAGGGGGGCTCGAAACAAAAGAAACTTTGACTTGAAGGTCCGGGTACAAGACCTACAGCCCGGGGATCGAGTACTGTTACGCAATCTGGGGGTCCCTGGGAAGCACAAACTTGCAGATAGATGGAGATCTGAACCTTATGTCATCTGTAGGAAGTTGCCGGGCCTGCCTGTCTACAAGTTGAAGCCGGAAGGAAAGGTGGGCCCTCTGAAGACGTGGCATCGAAACCACCTGCTCCCTCTTGCTGAGGCAGTTAGAATACCTCCCGTGGGAGACTCCACTGAACCGGCCTCTATCCTGGATACTCCTAGGCCGAACACTCGGTCGCAGGCTTCTCGAGATGAAGATGGAGAGGCCTCTCAACTTAGTGAAAATGAGGATGGAGAACTTAATTGGCTGTGGCCTTCCCCAACTCCAGGAACTTCTACCATAGACCTTCCAACCACTGAGGACACCACAGATGAAACACTGAACCCAGAAGCCACAGAGTTCATCCCCTCTAGTCCTTCAGCAGATTACTGGGAAGATGTCCATGATGGTTACTCAGAGAAAGAGGAGCCTGTGGCACCAGAGCCAGAATTCCCAAGAGAGCAAAGGGCTCGAAGAGTCATCCGGCCTCCTAAGAAGCTGACCTACCCACAAATGGGGAATAGCTCAGAGGATTCTGTAGTTACCGCTAGGAGGAATGCTGAAAATCCGGATCCCTCCACTGTCCATTTAGTGGAGGGCAACCCCAGCTCACTCTCTGGCACAGCTAGGCAGGCCACCTATGATAATGTGACCTGTGGGCAAGGGAATTCTACTCCTCAGTTTTGGTGGGAATTCCCTATGCCAACATCGTTTGTAGAATTGTCTAGAGTTGTACATAGTCTTTGTTAAGGTTTATCTTTGGGGACCAAAGAGTTCAAGTGGGGGGAGTGTGTAGCGGGGTGTTCCCCTTTAATGCAGAGAGACTACATTACCCAGAACCCCATTCGGCAATGTTCCGCCGCAGAGACTCATGGGAGGGGTTATAAAAGGAGGAGGCGAGGCTGGGCTCGGCCTCTTTGGGACACAAGACTTCACAGACTGATCCTCCTGTGCGGATGTGTCGGAGTGCAGGGCGCGAAGCCTGAGACCTTGCGCAGCACCAAAGAGCCTTCCACCCCTCTGCGAGCCTGGGTGGCACCTGACTTTGCTCGACTGCAGCCTTGTTAGATCGGGGACCCGATCGCTGAAGAGACGGAGTGTGTGTGTGAGGACACAACAGGTGGAAGTTCCCGGACTGGGACCTTAGTCCGGGCGGGTGAGAGGGCATATGCCCAAACGATATACTGTTACTGCATATAGACCTATAGACTGCCATGGCCTATGAGTTGTTCTTAGTGCTCTTATTGATGACCCTTGTTAGAACTGAACCTGCCGTTCACATAGTCAAGTTTCTACTCCATCTTTACCTACCCCATTGGATTACAAAGTTTGTACTTTATTAATGTGCACCACCGTTAAAGATCTGCCGGTGAAGAAAAAGGACTAAGTTGTAGATATCAGAACCAGGCCTGGTGGGATTTCTAAGGTGTTTTGGTTACTGCGCCACAGGGCACTTAGCTAACGGTCGCCCGCGTGGCGCACTTGTTATGTGTTAACCTTATAGTGTGTTAGTGTGTTTGGGCTCTGCATTACAAATGATTATTCTGTAAACTGTCATTGATGTTACCCTTTTCTTTACCAATAGCTTAAGTAAAATCTTACCTTTATTTCAATTTAATATTGTCTCAATGCTCAGTTATTCATACAGTATAAGATATACAATTTACTGTCAGTACTAGCTGTGCCAGTAGGGGGTATAGCATATTGCCAGGGGTTGGCGGAGCTGTCTTCAGGGCCCAAACTAAATCTGCGGCCTTCTTAGTTGGAGGTATCGCTACATAACTATTGCATATATGTGTAGCGGGGTCTCTCTTAAAGCCCCAGGACTACGTTACCCAGAACCCCATTCAGCCCCAGGGCGGAAGTTCCGCCGAAAAGACTCATGGGAGGGCCTATTTAAGCGAGAGGCGAGGCGGAGCTCGCTCTCTTTGGACGCCGTGCTTCAAGCAACCAGTCATCCTGCGCGGATCGGCTGCGGGGTAAGGCCTGAAGCCTTAGGCCTTACCTGAAGTCTGAAGAGCCTTCCACCATTCTGCGGAGCCTGGGTGGACCCTGGATCGTCGGTGTAGGACTCCAGTTGGATCGGGGACCCGATCGGTTGCAGACGCCGTGTGAGACAGGCACACACGGTGGAAGACCCAGGCTGGGATCGCGCCTGGAGCGGTGAGCGGGCACCTGCCCATATCCATAGACTGAGCTATATTCAGGCCTGTAGACTGCCTAGGCCCACTGCTCGCTCACTCGTGTTTCCTTAAGGGGTCCGGTAGTTGGGACAGAGCTGAAGCGCCTACCCCCCCCCGTTTGCATACGGTTGTTATAAGTTACCACCCTTTGGATTACAATTTGGTCATTTTCTCCAAGTGCACCAACGAAAGCTGGCCGGTGAAGAAAACCCTACTTCCTTGGGAGAGGGGGACTATCTCATACACTGTCAGGCCTGACATAGGTGGGGGAAAGTTATAAAGTTTGTGTTACTTTGCCATAGGGCGTGCACGCCATAATAGCTCCGCGTGGTGGATACTGCGCGGCGCCATATTATAGTGCTACTTCTGATACGCTGATTAATGCAGGGCTCTGCAGGCCCATGTATGTGTTACATGCCATGTTTTATGCCACCATTTTACAGTAAAGTTATTACTTATTTATACTCTTGCTTCAGAGTGTTATCTGCCTATTTAGAAACTGTTGAGTATTATACACCAGAGAGTGATAAGAAGTTAACCCTAGACTAGCTGTGCCAGAGTGGGTCGAGTCAGATTGCCGGGGGTTGGCGGTGCTGTATACAGGGCCCGAGGAAACAAACCAGCGGCTCTCTTAACTGGGGGTAGCGCTACACGTGGGGGCTCTGGAGTCCGGGATCCTGTTGCAGCAAATAGCAGCCAAGAGACACCAGCATGGACCCACTAGAAATAGTAAAGTGGTGCGTAGCAGTAAAAACAGATCCGCATGAAGTAGTGATCATAGAACTGTCAGGGATCTGGCAAGAAGATGCGGTGAAACAGTTAGTGATGTCGCTGTCCCCGCAACAAAAAGTATACATAGTGGATGTCAGAACAGAACCTCCCTTGACATATGAACTGTTAAAATGGAAAGATGGAATCCCAGAAGACTTCAAGAAGCCGAGCATAGAAACGGTGGATAAACAAATCTTTAAGTTAATACGCGCTCCACCCGACTTAAAAGATGTCAAGAAAGAGATGAACCCTGGGTCGCCACAAGGCGCTCTCAGTACAGAATTATACGCGGTTCTAGGGGAAATCATAGCGCAATGCAAGAAAGATCCTGCAGATTACCAAATGTCGGGATACCGGAAACTCAGGATGTTTTCAGGAAGGAAGCCTGTACCCTCAGGTGAAGAGGGGTTTGAAGAATGGTTAGACGGCGCTACTCAAGCTTTGGAGGAGTGGGAAGTCCCAGACCACAGAAAGAAGCAGAGGATTGCTGAGAGCTTAAAGGGGCCTGCCTTAGAGGCCATACGCAACCTTAAGATGAGCAAGAAAGACTGTGTTGCGCAGGACTATCTGGACATTCTGCAGAATGTGTTCGGAGGAACAGAAAAGATCACTGAGCTTACCTACCAACTAGAGCACTGCTACCAGAAGGCAGGGGAGAAGCTATCAGAATTCATGATGCGCCTAGATAAAATACTGCACAAGATGATCCTAAAGAAGGGGATTGACCCGAAGAAGGTGGATGAGGCCCGGATCCAGCAGGTCATGAGAGGATCTCAACCCCTGGATCCCATCGCACTGGCGCTACGTACAAGACAGGATGGGAAGAGCCTGGAGTACCCTGACTTGATCCGAGTAGTCAGAGAAGAAGAAGCTATACTGGAGGAGAAGAAAAGGCGCCAACCCGTTGAGCTGGTGCAGCCCCCTCCAATGATGGTCAGGGCCGTCACGACCTCAGAAAGAGACGCAGAGGTGGATACCTTGAAGTCACAGATGTCCCAGGTGCTGGGAATGTTGACCTCCCTGATGGAAAAGGAGTCAAGGGCGCCTGAGAGGAACAGCCCAAGGAAGGAGTTGTTTCCAAATACTTCAGCACCCGCATCCCTGGAAGATAGGGGGGATATGATCTGTTTCAACTGTGGAGGAGTTGGTCACGCGGCCAGAGTGTGTTCCAGTCCCAAAAAGAGGAAGATGAACAACCGCAAGCCGCCTGAAAACTTCAGCGGGCCCCGGTGAAGGAGTCAACCGGGTGCCCATCATCCTTACGGAGCTCCATACTGAATGAGAAGCACATGAAGGAAGGAAGCAGGATCCCGCAGGGGAAATCAAGGGTTCCTCAGAAGGAACGCACTCCAAAGAAACATAGTAATGTCCCTCAGCGGGTAGCTGCACCCAGACAGAGGAGGGAGATCAGTGCATACCAGGCCCAGGAGAGACTTAGGTCCAAGGAAAAACGGAAGAAGGAAAGTCAGAGAGGGAAATGCCAAGATCAAAAGAAGCAGACCCCGTCGAAGCAGTACCCAGAGAAGCTGGTGGGTCCCTCTCCAATCGTATCCATTCAAGTGGAGGGAGTCTACACAAGAACCCTGTTGGATACTGGAGCACAGGTGACCCTGTTGTACCGAGACTTCTACGACAGACACCTGAGTCACCTGCCCATCCGAAAGCTTGAAGACTTGGAGATATGGGGAATCGGAACGGAAAAGTTTCCTTATGATGGATATCTGCCCATCAAATTGACTTTTGACCCATCCATAGCTGGGAAGGGGGAAGTGTTCGACACCCTAGCTGTGGTGTGCCCCCGACCGCCTGGAGCTAACAGGAGTTCCTTGATAATAGGAACCAACACGGATCTGGTCCGAAGGCTTTTGGTCCCACTGACGAGAAGGAAGAACCCCACAGTCACTGAGATTCATCCAATGTTGAAGACTGCCTACCAACGGTTGATCCTAGAACAAAAGGCCCCGGAAGAGGGGGTAGGGAAGGTCTGGAGACTGGGAAGAAAGGGGATAGTACTGCAACCCGGTGAAGTAACCTGTTTGAAGGCCACAGTGAAACTCAATTGGGAGCAGCCGGGCCCCTTTGTGATGTTGGAACCCGATCCAAGGGAAGAACCCTCTGGCCTGGAAGTAGTCCCGGAAGTGGTCCCGGTGAGGGCCCTGAAGAAGGCCCATTGCAGGGTGCCAGTGAGTGTCAGAAATACCACGGATGGCCTAATGGAGATCCCAGCCAGACTGTTGCTGGGTCGAGTGAGCTCAGCCACACCAGTTGCCTCCTCAGATGTAGAGAAGACAGATGGAGAAGGTACTGTGTGGGAAAAACTCTTTATGGAGAATCCAAACCTGCCCAGGGCTTGGAGAGAGAGAGCCCGAAACCAGTTGACTTGGTGGAAGAGGATCTTCTCCCATGATGAGTTTGATGTGGGGTGTGCTAGGAGTGCCACCCATCAAATCCGCCTCCAGGAAGACAAGCCCTTCAGGGAAAGGGTGAGGCGGGTTCCACTGGCAGACCTCAAAGATCTAAGGGAACAGCTCGCTGAGCTCAAGCGAATAGGGGTAATCCAAGAATCCAGAAGTCCGTATGTGTCAGGAAAGGCGTTTTTACAATCTGCCTGGCAACAGTGCCGCCAGGAGATTGTCTACACTCCATAGGTCCACTCCGCGCATGCGCGTGCACAATAGCGCGATCGGCGTGCGCGGGCGTGCGCGTTCACGGGAGCGCGCGCGCGTGCGTTCGCGGGAGCGCACGCGGTGACAGCATTTGGCGCCAAACAAGGTATTTAAACTATCTGCCTACCTTGCTTCTTGCTGTCTGGTCTACAGCGTTCCCGAGACCCCTGCTATTGACTTCTGATTCCTGTACTCCTGTTATCTGATCCGGCTTGTCTCTGTTAACCCCGATTGCTGCCCGCCCCGACTTCGGCTTGCTCTGACAACTCTCTTGGTCATCCCTGTACCTAGTCGCCTGCTGGTCCGACCCATCGGTCTGCTCGAACTATAAGGCACCTCCACCTGAACTACAGTGCACCCTGCCTGAAGCCACCGTGCATCTCTGCCTGAATCATAGCGCACCTCTGCCTGAACTACCCTGCACCTGTGCCTGAGCTACAGCACACCTCAGCCTGTACTACAATACACCACCTTGTTTCCGCAGTCTGATCTGGGACTTTTATACATCTGCCTGCCGTCTGCATTCTGATTAGTCCTACTGTGCACCTTCCAGCTATCTTCGGACTGTTCCAGTTTGCCGTGCACCATCTGCTGCCGCAACTACCCAATATCCTGCTTACCTGCCAGGCACTTGTGCCCCCTGTCCTCCTGAGCCTCTGTCTGCTCTATCAGGGGCTCTCGAGCCAGGGGTTTACGAGAGGCCGCTCCCTGCACGTTGGGCTCCCATCACAAGGTACGTGTCAGTACCAGACAGCCATGTCGGAGCCTACGCAGGGGGCCTCTCCCATGGAGGAACTATGCCGCCACCTGGACGGACTTACTGCTGCAGTCAGGAGTTTGCAAGAGGGATATACCCGGCTAGAGGAGCGTGTCCAGACCCTGGCTACCTCAGCACCTGTCGCATCAGGTACCTCACCTGCACCGTCGGTTGTCATGTTGCCACCTGAACCCAGGGTCCCTACTCCGGAGAGGTTCTCTGGGGACCGCGGCAAGTACAGGGCCTTTCGTAACGCCTGCGAACTTTTCTTCGCGCTACAGCCCAGGACCTTCTCCCTGGAATCTACCAAGGTGGGCTTTGTCATAGCCCTATTGTCCGGTGAACCTCAGGCCTGGGCACACCGCCTCCTGGAACAGAAAAACACCTGCCTTGACCAACTAAGTACTTTCCTCCAGGCCATGGACCTCCTCTATGAGGACCCTCAACTGGCCGCTACCGCCGAAGCAGCATTATGCTCTCTCCAGCAGGGTCGCA
Source organism: Rana muscosa (assembly GCA_029206835.1). Lineage (NCBI taxonomy): Eukaryota > Metazoa > Chordata > Amphibia > Anura > Ranidae > Rana > Rana muscosa. The sequence goes on from CM055124.1 coordinate 298,476,143, forward strand.
GAGCCGCTGAAGACTATGTATCGGACTTTAGGCGCTGGAGCGCCGATACCAGCTGGAACGACGCCGCCCTGCGACACCAATTCAGGCTGGGACTATCTGAGCCCTTAAAGGACGAGTTGGCCCGGGTCGGTATACCGAACACGCTCGATGCCTTGATCCTTCAAGCTATTCAGATCGACAGGCGACTAAGGGAGCGTAGAGCCGAACGGTCAGCGGGACCATCCCGTCCAGTATGGATGTTGCCACGGGTACCCTATCCTCCTCATTCCGCTTCTTCGACCTCCCCACGCTCCACTACCGATGCCTCTGAACCCATGCAACTGGGGTTGATCCGACCTTCACTTACTCCGGAGGAGCGCCAGCGACGCCGGGTTCACAACCTCTGCCTCTACTGCGGGGACTCAGGACATTACGTGAGGATATGCCCCGCTAAACTGCGTAAGTGCCACCTCTCCTCTACTGTCTCGCCTGTTCTGCCTAACCATTCCGCTCACCTGATCGTTTCCATCTCTCTACAGCTCCCAGGAAGGAACATCCGGACTCCCGCCATTATTGACTCCGGTGCCTGCAGCGGCTTCATGGACCTTTCCTTCGCCTTGAAACATCAAGTCCCTTTGAGGCCCAGACCTAAAGAACTCACGGTCCACCTTGCCGACGGATCGGCCATCAGATCAGGACCAGTGACACAGCAGACTATTCCCCTGCGCACAACCACTGCGGACAAGCATCAAGAACTATTGTGCTTGGACATTATAGAATCCCCTCTCTTCCCAATTATCTTGGGGATACCATGGCTAAAAGCTCATAATCCTCAGATCGACTGGAACACTGGAGAGGTTCGCTTTCCATCTCTCTATTGCCGTGAACACTGTTTTCCAGCACCATCCGACACCTCGTCCCCATTACTTTGTCTGGGGAGTGATATGGAGAACCGGCGGCTGGTCCCGGAGGCCTATCACAACTTTCTAGATGTCTTTAGCAAGAAGGGCGCGGAGACTCTACCTCCGCACAGGCCCTACGATTGCCCTATTGACCTTCTTCCGGGGGCAGAGGTCCCTTTTGGAAGAATTTTCCCCTTATCTGAACTAGAGCTTGGAACTCTCAAGACGTATCTGGATGACAACTTAGAGAAGGGATTCATACGTCCCTCCACCTCTCCTGCCGGAGCCGGTATATTCTTTGTAGAAAAGAAGGACCACTCCCTACGCCCCTGTGTGGATTACAGAGCCCTGAATAAAATAACTATTAAAAATAGGTATCCCCTGCCATTAGTACCCGAACTTTTTCAAAGACTTGGGACAGCAGCCATTTTCACTAAACTGGACCTCCGCGGCGCCTACAACTTAGTCCGCATTCGGAGCGGTGATGAATGGAAAACAGCGTTTCGCACCAGATTCGGGCACTTTGAATACCTGGTCATGCCCTTCGGGCTATGCAATGCCCCTGCCACGTTCCAACATTTCATAAACGATATTTTTAGAGACTACCTAGATCTGTTCGTTATCGTCTACCTAGACGATATCCTGGTCTTCTCTTCCTCCTTAACCGACCATCGTGAAGACGTCCGGAAGGTATTGGCCCGACTTCGCCAACATGGTTTGTACGCCAAGCCCGAGAAATGTGCATTCGAACAACAAGATATTCAGTTCCTAGGGCTAATCATTTCGGTAGAGGGTATTAAGATGGACCCTCAGAAGGTCACGGCCATTCTGGATTGGCCAGCCCCCAGCGATAAGAAGGGGATCCAACGCTTCGTGGGCTTTGCGAACTTCTACCGGAAATTCATTAAAGGATTCTCCTCTATCATTGCCCCCATTACCAACTTAACTAAACAAGGTAACCGGTTTCACTGGTCCCCCGAAGCTCAGGCCGCCTTCGCTAACCTTAAGAATCTGTTCATCTCGGCCTCTGTCCTAAAGCACCCTAACCCGGCCTTACCTTACATCTTGGAGGTGGATGCCTCTGAAGTGGCAGTTGGAGCAATACTTTCCCAGAGACAAGGCCCAAAGGCCGCATTGCATCCAGTAGCCTTCTTCTCCCGTAAACTAACAGAGGCCGAGAAAAACTACGACGTCGGGGACAGGGAACTTCTGGCAATAAAGTCCGCACTTGAGGAATGGCGCTACCTCCTGGAAGGAGCAGCACATCCTATTCTGATCTATACCGACCATAAGAACTTGGAATACTTAAAGATTGCCAAGAGACTGAGACCACGCCAGGCCAGGTGGGCACTCTTTTTTACCCGATTTTCGTTTCACATCACGTACCGACCCGGATCAAAGAACACCAAACCGGACGCCCTTTCCCGGATGTTTGCCGAACCTAAGGTCCTTTCCCCTCCGGATACCATTCTACCTCCCGGTAACTTCCTCCTGTTACAAGAGGACCTCCTGTCCCAAATCAGACAGGCCTCCTCAGGACCATGCCCAGTTCCTGGCCTTGCCCTACAGTCTAAAGACGGTCTGCTGTGGAACAAGGACAAGATTTTTGTACCTCAACAACTTCGGGTGGCCGTCTTGAAATCCTGTCATGACCACCAGTTAGCCGGCCACTTCGGTGTGTACAAAACTTCCGAACTTCTCCAGCGGACATTCTGGTGGCCACGATTATCCCAAGATTGCAAGCGCTATGTGGAATCTTGTACCACCTGCATCCAGAACAAAAACAGCAAAACCAGAGCCTGGGGGTTACTAAAACCACTACCCGTCCCGGAGAGGCCATGGAGGATGATCTCAATGGACTTCATAGTTGAACTACCTCCATCAGAAGACTTTACGACCATCTTTGTAGTGGTGGATAGACTCTCCAAGATGGCCCATTTCCTACCCATGAGGGGCGTCCCCTCGGCCTCTGAGACTGCAAAGATCTTCATCAGGGAAATAGTAAGGCTGCACGGTGTACCTGCTAACATTACATCTGACCGGGGGGTACAGTTTACATCAAGATTTTGGAGAGCACTATGTAAATCACTGAAGATCGATCTGTTCTTTTCCTCAGCATACCATCCCCAAACCAACGGCCAAACAGAACGCACCAATCAAACGCTCGAGCAGTACCTGCGCTGCTTTTCAAGCTTCTCCCAGAACGATTGGGCCCCTCTTTTGCCTCTTGCTGAGTTTGCCTACAACAACTCTGTTCATTCTGCCATCAAGCAATCCCCATTTTTCGCAAACTACGGGTTTCACCCATTATTTCTATCTAACAACATGCCCGAATGTCCGGTACCAGCCGCCCAGGAAACTCTAAATTTCTTCTCCACCAACAATAAACTTCTCCAGGAGACCATGACTAAGGCACAAAGCTACAACAAGGAAATTTTCGACAGGAAGAGGAGAGGGGAGCTCAACCTGGCACCTGGGGACCAAGTTTGGCTCTCTACCCTGAATCTAAAATTGGCATGCCCATCCAAGAAGTTGGGCCCTAAATTCGTGGGTCCCTTCCCTATAACAAGGAAGATTAATGAGGTAGCTTACGAATTGAAACTGCCTGAGTCCTTCCGGATCCACCCAGTTTTTCATGTAGCCCTGCTTAGGCCCACGGTCCCCGATCCCTTTACAGATCGGGACATCAATCCTCCCGAACCCGTGCTTATCGATGGAGAAGAGGAATTTGAGGTTGAGTCCATTCTGGGTTGTAGACGAAGACGAAACCAGATCCAATACCTGGTGAAATGGAAGGGTTACGGCCCAGAAGAAAACTCATGGGAGCCAGAGATGAATGTCCACGCGGAAAGGCTAATCAAGGACTTTGAGAGATCTCACCCAGACAAAGTGGCCCAGTTGGGCATCCGGAGGCTGCCCCTTGGGGGGGGCAATGTCAGGAAAGGCGTTTTTACAATCTGCCTGGCAACAGTGCCGCCAGGAGATTGTCTACACTCCATAGGTCCACTCCGCGCATGCGCGTGCACAATAGCGCGATCGGCGTGCGCGGGCGTGCGCGTTCACGGGAGCGCGCGCGCGTGCGTTCGCGGGAGCGCGCGCGGTGACAGCATTTGGCGCCAAACAAGGTATTTAAACTATCTGCCTACCTTGCTTCTTGCTGTCTGGTCTACAGCGTTCCCGAGACCCCTGCTATTGCATTCTGATTCCTGTACTCCTGTTATCTGATCCGGCTTGTCTCTGTTAACCCCGATTGCTGCCCGCCCCGACTTCGGCTTGCTCTGACAACTCTCTTGGTCATCCCTGTACCTAGTCGCCTGCTGGTCCGACCCATCGGTCTGCTCGAACTATAAGGCACCTCCACCTGAACTACAGTGCACCCTGCCTGAAGCCACCGTGCATCTCTGCCTGAATCATAGCGCACCTCTGCCTGAACTACCCTGCACCTGTGCCTGAGCTACAGCACACCTCAGCCTGTACTACAATACACCACCTTGTTTCCGCAGTCTGATCTGGGACTTTTATACATCTGCCTGCCGTCTGCATTCTGATTAGTCCTACTGTGCACCTTCCAGCTATCTTCGGACTGTTCCAGTTTGCCGTGCACCATCTGCTGCCGCAACTACCCAATATCCTGCTTACCTGCCAGGCACTTGTGCCCCCTGTCCTCCTGAGCCTCTGTCTGCTCTATCAGGGGCTCTCGAGCCAGGGGTTTACGAGAGGCCGCTCCCTGCACGTTGGGCTCCCATCACAAGGTACGTGTCAGTATGCCTCCCCCATAGTGGTGGTACGAAAGAAGAACGGGTCGCTAAGATTGTGTATCGACTATAGGACCCTCAACAGGAGAACCACTCCGGATCAGTACACCACCCCAAGGATAGAAGACGCCTTGCAGAGCTTGTCCGGAGCCAAATGGTTTAGCGTTATGGACCTGAAGAGTGGGTACTATCAGATCCTGATGCACCCAGAGGATAAAGAAAAGACGACTTTCATAACCCCAGTGGGGTTCTTTGAATTCAACCGGATGCCTCAAGGTCTGTCTGGAGCCCCAGCCACCTTCCAAAGACTTATGGAGAAGACTGTGGGAGACATGAACCTCATCGAGGTCCTTGTATACCTGGACGACATCATAGTCTTCGGAAGAACTTTGGAGGAACATGAAGAGAGGCTGGAGAAGGTCTTGAAGAGACTGAGTGAGGAAGGACTCAAGCTTTCCCCTGAAAAATTTCAATTTTACCAACCCTCAGTCAACTATCTGGGACACATAGTGTCTGAAGATGGGGTGTCTACGGACCCTGAAAAACTGGAGGCTGTCACCTCCTGGCCAAGACCCACCACCGTAACAGAACTTAGGTCCTTCTTGGGGTTCTGTTCTTATTACAGAAGGTTCGTGGAGGGGTTTGCTCGAATAGCAAAACCCTGAATGAGTTGCTGAAGACGGAGGGGGAAGAGGATGACTCGGGCCCCAGGAGGCCGGGAGAGTCAGTCAAGGACCAGTGGAACGAGAGGTGTGAAGGTGCCTTCCAGATGCTGAAAAAGAGCTTGACCACTGCTCCTGTCCTGGCCTATGCGGACCCGAAGAAGCCTTACGAACTCCATGTGGATGCCAGCCATGATGGTCTGGGAGGAGTGCTCTACCAGGAGCATGAAGGACAGCAGAGACCTGTTGCATATGTGAGCAGAAGCCTGATCCCCTCCGAAAATAACTATCCCACCCATAAGCTGGAGTTCCTGACCCTCAAGTGGGCCGTAGTCGACAAACTTAGAGATTACTTGTATGGGGCAGACTTCACGGTCAAGACAGATAACAATCCTCTCACCTACCTGTTCACCACAGCCAAGCTGGACGCCACGGGACATAGATGGTTGGCGGCACTGTCTGCTTTCAATTTTAGCCTGAAATATAGACCTGGAGTGGGAAACCGAGATGCGGACGCCCTGTCCAGAAGGTCTCATGCCCCTACCCACAGTGTCGAAGACTGGACCCAAGTAGCACCTGACGGGGTGCGGGCCCTCTGCCAAGGGGCTGAACTCCAAGCCAGGGGAGGCTCAAGAGCGGAAGAGATAGGGGCCACTATCGTAGGAGTCCCCAAGCAGTACTGCGAAGTTGCCCAACTAGGGGAAGACGACTTACCCAGACTAACGAAGAAGGAGTTGAGATTTGACCAACTGGAAGACTCTGTGGGGAGGTTGGTCCTAGAAGCATTGGAGAGGCAGGATCCAAACGTGCTCCTACGTCATCCCTCAAAGGAAGCTTGCCTACTTAAGAAAGAGTGGGACAGACTGCTGGTGCGTCAAGGAGTGGCCTACTGAAGGGGCCCCTCTGATGACCAAGAAGACAAGTGGCAGTTGTTCCTGCCGGAGAAACACAGAGAAACTGTCATGATTGCTCTACACAACAACCATGGACACCTAGGAGTGGAAAGGACTTTCCAACTTGTTAGAGACCGTTTCTATTGGCCTTGCATGAGGGCCGAAGTTGAAGAATACTGCCATTCCTGTGCACGGTGCATACAGAGAAAGACACTACCCCATCAAGCGGCCCCAATGGGCCATTTACAAAGTGAAGGTCCGCTTGACCTGGTATGTATTGATTTCCTCTTCCTCGAACCCGACCTGAGCGGACAAGGAAATGTTCTGGTGGTAACCGACCATTTCACCCGATATGCACAAGCCTTTCCTACCAAAGAACAGAAGGCCTCCACTGTGGCCAAAACACTCGTGGAGAAATACTTTATCCATTACGGATTGCCAAAAAGGCTTCATTCAGACCAGGACAGGGACTTTGAGAGTAAACTCATACGGAAGGACTACCCCTTATCACCCACAAGGTGACGCTCAACCGGAGAGGTTCAACCGAACCCTGCTCAACATGCTGGGAACTTTGAGTAGCGAAAGGAAGCAACATTGGAGTAATCATATAGCGGCCCTTGTGCATGCTTACAACAGCACTGTCAGCGACGCTACAGGGTATTCCCCTTACAGACTCATGTTCGGGAGGGAAGCTAGATTGCCAGTGGATCTGGCCTTCGGCACTTCCATAGACCATTGTTCTGCTGCTTCCCACAAGGGATATGTGGATAGACTTAGGCGCAATCTTAAGATGGCCTATGAGCAAGCCCAGGCAGCCTCGGATCAACGGGGGGTTTGCAATAAGAGAAATTTTGACCTAAAGGTTAGGATCCAAGACTTGCAACCAGGAGACAGAGTGTTGTTGCGGAACCTGGGAGTCCCTGGAAAACATAAGCTTGCGGATAGATGGAGACCCGAACCTACCGGGCCTACCCGTTTACAGACTTAAACCTGAAGGAAAGTTGGGGCCATTGAATACTTGGCACCGGAACCACCTACTTCCTCTGGCTGAAGCGGTTCGGTTACCTCCTAGTATGGATTCCCCTGAACCCATGTCTATTCTAGACACCCCTAGACCCAACACTCGGTCTCAGACCCCTCGAAAGGGGGATATAGAGGATTCGGAAATAAGTGAAGATGAGGGAGAGGAAATTGGCTGGCTTTGGCCTTCCCAGGAACCAACGACTTCTGCTATTGATCTTCCGCCTGACGAAGACACCGAGGATCACACACTGAATGCAGAAGCGACAGAGTTTATCCCTTCCTGTCCTTGGTTGGATGCTTGGGAAATTGCCAGCGAACTATCTGTAGAGGAAGATCCAAGAGAAGCCATGTATCTTCCTGCTCCGGAGCCGGATGTTCCAGAGGAAGGGGGAAATCCTGAGTTAGAAACAGAAGAAGAGTCTGCTCCAATAGAAAGCCCGAGAGGACAGAGGAAGCGGAGGGCAATAAAACCTCCCAGGAGATTAACCTACCCACAGAAGGGTGAAAGTGCGGAGGACACTGTTGTTACTGCCAGAAGGAGTATGGAAGACCATGATCCTCCCACTGTTCATTTGGTGGGAGGCAACCCCAGCTCACTCTCTGGCACAGTTAGGCAGGATGCTGATGTTAATGTGTCCTGTGGGCAGAGGAGTTCACTACCTCGTTTTTGGTGGGAATTTCCTCTGCCGACATCATATGAAGAATTGGTAGATGTGGTCAGAACTGTGATTTAAGTTATGTTATCTTTGGGGACCAAAGAGTTCAAGTGGGGGGAGTGTGTAACGGGGTCTCTCTTAAGGCCCCAGGACTACGTTAGCCAGAACCCCATTCAGCCCCAGGGCGGAAGTTCCGCCGAAAAGACTCATGGGAGGGCCTATTTAAGCGAGAGGCGGAGCTCGCTCTCTTTGGACGCTGCGCTTCAAGCAACCAGTCATCCTGCGCGGATCGGCTGCGGGGTAAGGCCTGAAGCCTTAGGCCTTACCTGAAGTCTGAAGAGCCTTCCACCATTCTGCGGAGCCTGGGTGGACCCTGGATCGTCGGTGTAGGACTCCAGTTGGATCGGGGACCCGATCGGTTGCAGATGCCGTGTAAGACGGACACACGCGGTGGAAGACCCAGGCTGGGATCGCGCCTGGAGCGGTGAGCGGGCACCTGACCATATCCATAGACTGAGCTATATTCAGGCCTGTAGACTGCCTAGGCCCACTGCTCGCTCACTCGTGTTTCCTTAAGGGGTCCGGTAGTTGGGACAGAGCTGAAGCGCCTACCCCCCCCCCGTTTGCATACGGTTGTTATAAGTTACCACCCTTTGGATTACAATTTGGTCATTTTCTCCAAGTGCACCAATGAAAGCTGGCCGGTGAAGAAAACCCTTCTTCCATGGGAGAGGGGGACTATCTCATACACTGTCAGGCCTGACATAGGTGGGGGAAAGTTATAAAGTTTGTGTTACTTTGCCATAGGGCGTGCACGCCATAATAGCTCCGCGTGGTGGATACTGCGCGGCGCCATATTATAGTGCTACTTCTGATACGCTGATTAATGCAGGGCTCTGCAGGCCCATGTATGTGTTACATGCCATGTTTTATGCCACCATTTTACAGTAAAGTTATTACTTATTTATACTCTTGCTTCAGAGTGTTATCTGCCTATTTAGAAACTGTTGAGTATTATACACCATAGAGTGATAAGAAGTTAACCCTAGACTAGCTGTGCCAGAGTGGGTCGAGTCAGATTGCCGGGGGTTGGCGGTGCTGTATACAGGGCCCGAGGAAACAAACCAGCGGCTCTTTTAACTGGGGGTAGCGCTACATATGTATTAATTCGTAAATCCCTATAATTAGCTAGTCTACCAACAGAGTATGCTGGGCCTAATGATATAATGTTAGCAATGAAGACAGATACCTTTGCTTAGTAAACAATGTTACATTTATTTCTCAAGAAAATAGGAATATCACAAACTAAACAGCAGATATCTACAACATACAACAATCATCAAAACAGTACATATACTTAACACGTCCTCTAGGTAGAATCCTTGATGGCTGAGCTCAGATGTTAAAAGAGGCAGAGCTCTGGGCCACATGGTTTAGACCCGAGCCCACATCCAGAGCAAGGCCTCAAGAGAGAGCCATCAGGCTCATGCACAGGCCTTCCAGCGAAAAAGAAGGAGCTCTCTGAAACAGCCCTTTTTTTACAAAACTCAGTCACAGACTCATTTAAACTCCCCCCATTGCCAACCCCCTTTGCTTCCGGACCAATCATAGTGTTCACAGGACGATCCTCCTCAATAGATTATATTACTGACTGTCCTGCCATACTTGGCCTCTGGGGGCAGTATTGCCCATATGATCTCCATGCGCCCTGGGCCGTCTTATCACACCAGGTGGGCTGGAGCCAAGCCCTCTTGCTATGCAGATTCTGCTAGGGGACTCATTCTTCTGTACCTTTTAAAACCATGGAACTGCATGTATCAGCCTGAAGGATCTCGGGAATAGGAACCAGATATGTAGAACCTCCAGAAATATTATATTAACTCATGTTGCCTTCCAACAGGTGGAGAGATGTCTGTGCTGGAATTGTAAGTTCTACGGCTTTTATTTGGGAGTCCCTCTCTCTCATTTGGAATCTTATTTTATATTGTAGAGAATGCAACAGTGGGAATTTCCATTTTGTGAGATTTTTTTTGAAAGGAGCTGGAAGATGTGACTTCTGCAAGAAATGTAAAGAAAGACAAGGGATGATTTAACCATCCAGAGTCCACCTACAATTGAAGTATTACTGTTGGGTGAACTAATTCTTCTATTTGAAGGAAGAACTTGAGTTATCCCACGTACACACGATCGGAAATTCCGACAACAAATATCCGAAGGGAGCTTTTTGTCTAAATTTCCGACCATGTGTAGGCTCCATCTGATATTTGCCGTCGGAATTTCCGACCACAAAAATTTGAGAGCTGGTTCTCAAATTTTCCGACAAGAAAAGTTCTCGTCTGTATCCAATTCCGACGCACAAAAATCCTAGGCATGCTTGGAATCAATTTGATGCATGCTCTGAATCATTGTACTTCATTTTTCTTGGCTCGTCGTAGTGTTGTACGTCTCCGCGTTCTTGACGTTCGTAATTTCCACATTTGTGCGACCGTGTGTATGCAACACAAGTTTGAGCCAACATCCGTCGGGAAAAAAAAACCCGGTTTTGTTGTCGGAAATTCTGATTGTGTGTACGCGGCATAACTCTTCTATTTGAAGGAAGAACTTGAGTTAGTGTATATGGCATACATTGTTTTTATTTTTTTTCTAAAAACATGTATGGGTTGCTATTTGAGCTTGTGTGTGAAGTGTAAAAATGGATATTTATATCTAAAACCAGAGGGGAACTTCATCTGTACGACCCACTAGAAATGATAAAAGCCGCCTTGCCTAAAATACCGAACACTAATACATTTACTCTCTTGAACAAAAATCTTTGATTTCTGCCGTAATTAAACAAATGGCAAGCTTGTGTATGGCAGTCTTTAAAAGAAAAAAAAATGGAAGAGAAAAAAAGCTTTTTGGAGGGTATACAGAGCTTCAATTATTTCCGGAAGCAACATGCAGCATCTATGGTTTTGGGTAATGACTAAAACATTTCCAGCCGTATGCACAAATATCTTAGTGGAATTAAATAGTAAAGAATTATTAGGGTGTATTTGGCAACATGTTGCGTTAAACATATTGTGTTTGTACAGTAATTAGTGGCGGTCCTGTGGGAAACCAAGCATTAAAAGGGACAAGCTTACACTAAGCAAAATGGTCTTTTTATTGTTCCCTGCAGAATTTTTAGTGCATGGATGTACCAAAAAAAAAAAAAAAAAAACTTCCATAATTTCCTCTTTCAGTTGTGGAGTTTAGTTTCAAAGAGACAGTGCCTTTAAAACACTGTTTACTTTTTCACTATGGAATATTGTATGCTCCGGTAATCTATATCGCATTAAAGCAGGTATGCACAGAGATACACTACGACAGGAGTTATTTTGCCTTATAGGGCTAGGCAACCCAACCCTTATGCCGCATACGGACATTCCGACAACAAAACCGTGGATTTTTTTCCGACGGAATGTTGGCTCAAACTTGTCTTGCATACACACAGTCACACAAACGTTGTCGGAAATTGCGAACGTCAAGAACGCGGTGACGTACAACATGTACGACGAGCCGAGAAAAATGAAATTCAATAGCCAGTGCGGCTCTTCTGCTTGATTCCGAGCATGCGTGAATTTTTGTGCGTCGGAATTGTGTACACATGCTCGGAATTTCCGACAACAAGTTTTGGGAACCAGCTCTCAAATTTTTGTTAACAACAAAGACTGGGGAATGCCCAAGGAAAAACCAAGCCTACTTACCGACCAGCTCGCAGACAAGCAATTAACCTGTCTAACAGTATGCGTTAAAAACAGGGGTTTGTCCGCACGCATTTTGCAAACGCATGCGTGAGCCACAGAGCCACGCCAAGGCCCCCTGGAATCTGTGGTCCTACACTAACTATGAGTGTCCCCACAATGGAGGCACATGCATTCTGATGGATAGATGAGGACAGGTGGACTGAAGGGGAGCCACCCTTCCTTAACCCCTTCCATACCGGGCCATAGCAAAATGACGCCGGCAGGAACCCTCTCTCCCTCCGGGTGGACGTCATATGACGTCCTGGGTTTGAGGGGGGATATCTGAATGATGGGTGCAGCTAGAGGCATCATTCAGATATCCTTGTTTGCAGCCGGCGATCCAGCGCACTATAAGAATGATCATAGCAGTGGTTACGCCGCTTGATCATTCTTATAGGCGGCGGGAGGGGACATCCCTCCCCTCCTGCCGCCATCCGGTGCTTCTCTGGGCTCTCCCGTGCGATCGGGGACCTGGAGAGAATCGTCGGCGCAGATGGTGGGTCACGTGATGAGCATAGAGATGACTGGTGACCAGATGGTCACCAGTCATCTCTATGATCGTCGGAGGCCCGGGCGCGATGTGATGACGTCACGCCCGGGTCCTCAAATGTAAACAAAGCCGCCATTGCGGCTGTAAGTATGAGATCGTGAAAAAAATGTCACTGATCTCATGCTTTCCAGCCTGGAGGAGAGATGTGGGGTCTTATTGACCCCGCATCTCTCCATAAAGAGGACCTGTCACACACATTCCTATTACAAGGGATGTTTACATTCCTTGTAATAGGAAATAAAGTGATCAAAAAAATAAAGTAAAAAAAAAAAAAAGTAAAATAAAAAAAAAAAAAAAATATATTATTTTTTTAAAACGCCCGTCCCCAATAGCTCGCGCTTAGAAGCGAACACACACGTAAGTCCCGCCCGCATATGTAAACGCCGTTCAAACCACAGATGTGAGGTATCGCCGCGTGCGTTAGAGCGCGTGCAACAATTCTAGCACTAGACCTCCTCTGTAACTCTAACCTGGTAACCTGTAAAAAATTTCAAAGCGTCGCCTATGGAGATTTTTAAGTACCGAAGTTTGGCGCCATTCCATGAGTGTGCGCAATTTTAAAGCATGACATGTTAGGTATCTTTTTACTCGGCGTAACATAAGTTTTCATATTTTACATAAAAATTGGGAAAAATTATTGCGCAAATACCGTGCAAGATAAAAAGTTGCAACGACCGTCATTTTATTCCCTAGGGTGTCTGCTAAAAAAACCCATATATAATGTTTCAGGGTTCTGAGTAATTTTCTAGCAAAAGAATGATGATTTGTATATGTAGGAGAGAAGTGCCAGAATAGGCCCAGTATTGAAGTGGTATAAAAAGCCCTGTATGGAAGTGGTTAAAGGTACAGGAGCACACCAAACACCCAGCATGTAGCACAATGGCTGCAAAGGTGTTGGTGCGCTGCTGGACCAATACAAGCACCATAGGTGAAAACAAAACTTGTCCACCGCCCCCATCTATAGCTGGCTATCGCAGTAAGCACCATCACATTTTTGTTGTCGGAAATTCCGACAGAAAATGTCCGATGGAGCCTACACACGGTCGGAATTTCCGACAACAAGCTCCCATCGAACATTTGTTGTCGGAAATTCCGACCGTGTGTACGCGGCATTACTGTACATTGAATTATCTCACCTAGAATAAAAGAGAAGCCTACTGAAAAGGGGGTATTGGTGGGTAAAGGTCACGTTTGAACAAGGCCTAAATTGCACTTGTCCAGAGAAAAAAAAAAAACGACTTTTAAGATTGAGGTGGGTGGAGAATTGCTGAAAGGAAATTCAGGGGTTGATATTGAGGAATACCTTGTACAAAAGTTAAAGTGATACTAAAGGTTTAAATTGTATTTTTTTTAAATAACAAAAAATGGCATACTTACCTCCACTGTGCAGCTCGTTTTGCACAGAGTGGCCACAAACAGCATTTTCTGGGGTCCCCCGGCGGCTCTCTCGGCACCTCCCCGCTTCAGATAACCCCCTCTGGGAAGTGCTCTCCCAAGGGGGTTACCTTGCGGGTGCGCTCCCGAGTCCTGCATTCGGCGTCCATAGCCACAAGGGCAGGAATCGGCCCAAACCCCCGGCGCCCGCGTCATTGGATTTGATTTAAAGCAGCGGGAGCCAATGGCTGCACTGCTATCAATCTATTTAATGAAGAGCCGAGAACCCCAGGCAAAGGAAGAGTGCGTTCTCGACGTGGGACTTTCCAGGGCTCAGGTAAGTAAAACAGGGGGCTTGGGGGGGTCGGTAATTGTCAGATGTTTTTTCACCTTAATGCATAGGATGCATTAAGGTGAAAAACATGAGGGCTTACAACCCCTTTAATATGCTTCAGAGTTTTTTTTTAAATGTTTAATGCTCAAAGTGGAATTCCAGGGTAATACTGACTAAGCTCAAAACTGCTTCCCCCCCCCCCCCTTTCTAAATTTCTCCTGAAACACAATGGCTTTACTTGACTCTCTTAACCAGTGGTCTCCAAACTGCGGCCTGGGGGCCAGATGTGACCATTTGTTTGCTTTTATATGGCCCTTGGGGCACTATTTCATTAACTGATGCCAACAATGGTGTATGATTCCCCTCACTGACACCAATGAAGGGGCACAATTCCTCCCAATAACACCAATGATGGGACACAATTCCTCCCAATGACACTAATGATGGGGGAAAATTCCTCTCAATAACACCAATGATAGGGCACAATTCCTCCCAATAACACCAGTGATGGGACAAAATTCCTCCCAATGACACCAACAATGAGGCCCAGTGACAGCAATATTGGGATACAATTCCTCCCAATGACACTTATGATGGGGCACAATTTCTCACAATGACACCTATGATGGGGCATTGTTTTTTCCCACTGCCATCAGGACCTTTTATACCCCCAGTGGCCACAGTCTGGCCCCCCTAAAGTCTGAAGGACAGTAAACTGGCCCTTTGTTTAGAAAGTTTGGAGACCCCTGCTCTTAACCAATAAGCATTTAAAAAAGACCTCTGCGTTAGATGAATTTTTGCACTCCTCAATGCCAACCCCAGACTTTATCATCTGCTGAGCGCTCTTTTTGTTATAATTAGAGAGGGAGCAGCCTAGGCCTAGAAAAAGGTCCACCTACACTACACCTTCTTTACGTATCAGCTCCTTTGGAGAAAGAGTAACTCTAAGTGGTCGTAAACCCTTTACAACCACTTAAACCTACAGGTAAGCCTAGATTAAGGCTTACCTGTAGGTGCTTGAAATATCTCCTAAACCTCCACGGTTTAGGAGATATTTACTAAAATCACGGTCGCCGCTGTCTACGGCGCATTATGCCTTTGTCTTGCAGGTGGTGTTTTTTTTTTTTATACCCTGGTTTACTTCCTCTTTAACCACTTCCATACCGGCATTTTCACCCCCTTCCTGCCCAGATTAAATTTTTAGATTTTTTACTTTTGATTTAATAAATATCACAATTTTTAAAAAAGAAATAATATTTTTTTCAGTTTAGGCCGATACGTATTCTTCTACAAATTTTTGGTAAAAAAAATCGCAATAAGCGTATATTGATTGGTTTGTGCAAAAGTTATAGCGTCTACAAGATAGGGGATAGTTTTATGGCATTTTTTTTTATTATTTTTTTTTTACTAGTAATGGCGGCGATCTGCGCTTTTTATTGTGACCGTGACATTGCGACGGACACATCGGACACTTTTGACAAGTTTTTGGGACCATTCACATTTATACATTACTGTGTAAATGTGACTGGCAGGGAAGGGGTTAACACTAGGGGGCGATCAAGGGGTTAATATGTTCCCTAGTGAATGATTCTAACTGTAGGGGGAGGGGACTCACAAGGGAAGGAGACCGATCGGTGTTCCTCTGTACTGGGAACACACATCGGTCTCCTCTCCTCTGACAGGAGGTGGATCTGTGTGTTTACACACACAGATCCACGGTCCTGCCGTGATCGTGGAGAAATCGCAGGTGCCCGGCGGACATTGCGGCCTAGAAGCAGGGCCGTCATATGACGTCCACCCGGAGGGAGAGAGGGTTCCTGCCGGCATCATATTACTATGGCCCGGTAAGGAAGTGGTTAATTATATATCCATCACAACCATTCCTCACTTATATTGGTTCAGCTCTATCACACACACATCGGACACTTGAATGGAAATCCAGGATCTGCTCAAGGAGCAACTAGGCCTGACAGCACATGAGATTCTCCCATCTTTTCAGCAAAATAGTTTTCTCCTCTCTGGGATCTGGAATAATTATAAAGGGATAAAGGTTGGCAATAGTGACACTTAAAGGCAATAAGTCACAAACCTATTTGAGTAGTGTGACAGGGGGGTCACTTTGGACACAGGGTGAGCCAGGAAACCATGGACATTAAGAATATGGCTTGCATTGCTTGAAATTGAAATAGTAATATTAGTCCACAATATGTACTGGTTGTTTTATTCTGAACTCAACAGGTTAATTGAGAGATGTGTTACCTGCCAGTTGTGATGTAAATGAATCTAGAAGGGCGTCTGAAGACCCTTTTAGTGTGAATAGGGATAATTAACTCTATACTTGTGTATATTGTACTCAGACAGACAGGCTACAAATCCTTTCATTGTGAGATGTGTATTGAAGTTCGTCATGTTTCTATTGTGTAAAGTCTTTTGAACTGAAAGGGGATTAGAACCTGTTGTCTCCTAACAGACGTCAAAATAATGTGTATTGGGTCTTGTTATGTTGTGGGTGGAGCTGGACCATTGTTCATTCAGGTTAATGCAGTATTGGATGTGTATAAAAGTTACAATGCTTTTTTCAATAAAGTCAGTCTAACCTGGAAAGATACAGAGTGCATCTCGTTCTTTCAGAAGGATTAATTCCTATGGGAAGTGGTCGTCTGACTGTGGAGGATCGACAGTGAATTTGTGTCCAGGAGAGGGAAGATATCTAAAACGGCGTTAACCCCTTTCATATTTGGGGTGTCGTTACATTGGTTGGCAGCAGCGGGATTTTCCCTCCAGTTCCTGGGACACTCCAAGCCACCACAGTGAATGACCAGCTATGCAGCCTGCAGGAAAGCCACGCTGAAAGACCTACTTGAGAGCCGTGGAGGGACCAGTGGGACAAAGAACAAGGCCACCTTGATCAGGGAGCTAGCCGAGATGGACCAGAAGGATGGTGATGCAGGACCCCGGTCAGTTGAAGATTTGTTTCAGCAACGAGTTCGACAGGGCTTGGCATTATATGGTGCTAACCCATCAGAGACCGCCATACAGGAAGCCATTAGAGGCATCCAGCTGCAGGATGCACGACAAAAGAGAGAACGAGAGGGACAAGAGAGAGAACGAGAGCGACAAGAGAAAGAACTAGAGTGACAAGAGAAAGAAGAAGAGCGACAAGAGAAAAAACTAGAGCGACAAAAGAGAGAACTAGAGCGGCAACATGAGCGGAGAACAGCGGAGATACGGCAATCGGAGATCGCCCACAGACAGCTGCTAGAATCTGCTCAGCAGCAGGGTGGAGCTACCTTTGCCTGGGACTATCAGGAAATACCAGTTGACAACTATGAAATCCTGGCTGAAGAATCGGCAGTGGAAAATCTGGAGATTGCCATCCCCAAAGCTGAAGTGCTGACTGACCTTGATGATCCTGTTTCTGCTTGGGATGATCTTGGATGGAGGAATGTACCTGTCCCGCAGCATGCCAGAGAATCGCCAGTGGAAAATCTGGAGATTTCTATCCCTAAAGCCGAAGCGGATGATGTGGAGTCCCCAGCAGAAGTGCTGGCAACAGGGCAGAGTGCTACCAACCTCTGCCCAGCACAGGAAACAACTGTGGAGTTCCAGGGAGCTAGGGCAGTTGGCTCATCTCCCCAGCCACAGATTACAGAAGGTATGGACTTAAAGGACTGTTCAGAGGAGGTTATAGATTATGCATCGCCTGCTCAAGTACTGGCAGCAGGACAGAGTGCTACAGACCCCTGCTCTACACCCGTGTCAGTTTTGGAGGCCCGAGGTGAGAAGGTGATGGTTCCTCTTTCCCAGGGGATTTCAGAGATACAGGGAGGAGAAGCAGCCCTTTTCCCTCCCCAACAGTTAGCCAGAGCAGATGGTGTGGAGTCCCCAGCAGAAGTGCTGGCAACAGGGCAGAGTGCTAGCAACCTCTGCCCAGCACCGGAAACAACTGTGGAGTTTCAGGGAGCCGGGGCAGTTGGCCCCTCTCTCCAGCAACAAGCTGAGGTGGTAAAGCTTTTACCCCCAGCTGAATCACTGGCAGCAGGGCAGAATGCTACTGGCCTCTGCACACAACTTCAACTTGAGCTGATATCGGTGGATGGGACTGCGGTCTCCACTCACAGCAACCCAGCAGAAGAGCTGGCAACAGAGCAGAGTGCCGCGGGCCTCTGCTCTCAACTAACAGAAAAGGGAGTTCCTGTGGTACTGGATGGGACTTCGGTCTTCACTGACCCAACCCCAGAAAATGGTGTGACACTGAGACAGGAGGATGTCAGTCTTGCTTTGCAAGCACTGGGGGATTTTCACCTACCACAAGTGGATGGGACTTCAGTCTCCACTTGTATACCCCAGGGATGCTGGGCAGTCGGCCCATATCCCCAACAGCATGAAAGACTGAGCCCAGTCACCCTGTCTTCTCCCCAGCGGCGGGTATGTTCTCTGAGAGAGGCAGAGGTTGGCTGGGTAAGTAATGCTCTGTTTGGAGCAATTTATTTGGGGTACTGTGTGGATACCGGTATTAGAAGAATGGACCTATGGACTAACTTCGGAGTCAACCCGTCTGGGGTCACCTCCTGTGTTAGTCTCCTGCCGAAAGGGGAGATGTGTGACAGGGGGGTCACTTTGGACACAGGGTGAGCCAGGAAACCATGGACATTAAGAATATGGCTTGGATTGCTTGAAATTGAAATAGTAATATTAGTCCACAATATGTACTGGTTGTTTTATTCTGAACTCAACAGGTTAATTGAGAGATGTGTTACCTGCCAGTTGTGATGTAAATGAATCTAGAAGGGCGTCTGAAGACCCTTTTAGTGTGAATAGGGATAATTAACTCTATACTTGTGTGTATTGTACTCAGACAGACAGGCTACAAATCCTTTCATTGTGAGATGTGTATTGAAGGTCGTCATGTTTCTATTGTGTAAAGTCTTTTGAACTGAAAGGGGATTAGAACCTGTTGTCTCCTAACAGACGTCAAAATAATGTGTATTGGGTCTTGTTATGTTGTGGGTGGAGCTGGACCATTGTTCATTCAGGTTAATGCAGTATTGGATGTGTATAAAAGTTACAATGCTTTTTTCAATAAAGTCAGTCTATCCTGGAAAGATACAGAGTGCGTCTCGTTCTTTCAGAAGGATTAATTCCTATGGGAAGTGGTCGTCTGACTGTGGAGGATCGACAGTGAATTTGTGTCCAGGAGAGGGAAGATATCTAAAATGGCGTTAACCCCTTTCATATTTGGGGTGTCGTTACAAGTAGCTTCAGACAACAGCTGCAATTCTCTAACTCCTGAATGACGGAGAGAAGGAACCTATTCAACTTTACTGCAAGTGCTGTCACTGCACCAGAACCCCTAATTTTATTGGCTACCCCCTCATGCTCTTAAAGAAGTTGATTGTCGTGTCAAAGAAGCACCTAAATGGGGTTGATTTACTAAAACTGGAGCGTGCAAACTCTAGTGCAGCTCTGCCCAGAAACCAATCAGCTTCCAGATTTTATTGTCAACGCTTAATTGAACAAGCTGAAGTTTCTACCAGTTCCAACAGGGCCACGTCCAAACTGGAGGACACATGGCCTGCCTCTGAGACATATGCAATCCAGGTCGACCAAGGTAAAGTGGCTTTTGAAATGACATGAACAAGTTAAAAAAAAAGCTTATATGAGATTTTAGTGGTTGGGTTTTCATCTACTTGGAGGATCAGGGGAAAAAAATTCTAACTTATTTGGGTGAGGAACAAATGTATATTTAGTTTGACTCAGACTCAGTCTGACTTCTCTGAATATTTTTCTGAGGGCAAGAATGTAAAGATGCTTAGATGAGAGAATTGGAATCTGGAAATAATTACTAATATTGAAATAATTACCTTGACCTTGCTTTATTTTCTGATAATTAGCAGAGTTGTTTATTGTTTTAAAAGGCATAATTGAGCAGTATAGAAATATTATAAGCATGTTTGCATATCTTAAAACAGGTTCAGAGACCTGTTTTACTACAAATTTGCCTAGTAGTATTACGATTATTCTACGTCTTTCAGTTCATTTCCTGCATTTAACATAGTGCCAACAAATTATACAGCACTGTACAAAGAACATACTGTAAAGCCATTCACATCGGTCCCCTTCCATAAAAGACCTCCATCATCTCTACTATACTTGTTCGGCCAACGCTAGCACAGGTCTGGTCAGATACCAATTAACCTCCATATAGTATTAGGTAGTGTAAGGAAATTGGAGCACCTACAATGAAAACCCCATACTCCATGTAGAGAGCATCTCTGATGGGAGCTGCACCCAAAAATGTAGACATGTGCGGTTAGTTTCGTTCCAAATAAATATTCGTCTGATTTTTCATTGTTTGGAGATTTGGATATATCCGAATACCCGAATTACAGTATAAACAACGTTTACCGAACACTTCGAATAACGAAACAAAATTTGTCCAAATTTTCCAAATTTTCATTGATATTTGATTCTAATTTTACATCAAATTTTACATCAAATTTTTACATGAAATCAAAGACTGTGTGTGTTATTAGAGTACCATTTCGAAATAATGCTGTTTTAGTTAGGCAAAACGTGATTTAAAGAGTCATTGTAATCATTTGATGAAGATTTTTCTTTGGTTTGTTCACTTTCCCACATTCGAAGCGTAAAAAAAAAATTAAAAACCTAAAGTTTTCGATTCGGCCGATTAAAAAATTTATCAATCCGAACATTTCGAAAAATAAAAAAAACGAAATAAAATCGAAGAAAATTTGAAAAAGACATAAAACTAATTCTGAATACGAATTCCGAATACCAATCCTGAATACAAATTCAATGAATCCACCAAATTTAACGAAACTAAATAACTAGATTAACGAATTTAAACGAAACAAAACAAAACACATTTTTTTTCGTTGTGTCTACAAAAAAATGTAGCCACTGTAATTTAACAATAATTTATTATTGATGATGATTAATTGGTGATGATTAAAGCGGAGTTCCACCCAAAAGTGGAACTTCCACTCATCTGATTCCCCCCCCCCTCCGGTGCCACAATTGGGGGGGGGGCAGGATACCTGACAGGTATCCTTTCCCACTTCCTGGAGTCCGGGCCGCGGCACGTGACATCACCGTGGGGCTCCCTCCTTCTCCCCTGACCGCCAGGCCAGTAGGAGAGAGGAGCGGGGCCTCACACATGCGCAGTAGGGTTCCCGGCGTGAAGCCAAAAGACCACACTTCCGGGTTCCCTTACCCGCAATTGCGGTGGCAGCACCCGACAGCTGATGGAAACATCATCTGCAGGTGCCGACATCGCTGGACTCCAGGACAGGTAAGTGTCCATTTATTAAAAGATATATATATATTTGTCAAAATGTTTTTTTCAATTTTTCAACATATGTATTGATTTTGCATTTTAGCCTTTGCAGTTTTTTGTTTTTTTTAGAAGACCTAAAACTTTTTATGTATTGTTGTTTTCATTTTGAAATGTTGCATACAGATAAGGCTTCCATTTTGTAGGCAGTACAAATACTCGTTGGAACTCAAACTATCAACTCACTAAAAGCTACAGAAATAATTGAGGCATGAAATGTCCTCCCACATTTGAACGTCAATATCTCCTGAATTGTGGTCAGGCACAATATTTTTTCTGTCTACAACATTTCTACTTTCACTACATAAAGATCATGGATGGACTCTTAAGCCCTGTACACACGATCGGATTTCCTATGGATTCTAATCCGATGGATTTTTCCATCGGAAATCCGATGAAGCTGACTTCCATCAGTCTTGCCTACACACCATCAGTCAAAAAACCGATCGTCCCAAACGCCGTGACGTAAAACACTCTGACGAGCCGAGAAAAATGAAGTTCAATGCTTCTGAGCATGCGTCGACTTGATTCTGAGCATGCGTGGGTTTTTTATCCGAGGGAGTTCCCCACAGACGATAGTAATTTTCTATCGTTTTTTTTCCCATCGGATAAATTTAAAACATGTTCTATTTTTTAACACCGATGGAAAAAAGACCGATGGGGCCCACACACGATCGGTTTGTCCGATGAAAAAAGTCCATCGGACTGTTTTCATCGGTAAAACCGATCGTGTTTACAGGGCTTAACAGAGTTGCATTTTTCAACATGTCTGGAGTAAAAAAAAAAAATTACACCAAAATGTACAAAACTCACAAAACTTACATTATGTTTAAAGAACTACTAATACCATTCACAAGTAGATGTTGCCATGTCTTTAGAGGCAGGAAGACATCCATCAGTTAGCAAATCTGCACTGACCAGATCCTCCATTCGCTTGCATATAAACCTGAAAAGGCAGCCAACCTTGCAAATGTATTGAGTACACTACATCACTCTGGAAATTTGTTGCACTGAGGGTCCCATGCCTGTATATCTATTTCTCTCTAATGTGACCATTCTCCATTGGGGTTGCTCCAGAGTAGGGATGAGCTTCGTGTTCGAGTCGAACATACGTTCGACTCGAACATCGGCTGTTCGATCGTTCGACGAAGATCGAACGATTTGGGCCGTTCGCGCCAAATTCGAGTGACGCGAACGGCCCACAATGCACTACGCCATCGCAGTGTCATCCAGGCGCTGTGATTGGCCAAGCATGCACTGTGACCCCGCATGCTTGGCCAATCACAGCGCCGGCAGCGAGGAGAGCAATGATTGGCCACAGGCAGGATGCCTGTGGCCAATTATTGCTGAGGGTGTTTAGTACACGCCCCACACTATAAAAGGCCGCCAGCACGGCGGCCTAGTGTAGTGTGTTCCGGAGCAGGGATAGAGCAGCATAGGCAGGGACAGTGACTGTTATTTCTTTCTTGCTTAACCTGGATTCCTTTAGTTTAGGGAAAGAGAAGGATAGGTAGGGAGAGTGTCAGTGTGTTTTGTGCTTGTGCTATAGTGTGCTTAAAAAAAACATTTATTCTAGGGACAGAAAACTGTAGGTAGGGACAGTGTCAGTTTCTTTCACTCTGCAAGTCCTTGTTTCCAGGGACCTGGAAGGACAGTGAGTGAATTGTCCTTGTGCTATATTGTGCTTAAAAAAACATTTATTCTAGGGACAGAAAACTGTAGGTAGGGAGAGTGTCAGTTTCTTTCACTCTGCAAGTCCTTGTTTCCAGGGACCTGTAAGGACAGTGAGTGAATTGTCCTTGTGCTATATTGTGCTTAAAAAAAACATTTATTCTAGGGACAGAAAACTGTAGGTAGGGAGAGTGTCAGTTTATTTCACTCTGCAAGTCCTTGTTTCCAGGGACCTGGAAGGACAGTGAGTGAATTCTCCTTGTGCTATATTGTGCTTAAAAAAAACATTTATTCTAGGGACAGAAAACTGTAGGTAGGGACAGTGTCAGTTTCTTTCACTCTGCAAGTCCTTGTTTCCAGGGACCTGTAAGGACAGTGAGTGAATTGTCCTTGTGCTATATTGTGATTAAAAAAAACATTTTTTCTAGGGACAGAAAACTGTAGGTAGGGAGAGTGTTTTTTTTCTTTCACTCTGCAAGTCCTTGTTTCCAGGGACCTGTAAGGACAGTGAGTGAATTGTCCTTGTGCTATATTGTGCTTAAAAAAAACATTTATTCTAGGGACAGAAAACTGTAGGTAGGGAGAGTGTCAGTTTATTTCACTCTGCAAGTCCTTGTTTCCAGGGACCTGGAAGGACAGTGAGTGAATTGTCCTTGTGCTATATTGTGATTAAAAAAAACATTTTTTCTAGGGACAGAAAACTGTAGGTAGGGAGAGTGTTTTTTTTCTTTCACTCTGCAAGTCCTTGTTTCCAGGGACCTGTAAGGACAGTGAGTGAATTGTCCTTGTGCTATATTGTGCTTAAAAAAAACATTTATTCTAGGGACAGAAAACTGTAGGTAGGGAGAGTGTCAGTTTATTTCACTCTGCAAGTCCTTGTTTCCAGGGACCTGGAAGGACAGTGAGTGAATTGTCCTTGTGCTATATTGTGATTAAAAAAAACATTTTTTCTAGGGACAGAAAACTGTAGGTAGGGAGAGTGTTTTTTTTCTTTCACTCTGCAAGTCCTTGTTTCCAGGGACCTGTAAGGACAGTGAGTGAATTGTCCTTGTGCTATATTGTGCTTAAAAAAAACATTTATTCTAGGGACAGAAAACTGTAGGTAGGGAGAGTGTCAGTTTATTTCACTCTGCAAGTCCTTGTTTCCAGGGACCTGGAAGGACAGTGAGTGAATTGTCCTTGTGCTATATTGTGATTAAAAAAAACATTTTTTCTAGGGACAGAAAACTGTAGGTAGGGAGAGTGTTTTTTTTCTTTCACTCTGCAAGTCCTTGTTTCCAGGGACCTGTAAGGACAGTGAGTGAATTGTCCTTGTGCTATATTGTGATTAAAAAAAACATTTTTTCTAGGGACAGAAAACTGTAGGTAGGGAGAGTGTTTTTTTTCTTTCACTCTGCAAGTCCTTGTTTCCAGGGACCTGTAAGGACAGTGAGTGAATTGTCCTTGTGCTATATTGTGCTTAAAAAAAACATTTATTCTAGGGACAGAAAACTGTAGGTAGGGAGAGTGTCAGTTTATTTCACTCTGCAAGTCCTTGTTTCCAGGGACCTGGAAGGACAGTGAGTGAATTCTCCTTGTGCTATATTGTGCTTAAAAAAAACATTTATTCTAGGGACAGAAAACTGTAGGTAGGGAGAGTGTCAGTTTATTTCACTCTGCAAGTCCTTGTTTCCAGGGACCTGTAAGGACAGTGAGTGAATTGTCCTTGTGCTATATTGTGATTAAAAAAAACATTTTTTCTAGGGACAGAAAACTGTAGGTAGGGAGAGTGTCAGTTTCTTTCACTGTGAAAGTCCTTGTTTCAAGGGACAGAGAAGGACACCTGAAGGTAGCCCTTATTGCTTTTTTCCCATCTCCCTGCAGGCCATCTATTAGAATGTCTGGAAGGCAAACAAGGAGAGGCAGACAGTCAGGAGGCAATAAAAGAGGGCAAGCAGGCTCTGTGTCTGGGGGCAACAGTGCTGGTCGTGGACGCGGTGCATTGTCATCAGCACATGGCCATGGGACACGCTTGTCCTTCTTTTCGGCAGCTGGACATGTTGAGCCACATCATGCCGAAGACTTGGTAGAGTGGATGACCAAGCCCTCCTCCTCCTCCTCATCCTCTCTCACCCAGGCTCAGGGTACTGGAAAAGCAGCTGCCAAAGCGTCGTCTTCCCTGGTATCAATGTCAGACAAATCATCAGTCACTCCTTCCCTAGACCCACCATGTCCTCCTCCTGAGGAGTCCCCCGAACTGTTTCAGCACAGTGTTGGGTACATGCTCCAGGAGGATGCCCAGCGTTTCGAAGGGTCTGATGATGAAACCCAGCTAGAGGAAGGCAGTAGCGTGAGAGCAGACAGAGGGGATGCTCAAGAAGGACACCAATCTGGCAGTCATGTTCCAGCAGCTGCAGCATACTGCCAGATTGGCTCCAGTGATGAGGAGGGAGGGGATGATGAGGTCACTGACTCCACGTGGGTGCCTAATAGGAGAGAGGAGGAGGAGGAGGATGAGGAGGAGGCACATCTCCAACGAGGCAGGATGCCCTTTGGTGGCCAGCGTAAGGGCAGTACACCGACGGAATCACACCGCAGAGCTCCGCCTGTGCAGGGCGCTGCCTCTGCCCGTCATTCAAAAAGTTCTTTGGTGTGGGCCTTTTTTGAGGCTAGTGCATCAGATCGCACAGCTGCTGTTTGCAACATATGTCTCAAGCGTATATCGCGTGGCCAAAACATCAGCCGCTTGGGTACCACATGCCTGACCAGACATATGTTGACCTGCCATGCAGCTCGTTGGCAAGCCTACCTCAAAGACCCACACCAAAGAACAAAGCGGACCTCTCCTTGCACCGCATCAGCTGGGATCTCCAACCCCACTATAACTTCAGTCCTCTCTGAAACATGCACTGAGAGGAATGAAGGTGTAGAATTAGGTGTGTCACAGCCAAGTACTTGCGCCCACTCTGCTAGCAGTACACCGACGTCCGATTCTAGCAGGCAAATTTCCCTGCCCCAGCTGCTGGACCGTCGAAAGAAGTTCACTCCCAGCCATCCACATGCCCAGCGGTTGAATGCTAGCTTGGCTAAATTGCTAGCGCTTCAACTGCTGCCTTTTCAGTTGGTAGACTCGGCCCCCTTCCGTGAGTTTGTGCAATGTGCAGTTCCTCAGTGGCAGGTTCCCAAACGCCACTTTTTCTCACGGAAGGCTATTCCGGCTCTCTACCGGCATGTGGAAGGCAATGTCTTGGCCTCGCTGGACAGGGCGGTCAGCGGTAAGGTGCATATTACCGCTGACTCATGGTCCAGCAGGCATGGACAGGGACGTTACCTTTCTTTCACGGCCCATTGGGTCACTCTTTTGGCAGCTGGGAAGGATTCAGGACAAGGTGCAGTAGTGTTGGAGGTTGTCCCACCGCCACGCCTCCAAAATGCTACTACTGGTTGTGACACACCTCTCTCCTCCACCCCCTCCTCTTCTTCTTCCTCCATGGCCTCTTCCTGTGGTTTGTCCTATGAACCAGCGGTGCTCCGTAGCCGTTCACGGGGCTACGCAAGTACGCAGGCAAAAAGATGCCATGCCGTGCTTGCGCTGGTGTGTTTGGGGGACAGAAGCCACACTGGGGCAGAGGTCCTGTCTGCTCTGCAGGGCCAGGCCGAGAGGTGGTTGACGCCACGCCAGCTTAAGCCAGGAATGGTGGTTTGCGACAATGGCACCAACCTCCTCTCCGCCCTCCGACAGGGACAACTGACCCATGTGCCCTGTGTGGCTCACGTCCTTAACCTGGTGGTGCAGCGCTTCTTGGGCAGGTACCCGGGCTTACAGGATGTCCTGAGGCAGGCCAGGAAAGTCTGTGTGCATTTCCGCAGATCTTATAATGCCAGTGCTCGCCTGGCTGAGCTGCAAAAGGAGTTGAACCTGCCCAAGAACCGCCTTATATGTGACATGCCCACCAGGTGGAACTCAACGTTGGCCATGCTGCAGCGGCTGCACACGCAGCAGAGGGCCATCAATGAGTACCTGTGCGACTACGGCACCAGGACAGGGTCAGGGGAGCTTGGTTTTTTTTCTCCACGCCAGTGGGGCATGATCAGGGATGCATGCACTGTCCTGGCACCATTTGAGGAGGCCACGAGGATGGTGAGCAGTGACAGTGCATGCATCAGTGACACTGTACCTCTTGTCCACCTGTTGGAGCACACGCTGCGTGGAATAATGGACAGGGCACTTGAGGCAGAACAGAGGCAGGAAGAGGAGGACTTCCTTGCCTCTCAAGGCCCCCTTTACCCAGACAGTGTTCCTTCTGTCCCACCCATCGCACAGGAAGAGGAGGAGGAGGAGGAGGAGGAGGAGGAGGATTGTGTCAGCATGGAGGTGGAGGCTGGCACTCAGCATCATCAGCAGCAGTCTTTTAGGGATGATTTACAGTCCCAAGAAACCAGTGGACTTGTACGTGGCTGGGAGGAGGTGGCTGCGGATCATGTCGTCCTTAGTGACCCAGAGGACTCCGGAGCGAATGCCTCAGCAAAACTACGCTGCATGGCCTCCCTGATCCTGCAAAGTCTGCGGAAGGATCCTCGTATTCTTCGGATCAAGGAGAGGGACCATTACTGGCTGGCCACTCTCCTTGATCCACGGTACAAGGGTAAGGTTGCGGACCTTATGTTACCGTCGCAGAGGGAGCAGAGGATGAGACAACTCCGGGAGGCCTTGCAGAAAGGTCTGTGCAACGCGTTCCCAGAGACTGGGAGGTTGCAAACTCCTGGTCCTGGACAACGAGTTGCTGAGGCTTCGGCCAGTCAAAGAAGGAGCGGTGGGGAAGGTGGCCGTCTGACCGATGCGTTCAGACAATTCTTTAGTCCGCAGCCCCAAAGTATGATCGGTTCCAGCAACCATCGCCAGCGTCTGATAAACATGGTGCAGGAATATCTAGGGGCAAGGTCAGACTTGGACACCTTCCCCACCGAAAATCCTCTGGCTTACTGGGTCTTGAGGATGGATCACTGGCCAGAGCTTGCACAGTATGCAATTGAGCTACTGGCCTGTCCTGCATCCAGCGTTCTTTCGGAACGCACATTCAGTGCTGCTGGAGGATTTGTCACGGATCACAGGGTGCGCCTGTCCACCGACTCGGTTGATCGACTGACTTTCATCAAGATGAACCAGTCTTGGATCACCACCAGCTACCACACACCTGATGCTGATATAACAGACTAATTGATTTTAACATGTCACATCCCTTCAAGACTGATGCTGATGCTGAGTGCCTGTGCTGTTATGTTGACTGGCTATCCTCCTCCTCCGAGTCCTCAATGATACGATTGATGATGATAGCTTGTAAGATCATTTTTGTTAATGGGTGCCGCCACCAGTGCCTAACGCCCAATTTTTCAGCCCCTGTTTAACAGGGGCGTGTAATTACAATTTTTGAAGCAATACTTTGCAACAGGGCTCATTGCTGTGCTCCAAGTACAGTATCTGTGAGGAGTTGCAGTGTTGTGCCACCAGTGCCTAAGGCCCAATTTTTCAGCCCCTGTTTAACAGGGGCGTGTCATTACAATTTTTGAAGCAATACTTTGCAACAGGGCTCATTGGTGTGCTCCAAGTACAGTATCTGTGAGGAGTTGCAGTGTTGTGCCACCAGTGCCTAAGGCCCAATTTTTCAGCCCCTGTTTAACAGGGGCGTGTCATTACAATTTTTGAAGCAATACTTTGCAACAGGGCTCATTGCTGTGCTCCAAGTACAGTATCTGTGAGGAGTTGCAGTGTTGTGCCACCAGTGCCTAAGGCCCAATTTTTCAGCCCCTGTTTAACAGGGGCGTGTCATTACAATTTTTGAAGCAATACTTTGCAACAGGGCTCATTGCTGTGCTCCAAGTACAGTATCTGTGAGGAGTTGCAGTGTTGTGCCACCAGTGCCTAAGGCCCAATTTTTCAGCCCCTGTTTAACAGGGGCGTGTCATTACAATTTTTGAAGCAATACTTTGCAACAGGGCTCATTGGTGTGCTCCAAGTACAGTATCTGTGAGGAGTTGCAGTGTTGTGCCACCAGTGCCTAAGGCCCAATTTTTCAGCCCCTGTTTAACAGGGGCGTGTCATTACAATTTTTGAAGCAATACTTTGCAACAGGGCTCATTGCTGTGCTCCAAGTACAGTATCTGTGAGGAGTTGCAGTGTTGTGCCACCAGTGCCTAAGGCCCAATTTTTCAGCCCCTGTTTAACAGGGGCGTGTCATTACAATTTTTGAAGCAATACTTTGCAACAGGGCTCATTGGTGTGCTCCAAGTACAGTATCTGTGAGGAGTTGCAGTGTTGTGCCACCAGTGCCTAAGGCCCAATTTTTCAGCCCCTGTTTAACAGGGGCGTGTCATTACAATTTTTGAAGCAATACTTTGCAACAGGGCTCATTGCTGTGCTCCAAGTACAGTATCTGTGAGGGGTTGCAGTGTTGTGCCACCAGTGCCTAAGGCCCAATTTTTCAGCCCCTGTTCAACAGGGGCATGTAATTACAATTCTTGATCTAATAATTCACAGCAGGGCCCATTGCTGCACCCACCAAGAGTAACTGTCAGGGCTTACAGTGTTGTGGCACCAGCACCACCATCAAAGGCCCAATTTTTACTACCACTGTTCAACAATTATATGTAATTAAAATTCCTGATATAATAGTTGACAGCAGGGCGTTCCAGCACCAACCAAGAGTAACTGTGAGTGCTTACAGTGTTGTGCCAACACCAACAACTAAGGGGCCTATTTCTGCAGAGTATATACGGCAGGTCCCTACTTTCAAACATCCAACTTACAAACGACTCCTACTTGCAAACGCAAGAAGACAACAGGAAGTGAGAGGAAATCTACCACTAGGAAGGAAAATTCTCTCCTGTAAGAATAAATATGGGAGAAAGGTGTCTCCTCTGTACTGATGCTTTATCAGCAATCCTTGTTTCAAGAAAAACACCACATTTCAAAAACAGTTGTCATTGGGACGGAAAGTGAGGTGAAATGTTCTGAACAGGGGCACAGACAGCAAAACAAATGTTACAGGGGTGATAACCCTTACCTATGTTTTCCAAAAAGTTTAAAAATAGATTTTTGGTCTGGAGCTACACTTCAACAATGTACCTGTTCAAAATTACAAACAGACTCTACATAAGAACAAACCTACAGTCCCTGTCTTGTATGCACCGCCTGTATAGGGCTGTTCAGAGTATATAGGGCCTTTTTTATTTTATGTGCGGGGTTCCCCTTAATATCCATACAAGACCCAAAGGGGCTGGTAATGGGCTGGGGTAGGGGGGGGGGGGGTCATGGGGTAGCTATGCCATTTTTCTTAAAGAATTTCATCCATATTACCGGGACCAGACATTACATTAAAGCCGCAAGCAGTTTTAAATGGCTTTTTTTTCCTTTAGAAGTGTCATTTTGTGCAGGGACAGTTCTAAACACGGGAAACACGTGGCACTTCACAGGCATACTTTAGACACCCCCCAGGTACGATATTTAAAGGAATATTTGACTTTTTTTTTTTCACTTTATGCATCATTAAAATGACTGCTCCCGAAAAACGACCGTTTTTAAAACTTCTTTTTGCATTGATACATGTCCCCTGGTGCAGAACCCGGGTTCCCAAACCCTTTTTAGGACAATAACATGCATAATAGTTGTTATAATTAGCACTTTAGAATTCGAACGTTCGCATCCATTGTATTTAATAGGGTTCTAAAGTTCGTTCGAACTTTCGGTCCGTTCGCGGGTTCTGGTGCGAACCGAACCCGGGGGTGTTCGGCTCATCACTACTCCAGAGTTTCCTAGGGGTCTGTAAGGTTGTGGATGATTGATTTTCCATTTGGTGGTTACTCCAATGATTTTTTTAGATGTCTGTAAGGGTGACATTTAGAACGCCACTGTAAAGCCTCGTACACGCGACCGAAAATCTCGTCGCAAAAAAAAAAAGTAGTTTTTCTCGACGGGTTTCTTGTCAAGCTTTCCTTGCATACACACTGTCAATCCAAAATCTCGTTGTTGTAAAGCGCGGTGACATACAACACGTACGACGGCAGTATAAAGGGGAAGTTCGATTCCAATGGCGCCACCCCTTGGGCTGCTTTTGCTGATCTCGTGTTACCGCGTGTTAGTAAAAGTTTGGGGAGAGACGATTCGCGCTTTTCAGTCTTCTTGCTTTCAGTTCGTTACAGCGTGACGAATGTGCTATCTCCATTACGAACGCTAGTTTTACCAGAAGGAGCGCTCCCGTCTCATACTTGATTCTGACCATGCGCGGTTTTTGAAGACTCGGAAAAGCCTACACACGACCGGTTTTCTCGTCCAAATACAGTCTGACGAGAATCACGACGAGAAATAAGAAAGCAGGTCTTCTTTTTTTCTCATCGAGATTCTGGGCAGTTTTCTTGACGAGAAACCTGAAAGCCTCGTACACACGAGCGGTTTTCTTGGCAAGAAAGCTTTCCCAACCGTTTTCTTGTCGTTTCTTGACGAGAAAACTGGTCGTGTGTACGAGGCTTTAGATTTGCATTTTTCCCAATGACTATCAATGTAAGGAACATTCTTTACACTGATCACCCATGTAAGTAGGACATTCTTCCCACTGACCACCAGTGTAAGGGGGATTTTTCCCACTGATCACCAATGTAAGGAGCATTCTTCCCACTGATCACCAATGTAAGGAGCATTCTTCTCACTGATCACCAATGTAAGGAGCATTCTTCTCACTGATCACCAATGTAAGGAGCATTCTTCTCACTGATCACCAATGTAAGGAGCATTCTTCTCACTGATCACCAATGTAAGGAGCATTCTTCTCACTGATCACCAATGTAAGGAACATTCTTCCCACTGATCACCAATGTAAGGAGCATTCTTCCCACTGATCACCAATGTAAGGAACATTCTTCCCACTGATCACCAATGTAAGGAGCATTCTTCCCACTGATCACCAATAGGGATGAGCTTCGAGTTCGAGTCGAACTCATGTTCGACTCGAACATTGCCTGTTCGCCCGTTCGCCGAACAGCGAACAAATTGGGGTGTTCGCGGCAAATTCGAAAAATCTATGGGAGAAATCTAAAGTGTTAATTATAAAGGCTAATATGCAAGTTATTGTCCTAAAAAGTGTTTGGGGACCGGGGTCCTGCCCCAGTGGACATGTATCAATGCAAAAAGAAGTTTTAAAAACGGCCGTTTTTTCGGGAGCAGTGATTTTAATAATGCTTAAAATGGAAAAATAAAAGTGAAATATTCCTTTAAATTTCGTACCTGGGGGGTGTGTATGATATGCATGTGAAGTGGCGCATGTTTCCCGTGCTTAGAACTGTCCCTGCAAAAAATGTCATTTTTGAAAGAAAAAAAGTCTTTTAAAACTCACTCGCGGCTATTAATGAATTGTCGGCTCCCGGCAATACATACAAAAGTCATTGATAAAAAAAAAAAAAAAAGCGTGGGGGTTCCCCAGAATTCAATTACCAGGCCCTTCAGGTCTGGAATGGATATTAAGGGGAACCCCGCCGCAAATAAAAAAAAAATTGACGTGGGGTTCCCCCAAATATCCATTCCAGGCCCTTCAGATCTGGCATGGATTTTAAGGGGAGCTCCACCCCAAATTTAAAAAAAAAATGGCGTGGAGTCCCCCTAAAAATCCATACCAGACCCCTTATCCGAGCACGCAACCTGGCCGGCCGCAGGGGAAAAGGGGGGGACGAGAGAGCGGCCCCCCCTCCCTCCTGAACCGTACCAAGCCACATGCCCTCAACATGGGGAGGATGTCCCCATGTTGATGGGGACAAGGGCCTCATCCCCACAACCCTTGCCCGGTGGTTGTGGGGGTCTGCGGGCGGTGGGCTTATCGGAATCTGGAAGACCCCTTTAACAAAGGGGACCCCCAGATCCCGCCCCCCCCATGTGAATTGGTAAGGGGTACGTTGTACCCCTACCATTTCACGAAGAAAGAGTAAAAAAATGTTTAAAAAAACACACAAACACCTTGAAAAAGTCCTTTATTAAAAAAAAAAACAAAAAAAAACATTCCAGCGGTGAAATCCAGTGTCCCGCGGCGATCCCGATGTCCAGCGCTGTCCTTTATTGGTTGTGCCTGAGCGGACCTGATGGGGAACTCCCTCTCAGTATTTTAAATGTATAGACCCGCCCCTTCTAAAGTTCCCCATCAGGTCCGCTCCCTCGGTATGTCGGACCCGCCTACGTCATTGGCTTGAGCGGGGAACTTCCTTCACTGTGTAATTTAAATTTACATAGTGAAGGAAGTTCCCCGCTCAAGCCAATGACGTAGGCGGGTCCGACATACCGAGGGAGCGGACCTGATGGGGAACTTTAGAAGGGGCGGGTCTATACATTTAAAATACTGAGAGGGAGTTCCCCATCAGGTCCGCTCAGGCACAACCAATGAAGGACAGCGCTGGACATCGGGATCGCCGCGGGACACTGGATTTCACCGCTGGAATGTTTTTTTTTTTTTTAAATAAAGGACTTTTTCAAGGTGTTTGTGTGTTTTTTTAAACATTTTTTTACGCTTTCTTCGTGAAATGGTAGGGGTACAATGTACCCCTTACCAATTCACATAGGGGGGGCCGGGATCTGGGGGTCCCCTTTGTTAAAGGGGTCTTCCAGATTCCGATAAGCCCCCCGCCCGCAGACCCCCACAACCACCGGGCAAGGGTTGTGGGGATGAGGCCCTTGTCCCCATCAACATGGGGACATCCTCCCCATGTTGAGGGCATGTGGCCTGGTACGGTTCAGGAGGGAGGGGGGGCCGCTCTCTCGTCCCCCCCTTTTCCCCTGCGGCCGGCCAGGTTGCGTGCTCGGGTAAGGGGTCTGGTATGGATTTTTAGGGGGACTCCACGCCATTTTTTTTTAAAATTTGGGGTGGAGTTCCCCTTAAAATCCATGCCAGATCTGAAGGGCCTGGAATGGATATTTGGGGGAACCCCACGTCAATTTTTTTTTTTAATTTGCGGCAGGGTTCCCCTTAATATCCATTCCAGACCTGAAGGGCCTGGTAATTGAATTCTGGGGAACACCCACGCTTTTTTTTTTTTTTATCAATGACTTTTGTATGTATTGCCGGGAGCCGACAATTCATTAATAGCCGCGAGTGAGTTTTAAATGCATTTTTTTCTTTCAAAAATGACATTTTTTGCAGGGACAGTTCTAAGCACGGGAAACATGCGCCACTTCACATGCATATCATACACACCCCCCAGGTACGAAATTTAAAGGAATATTTCACTTTTATTTTTTCATTTTAAGCATTATTAAAATCACTGCTCCCAAAAAAACGGCCGTTTTTAAAACTTCTTTTTGCATTGATACATGTCCCCTGGGGCAGGACCCGGGTCCCCAAACACTTTTTAGGACAATAACTTGCATATTAGCCTTTATAATTAACACTTTAGATTTCGAACGTTCGAGTCCATTGTATTTAATAGGGTTCTAAAGTTTACACGAACATTTTGTCTGTTCGCAGGTTCTGGTGCGAACCGAACAGGGGGGTGTTCGGCTCATCCCTGATCACCAATGTAAGGAGCATTCTTCCCACTGATCACCAATGTA
The DNA here is from genome assembly GCA_029206835.1 of Rana muscosa. Classification (NCBI taxonomy): domain Eukaryota; kingdom Metazoa; phylum Chordata; class Amphibia; order Anura; family Ranidae; genus Rana; species Rana muscosa. The sequence continues at coordinate 298,510,626 of CM055124.1, forward strand.
AGGAACATTCTTCCCACTGATCACCAATGTAAGGAGCATTCTTCCCACTGATCACCAATGTAAGGAACATTCTTCCCACTGATCACCAATGTAAGGAACATTCTTCTCACTGATCACCAATGTAAGGAGCATTCTTCTCACTGATCACCAATGTAAGGAACATTCTTCTCACTGATCACCAATGTAAGGAACATTCTTCTCACTGATCACCAATGTAAGGAACATTCTTCTCACTGATCACCAATGTAAGGAGCATTCTTCCCACTGATCACCAATGTAAGGAACATTCTTCCCACTGATCACCAATGTAAGGAGCATTCTTCCCACTGATCACCAATGTAAGGGTCATTCTTCCCACTGATCACCAATGTAAGGGTCATTCTTCTCACTGATCACCAATGTAAGGAACATTCTTCCCACTGATCACCAATGTAAGGGACATTCTTCCCACTGATCACCAATGTAAGGAACATTCTTCTCACTGATCACCAATGTAAGGAACATTCTTCCCACTGATCACCAATGTAAGGAACATTCTTCCCACTGATCACCAATGTAAGGAACATTCTTCCCACTGATCACCAATGTAAGGGACATTCTTCTCACTGATCACCAATGTAAGGAGCATTCTTCCCACTGATCACCAATGTAAGGGACATTCTTCCCACTGATCACCAATGTAAGGAACATTCTTCCCACTGATCACCAATGTAAGGGACATTCTTCCCACTGATCACCAATGTAAGGGACATTCTTCTCACTGATCACTAGGGATGAGCTTCGTGTTCGAGTCGAACATACGTTCGACTCGAACATCGGCTGTTCGATCGTTCGACGAAGATCGAACGATTTGGGCCGTTCGCGCCAAATTCGAGTGACGCGAACGGCCCACAATGCACTACGCCATCGCAGTGTCATCCAGGCGCTGTGATTGGCCAAGCATGCACTGTGACCCCGCATGCTTGGCCAATCACAGCGCCGGCAGCGAGGAGAGCAATGATTGGCCACAGGCAGGATGCCTGTGGCCAATTATTGCTGAGGGTGTTTAGTACACGCCCCACACTATAAAAGGCCGCCAGCACGGCGGCCTAGTGTAGTGTGTTCCGGAGCAGGGATAGAGCAGCATAGGCAGGGACAGTGACTGTTATTTCTTTCTTGCTTAACCTGGATTCCTTTAGTTTAGGGAAAGAGAAGGATAGGTAGGGAGAGTGTCAGTGTGTTTTGTGCTTGTGCTATAGTGTGCTTAAAAAAAACATTTATTCTAGGGACAGAAAACTGTAGGTAGGGACAGTGTCAGTTTCTTTCACTCTGCAAGTCCTTGTTTCCAGGGACCTGGAAGGACAGTGAGTGAATTGTCCTTGTGCTATATTGTGCTTAAAAAAACATTTATTCTAGGGACAGAAAACTGTAGGTAGGGAGAGTGTCAGTTTCTTTCACTCTGCAAGTCCTTGTTTCCAGGGACCTGGAAGGACAGTGAGTGAATTGTCCTTGTGCTATATTGTGCTTAAAAAAAACATTTATTCTAGGGACAGAAAACTGTAGGTAGGGAGAGTGTCAGTTTATTTCACTCTGCAAGTCCTTGTTTCCAGGGACCTGGAAGGACAGTGACTGAATTGTCCTTGTGCTATATTGTGATTAAAAAAAACATTTATTCTAGGGACAGAAAACTGTAGGTAGGGAGAGTGTCAGTTTATTTCACTCTGCAAGTCCTTGTTTCCAGGGACCTGGAAGGACAGTGACTGAATTGTCCTTGTGCTATATTGTGATTAAAAAAAACATTTATTCTAGGGACAGAAAACTGTAGGTAGGGAGAGTGTCAGTTTATTTCACTCTGCAAGTCCTTGTTTCCAGGGACCTGGAAGGACAGTGACTGAATTGTCCTTGTGCTATATTGTGATTAAAAAAAACATTTATTCTAGGGACAGAAAACTGTAGGTAGGGAGAGTGTCAGTTTATTTCACTCTGCAAGTCCTTGTTTCCAGGGACCTGGAAGGACAGTGAGTGAATTGTCCTTGTGTTATATTGTGATTAAAAAAAACATTTTTTCTAGGGACAGAAAACTGTAGGTAGGGAGAGTGTTTTTTTTCTTTCACTCTGCAAGTCCTTGTTTCCAGGGACCTGTAAGGACAGTGAGTGAATTGTCCTTGTGCTATATTGTGCTTAAAAAAAACATTTATTCTAGGGACAGAAAACTGTAGGTAGGGAGAGTGTCAGTTTATTTCACTCTGCAAGTCCTTGTTTCCAGGGACCTGGAAGGACAGTGACTGAATTGTCCTTGTGCTATATTGTGATTAAAAAAAACATTTATTCTAGGGACAGAAAACTGTAGGTAGGGAGAGTGTCAGTTTATTTCACTCTGCAAGTCCTTGTTTCCAGGGACCTGGAAGGACAGTGACTGAATTGTCCTTGTGCTATATTGTGATTAAAAAAAACATTTATTCTAGGGACAGAAAACTGTAGGTAGGGAGAGTGTCAGTTTATTTCACTCTGCAAGTCCTTGTTTCCAGGGACCTGGAAGGACAGTGACTGAATTGTCCTTGTGCTATATTGTGATTAAAAAAAACATTTATTCTAGGGACAGAAAACTGTAGGTAGGGAGAGTGTCAGTTTATTTCACTCTGCAAGTCCTTGTTTCCAGGGACCTGGAAGGACAGTGACTGAATTGTCCTTGTGCTATATTGTGATTAAAAAAAACATTTATTCTAGGGACAGAAAACTGTAGGTAGGGAGAGTGTCAGTTTATTTCACTCTGCAAGTCCTTGTTTCCAGGGACCTGGAAGGACAGTGACTGAATTGTCCTTGTGCTATATTGTGATTAAAAAAAACATTTATTCTAGGGACAGAAAACTGTAGGTAGGGAGAGTGTCAGTTTATTTCACTCTGCAAGTCCTTGTTTCCAGGGACCTGGAAGGACAGTGACTGAATTGTCCTTGTGCTATATTGTGATTAAAAAAAACATTTATTCTAGGGACAGAAAACTGTAGGTAGGGAGAGTGTCAGTTTATTTCACTCTGCAAGTCCTTGTTTCCAGGGACCTGGAAGGACAGTGAGTGAATTGTCCTTGTGTTATATTGTGATTAAAAAAAACATTTTTTCTAGGGACAGAAAACTGTAGGTAGGGAGAGTGTTTTTTTTCTTTCACTCTGCAAGTCCTTGTTTCCAGGGACCTGTAAGGACAGTGAGTGAATTGTCCTTGTGCTATATTGTGCTTAAAAAAAACATTTATTCTAGGGACAGAAAACTGTAGGTAGGGAGAGTGTCAGTTTATTTCACTCTGCAAGTCCTTGTTTCCAGGGACCTGGAAGGACAGTGAGTGAATTGTCCTTGTGTTATATTGTGATTAAAAAAAACATTTTTTCTAGGGACAGAAAACTGTAGGTAGGGAGAGTGTTTTTTTTCTTTCACTCTGCAAGTCCTTGTTTCCAGGGACCTGTAAGGACAGTGAGTGAATTGTCCTTGTGCTATATTGTGCTTAAAAAAAACATTTATTCTAGGGACAGAAAACTGTAGGTAGGGAGAGTGTCAGTTTATTTCACTCTGCAAGTCCTTGTTTCCAGGGACCTGGAAGGACAGTGACTGAATTGTCCTTGTGCTATATTGTGATTAAAAAAAACATTTATTCTAGGGACAGAAAACTGTAGGTAGGGAGAGTGTCAGTTTATTTCACTCTGCAAGTCCTTGTTTCCAGGGACCTGGAAGGACAGTGAGTGAATTGTCCTTGTGTTATATTGTGATTAAAAAAAACATTTTTTCTAGGGACAGAAAACTGTAGGTAGGGAGAGTGTTTTTTTTCTTTCACTCTGCAAGTCCTTGTTTCCAGGGACCTGGAAGGACAGTGACTGAATTGTCCTTGTGCTATATTGTGATTAAAAAAAACATTTATTCTAGGGACAGAAAACTGTAGGTAGGGAGAGTGTCAGTTTATTTCACTCTGCAAGTCCTTGTTTCCAGGGACCTGGAAGGACAGTGAGTGAATTGTCCTTGTGTTATATTGTGATTAAAAAAAACATTTTTTCTAGGGACAGAAAACTGTAGGTAGGGAGAGTGTTTTTTTTCTTTCACTCTGCAAGTCCTTGTTTCCAGGGACCTGTAAGGACAGTGAGTGAATTGTCCTTGTGCTATATTATGCTTAAAAAAAACATTTATTCTAGGGACAGAAAACTGTAGGTAGGGAGAGTGTCAGTTTATTTCACTCTGCAAGTCCTTGTTTCCAGGGACCTGGAAGGACAGTGACTGAATTGTCCTTGTGCTATATTGTGATTAAAAAAAACATTTATTCTAGGGACAGAAAACTGTAGGTAGGGAGAGTGTCAGTTTATTTCACTCTGCAAGTCCTTGTTTCCAGGGACCTGGAAGGACAGTGACTGAATTGTCCTTGTGCTATATTGTGATTAAAAAAAACATTTATTCTAGGGACAGAAAACTGTAGGTAGGGAGAGTGTCAGTTTATTTCACTCTGCAAGTCCTTGTTTCCAGGGACCTGGAAGGACAGTGACTGAATTGTCCTTGTGCTATATTGTGATTAAAAAAAACATTTATTCTAGGGACAGAAAACTGTAGGTAGGGAGAGTGTCAGTTTATTTCACTCTGCAAGTCCTTGTTTCCAGGGACCTGGAAGGACAGTGACTGAATTGTCCTTGTGCTATATTGTGATTAAAAAAAACATTTATTCTAGGGACAGAAAACTGTAGGTAGGGAGAGTGTCAGTTTATTTCACTCTGCAAGTCCTTGTTTCCAGGGACCTGGAAGGACAGTGACTGAATTGTCCTTGTGCTATATTGTGATTAAAAAAAACATTTATTCTAGGGACAGAAAACTGTAGGTAGGGAGAGTGTCAGTTTATTTCACTCTGCAAGTCCTTGTTTCCAGGGACCTGGAAGGACAGTGACTGAATTGTCCTTGTGCTATATTGTGATTAAAAAAAACATTTATTCTAGGGACAGAAAACTGTAGGTAGGGAGAGTGTCAGTTTATTTCACTCTGCAAGTCCTTGTTTCCAGGGACCTGGAAGGACAGTGAGTGAATTGTCCTTGTGTTATATTGTGATTAAAAAAAACATTTTTTCTAGGGACAGAAAACTGTAGGTAGGGAGAGTGTTTTTTTTCTTTCACTCTGCAAGTCCTTGTTTCCAGGGACCTGTAAGGACAGTGAGTGAATTGTCCTTGTGCTATATTGTGCTTAAAAAAAACATTTATTCTAGGGACAGAAAACTGTAGGTAGGGAGAGTGTCAGTTTATTTCACTCTGCAAGTCCTTGTTTCCAGGGACCTGGAAGGACAGTGAGTGAATTGTCCTTGTGTTATATTGTGATTAAAAAAAACATTTTTTCTAGGGACAGAAAACTGTAGGTAGGGAGAGTGTTTTTTTTCTTTCACTCTGCAAGTCCTTGTTTCCAGGGACCTGTAAGGACAGTGAGTGAATTGTCCTTGTGCTATATTGTGCTTAAAAAAACATTTATTCTAGGGACAGAAAACTGTAGGTAGGGAGAGTGTCAGTTTATTTCACTCTGCAAGTCCTTGTTTCCAGGGACCTGGAAGGACAGTGAGTGAATTGTCCTTGTGTTATATTGTGATTAAAAAAAACATTTTTTCTAGGGACAGAAAACTGTAGGTAGGGAGAGTGTTTTTTTTCTTTCACTCTGCAAGTCCTTGTTTCCAGGGACCTGTAAGGACAGTGAGTGAATTGTCCTTGTGCTATATTGTGCTTAAAAAAAACATTTATTCTAGGGACAGAAAACTGTAGGTAGGGAGAGTGTCAGTTTATTTCACTCTGCAAGTCCTTGTTTCCAGGGACCTGGAAGGACAGTGACTGAATTGTCCTTGTGCTATATTGTGATTAAAAAAAACATTTATTCTAGGGACAGAAAACTGTAGGTAGGGAGAGTGTCAGTTTATTTCACTCTGCAAGTCCTTGTTTCCAGGGACCTGGAAGGACAGTGAGTGAATTGTCCTTGTGCTATATTGTGATTAAAAAAAACATTTATTCTAGGGACAGAAAACTGTAGGTAGGGAGAGTGTCAGTTTATTTCACTCTGCAAGTCCTTGTTTCCAGGGACCTGGAAGGACAGTGACTGAATTGTCCTTGTGCTATATTGTGATTAAAAAAAACATTTATTCTAGGGACAGAAAACTGTAGGTAGGGAGAGTGTCAGTTTATTTCACTCTGCAAGTCCTTGTTTCCAGGGACCTGGAAGGACAGTGACTGAATTGTCCTTGTGCTATATTGTGATTAAAAAAAACATTTATTCTAGGGACAGAAAACTGTAGGTAGGGAGAGTGTCAGTTTATTTCACTCTGCAAGTCCTTGTTTCCAGGGACCTGGAAGGACAGTGACTGAATTGTCCTTGTGCTATATTGTGATTAAAAAAAACATTTATTCTAGGGACAGAAAACTGTAGGTAGGGAGAGTGTCAGTTTATTTCACTCTGCAAGTCCTTGTTTCCAGGGACCTGGAAGGACAGTGAGTGAATTGTCCTTGTGTTATATTGTGATTAAAAAAAACATTTTTTCTAGGGACAGAAAACTGTAGGTAGGGAGAGTGTTTTTTTTCTTTCACTCTGCAAGTCCTTGTTTCCAGGGACCTGTAAGGACAGTGAGTGAATTGTCCTTGTGCTATATTGTGCTTAAAAAAAACATTTATTCTAGGGACAGAAAACTGTAGGTAGGGAGAGTGTCAGTTTATTTCACTCTGCAAGTCCTTGTTTCCAGGGACCTGGAAGGACAGTGAGTGAATTGTCCTTGTGTTATATTGTGATTAAAAAAAACATTTTTTCTAGGGACAGAAAACTGTAGGTAGGGAGAGTGTTTTTTTTCTTTCACTCTGCAAGTCCTTGTTTCCAGGGACCTGTAAGGACAGTGAGTGAATTGTCCTTGTGCTATATTGTGCTTAAAAAAAACATTTATTCTAGGGACAGAAAACTGTAGGTAGGGAGAGTGTCAGTTTATTTCACTCTGCAAGTCCTTGTTTCCAGGGACCTGGAAGGACAGTGAGTGAATTGTCCTTGTGTTATATTGTGATTAAAAAAAACATTTTTTCTAGGGACAGAAAACTGTAGGTAGGGAGAGTGTTTTTTTTCTTTCACTCTGCAAGTCCTTGTTTCCAGGGACCTGTAAGGACAGTGAGTGAATTGTCCTTGTGCTATATTGTGCTTAAAAAAAACATTTATTCTAGGGACAGAAAACTGTAGGTAGGGAGAGTGTCAGTTTATTTCACTCTGCAAGTCCTTGTTTCCAGGGACCTGGAAGGACAGTGAGTGAATTGTCCTTGTGTTATATTGTGATTAAAAAAAACATTTTTTCTAGGGACAGAAAACTGTAGGTAGGGAGAGTGTTTTTTTTCTTTCACTCTGCAAGTCCTTGTTTCCAGGGACCTGTAAGGACAGTGAGTGAATTGTCCTTGTGCTATATTGTGCTTAAAAAAAACATTTATTCTAGGGACAGAAAACTGTAGGTAGGGAGAGTGTCAGTTTATTTCACTCTGCAAGTCCTTGTTTCCAGGGACCTGGAAGGACAGTGACTGAATTGTCCTTGTGCTATATTGTGATTAAAAAAAACATTTATTCTAGGGACAGAAAACTGTAGGTAGGGAGAGTGTCAGTTTATTTCACTCTGCAAGTCCTTGTTTCAAGGGACAGAGAAGGACACCTGAAGGTAGCCCTTATTGCTTTTTTCCCATCTCCCTGCAGGCCATCTATTAGAATGTCTGGAAGGCAAACAAGGAGAGGCAGACAGTCAGGAGGCAATAAAAGAGGGCAAGCAGGCTCTGTGTCTGGGGGCAACAGTGCTGGTCGTGGACGCGGTGCATTGTCATCAGCACATGGCCATGGGACACGCTTGTCCTTCTTTTCGGCAGCTGGACATGTTGAGCCACATCATGCCGAAGACTTGGTAGAGTGGATGACCAAGCCCTCCTCCTCCTCCTCATCCTCTCTCACCCAGGCTCAGGGTACTGGAAAAGCAGCTGCCAAAGCGTCGTCTTCCCTGGTATCAATGTCAGACAAATCATCAGTCACTCCTTCCCTAGACCCACCATGTCCTCCTCCTGAGGAGTCCCCCGAACTGTTTCAGCACAGTGTTGGGTACATGCTCCAGGAGGATGCCCAGCGTTTCGAAGGGTCTGATGATGAAACCCAGCTAGAGGAAGGCAGTAGCGTGAGAGCAGACAGAGGGGATGCTCAAGAAGGACACCAATCTGGCAGTCATGTTCCAGCAGCTGCAGCATACTGCCAGATTGGCTCCAGTGATGAGGAGGGAGGGGATGATGAGGTCACTGACTCCACGTGGGTGCCTAATAGGAGAGAGGAGGAGGAGGAGGATGAGGAGGAGGCACATCTCCAACGAGGCAGGATGCCCTTTGGTGGCCAGCGTAAGGGCAGTACACCGACGGAATCACACCGCAGAGCTCCGCCTGTGCAGGGCGCTGCCTCTGCCCGTCATTCAAAAAGTTCTTTGGTGTGGGCCTTTTTTGAGGCTAGTGCATCAGATCGCACAGCTGCTGTTTGCAACATATGTCTCAAGCGTATATCGCGTGGCCAAAACATCAGCCGCTTGGGTACCACATGCCTGACCAGACATATGTTGACCTGCCATGCAGCTCGTTGGCAAGCCTACCTCAAAGACCCACACCAAAGAACAAAGCGGACCTCTCCTTGCACCGCATCAGCTGGGATCTCCAACCCCACTATAACTTCAGTCCTCTCTGAAACATGCACTGAGAGGAATGAAGGTGTAGAATTAGGTGTGTCACAGCCAAGTACTTGCGCCCACTCTGCTAGCAGTACATCGACGTCCGATTCTAGCAGGCAAATTTCCCTGCCCCAGCTGCTGGACCGTCGAAAGAAGTTCACTCCCAGCCATCCACATGCCCAGCGGTTGAATGCTAGCTTGGCTAAATTGCTAGCGCTTCAACTGCTGCCTTTTCAGTTGGTAGACTCGGCCCCCTTCCGTGAGTTTGTGCAATGTGCAGTTCCTCAGTGGCAGGTTCCCAAACGCCACTTTTTCTCACGGAAGGCTATTCCGGCTCTCTACCGGCATGTGGAAGGCAATGTCTTGGCCTCGCTGGACAGGGCGGTCAGCGGTAAGGTGCATATTACCGCTGACTCATGGTCCAGCAGGCATGGACAGGGACGTTACCTTTCTTTCACGGCCCATTGGGTCACTCTTTTGGCAGCTGGGAAGGATTCAGGACAAGGTGCAGTAGTGTTGGAGGTTGTCCCACCGCCACGCCTCCAAAATGCTACTACTGGTTGTGACACACCTCTCTCCTCCACCCCCTCCTCTTCTTCTTCCTCCATGGCCTCTTCCTGTGGTTTGTCCTATGAACCAGCGGTGCTCCGTAGCCGTTCACGGGGCTACGCAAGTACGCAGGCAAAAAGATGCCATGCCGTGCTTGCGCTGGTGTGTTTGGGGGACAGAAGCCACACTGGGGCAGAGGTCCTGTCTGCTCTGCAGGGCCAGGCCGAGAGGTGGTTGACGCCACGCCAGCTTAAGCCAGGAATGGTGGTTTGCGACAATGGCACCAACCTCCTCTCCGCCCTCCGACAGGGACAACTGACCCATGTGCCCTGTGTGGCTCACGTCCTTAACCTGGTGGTGCAGCGCTTCTTGGGCAGGTACCCGGGCTTACAGGATGTCCTGAGGCAGGCCAGGAAAGTCTGTGTGCATTTCCGCAGATCTTATAATGCCAGTGCTCGCCTGGCTGAGCTGCAAAAGGAGTTGAACCTGCCCAAGAACCGCCTTATATGTGACATGCCCACCAGGTGGAACTCAACGTTGGCCATGCTGCAGCGGCTGCACACGCAGCAGAGGGCCATCAATGAGTACCTGTGCGACTACGGCACCAGGACAGGGTCAGGGGAGCTTGGTTTTTTTTCTCCACGCCAGTGGGGCATGATCAGGGATGCATGCACTGTCCTGGCACCATTTGAGGAGGCCACGAGGATGGTGAGCAGTGACAGTGCATGCATCAGTGACACTGTACCTCTTGTCCACCTGTTGGAGCACACGCTGCGTGGAATAATGGACAGGGCACTTGAGGCAGAACAGAGGCAGGAAGAGGAGGACTTCCTTGCCTCTCAAGGCCCCCTTTACCCAGACAGTGTTCCTTCTGTCCCACCCATCGCACAGGAAGAGGAGGAGGAGGAGGAGGAGGAGGAGGAGGAGGAGGATTGTGTCAGCATGGAGGTGGAGGCTGGCACTCAGCATCATCAGCAGCAGTCTTTTAGGGATGATTTACAGTCCCAAGAAACCAGTGGACTTGTACGTGGCTGGGAGGAGGTGGCTGCGGATCATGTCGTCCTTAGTGACCCAGAGGACTCCGGAGCGAATGCCTCAGCAAACCTACGCTGCATGGCCTCCCTGATCCTGCAAAGTCTGCGGAAGGATCCTCGTATTCTTCGGATCAAGGAGAGGGACCATTACTGGCTGGCCACTCTCCTTGATCCACGGTACAAGGGTAAGGTTGCGGACCTTATGTTACCGTCGCAGAGGGAGCAGAGGATGAGACAACTCCGGGAGGCCTTGCAGAAAGGTCTGTGCAACGCGTTCCCAGAGACTGGGAGGTTGCAAACTCCTGGTCCTGGACAACGAGTTGCTGAGGCTTCGGCCAGTCAAAGAAGGAGCGGTGGGGAAGGTGGCCGTCTGACCGATGCGTTCAGACAATTCTTTAGTCCGCAGCCCCAAAGTATGATCGGTTCCAGCAACCATCGCCAGCGTCTGATAAACATGGTGCAGGAATATCTAGGGGCAAGGTCAGACTTGGACACCTTCCCCACCGAAAATCCTCTGGCTTACTGGGTCTTGAGGATGGATCACTGGCCAGAGCTTGCACAGTATGCAATTGAGCTACTGGCCTGTCCTGCATCCAGCGTTCTTTCGGAACGCACATTCAGTGCTGCTGGAGGATTTGTCACGGATCACAGGGTGCGCCTGTCCACCGACTCGGTTGATCGACTGACTTTCATCAAGATGAACCAGTCTTGGATCACCACCAGCTACCACACACCTGATGCTGATATAACAGACTAATTGATTTTAACATGTCACATCCCTTCAAGACTGATGCTGATGCTGAGTGCCTGTGCTGTTATGTTGACTGGCTATCCTCCTCCTCCGAGTCCTCAATGATACGATTGATGATGATAGCTTGTAAGATCATTTTTGTTTATGGGTGCCGCCACCAGTGCCTAACGCCCAATTTTTCAGCCCCTGTTTAACAGGGGCGTGTAATTACAATTTTTGAAGCAATACTTTGCAACAGGGCTCATTGCTGTGCTCCAAGTACAGTATCTGTGAGGAGTTGCAGTGTTGTGCCACCAGTGCCTAACGCCCAATTTTTCAGCCCCTGTTTAACAGGGGCGTGTAATTACAATTTTTGAAGCAATACTTTGCAACAGGGCTCATTGCTGTGCTCCAAGTACAGTATCTGTGAGGAGTTGCAGTGTTGTGCCACCAGTGCCTAAGGCCCAATTTTTCAGCCCCTGTTTAACAGGGGCGTGTCATTACAATTTTTGAAGCAATACTTTGCAACAGGGCTCATTGGTGTGCTCCAAGTACAGTATCTGTGAGGAGTTGCAGTGTTGTGCCACCAGTGCCTAAGGCCCAATTTTTCAGCCCCTGTTTAACAGGGGCGTGTCATTACAATTTTTGAAGCAATACTTTGCAACAGGGCTCATTGCTGTGCTCCAAGTACAGTTGCTGTGAGGGGTTGCAGTGTTGTGCCACCAGTGCCTAAGGCCCAATTTTTCAGCCCCTGTTCAACAGGGGCATGTAATTACAATTCTTGATCTAATAATTCACAGCAGGGCCCATTGCTGCACCCACCAAGAGTAACTGTCAGGGCTTACAGTGTTGTGGCACCAGCACCACCATCAAAGGCCCAATTTTTACTACCACTGTTCAACAATTATATGTAATTAAAATTCCTGATATAATAGTTGACAGCAGGGCGTTCCAGCACCAACCAAGAGTAACTGTGAGTGCTTACAGTGTTGTGCCAACACCAACAACTAAGGGGCCTATTTCTGCAGAGTATATACGGCAGGTCCCTACTTTCAAACATCCAACTTACAAACGACTCCTACTTGCAAACGCAAGAAGACAACAGGAAGTGAGAGGAAATCTACCACTAGGAAGGAAAATTCTCTCCTGTAAGAATAAATATGGGAGAAAGGTGTCTCCTCTGTACTGATGCTTTATCAGCAATCCTTGTTTCAAGAAAAACACCACATTTCAAAAACAGTTGTCATTGGGACGGAAAGTGAGGTGAAATGTTCTGAACAGGGGCACAGACAGCAAAACAAATGTTACAGGGGTGATAACCCTTACCTATGTTTTCCAAAAAGTTTAAAAATAGATTTTTGGTCTGGAGCTACACTTCAACAATGTACCTGTTCAAAATTACAAACAGACTCTACATAAGAACAAACCTACAGTCCCTGTCTTGTATGCACCGCCTGTATAGGGCTGTTCAGAGTATATAGGGCCTTTTTTATTTTATGTGCGGGGTTCCCCTTAATATCCATACAAGACCCAAAGGGGCTGGTAATGGGCTGGGGTAGGGGGGGGGGTCATGGGGTAGCTATGCCATTTTTCTTAAAGAATTTCATCCATATTACCGGGACCAGACATTACATTAAAGCCGCAAGCAGTTTTAAATGGCTTTTTTTTCCTTTAGAAGTGTCATTTTGTGCAGGGACAGTTCTAAACACGGGAAACACGTGGCACTTCACAGGCATACTTTAGACACCCCCCAGGTACGATATTTAAAGGAATATTTGACATTTTTTTTTTCACTTTATGCATCATTAAAATGACTGCTCCCGAAAAACGACCGTTTTTAAAACTTCTTTTTGCATTGATACATGTCCCCTGGTGCAGAACCCGGGTTCCCAAACCCTTTTTAGGACAATAACATGCATAATAGTTGTTATAATTAGCACTTTAGAATTCGAACGTTCGCATCCATTGTATTTAATAGGGTTCTAATGTTCGTTCGAACTTTCGGTCCGTTCGCGGGTTCTGGTGCGAACCGAACCCGGGGGTGTTCGGCTCATCACTACTGATCACCAATGTAAGGAACATTCTTCCCACTGATCACCAATGTAAGGAACATTCTTCTCACTGATCACCAATGTAAGGAGCATTCTTCCTACTGATCACCAATGTAAGGAACATTCTTCCCACTGATCACCAATGTAAGGGACATTCTTCCCACTGATCACCAATGTAAGGAGCATTCTTCCTACTGATCACCAATGTAAGGACTCATTCTTCCCACTGATCACCAATGTAAGGGACATTCTTCCCACTGATCACCAATGTAAGGAACATTCTTCTCACTGATCACCAATGTAAGGAGCATTCTTCCTACTGATCACCAATGTAAGGAACATTCTTCCCACTGATCACCAATGTAAGGAACATTCTTCCCACTGATCACCAATGTAAGGAGCATTCTTCTCACTGATCACCAATGTAATGAGCATTCTTCCCACTGATCACCAATGTAAGGAACATTCTTCTCACTGACCACCAATGTAAGGAACATTCTTCTCACTGACCACCAATGTAAGGGACATTCTTCCCACTGATCACCAATGTAAGGAACATTCTTCTCACTGATCACCAATGTAAGGGACATTCTCCCCACTGATCACCAATGTAAGGAACATTCTTCCCACTGATCACCAATGTAAGGAACATTCTTCTCACTGACCACCAATGTAAGGAACATTCTTCTCACTGATCACCAATGTAAGGGACATTCTCCCCACTGATCACCAATGTAAGGGACATTCTCCCCACTGATCACCAATGTAAGGAACATTCTTCTCACTGATCACCAATGTAAGGAACATTCTTCTCACTGATCACCAATGTAAGGAACATTCTTCTCACTGGTCACCATTATTCCCACTGGCCTCCAATGAATTAGTTTATGCTGAGGTTACTTAAAATCTGAAAAGTATTTTTGGGGTTCTTCTGGGGGAAAAAGTTGAGAAAGGCTTGTAAAAAATGTTGGAGAGATGTAGGGCATGCATTGATTTTCTTTTGTTCACTTCAGAACTGCCTCTCTCCCCCATACTAGTTAATAAGAAAGCAAAGGCAGCCTAAATCTACAGGCATCCACAATCTAAGATTAATTTATCTAGCCCTGTAAAGAAGAAATTGCTATGCATACCTTTTCTGAATCCAATCTGGTCCAGTCTCCAGTGGTGGAAGCTCTGCAGAAGAGACAGCCGTCAACCGCTGGGAAATGAATGGGAAGTGATGTCATTCATAGAGTTACTATGGGGTTTCCATTGTTGGCTGCATCCTCCACACCTGTCTCCAAAGCGAAGCCGCCGCTGACAGCTCAGCGCGGAACTGGACCGGATTGGCTTTAGAAAAGGTATGTATAGCGATTTCTTCTTTACAGGGCTAGATAGGTTAGTCTTAGATTGTGGATGTGCATGCCAGTAGATTTAGAGACTTTAGTATTAGGGTGAACTTCTACTTTAAGCAAGCTGATGCAGCTCAGAAGGGGATCAACTGCAAGGTGGTAGGAGGTCAACTGCAGATCAAATGCACTTGTCATCTAACTCTGAATGATTTTAGAAACATCTCAAACAGATGTCAAATACAAGCAGACTGAACCTTCATGCAAGCTGCATTTGTCTATCGACACAAATCCCATGTCCATGAGGAACTCACAGACACTGCAGGTCAAGGTTGATCTTAGAGAATAAATGATGGACAGCCTTCCCTTGCCAGAGCTGGAAGTGTCTCCTGCACACCTTCCCCATTGTGCTCCATAGGCCTCATTAAAACAAGAAAAAATATCCGCTTGCCTTTTCAAGAGAAGTACAGTAAAACCTTGGTTTGCAAGCATAATTCGTTCCAGAAACATGCTTGTAATCCAAAGCACTTGTATATCAAAGCATTTTTTTTACAGGGTATAAAAGAGAAGAGTGTAGCAATAAGTTGCTAAATGTTGTACCTTCATTAAATGTAACCATATTGCTACACTTAGAGGCTCCTCTCTTCTCTTTTATACTCAGTTGTGACATGACGCTACTCTTATATCAAGACATCGCTTGTATATCAAGGCAAAATTTATTAAAACATTTTGCTTGTCTTGCAAAACGCTCTCAAACCAAGTTACTCTCAAACCAAGGTTTTACTGTATAGCCAAACCATTTTTAGCTCTACTTCTCTTTTGGGTCACAGGAGTACATTTGTCAATGTTCTCCTGTGACACAGATTCATGTGATAGTGGACTTTTTCTCTCTATCAACTGACCGGGCCGAGCCATGCCAAGTTCGGGAAGGATCCTGACAATATTGTGGGCATCCATCCAGCTTTCAGGGCGTAGTTAGGGGTAAGAACCAGCCACGCCTGACCCCCTCCGCCCCACACCCCCAGCCAGTGTGTCAGTGTGGGACAGCTGTAGCATCCCCTGTCTGTCCCCTGCAGTGCTGCCAGCTTCCCCTCCTCTCCAGCTGGCTGCTGCAGGGGATGTTTCAGGATGGATGACTAAATGAACACAGTGAGTGATCTGTACCGATCACTACTGTGTTCATTCTTAACTGAAACATAGTAAACTATGTTTACTGTGCTTCAGTTTGTGAATGAACAGGAAGCCACGCAGCAAAGAGCACTTCCAATTAATTCACTGTCCAGTGCAGCTGAGGCTGCAGAGAAAGGGACTGGGGGACCTCTGTCCCCTTTCTCTCTGTTTAGACCCCTGATAATTAATCAAAGCCCCCCTATAGGGCTACTAAAAAATATTTTAGAAAACAAAAATAATATTGTAAAAAATTATAAAAAAAAAAAAATTGTTAAAAAAAATAAATAAAAACTACTGACAACGTCCACTGCCCTACTGACACCACTCTGCTGATATACACACATGTGTGTTTGTGCTCTAGGGCGCACACCCTAATGCAATAGGCTGCACACACCTATGTGTCTCAAAGAGATCACAGTTTATCCCCCGACAATGCTTTTTATGTTTCTTATTCCCCCTGGAGGCCAATATGCTGGCCCAAAATCATCAGGACTTTATTAATTCGTTAAAAGAGAAGTATGGGTTTCCTTTTTTTTTGCTTACATCTATTCTATGTGAGCTGCTGATATCTATAAACCCTCCCAGCCCTCTCAGAAGTGCCCCTATTTTGTTAAACTTGAGATAAATACCTGTGGGAGGTTCTACAGTCTTTCATACAGCATCATCCAGACAATGGTGTGAATATAGAGTCTGGATCCACCCCCTTTCCTGTCATTTTGCTTGATTGATGTCAGCTCTCCTCCCTCTGCTTGTTTCTGAGACTTCACAGAGCATAGCTGCTCCCCCCTCCCTCCTCCCCCTCCCTATCCATCAGCACAGACACGTCTCTTAGGGGAGGGGGGACAGAGGCAGGGGGTGTGTTGGTGTATTGGTGGAGATGTTCACACCCCCTGAGAACCTGAGAACTTTTCAAACTGAAAATGGACCGTTTTTGCTAGCAGAAGGAAAGTTCATGTGCACATGCTGTAAAAACTAAAAGAGGTAGGAAAAAAGGATTAGCTGATATGTGACTAATGTGATATGTACTGGTTATTTAACCCATCCCATACTTCTCCTTTAACTATGGGAATTCGAAGCTTAGGTTTCTACCATCTATCCAAGAAAATGGGGATTTAAAATGCTTGTAGGAATTCTAAACAGCGTTAACAACCCAAAGCTACAGGCAGACATAGTTACCCCTAGTGTTTTCTTATGATTTTTAAAGTGTATAGACGTGCAAACACATCAGTGTAAACCACCCTCCCTATGTTCCAAAAGTGTGTCAAGTGCAAGAACCGGACAGAAAAAGTGGCAACGCTCCCAGATCCTGACAATGAGAAACTGTATTTGTAATTTTTGTACGTCATGTCATTAAATGAATTTCACCAGGTATAAAAACAAATTTGCATAAAATTGTCATTTGTATTCACCACAAATAGTTGCCCATCCCTAAAATGCTACATATATAGCCAAAAGAATCTGAAATAATTATACATTAGGTGATTTATGGGATAAAGGTTATTAGTATCAGCAACATTTGTAAGTGAAATGTGAATGTGTGCAAGTCTGGTCTTATCGGTCCTATTTTTTTTTTTTTATTTGCACCACCTAGGTGACTCTACCCCTCAAAGAGAAAGTGGTATCTCAATATATACTGTATATTACACATCATACCACTTTTATATAATATTATTATTTTTTCCTGGGGTAAAGATCGAGTTAGGGGATGACTGAGAAGAAGAAGGCGTACTCTCACTACTGGCCTGAAGTCACAGCGTTCTGTAGTTGGTGCCGCCAATCTAATTTTGAATAAGGAACATAATGCAGAGTGACAGAGCTGACATAAAAAAGGAATATTTGCATCTAATAAAGGCTATAAAGCCTAAGTAAAATATTTAAATTGTTTTCATTAAATGTATTTCACAATATGTTTTTCCTAAATACAACATAGGATAGGACAGTGATATACTCGAGAAGAGAAAAGGGTGCATGGAAAATAAAAGGGGCTTTCTTGTTCATGGCAGAGATATCCAGTCCACTCGTGAACCTCATAATAATCAGCAGATAAAACTTATGCCACATACACACGGTCAGAATTTCCAATGGAGAAAGTCCGATGGGAGTTTTATATTGCATTTTCCGACCGTGACTATGCCCCGTCGGAATTTCCGATGGACTAAGCCCTGGTTCACACTGGTGCGTTTTGACATGCGATTTGGCATGTCAAATCGGCGGTATTTGCCGCAAATTGCCTTCAATGGCACGTCCTAATCGGTGCGACGCCACATCTGCGGCGCTGCACCGATTTAAAAAAGTAGTTTCTGTACTACTTTTTGCGATTTTGGCCCGCGATTTACATCTGTGCAGAAACCTGCACAGATGTCCCTGTAATCGCGGCCGAAATTGGGACTGACCAGCGGGAGTGAAATCGTGCAAGTTCAGCTGAACTCGCACGGCTTCACTCTCACAGTCCATGTGTGAACCTTGGCTTAGATAGAGAGCAGGTTCTCTATTTTTCCGTCGGAAATTCCGACAGAGTTTTGACCGGTCAAAAGTCCGGCCGTGTGTACGCGGCATTAGAAATTATACAGGATACATATTTTATGTTTTTGAGCCTACTCCTAATTTTTAAAGTGTATGTAAACCCCAACAATTCCATTCAAGTATGTATTGTTAAAAATCCCTTCTATTGCTCTCATAGTTGGTAAGATTGAATAAAGACACCAATCCATCTAGTTCCACCTGTGTGGGTGTGTGTATGTATGAGTCCACAGGAGAGGTTCCGTCCAGGCCTACTGACTTACAATCTCTGACAAACTATAAGCTGGGTCAGTCTATCATTAGGGGTTACCCTAACAGAGTACCATAGTGTGGCTCGAGCAATTGCTCTTGATTGACACACATCTTTACAGTATCGTTTGGTCTGCTACACCTGGATTCACGTTCCCTACCTACCAGTAGCCTGTGCATAGTTATATATATTTTTTTACTCAAATCACGCATGAATGTTTACCACGAATGTGTTTAGATATTACTGGCACCCTGTGATACACGGACTGCCAGGTAGGAATACCTAGGCTGGTTTCACTACCTAACACGGCCTTGTTCAATACTATGCTCCCGACGAAGCGTTTTGGAACGCGAAACTAGTCGAGCGAAAGCAAGATCTTTATCTTTGAATTTATTGGACCCATCAACAAAACCAGCCATCTCTCGTGCATACCGTCCAACTCCTCATTTTTGTTTGTTGGCTATACAATATTCTATTTTACCTTATATACTTTACATGTAAATGTAATTTTTGGGAGATGTGTCGAGTCTTGTAAATGGGACCCTCTATCAATTATAGATTACTGTTATATAATGTCAGTGTCCTATATTAATGTACTTTTTACCTAAATTCAATTATATTTTTCTACCAACAATAAAACCCTTAGAATTTTTACAATATTTATCTGTGTGCCGTTTAAAGTCCATCTTTAGTCTAAATATACATCTTTTCGTGTGTATGTATGTGTTTATCAGCCCTCAAACTTTGCACTCACCTGCTCGCATTTGGCGAGTTGAAATAACTGCGGGCAAGTATTTAGACTCAGCTCGGGTGGGGGGGTCCACTTGGCGCGGGCGGGCCGATTCGGCTCGGGCGGGGGGTTGGTTCAGCTCGGCTTGGGCAAGTAGGGGGGGGGAGGGAGAAGAGGTGAGGAGAATGGGAAGGGGAGCTGAAGTAATGCGAAGGCTCATCACACAGACAGAATGTAGGTGGTAACGTCCGTTGGGCCAATTATGGGCCCAGCAGGGCTTTCCCTTCATCAGAAAAGACAAACATATTCCACAGTCTCCAGATCTTGGAGTACTTTTTGTGTTTAAGTCTTGACGTTTATATCAAATCTTCCATTTTGTTGATTTCTTCCACTTTTTGAAGCCAACTGATAGTAGGGGAATGCGGGTTTTTCCAATTCAAGGGTATACAAGATTTGGCGGCATTTAACCACATGCCGACCAGCGCATGACGATATGCGTCGGCATAATGACTCAGCTGGGCAAATAGGGGTACAGGCACGTCCCCTTTATATCACGGCATTGTGGGGGCGCCCGCCGCGTTCTCCGTGCCCACAGGACTTGCGGACTTAGTGTCCGCCAGTGTCCCGCGATCGGGTCACGGAGAGGCAGAACGGGGGGATGCCTTTGTAAACAACGTATCTCCCTGTTCTGCCTAGTGACAGGACACTGATCGTCTGCTCCCTCTCATCGGGAGCAGTGATAAGTGTCGTGTCACTGCTAGCCCATCCCCCACACAGTTAGAATCACTCCCTAGGACACACTTAACCCCTTCAGCGCCCCCTAGTGTTAACCCCTTCCCTGCCAGTGTCATTTACACAGTAATCAGTGCATTTTTATAGCACTGATCGCTGTAAAAATGACAATGGTCCCAAAATAGTGGCAAAAGTGTCCGATGTCGCAGTCACGATAAAAATCGCAGATCGCCGCCATTACTAATAAAAAATAAATAAAAATTCTATAAAACTATCCCCTATACTGTAGATCAGTGATATGCAATTAGCGGACCTCCAGCTGTTGCAAAACTACAAGTCCCATCATGCCTCTGCCTCTGGGTGTCATGCTTGATGCTGTCAGAGTCTTGCTATGCCTCATGGGACTTGAAGTTCTGCAACAGCTGGAGGTCCGCTAATTGCATATCCCTGCTGTAGATGCTATAACTTTTGCGTAAACCAATCAATATACGCTTATTGCGTTTTTTTTTTACCAAAAATATGTAGAAGAGTACATATCGGCCTAAACTGTGGAAAAAAATAGTTTTTTTTATATATTTTGGGGGGATATTTATTATAGCAAAAAGTAAATGAATTAATTTTAGCTCTTTTTTTGTTTATAGCGCAGAGGTGATCAAATACCACCAAAAGAAAGCTCTGTTTGTGGGGAAAAAAGGGACGTCAATTTTGTTTGGGTGTAACATCGCATGACCGCGCATTTGTCAGTTAAAGTGACGCAGTGACGAATCGCAAAAAGTGCTCTGGTCAGGAAGGAGGTAAATTCTTCCGGGGCTGAAGTGGGTAAAAGGTGACGTATTATGGAGTTTTTATAGACGACACATACAATAAGAAAAAAGCCGGGTCGGCAGGGATCTCAAAATCAGTGAACTCCTTTCCAATAGTGTTCAATTTTAGGGCAAGACCAAAAAATGTGAAGTAGCATTCCCTTTCCCTCCTGGAACCTCCAGCAGCGATCTGTGGTGATAGGGTAGATTTTATGTAAGAGGTATGGAGCATGGTACCACCTCGTTAGAATTTTGAAGTTGGTTTCCTGGGTTTTCGTGCAAATGGACGATTTAGGAGCAAACCTAATAATGTTTAGTTTTTGCTTTATCGTGAAAGTTTGCCGTAGATCTGTTTCCCAGTGCAGGGCAGATCTGGTTGTTCAATAAGAGAGATCAGTAAGTTGTAGGTTTTGGAGAGGACTCTTGGTAGGGTACCTTCCTTAAAGCAATTCACCTCAAAAGTGGTCATATTGCGGCTAAAGCCTCTAGGGTTTGGTAGAGAAAGTAGATAGTGGTGTAACTGCAGAGTGGTCCAGAAGCTAAGATGAAAGAGGCCTGTAGCTGCCATTAAAGATGCAATGGAAAGCCATCTGCCATCCGACAGAAAGCGGGATGCTTGGTGATGACCAGTTTGATGTAGGTTCATGTCCGATCTTGTAAGCCTGGTAGAAATTGGGGGTTTCCCAATACTGGGAATAGGGGAGAATCTCGCGTGAATAGGGAAGCTTGTAAGAAGAGGTGCGAACAGACACATAAGGTGGTCCCTATCAAGGGGTGTAGCTTTAACATACATGGTAGATCATTATAACACCAAGAGGATCCCAGATTTAAGCTTGCTCAATTTGCGCCCAAAGTTTGGTTGCATAATGGCGACGCCAGTCAATCAATCTGCCGAGATGAGTAGCTTGATGGTATTTCATTACATCAGAGACTACAAGGCCCTCATACTGTTTGGGTAGTGAGAGTTGATTATGGGGAATACTAGGGCATTTATGTGCCCAGATAAACTTGAGAAAAAGGGAATGGACTTGTTTAAAAAAAAAAAAAAAGGTATCACGATCGGTAGCGCTTGAAAGAGGTAAAGATATTTACATAGGATGCACATCTTAAAGAGGTTACACCTACCAAACCACGAGTGCAAACCCTGATGCCAAGTCTCTAGTAGGAAGCGGGTTTTGGCCAGCAGGGGAGGTAAATTTAATTCAAAAGTGTGGGACAAGTCGGCAGAAATCGACGTCGCTAGGTATTTCAGGGCCGTGCCCATCTATCGGAACCCAAAATTCGATTTCAGGCTCTGGAGAAGGGGTGGGGGGATCTCAACTCCCAGGGCTTCTGACTTACCAAAATTGATTTTCAGATTAGAGATTAGGCCGTATACGCTAATTTCATGGAGGAGGTTGGGGAGCGACACCACTGGATTGGTGAGGGAAAAGAGCATATCCTCAGCATAAGCCGATATTTTATGCTGTGATTTTCCAACAGTCAACCCCATGATGTCTGGGTTTTAACAGAACCAACAAGCGTGATGAATGAATATGTTTTCCATGTTTGATGGGTGACAACGCATGGTTGTAAAAATGTTTTTAATCAAATCTTTGTAACTAAATACATTTTGTAATTTTTTAAGTACTTTTTGTGTAATTATATGTCTATGCACCTGAAAAGTTCCTCATATCTTATCTCTGTCCTTAGCTCTCAATACCATGGGATGTTGGGGCTATAAGCATTGGTAATCTGGTCTTGTCCATATAACTTATTTGGTTTAGAGATACCAAACATGTCAAGCCTTAAAATTGTGTGCGCCCGTGAAATCGTGAAAAACTATGATGCACAAAAATCGCCATAGGCAATACTTTAAAAGCCTTTACAGGTTATCTGTTTAGACCTAGCCATGAAATATGGCCCTGGAATTCCGAAGGTTGCAGTGATATCTCAAGTGTGTGGCAGAATTTAAGTTTACATACACGAGTGTGCCTACACTGTGTTTGAATTAGGGTGTGTACAAAGGTGACAGGGGTGCTTTGAATTTTTTGAATTTGTATTTATTTTGTTAAAATTTACTTTTTTAACACTTTTTATTTGTTTCTTTTTCTTTATTTAGATTTGAAGCAGAACTAAACCAAGGCATGCCGTGAATGATTACTGTCACAGTTTAGCCTCGTACACACGATCGGATTTTCCGACAACAATTGTGCGATGGAAGGGTTTTGTCGGATAATCCGACCGTTTGTACGCTCCATCAGAAAATTGTTGTCGGAATTTCCGACAACAAATGTTTTATAGCATGCTTTCAGATTTTTCGACAACAAATGTGTCTTATCCGATCGTGTGTACACAAGTCCATCGGAAAAAAATCCAAACTACAAACACGCATGCTCCGAACCAATGCTAACCATAAGACAACATTAGCAGAAGTTGCCCAAAGGGTGGCGCTAAAGAGCTGAAAAAACAAGTAGTTTCGTGTATGAAATTCCACGGATTTGTCCGATGGAAATCCGATCGTGTGTATGAGGCTTTAGGCTGGCCCTACATTAAACAATTTTCTTATTCATATTCTTTTAGATTTACCTTCAACTAAATAATGCAAGGGCCGGCCCGATTGCATTCAAATTGAAAGTGTTTACGTTTGACCTCATATTATATAGTTTTGGTAAATCTAAAGAAAAATTGTACAAGAAAATCATATAATTTGGTAAATCTAAAGGAAAATTGTACAAGAAAGTCATATAATTTGTTAAATCTAAAGGAAAATTGTACAAGAAAATCATATAATTTGGTAAATCTAAAGGAAAATTGTACAAGAAAATCATATAATTTGGTAAATCTAAAGGAAAATTGTACAAGAAAATCGTACAATTTGGTAAATCTAAAGGAAAATTGTACAAGAAAATCATATCATTTGGTAAATCTAAAGGAAAATCATACAAGAAAATCATATCATTTGGTAAATCTAAAGGAAAATCGTATAAAGAAAATCATATCATTTGGTAAATCTAAAGGAAAATCGTACAAGAAAATCATATCATTTGGTAAATCTAAAGGAAAATTGTACAAGAAAATCATATCATTTGGTAAATCTAAAGGAAAATCATACAAGAAATTCATATCATTTGGTAAATCTAAAGGAAAATTGTACAAGAAAATCATGCAATTTGGTAAATCTAAAGGAAAATTGTACAAGAAAATCATATCATTTGGTAAATCTAAAGGAAAATTGTACAAGAAAATCATACACTTTGGTAAATCTAAAGGAAATTTGCACAAGAAAATCATACAATTTGGTAAGTCTGAAGGAAAATTGTACAAGAAAATCATACAATTTGGTAAATCTAAAGGAAAATTGTAC
The DNA here is from genome assembly GCA_029206835.1 of Rana muscosa. Classification (NCBI taxonomy): domain Eukaryota; kingdom Metazoa; phylum Chordata; class Amphibia; order Anura; family Ranidae; genus Rana; species Rana muscosa. The sequence goes on from CM055124.1 coordinate 298,534,552, forward strand.
AAGAAAATCATACAATTTGGTAAATCTAAAGGAAAATCATACAAGAAAATCATATAATTTGGTAAATCTAAAGGAAAATCGTATAAAGAAAATCATATCATTTGGTAAATCTAAAGGAAAATCGTACAAGAAAATCATATCATTTGGTAAATCTAAAGGAAAATCGTACAAGAAAATCATATCATTTGGTAAATCTAAAGGAAAATCATACAAGAAATTCATATCATTTGGTAAATCTAAAGGAAAATTGTACAAGAAAATCATACAATTTGGAAAATCTAAAGGAAAATTGTACAAGAAAATCATATCATTTGGTAAATCTAAAGGAAAATTGTACAAGAAAATCATACACTTTGGTAAATCTAAAGGAAATTTGCACAAGAAAATCATACAATTTGGTAAGTCTGAAGGAAAATTGTACAAGAAAATCATACAATTTGGTAAATCTAAAGGAAAATTGTACAAGAAAATCATATAATTTTGGTAAATCTAAAGGAAAATTGTACACGAAAATCATATCATTTGGTAAATCTAAAGGAAAATTGTACAAGAAAATCATATAATTTGGTAAATCTAAAGGAAAATTGTACAAGAAAATCAAATAATTTGGTAAATCTAAAGGAAAATTGTACAAGAAAATCATATCATTTGGTAAATCTAAAGGAAATTGTACAAGAAAATCATATAATTTGGTAAATCTAAAGGAAAATTGTACAAGAAAATCATATAATTTGGTAAATCTAAAGGAAAATTGTACAAGAAAATCATATAATTTGGTAAATCTAAAGGAAAATCATACAAGAAAATCATATCATTTAGTAAATCTAAAGGAAAATCGTATAAAGAAAATCATATCATTTGGTAAATCTAAAGGAAAATCGTACAAGAAAATCATACAATTTGGTAAATCTAAAGGAAAATCGTACAAGAAAATCATATCATTTGGTAAATCTAAAGGAAAATTGTACAAGAAAATCATACACTTTGGTAAATCTAAAGGAAATTTGCACAAGAAAATCATACAATTTGGTAAGTCTGAAGGAAAATTGTACAAGAAAATCATACAATTTGGTAAATCTAAAGGAAAATTGTACAAGAAAATCATATAATTTTGGTAAATCTAAAGGAAAATTGTACAAGAAAATCATATCATTTGGTAAATCTAAAGGAAAATTGTACAAGAAAATCATATAATTTGGTAAATCTAAAGGAAAATTGTACAAGAAAATCATATAATTTGGTAAATCTAAAGGAAAATTGTACACGAAAATCATATAATTTGGTAAATCTAAAGGAAAATTGTACACGAAAATCATATCATTTGGTAAATCTAAAGGAAAATTGTACAAGAAAATCATACAATTTGGTAAGTCTAAAGGAAAATTGTATAAAGAAAATCATATCATTTGGTAAATCTAAAGGAAAATTGTACAAGAAAATCATACACTTTGGTAAATCTAAAGGAAATTTGCACAAGAAAATCATACAATTTGGTAAGTCTGAAGGAAAATTGTACAAGAAAATCATACAATTTGGTAAATCTAAAGGAAAATTGTACAAGAAAATCATATAATTTTGGTAAATCTAAAGGAAAATTGTACACGAAAATCATATCATTTGGTAAATCTAAAGGAAAATTGTACAAGAAAATCATATCATTTGGTAAATCTAAAGGAAAATTGTACAAGAAAATCATATAATTTGGTAAATCTAAAGGAAAATTGTACACGAAAATCATATAATTTGGTAAATCTAAAGGAAAATTGTACACGAAAATCATATCATTTGGTAAATCTAAAGGAAAATTGTACAAGAAAATCATACAATTTGGTAAATCTAAAGGAAAATTGTACAAGAAAATCATATAATTTTGGTAAATCTAAAGGAAAATTGTACACGAAAATCATATCATTTGGTAAATCTAAAGGAAAATTGTACAAGAAAATCATATAATTTGGTAAATCTAAAGGAAAATTGTACAAGAAAATCATATCATTTGGTAAATCTAAAGGAAAATTGTACAAGAAAATCATATCATTTGGTAAATCTAAAGGAAATTGTACAAGAAAATCATATAATTTGGTAAATCTAAAGGAAAATTGTACAAGAAAATCATATAATTTGGTAAATCTAAAGGAAAATTGTACAAGAAAGTCATATAATTTGGTAAATCTAAAGGAAAATTGTGCAAGAAAATCATATAATTTGGTAAATCTAAAGGAAAATTGTACAAGAAAATCATATCATTTGGTAAATCTAAAGGAAAATTGTACAAGAAAATCATATCATTTGGTAAATCTAAAGGAAAATCATACAAGAAAATCATATCATTTGGTAAATCTAAAGGAAAATCGTATAAAGAAAATCATATCATTTGGTAAATCTAAAGGAAAATCGTACAAGAAAATCATATCATTTGGTAAATCTAAAGGAAAATCGTACAAGAAAATCATATCATTTGGTAAATCTAAAGGAAAATCATACAAGAAATTCATATCATTTGGTAAATCTAAAGGAAAATTGTACAAGAAAATCATACAATTTGGTAAATCTAAAGGAAAATTGTACAAGAAAATCATATCATTTGGTAAATCTAAAGGAAAATTGTACAAGAAAATCATACACTTTGGTAAATCTAAAGGAAATTTGCACAAGAAAATCATACAATTTGGTAAGTCTGAAGGAAAATTGTACAAGAAAATCATACAATTTGGTAAATCTAAAGGAAAATTGTACAAGAAAATCATATAATTTTGGTAAATCTAAAGGAAAATTGTACACGAAAATCATATCATTTGGTAAATCTAAAGGAAAATTGTACAAGAAAATCATATAATTTGGTAAATCTAAAGGAAAATTGTACAAGAAAATCAAATAATTTGGTAAATCTAAAGGAAAATTGTACAAGAAAAATCATATCATTTGGTAAATCTAAAGGAAATTGTACAAGAAAATCATATAATTTGGTAAATCTAAAGGAAAATTGTACAAGAAAATCATATAATTTGGTAAATCTAAAGGAAAATTGTACAAGAAAATCATATCATTTGGTAAATCTAAAGGAAAATCATACAAGAAAATCATATCATTTGGTAAATCTAAAGGAAAATCGTACAAGAAAATCATACAATTTGGTAAATCTAAAGGAAAATCGTACAAGAAAATCATATCATTTGGTAAATCTAAAGGAAAATTGTACAAGAAAATCATACACTTTGGTAAATCTAAAGGAAATTTGCACAAGAAAATCATACAATTTGGTAAGTCTGAAGGAAAATTGTACAAGAAAATCATACAATTTGGTAAATCTAAAGAAAAATTGTACAAGAAAATCATATAATTTTGGTAAATCTAAAGGAAAATTGTACACGAAAATCATATCATTTGGTAAATCTAAAGGAAAATTGTACAAGAAAATCATATCATTTGGTAAATCTAAAGGAAAATTGTACAAGAAAATCATATAATTTGGTAAATCTAAAGGAAAATTGTACAAGAAAATCATATCATTTTGCAAATCTAAAGGAAAATTGTACAAGAAAATCATATAATTTGGTAAATCTAAAGGAAAATTGTACAAGAAAATCATATCATTTTGTAAATCTAAAGGAAAAATTGTACAAGAAAATCATATCATTTGGTAAATCTAAAGGAAAATCATACAAGAAAATCATATCATTTGGTAAATCTAAAGGAAAATCGTATAAAGAAAATCATATCATTTGGTAAATCTAAAGGAAAATCGTACAAGAAAATCATATCATTTGGTAAATCTAAAGGAAAATCGTACAAGAAAATCATATCATTTGGTAAATCTAAAGGAAAATCGTACAAGAAAATCATATCATTTGGTAAATCTAAAGGAAAATCATACAAGAAATTCATATCATTTGGTAAATCTAAAGGAAAATTGTACAAGAAAATCATACAATTTGGTAAATCTAAAGGAAAATTGTACAAGAAAATCATATCATTTGGTAAATCTAAAGGAAAATTGTACAAGAAAATCATATCATTTGGTAAATCTAAAGGAAAATTGTACAAGAAAATCATACACTTTGGTAAATCTAAAGGAAATTTGCACAAGAAAATCATACAATTTGGTAAGTCTGAAGGAAAATTGTACAAGAAAATCATACAATTTGGTAAATCTAAAGGAAAATTGTACAAGAAAATCATATAATTTTGGTAAATCTAAAGGAAAATTGTACACGAAAATCATATCATTTGGTAAATCTAAAGGAAAATTGTACAAGAAAATCATATAATTTGGTAAATCTAAAGGAAAATTGTACAAGAAAATCATATAATTTGGTAAATCTAAAGGAAAATTGTACAAGAAAATCATATCATTTTGTAAATCTAAAGGAAAAATTGTACAAGAAAATCATATCATTTGGTAAATCTAAAGGAAAATTGTGCAAGAAAATCATATCATTTGGTAAATCTAAAGGAAATTTGTACAAGAAAATCATACAATTTGGTAAATCTAAAGGAAAATTGTACAAGAAAATCATATCATTTGGTAAATCTAAAGGAAATTTGTACAAGAAAATCATACAATTTGGTAAATCTAAAGGAAAATTGTACAAGAAAATCATATCATTTGGTAAATCTAAAGGAAATATGTACAAGAAAATCATATCATTTCGTAACTCTAAAGGAAAATTGTACAAGAAAATCATATCATTTGGTAAATCTAAAGGAAAATTGTACAAGAAAATCATATAATTTGGTAAATCTAAAGGAAAATTGTACAAGAAAATCATATCATTTTGTAAATCTAAAGGAAAATTGTACAAGAAAATCATACAATTTGGTAAATCTAAAGGAAAATTGTACAAGAAAATCATATGATTTGGTAAATCTAAAGGAAAATTGTACAAGAAAATCATATCATTTGGTAAATCTAAAGGTAAATTGTGCAAGAAAATCGTATAATTTGGTAAATCTAAAGGAAAATTGTACAAGAAAATCATATCATTTGGTAAATCTAAAGGAAAATTGTGCAAGAAAATCATATAATTTGGTAAATCTAAAGGAAAATTGTACAAGAAAATCATATAATTTGGTAAATCTAAAGGAAAATTGTACAAGAATATCGTTTAATGTATGGGCAACCTTACTTGTCGGCATGTGATTATGTATGTGTGCTTGTGTTGAAATATATTTTATTGTTGTTCTAAAGAGTATCTTGTTACACTTTGTTGTATGTATACAATGACAATAAAGTATATTATTATTATTTTTGTGCTCTTCACTGAATTGTCAAACTATCAAATGGCTGCTGTTATAACTGATCACTTGTGCAGCACCATGGCAAATGCAGATCAAACAGAAGCTAAGATGGCAGCTTTCTTTAGGATAAGAAGGTTAAGTTCTACTTTAAATGCTTCCTGCATGTGAGCGGGCAGGCAGCAACTTTACAACTTTTGTTTCGGAACTATAGCAATAGAACACAAACAAATAAACACTAATGGGATTCATGTGTGCTGTCTATAGCAGTTAAGAGAACCCATTAGAGTTATAGATGTTGGCATCACTGACCTATTTTTAAAACTGCAAGCTCCAAGGCTGTAATCTATAGTGTTATTTAACTGCTAGGTGGGTCATATCAGGTTTGAGGTCTGCTTCTTCAGAAACAGGTCAGCAATGGCAGCTCCTATATTTTTATAATGAAAGGTTAATTTTATTAGAAACTGGTCAACAAATTAGCCCCTGGTATGCAATCTATCTTCTTTCAGCTTCTTTTGTATACACTGAAACCTTGGTTTGAGAGTAACTTGGTTTGGGAGCGTTTTGCAAGACAAGCAAAATTTTTCAATACATTTTGACTTGATATACAAGTGATGTCTTGATATAATGCCGCGTACACACGACCGTTGATTCTTCTGCCTTGCCTACACACTATCATGAAAAAAAAATGCTCGAGCAAAGCGGTGACATACAACACGTACGACAACACGTTTGACGGCACTATAAAGGGGAAGTTCCATTCGGATGGCGCCGCCCTTTGGGTGGCTTTTGCTGATTTCTTGTTACCGCGTGTTAGTAAAAGTTTGGTGAGAGACGATTCACGCTTTTCAGTCTCCGTGCTTTTCAGTCCGTTACAGCGCGACGAATGTGCTATCTCCATTGCGAGCACTAGTTTTACCAAAACGAGCGCTCCCGTCTCAAAACTTGCTTCTGAGCATGCGTGTTTTTTTTCCCGTCGTTAAAGCGTACACACGACCGTTTTTCACGACGAGAAAAACGACGACATAAAAAAACGACGAGAAAAATAGAGCAGGTTCTAAATTTTTAATGCCCATTTTTCTCGTCGAGAAAAAGGCTCTGGAGCCTTTTTCACAACCAATTTAAAAAATGACATGTTTCTCGTCATGAAAAACGGTTGTGTGTACGCGGCATAAGAGTAGCATGTCATGTCACAACTAAGTATAAAATAGAAGAGAGGAGCCTCTAACTGTAGTAATATGGTTACATATAATGAAGGTACAACATTTAGCAAGTCACATGGTTGATGATTAAAAGAGGCACATCTCAGTATGCAGGCATCCGGGGTAAAGCTGTCCACATTGACTGTCCTCCTCCCCGCCATTAATGCTGTCCCTTCCACAAGCGGTTCAAGCCTCGCTTTTAGATCGCTCTACTGCAGGGTAGTCTTCCCAGTCACGATTACAGACTGACAGCGGTGAGAGCCGGCGGTGAGGAGGACGGTCTATGTGAATCGCTTTACCCCAGATACCTGCATACTTAGATGTGCCTCTTTTACTCATCAACCATGTGAGTTGCTAAATGTTGTACCTTCATTAAATGTAACCATATTGCTACACTTAGTGCCGGTTCACACTGGGGCAACACGACTTCCAGCGTGACTTTACAAGGCAACTTGGAGGCAACTTGGAGGCAACTTGGAGGCAACTTCAAGTTGCCTCCAATACAGGCGACTTTGCCAGTGGCCAATCAAACAATAATCAGCTCTGTGGGAGGGAGGGGTTTGCCTAAGAAAACTATTTTCTCTTCCTGTAAAGTTGCTTCAGTTAAGACACTGGTCAGACTTTGGAAGCGACTTCCATTGAAATCATTGAGTACAAGTCGCCTTGAAGTCGCCTTGAAGTAGTACAGGAACCTTTTCTGAAGTCGGAGCGACTTCAGTAGTGTACATTAAGACGGCTCTTTAACTTGAATGTAATTTGTCATGTCGCGCGACTTGGGGCGACTTGAGGCGACACAAGTCGGATCCCAAGTCGCGGTAGTGTGAACCGGCTCTTAGAGGCACCTCTCTTCTCTTATATACTCTGTAGCTCCTGCTGGATTTTGCTTCTAATCCCCTTGTGGAGGCTTCCATTTGTGGATGGACATTTTATGGTTACACAACCTGTCACATTGATATAATCTTTTTATATGGACTATAAACTGAAGGACTTATCAATAAATGGTTGTGGAACGAATCATTTGAGTTTCCATTATTTCTTATGGGAAAATTTGCTTTGATATACAAGTGCTTTGGATTACAAGCATGCTTCCGGAACGAATTATGCTCGCAATCCAAGGTTTTACTGTAGTAGTATTTACTTTACTTAGTAGTAGTGTTGGCACCTTTGTATCATTTAACCACGTTCCTCCGAATCATGTACCTTGTACGTCATTTGACTTCAAGTGGTTGTACCGGAGTGATGCCTCTAGCAAAAAAAAAAAAAAAGATTTTTACATGTAAACAAAAAGTGCCAGGAAAGCCCTGGTCTTCAAGTGGTTAAAACAAAAAGGTACAATTCTCTTCTAAAGATAGGCACTTAAGTGATCACTATTCACTAACTTAATAGTAATTCCAGAAGTCTAATTGAGAAGAAATACCGGCTGTAATTTTGGGTGGAGGGGAATACTTCCCAGGTTAACTTGGATTTTATTCTAGATTTTACCAGAACTACAGGGATGTTTCAGTGTATAAGTAATCAACTGTAATAATTTCCAGCCATTTCAGCGAATTTCCAGCTATGTAGGCTATGTCGCCAATCCTTGAACTGTGTTCTCCATAACCTTATACTAAAAAGACATGGGATAACTATCTGTGATCCACAATTGTCTATTTTTATTGAGGAAAAATAAACTTTATGGTCACGCCTAACTGATAGATTGCATTGTGTTCCCAAATCCTACTTATTTCTTATGTTTTTGGAATTCAGAAAATAATACTGCCTATCAGGGCCATCTTTAATATTGATTAGACCCTGGGCAAAAAAAAATTCTTACACCCCCCCAATGCAATTTTGCTCTCCACCTGCTCTGAGACATACAATAAATATCAGCTAGACTTCAAACCAGTTTACTGTATCAGATCAGGCGTGATTGTGATTGGTTGCCAGAGGTTACAGCATATCATTACCGCTTACTGACTGGTTGCTAGAGGTTACAGCACACATTACGGCTCACTATTTAGTTGCTAGAGGTTACAGCACATGATTCCTGCTTTTTGATTGGTTGCTAGAGATTACTGTACCGTAATAATGCTCACTGATTGGTTGCTAGAGGTTACAGCACATGATTTCTGCTTGTTGATTGCTTGCTAGAGATTACTGTACAGCAATACTGCTCACTGATTGGTTGCTAGAGGTTACAGCACATCATCTCCGTACCTAAATACCAGATTGCACGTCTACAAGTCATCCAAAACACAGCGGCCAGACTGGTAACGGGAAAAAAAACCTGGGAATCAATCGCATAGTCCCTGAGAAGCCTCCATTGGCTAGCCGTATAGGATCGGGTCACATTCAAGACCCTCTGCCTCACTCACAAATGCGCACAAGGAAACGCACCTCAATACTTATGCGAGAAAATAAAACACTACACCACTACTCGTGACCTCCGAAAAACCAACCAAAACCTCCTCTACATCCCCAAGACTCGCTACAAAGCTAAGGGAGAACAAAGGTTTGCTGTCCAAGGACCAAAGCTATGGAATGCACTACCCACGAACATCCGCAAGAAAGAAAACCATCGGGCCTTCAGGAAAAAATGAAAGACCCACCTCTTCTGAAGGATCTCAACGACACTGGATGCCAAGCGCCTTGAGGCGATTTAGTTCGCATTTGCAGCGCTATACAAGTTACTCACTCACTGCAGAGGGGCATGACATACATATGAATACTGCCTTTGTTTACATATCAATGCCGCCGGCCGCCGCTATTTACATATGAATGCTGCCGTTATCTGTCATCTGTACACAGCAATAGGGCAGAGCTGGGCAGCATTAGTAGCAGCACTTTACACTGAGATATCGGGACACAGCACAGGACTAAAACTTCAAGGGACAAGGGAATTTAAACTAGGATAGTTGGCAAGTATGAGACCGAAGTGAATGTACAATGTATATGTAAAGCGCTGCGTAAACGGCAGCGCTATATAAGTACCTAAATAATACTAATAATGAGGCAGCTGCTTTGGGCCCCACAACAATGACAGGGCCCAGGGCAGCTGCCCCTTTTGCCCTGCCTTAAAGACGGCCTTGCTGCCTATAACATCAGTGGGCAATAAAATGAGCAGCCAGCATCCAAGCACTGGAAGATGTCCAGCTTTAAAATGCTCACACATATTTCAGAGGATTCCCAGTCCAGATGAAAATATAAATCTTATGTCAGTGGAGCACTTTTGGACACTGTTGGTTGAGGCTCCACTGGGACAGTAGCAAATAGGCCTTGAACCTAAATATAAATGGTCACCAAATGTAACCATGTTTGTGTAGAGAGACTTGGCCCAGAAATATTCCTGAGGGTTGCCAGATCATGCCTACGTGTCCAACCACCCTCTAGTGTTTGTGGCGCACAAGCATTCATGTTTATGTTTGCAACCGGGGAGCAGGAAAGCACATGTAGACACTTGAGCACCATGATTCCTGAATCTGAATACTCATCTCTGTCTATGTTTTTACATATCTTATGTAGCGCCCCCCCCCCCCAATATTTGGGGGCGCTATGTGGAAATTTAGGGGTAGTCTGAGCCGGTAGTTGGGCTCAGACCAATTAATGATTTAATATTGCTCTGCTCTGGGTGTGATACTGCCTATCAGTAGAGTTCTCCTTTGCCTGTAGGTGACACTGTCACCGCCGGCATAGGTTGATCTGCAAGGGGGTATCACAGCACCTCGGGTGTCCTCTCTCGGCAGCCGTGCAGTGGGCGTGGTCTACCCGCTGTGCATGCTGGGAGAGGGTACATAAGGGACAGACAGCCATTTGGCGTGAGGTGATTCCAGGGGGACCCCAGGGCGCAAGGGGGGACCTCTGGTCCAGTGAGTGTGCTTCGTGTCCCGCATGGCAGGAGGTGCGCGAGTGTGTTTAGGCCTCGGGCACCTTTAGCCCGAGGCCCTGTTGCTGCATCGTGGATCCAGCTCCGCTGACAGGGGCCTACGCTTCAGAGAGGGATCCCAGGCTGCCCGTTTGTAGGGGGCCCATCTTGAGGAAAGGAGTCCAGTGGAGGATCAGTCCCAGGAGATTAGCGACGGTACTGCTGTCTCGGGAAGAGGCCTGGAACTCGCCTAAAGAGGGATTCACCGTCTCTGATATCCGTGCTCTATCCCGGCTGCTAGGACCGCTCTTACAGGGACTATCCGGTTGAGCAATGCGACGAGTATGGATACAGAACTTTAAGTGTTGCGTGCCTGAACCTTCCCCTACTTCTTTCAACTTTCTACTCTCGCTCTTCAAGTTGACTCAAAGAGAACAAAAAGAATAAAGCCTTGCTGATTAGGTTTTACTCATGTGTGGACATTGGCCTTATTCCTGGAGATTTTTGTTTGCCTAGACAACGAAGCTAAGGGATCCACTCTTATGCCCCGTACACACGATCGTTTTTCATGCCGTTAAAACTGCCATTTTAAAAAATGGCCCTGAAAAATGATCGTGTGTATGCTCCAGAGCATTTTTAACGACGTGAAAAACGGCCATTAAAAATTCCGGACATGCTCTCTTTTTTCACGTCGTTTTTCATGTCGTTTTTTTTAACGACGTGAAAAACGATAGTGTGTATGCTTTCACGACGTGAAAAAAACGCGCATGCTCAGAAGCAACTATGAGACGGGAGCGCTCGTTTTGGTGAAGCTAATGTTGGAAATGGAGATGGCACATTCGTCACGGTGGAATTAATAGCATAGTTTTAATGCTGCGCATTCCGTTCTTCTTTTGATAATGCTTTAAAATTACCCTCTTTTGATAATGACATTGAGAGTTATGCCAAACTTGTTTCTAAAGTAATTCCAAATTGCTCTAATGATTATAAAATATTATTTATAAGCCGCACCTCCCTCCTAAATAATACTAATAATAATAAAATAATGTAATTCTCCTTTTTTCTTTAAATTTTATTTTACTATTGTTTTTTTTTTGTGGCCTTTTTTTTATTATTTTGGCTTAAATTATTCTTGTGTAAAGTTACCACAACAACCTTCCAAATGTGTCTCATTTGGCCTCAGGGAGGTTTGTGTCCCCTGATAATATCAATAATATAATTTGAGATGTCCCTGCCTGCTCCCTAGCAAGCTCTCTTTTGAAATACAAATCACATAGTCAAGTATTTTAAGGGCACTAAAAAATTTTTTATTTCAGAACATTAACAAATTAAAGTGGAAGGCAGCACTGGAGAGCCTGCTTGCATTTGTGCATCCCTTTGACCCCACAACAACCATCCAAGATGTCCAAACCAAAATAGAGATTAGATACCCCCAAAAAAATGAGCCCAATCTTGTCTTGAGCTCCCAGAGGTCAGGAGCCACAGCAGATAAGTCCTATATGTCCCCAGTCTGTGGTACTACAGCAGGCATTATTTTCTCCTCTTCCTTGTAGCCTTCTCTCCAGCCTTCTCTGCAGCCTTGGTTGGTTTCTTCCTTGGAGGCTGGGGATCAGGAGGAGAGGTTGTGGCAGGAGGAGTAGTAGGAGGAGGAGGAGGAGGTGGAGGAGTAGGGACAACCTCCGTTATGTCCGTGTACCTAGTGAGTTCACCCAGCATGCCCTTATTGATGACTTTCAATAGCAGGGTCTCACTGAAATTTTTTTGCTGCAACTCCATTTGCCCTAGTTTGTGGGCGAGGACTGCGGCAAATCCCTCATCAACAGAGGGTGCCTCTCTGAGGGCCGCTGTTGCCTCTCTGAGGAAGGCCCTGGTTTCCTCCTCCACCTGCCTACCTCTCCTTGGCCCTCGTGGTTTAACTACCAGGGGAGGCATCTGGGCTCTTGTGCTGGGCCCAGCCTCCTCCTGGGTGCCACTGGGCCCAGCCTCCTCCTGGGTGCCACTGGGCCCTGCCTCCTCCTGGGTGCCACTGGGCCCTGCCTCCTCCTGATCCCCAACATCACCCTCTTCCTGGCTCTGCTCTGGCTGTAAAAAAAGAAAGGGACATTATTTATTTTGCCACATCATCATTCACAGACATTGTTCACCTCTAGACATTGTTGAAATCAATGCCAAAAGTTATGTCATTTTCATTGATTCCGCATCCTGGTTTTGTTGTCTTGGACACATAAAATTAGGCCACTACTGTATCTTGCTCTTCACAAACTTTATTGGTAGAAGTGTACATACCTTTAACAATACTAACATCTATTTAAATTCTACAATTTTGTACGATATAAATATAGATATCAATACTTTACCTGGCTCCATATCTCCAAATCTGCCTCCTCAAGGCCCTGATCTTGATCCTCAGAGGAAGCCAGAGCAGGGTTGACAGGAAGGCTGGAGGACTGGCTGCAGGGAAGGCTGGAGGGTTGGGTACAAGGAAGGCTGGATTGACCTCTGGGGGGAAGGGTGGAGAGAGATTCCCGCACTTCCAGCTGGTCATCCAGAAAAGCAAGCTTACTGTAGTACCACAGACTGGGTTTATAAACCTTATCTGCTGGTGCACCTGACCTCTGGGACCTCAGGACCATAGTCCTCTGGGTCCTGTATGTCCCTCTGATGGTCGCAATTTTGTTTTTGACATCTTGGAGAGTTGTTGTGGGTATCTTTGTTTGCACAAATGCAAGCAGGCTCTCCAGTGCTGCTTTCCTGGCGTCTTTATTTTTATTACCGCCACTTTTTGTTTGCCATAATATAGGGAGCTCTTGCCATTTGTCGATGAACTCCCCTATGAAGTCTGGGTTTTTAAAAGTATTCATGATATCTGTAAAAGCGAGAAACCAAAAAAAATATATATTTCAGGCAACATTCCTCAACTGTGCATTGTCTACATATTTTGAGCACACAAATCTCCTCGTCTTATGAACCTCAAAAAGTAAAATTGTTAGGTACCTTGGTCACGACGTTCGTTGCTAACTCTCTCTCCCGACAAATGAACGTATTTCCCAGACATGGATCTTCACTTGATATACACAGCGCATGCGTGAAACTCCGCACGCTTTCCCCGCCCCTGACGTTCGATATTGTACTTTCCCCGCCCCTTCTCGCTCGTAGTGCTGAACAAAACATGGCGGAGACACAGGTGGCTGAGATTACCTCTACAGAGGATGAAATTACAGAGGAGCCCAAATCAAGACCCAGGAGATATAAGGCATCCAACATGTCATTCGAGGAAATGGTGGAGATGGTCGCCATTTTAAAGAAGGAGGATTATGATGCCAAGCATGGTCCGTATAAAAGGCCTAATCTGGTCAAGTCCAGAATTATGGGCAAAGTGGTCAAAAGTCTTCACAAAAAATTCGGGGTGTGCAGAACGAAGGAACAGCTCAGAAAACGATGGTCAGATCTGAAGTTGCGGGAGGCCGACCAATATAAAAGAATCAAGAAAGTTATATTAAAAAGTAAGTAATTTTTTTTTAGTTTCCATGGTACATATTATTTTCTTGTATTCTGTCGTGTATTTTTAACTTTCATATAGTACACTGAAAGATACCATCTTTCAGGTTCGTCCGCACAGTAAACGGACGTATTAAACCTCTTTCTCCGTACAGTTCCTCAAACGATGTTTTAGGATCATCCAGTGTGAACACCCATGTATTTTGGTTTATTTGGGGGAGTAAATTTGGGCCTCACTTATTTTTTGTGTGCTAATCCAAAGGACATTTGTTCGTTTGAAAAAACGATATGCATGGTAATGTTAAAGGGAGTGAATGCTCAGCAGCTGATGAAACATCTGAACGCAGTAGTACAAGTGTGGGCCTAAAGCCAAAAAGCTTGAGGGTGTCACACACAGGTGATCCAGTGTAGATACTTTGGGGTGTTACAATGTTTCAAATTTGTGTTCAAAATGTATATGCTCTGGTTTGGGCTATGTATCCAATCATTTGTCCCGGTTGGCACAGGGGGTAAAATTTAAAATGGAGCATGCTTCAAAAGAATGATTACAAAGTTTTTTTTCATGTTTCTTATTTTAGCAAAATTGAGTCGCTACTAATGAAACTATTCCTTTTATTTCAATCTCCCTAGGGATTCGAAAAGCTACCTCAGATGAGACGAGAATTGCAATACCTACAACAATACCCCCAGAACCCCAGGATGGAGAGGAATGTGATGTTGTGGAAGTGGAAAGTGGCACCACCACAGGTCAGAGAGAAACCAGACACATGCATGTTAAATAGATGTAGGCCTACATATTCTATCCTACATATTTCTTTTTACATTTAGGTGCAGTTCTGGCCGAAGACCCCAATAAGTTGACACATCACAGTGCCCAGATCCTGATCCAATACCTGATGGTCTGCTGTCGTGACCTCGAAAAAATTAAGGGAGACTTGCTAGAGATCAGGGCAAATACAAAGCGGGTGGAGGAAAGGCTCCAAAATATCATGGCTGTGCTTGGGCGTGTCTAATGTTTTTACACCAAATAACGTTTTACTTGCAGAGTTTTATAAGTTTTTTTGGTTATTTTACCCTTTAATGACTAGCACATGTTTAGCTTTTTCAAAATTTTGACAAATATAGTTTGTTTATGCATGGCTGGTCATGCGTTTTAATACACCCGAAATTAAGGGAACATCCACATTTCTAAGGAAGCTTCCCACCTAAAAAAAAAAATAAAGGTATTTTTACATAACAAATCATTGTGGCTTCATTATGTAAATGTGGTGCTGAGTGAACTAATCAATGTTTGGTGTTTACACTGACAATGAAGGCTAATTAAAAGATTGTTTAATCCACATGGCAAAACAAGTGCACTAGGTAAACCTACCAGAAACATCAAACATTATACAATAAAAAATACAAACCAATCTTTACTCAAGAAAAAGTTTTATTTTTTTGGTATAAAATTATTATAGATTGTCTGGCATTTCAATGGCCCCCCTACCCATAAAATAGTCCACATATTGGTTACGGACCTCACGTCCGGTTGGGGGGGGCCAAGCCAGGACGGCCAGGTTCCAGGGCCACCAAAGTTTCTGCATTGATTAAAGAGGCCTCAGGCCCACTCAAAGATATATAACTCGTTGAATGCACCCTTAGGAAATTATGCAGCACACAGCACGTCATAACCACATGGTTCCATTTGTATGGGGCAAGGTGGATGGAGGTAAGGAAGAGGCGAAATCGGCTGGCCATGATCCCAAACGCATTTTCCACCACCCTTCTGGCTCTGGCCAGCCGATAATTGAACACCCTCCTCTCAGGGGTGAGGGTGCGTTGCGGGAATGGCCTCATCAAATGGGGTCCCAGGCCAAACGCCTCATCCGCCACAAACACAAAAGGTAGTCTCTCCACATTCTGCTCCGCTGGTGGCAAGGCCAGCAGATCCAAAAGGAGCCGTTCTCCAAACTCCGTCTGGGCAAAAACTCATCCATCAGACATCCTGCCATTCTTGCCAACGTCCACATAGAGGAACTCGTAGGTGGCCGACACCACTGCCATCATCACGACGCTGTGGAACCCCTTATAATTATAATAAAAGGATCCCGAATGGGGTGGTGGGACGACCCGAACATGTTTGCCGTCGATGGCTCCTCCACAGTTCGGAAAGTTCCATCGCTGGGCAAACTCGGAAGCCACATTCTGCCATTCATGTGGCGAAGAAGGGAACTGTGGAATTAAAGAAATAACAAATTAATACTTGGAGCCAGAAACATTGAAAGCTGATTTCATACACACATTCATGGCCAACATTGGTAGAAACTGTTCAAAACATAAAAAATTGGAAGCAAGAAAAAAAAAAAAACATTATGGGGGGGGGGGGGGGGTTGAAGATGAGTTGGGAATATCACACATGAAGGCTGTAGCACTCTGTATTGAAGTTAACAAAAATGAAACATTCCTAGGCAAAATTTAGGGTGCGTTTTGGGTAAAGCACTACGATGGAACATAGAATAAAAAACATGGAAATGACTAGGCAAGGTAGGTATGGCCCCAGGATAGCATGCTGGAGAGGTTAGGTAAGCCAAATTTACAGGTAGGCCTCAAACCCCAAACTTTAAATAATAAAACATGGGGAGAAAGGGGACATTCCCTGCAGCTAAGAATCATGTGAATTAGGGACTGCAAATAAAGCAAATTAAAAATATCCAAAAATAAAAACCATACAATGTGAATTTTTGAAGAAGAACACTTACCTTAATATAGTCCTCCTGCAAAACTTGAAGGATGGCAGAACAAGTCTCTGGTATAATGATACCCAGAGCCTGGGGGGATATGCCTGTGGAGAACTTAAGGTCCTGCAGGCTTCTCCCAGTAGCCAGGTATCGCAACGTGGCGATGAGCCTCTGCTCAGCACTGATGGCTTCCCGCATAACGGTGTCCTGCCTGGTAATATAGGGGGACACCAAAGCCAACAGCTGCTGAAATACGGGGTCAGACATCCTGAGGAAATTCCTGAAATCATCAGGATTATTCTCCCTGATCTCCCGCAACAAAGGCATGTGACAGAATTGGTGCCGCTGGAGCAACCAATTCTTGGTCCATGAACTCCTCCTGACCCTGCTCATGGCATGGAGTCGGGATACAGCATGAACCCCTGCACCAACTACAGCACGAACTCTACGACGAGTACGTAGCCGCAACATGGCTAGATAACGGTCGGCTGAACAGAACGAACTAGAAGAACGCACGGAAGAACAGCAAGGCCTATGAAGAACAAGCTGAAAAACACGAACGTGCAGAGCAGGCCGCACTGAATAAACAGATACGAACTGACTACAAGCAGTGCTAAACAGATACGAACCCACAGGCGCAAACTGAACTCCCGAAAACGATCTTCAAAGCACGAAGACTGAAAAGCGCGAATCGTCTCTCACCAAACTTTTACTAACACGCGGTAACACGGAATTAGCAAAAGCGTCCCAAAGGGTGGCGTCATTCGAACGGAACTTCCCCTTTATAGTGCCGTCGTACGTGTTGAACGTCACTGCGCTTTGCTTGATCGTTTTTTTTTAATGATGGTGTGTACGCAAGGCAGGCTTGAGAGGAAACATGAAAAAAAATGAGGAGAAAAACGTTGGTTTAAAAAATGACATTAAAAACGATCGTGTGTACGGGGCATTAGAGGTAATTGCTGCAGACCCGAAACAAAAAACAGCAGCCCGACCTCAGAGAGAGGGGTAAGTGCTACACTTAACTACCATGTGCCCTTTTTTTTTTATCAATTATTTTATTATACATATAGAAATACTAAACATTTTACATTTGCAGATCCGATCATCCATAATAAACCAGCTCTTCACTAAAGTTACACAACTCTTGCACTGTCAAGGATATGCATGCTTTATGTTCCATCAGCTATATAGTATGCTCTATTTTATTGGTAGGGTCATAGATACTGGTAGGTCAACTTGTAGCTACCTTGTAGTTGCCTAAAGTGGCCAAACCTCCAGCTAGTGGCCTACAGTAACACGAGTCACCCATGGGCTGGGTTGTTAGGTCAGCTACTAGCCCCGGTGCTCATTGAAGACCATCATGTGAGTGAGCCATGCAAAGATGGCGAGTTCATAACCTTCTCACTCTATCCCCCTGATCTGCTTCTATACTGACCCCTTTTCACACCTGGTGCACATACTCTTGCAGGCACCTGCATATTCCATGGTTCAGAGTAGGACTTTGAGGTTAGTCCGTATGTCCAGGGCCCATGCAAAATGGGGGCCAAAACCACCTGGTGCCTTACACAATTTAAGGGGTCGTCAACCACTGCCAAGAGTATAAACCTCATTCCAGCTAGTCATCACCACCTAGATTGATAAAGTTTGCACTTAACATTTCAACAGACACTCCATCAGTATTGGCTGTGCAACATAAATTACATCTTCAGCCTGGCACATTATACATTGCTCGCCATTTATTTGGCTGTGCATCCCACCTCTTAGAGGCACAAATCTCTCCCTGTCTGGCACATATAGTCAGTAACAAGGCATTGCAGTGGCTTTTTAAAACTTTTCTAACAATTATTAAAAAGTTCACAATTCTTTGCACATAGAGTACATTACAGTTTCAAACAGTGGTCCATATATGATGGTAACACTGCCAGAATATGGTTAAAGCGGAGGTTCACCCTCCCCCCCTCCGGTGTCACATTTGGCACCTTTCAGGGGGGAGGGGGTGCAGATACCTGTATAAAACAGGTATTTGCACCACTTCCGGGAGCAGACTCCCGCAGGAGTCCCACCCCTTCGCGTCACCCCCCCCCCCGTTGTGTTCATGGAAACACTCGGCTCCCAGGACACAACGGGAACCAGTGAGGATGGCGCAGCGCGACTCGCTCATGCGCCGTAGGGAAACGGGCAGTGAAGCCGCAGCGCTTCACTTCCCGATTCCCTCACCGAGGATGGCGGCGGGGGAAGCCGAGAGCCGAGCGTTAGCTCGGCTTCGGCTGCCGACATCGCGGGTGACCTGGACAGGTAAGTGTCCTTTTTTTAAAGTCAGCAGCTGCAGTATTTGTAGCTGCTGGCTTTTAAAAAAAAAAAATTCCGGTGAACCTCCGCTTTAAGATGAATTGTAAAAGTCACACCAACACTATGCAGGAAGAGGTTGCTGGAAGTGCTCACCTTACAGTGCTACAAAGGCTTCTAATTTTGGCCATCTTCAGGCCCTAGTGCTTCTAGCCCTCAAGGCGAAAAGTTTCCCTTCTGGACCACTACATGGCTGCTCTCTTTGCAGGCATAGACTTGGACCCATGAACAGCTCATCCCCAACCTTAGGAGAAGGGCATTAGAGAAATATGCACCACATGAGCCAAGAGTTCTGTCTTAAATTGGAAACCCACTACACAAGTAAAGGGAAAGCCCCCTTTACAAACTGGATTTCTCCTATATTGTCCCAAGTGTGTCTATGAGCATGGCAGGGACATTCAATTGCGAGTTCCCCTGACTAGAACAAACAGTTCTTTACAGTATATTCTGTAAAGTTCTGCAATTAAGTTGTTACCATATTAATATGGGAAATAAACACAATAATCATGTGAAATTAACTTTGCCATTTAACTAAATTGAAATGAGGTTTCTGTCGTATACCGTAATCCCTATTGCAAAATTACAATTAAAGGTGACCTCTAGGGATGAGCTTTATGTTCGAGTCAAACATGAGTTTGACTCGAACATTGGCTGTTCGCCCGTTCAGCGAACAGCGTACAATTTGGGTGTTCGCGGCAAATTCGAAAAGCCGCGGAACACCCTTTAAAAAGTCTATGGGAGAAATCTAAAGTGCTAATTTTAAAGGTTAATATGCAAGTTATTGTCATAAAAAGTGTTTGGGGACCCGGGTCCTGCCCCAGGGGACATGTATCAATGAAGAAAAAAAAGTTTTAAAAATGGCAGTTTTTTCGGGAGCATTGATTTTAATAATGCTTAAAGTGAAACAATAAAAGTGAAATATTCCTTTAAATTTCGTACCTGGGGGGGGGTGTATAGTATGCCTGTAAAGTCGCGCTTGTTTCCCGTGTTTAGAATTGTCCCTGCACAAAATGTCATTCTAAAGGAAAAAAAGTCATTTAAAACTACTCGCGGCTATAAGGAATTGTCGGGTCCCCGGCAATACAGATCAAAGTCATTGAAAAAAACATCAGGGGTCCGCCCCACAGTCCATTACCAGGCCCTTTGGGTCTGGTATAAATATAAAGATGACCCCGAACCAAAAAAAAAAGCGTGCCCCCCCTAATTCCATATCAGGCCCTTCAGGTCTGGTATGGATATTAAGGGGAACCCAGCACCAAAATTAAAAAAATAATTGGCGTGGGGTCCCCCCAAATAATCCATACCAGACCCTTATCCGAGCATGCAACCTGGCAGGCCGCAGGAAAAGAGGGGGCGAGAGAGCGCCCCCCCTCCTGAACTGTACCAGGCCACATGCCCTCAACATGGGGGGGATGTCCCCATGTTGATAGGGACAAGGGCCTCATCCCCACAACCCTTGCCCGATGGTTGTGGGGGTCTGCGGGCGGGGGGCTTATCGGAATCTGGAAGCCCCCTTTACCAAAATGGGACCCTCAGATTCCGCCCCCCCTATGTGAATTGGTAACAGGGTACATTGGACTCCTACCATTTCACAAAGAAAGTGTAAAAAAATGTAAAAAACCATACAGACACAGTTGGGATAAGTCCTTTATTAAAAATAAAAAAATACAAAATCAGAAAACCATTCCAGCGATGTAATCCAGTCTGTCCAGCGTTGTTCTCTATGTCCCGCGGTGATCCGATGTCCAGCGATGCTGCAGTCTCAGTCTCCACTCCACACAAAACCCCCATGATGTAAGAGGGGGCGGGGTCACCCGTCATAGGGTAAGCCCCGGCTTTCCCCGGCAAGCAGAAAATACCCAATGATGTGACGTCACGGGGCGGGGTCACCCACCGACATCATAGAGTATTCCCCGGAAAGCGGGGAAAGCCGGGGCTTACCCTATGATGTGGACGGGAGACCCCGCCCCCTATTACGTCATGGGGGTTCAGGAGGGGGGCCGCTCTCTCTACCCTCCCTCTTTTCCTGCGGCCTGCCAGGTTGCGTGCTCGGATAAGGGTCTGGTATGAAACTTTGGGGGGACCCCACGCCATTTTTATTTTTATTTTGGTGCGGGGTTTCGTCTCCTCTTGCCTCCCGTAAGAACAATCAAGCGGCGGAACAGCTGCTATGATCATTCTTATGGTGTAGGAAATCGCCGGCTGAAAAAGCTGATATCTGAATTATGCCTGTAGCTGCACCCATCATTCAGATATCCCCGCACAAAGTCAAGGATGTCATATGACAGCCGGCGGACGGGAAGTGGTTAAAACGCTTTTTTTTTTTAACACAAAGTTAAGCATGGCTGGGTATGGTCGAGTATGACTGGGTATGGCTTGGTAGTTCAGAGTATTGCAAAGTATTGCAGAGTAGTGAAGAGCATGGCTGGGTATTTCAGGGTATTGCAGAGTATGGGCAGGGTATTGCAGAGTATGGGCAGGGTATTGCAGAGTATGGCAGAGTATGGCAGAGTATGGCAGGGTATGGCAGGGTATTGCAGAGTATGGGCAGGGTATTGCAGAGTATGGGCAGGGTATTGCAGAGTATGGCAGAGTATGGCACGGTATGGCAGGGTATTGCAGAGTATGGGCAGGGTATTGCAGGGTATGGCAGAGTATGGCAGGGTATGGCAGAGTATGGCAGGGTATGGCAGAGTATGGGCAGGGTATTGCAGAGTATGGGCAGGGTATTGCAGAGTATGGGCAGGGTATTGCAGAGTATGGGCAGGGTATTGAAGGGTATTGCAGAGTATGGGCAGGGTATTGAAGGGTATTGCAGAGTATGGGCAGGGTATTGAAGGGTATTGCAGAGTATGGGCAGGGTATTGAAGGGTATTGCAGAGTATGGGCAGGGTATTGAAGGGTATTGCAGAGTATGGGCAGGGTATTGCAGGGTATTGAAGGGTATTGCAGAGTATGGGCAGGGTATTGAAGGGTATTGCAGAGTATGGGCAGGGTATTGCAGGGTATTGCAGAGTATGGGCAGGGTATTGAAGGGTATTGCAGAGTATGGGCAGGGTATTGCAGGGTATTGAAGGGTATTGCAGAGTATGGGCAGGGTATTGAAGGGTATTGCAGAGTATGGGCAGGGTATTGCAGGGTATTGAAGGGTATTGCAGAGTATGGGCAGGGTATTGAAGGGTATTGCAGAGTATGGGCAGGATATTGCAGGGATGGCTGAGCAGGGATGGATGGATCTGTGACTGCAATTGTCACAGAGCAGCGCTGTGGGCACTACAGATCCAGCCCACAGCGCTGCTGCCATCCGCTCCCCCCCCCTCTCACAATGTACCGATCGGTACAGAGAGGGGAGAGAGGAAACCGGCGTCATCACATGACGCCAGTCTGTTTACAAGTGATCGCTCCATCATTTGACGGAGCGATCACGTGGTAAACGGCTGCGATTAGCGGCCATCTACCGTGATCCGTGATGCGCCGGGTCTTCTGGACCCGGCGGTCACGGACATTTCCGGGAGCGCGCCCCAGGGGGCGTGCGGGAGCAAGATTCTGGGAGGACATCCCTGGGACGTCCACCATGGATAACTCGACCACGCTGCAGCCGTCTTTCGGCCATGGCGTGGTCGGCAAGTGGATAGACTTTAACGGTGTTCGCGTGTTCGAACAAATTTTTTGCCTGTTCGTATGTTCTGGTGCGAACCTCATCCCTAGTGACCTCCACAGGGAAGACGAAAGCAGAATAAACAGTCAACACCCATAAGACTCTATCTGCCTCTCACACCCTGAGAGACAGAAGGTGATCCCCCCCATTTTATGGGATTCAGTCTGGCAAATGCAGGTAAGAACACAAGATACCGTAGGAGGAAAACCTGCCGTGAAATCAGTTATCATTGTTCTAATGGCAGTTTAAACATTAAAGGAAACTTCTGAGTGCCTCCGATGGGCAACAACTCACTTATCCGCTTTTCCACTTTTTGTAAATGATTCCCTATTACGACTACACCTGAATAAATCATAATTATTTAAAGAGAATATTTAAATCTGTTGCTTTCAAACCAACAGCATATGCTTTGCAGAACTCCTCACAAGGGCACATATGGATTAAATATTAGCTTACAAAGATGGTTTGAATTGACTAAATCAGTGATTAATTCATTTTTGCTGCTGATACCATATAAACAAAACAGAGTCTCTCAGTGAGGTCTGGGAAGAGATCTGAGAAACACTGGGCCACATCCCTCCAATGGTGATAATGCTTTCCAGTAAAAATACATTCAGTTGTATGGATTTGTGGCATATTCGGTTTTATTACCGTGGCTTTGTCATGGGAAAATTATGAGGCTTAGTAATAAAATCTTTTTTTTTTGTAGTAGAGTAGGGGAAAGTTAGAATGTAATTTTTTTATTTTTGTCACTGTCCGTGGTACAGATTTTCCCAAAATTTCTGTCTGGTAAAACGATTGTCACCGGGACAGAAAGGCCTCATTACAAGGACATAGTTACAGTATGCATATATCTGTGCAAAGAGTCATCTTTGCCCACACAGGATGCATCTGCCTGCAGGCAGCTTCATTAATGTCTATTGGGATGCAGAGGCTGCATAGAAATAGTCGCTGGCCCCAATTTGACAGCCATGTGGGTGCATGTCCCCGAACATACAGGGCCGGGGCTAACCCTAGGCAAACTAGGCAGCCACCTAGGGCGCCCGGCCACTGGTGTTCCTACTGCCTTTTCTCTGCAGCAAGCAACTAAGTCTCAGCATCAGCAGCTAGCCACCGCTCCGTTTGCATATAGTGTCATAGGCGCAGTAGCGGGAGAGGACTGTGTCTGTGTCCCGACTCCCGAATGAGTGGAAG
This sequence comes from Rana muscosa, assembly GCA_029206835.1. Lineage (NCBI taxonomy): Eukaryota > Metazoa > Chordata > Amphibia > Anura > Ranidae > Rana > Rana muscosa. Next base: position 298,558,246 of record CM055124.1, read on the forward strand.
CAAGCAAACATTCATTGATGGGCACTGGTGAGGCTGCATTGATGGGCGCTGGTGAGGCCACATTTGATGGGCGCTGGTGAGGCTGCATTGATGGGCGCTGGTGAGGCTGCATTGATGGGCACTGGTAGGCTGCATTGATGGGCACTGGTAGGCTGCATTGAAGGGTGCTGGGGAGGCTGCATTTGATGGGCGCTGGTGAGGCCACTTTTGATGGGCGCTGGTGAGGCTGCATTGATGGGCGCTGGTGAGGCTGCATTGATGGGCACTGGTAGGCTGCATTGATGGGTGCTGGGGAGGCTGCATTTGATGGGTACTGGTGAGGCTGCATTGATGGGCGCTGGTAGGCTGCATTGATGGGCGCTGGTGAGGCTGCATTTGATGGGCACTGGTGAGGCTGCATTGAAGGGTGCTGGGGAGGCTGCATTTGATGGGCACTGGTGAGGCTGCATTGATGGGCGCTAGTAAGCTGCATTGATGGGCGCTGGTGAGGCTGCATTTGATGGGTGCTGGTAAGGCTGCATTTGATGGGCACTGGTGAGGCTGCATTTGATGGGTGCTGGTGAGGCTGCATTGAAGGGTGCTGGTGAGGCTGCATTGATGGGCGCTGGTGAGGCCACATTTGATGGGCGCTGGTGAGGCTGCATTGATAGGTGCTGGTGAGGCTGCATTGATGGGCACTGGTAGGCTGCATTGATGGGTGCTGGGGAGGCTGCATTTGATGGGCACTGGTGAGGCTGCATTGATGGGCGCTGGTAGGCTGCATTGATGGGCGCTGGTGAGGCTGCATTTGATGGGCACTGATGAGGCTGCATTGATGGGTGCTGGGGAGGCTGCATTTGATGGGCACTGGTGAGGCTGCATTGATGGGCGCTGGTGAGGCTGCATTTGATGGGTGCTGGTAAGGCTGCATTTGATGGGCACTGGTGAGGCTGCATTTGATGGGTGCTGGTGGGCTGCATTTGATGGGCACTTCATTAAAAAGGTGGGGGTTACATGGGCAGGGAAAAGGGGGTAGCATCAGGGGTGGAGCCAATGGGGGGGCGGTAAAATGAGATTTTGCCAAGGGTGTCAAAAATCCTTGCACCAGCCCTGCGAACATAAACAGTGTGACCAATGTTAGAATATATCTCTCTAATAGGGACAAGCTTAGGTTTGATTCAAAGTTGGGTTGGGAGCAAACCCACAAGGCAGCTGTCACTTTGGCCAACTGCTACCTAATCAACTGCGGCCAGGGCATTAAACAAAAAAAACAAGAGAAGTTTCAAAAATAGGGGTTCCCTTAAGAGGACCAAGCGGTTTAACTTATGTCAGTTTATTGAATACAGTACAAAAATAGAAAACATGTCAGAATTAAAAATTAAAAAAGCACCTCCACCATTCATTGATTAAAAAAATTACAAAGTTTTCATTCGACCAAAATGTCATAAAACCAAAAATGCTTGAGTATGTTTCTATTTGTGTACTGTATTCAATAAATTGATATAAGGCAAACCGCTTGGAACCCCTTTTTTTCTCTAATGCAGACTATATATGGCTTGAAATCCAAACGAATTGTGAGCAAATAACCCTCTAGGATAGGGACTATGTAGGCACTATCCAAAAATGATCAAGTAATAATTAAAAAATAACATTTATTGATACATAAAAGATAAAAACACATGTCTGAGAGTACACATATTGCGGCACAAAGGATACAAACCAAATGGTACTAGTACATAGAAATATAGAACATGACACCTAACGCATTTCGAGGACTCTTCTTCAGAGGTGTCAAAAGATGGCATGGATTGCCGTTATTCAAGCACAAAAAGAGATGTGAGTACCGTATATACTCGAGTATAAGCCGACCCGAATATAAGCAGAGGGACCTAATTTTACCACAAAAAACTGGGAAAACTTATTGACTCGAGTATAAGCCTAGGGTGTCCATCTGCATGCCTCACTGTGCCTCACTTTGCCTCACTGTGTCCATGTGCCCATGCCTCACTGTGCCCATGCCTCACTGTGCCCATGCCTCACTGTGCTCATGCCTATACTGACATTTAACATGGGAGTCTATGGAAGGGCTGCCCCGCTTTGAAAAATAGGTGCTCTCCGGCCGTAGGTCCCCCAGACATCAAACTTTGCACACTTGTAGAGGAAGAGTGGGGCTACATGTGTGTTAAGTTTGGGGTCCAGGGGACCTACGGTTGGCCAGTACCGGTTCCCCAAATGTCCGGAAGATCAGGCGCTAAAAGGCATTTTCAGCACAAAAAAATGTGCTGAAAAACTCGGCTTATACTCGAGTATATACGGTAATACAAATACCGCTAAATGTTAAAACCAAGATTTGATATGCCGATGCGTCCACCAAGTGAATTGCCAAACTGCCTGTAGCGGCCTCACTCTCTCTCCATCTTTACCGGTTACACACCAACTCATGTCTAGGGGTTCCTGGGTTGTGAGAGTGAGATGCGCCACGGCCCATGTCCTCCCCATTGTAGTAGGGAGGTGAAGGCCACTTACTGATGTTTCCTCGGGCCGGTGTGTTCTGTGAATGCACTGAGTCTGTAATTGCAAGCTCACCAGCCTCCCCTTTGCTTCCAGTAACTGGAGTTCACACACCGGAGAAAGGTCCAACACTTGTTTATTTGACACTCCAATAAGCAAAGCACAATAAACAGTTCTTTTGCAGCAAACTGGTTGGGACCTATAACCTTGCCAACGGTGGGGCGAGCAGATCGAGGCACTTCCTAAAGTTTAAGTTCTATGCCACTGTACTATGACCAGCGGCGCCTAAGCCAATCCGGCTGTTACAGAACAGGAAAGATGGGGTCTCTTCCAGCAACCCCTATGAACAGCAATGGAGCCCTCTTCGATACGCTGTGGCCCCTATCAGGGGGATGTGTCCTCCCAAGAGAGTTCCCAGAGGCCCACTGTCACCGGGTTGGTGCTGCTCCGGGTCTCCAGTGGGTAACCTCTCTGGCCTCCTCACCTCAGATACGAGTCCCTCCGCTCAGGGACCCTCGGACAGTCCACCCTAGCGGGACCCAGTCGAAGGTACTGGGCCCCAGGCCTCCTCGATAGTACCTCACCCCAGGCTAAAGGTGCCTGGGATGGACGCCAACATGACTCCGGACCAGGCCATGGGCACCTGGACCAGACTCCTGGATCTCCAGCACCCAGGCCTAAGGGGCCTGGGTGCGGACCGCAACCCTCCTCCTCCGAGGACCTCCTTCTCCGCAAAAACCTCGTGGTAAGGGCGTCTCCCCCTTTTATCTCCTCCCATCAACGGCCCGGCGGGTTCCCCGCCCCAGCCATACCATCTCCGGGAAGGGACAAAACAGGGAGCACTGCAGGAGATGATTCTACCTGAAGCCTGTGGGTACCCCGCCACCCACAGGCAAAGGAGAATACTACATCCTCCAATCCTCCACGAAACAAAAAGGGGTCTGAACCCTAACACAATTATACACCTGGGTCACACTATTCCCCAGGTGTGTCCCATCAATTTGAGGACCCCGCTACACATTCCCCCCTGTGATTGGACGCTGGTCCCCAGCGTCAGGTGCACACCCATGCCTCCCATAAAGTGGTGACATGGAGTGAAACCCCTGAGGCAGTTCCTCTAAATTTTTCCCAAGTGCCAAGACCTGCTCAGGGAATGGGGAACATATAAAACAACTTATGTCATAAAACACTTTAAACACCTGCATAATCACAACCCCTCTCCCACACTGTCTAAGAGCCACCCACTCTCAATGATCTTGATTGACGATCCTCCTGCAGGGGAAAGAAAAAAACAACATCCTAACATAATTTCGTGTCATTTGGCATGAGTGGGCCCGTCAGCCGAGAGACCCACTCACTCCAACAAGCAAGGTGATGTGTGTGTGAAACATTTTCAAACATTTGTTGCACAACACTGCCACCTGGTGACAGCGCCGCGGTCATGACACTCAACGAATCTTCGTTCTTCCAGCTTTTCCCTACTCTGCCACTATTCCCAAATGTCCTTGCCTTTGGCACATGAAGAAAAGGGGAAACACAAAAACACAACAGCCCCAAGTCTCCAATGAGAAAAAGAAAAGCCCAAATAAAAACAAAAGCAGGGCACAGTCCTGTGTGTCTGGGAATGGCTCTTCCAGAAAGTTCAAGTGCACAAAGGAAATAAACAGGAGTTCTTTTCTCCTATAAATAAAACTTTGGATCCGGCAGATACAGGGGTTTCAGGTGTTTGTCAAATGCCTCTATCGAATACTCGACATCTTCTCCTTCTCTTCTGCAAATGACTATCTTGTCAGCATGGATATGGCGCCCCAATTTCCATTCAGCTCTGCAGTCCTCAAACCTCTTAGACACTGCCGGCACACATTCCAGGTACCTGCGAGCATGAGGCACCTTCAACTTGTCCCACACAAACTCGTCATACCATCTTGCTCTCCAGACTTCCACCTCAAACAGCAAGTCCCGGGGCAGATACGGGTACTCCCACCCATATTCCCGAGCTACTTTGTGGCAAAACAGTCTCTGCAAGGGGCCAAAGGTGGCATAGTGGCTTTCTCTCCAGTTCCAGGCAGCACAATAGCTTCCGGATGCCGAGGTGCCTTTACCAGCTCCCTGAAACTGACTTTCGGCGCTCTCAGAGAAGCGCGGGGTGTCCCCACAACCAAAGCAGGTGAGGTAACAGTAGATGAGGACACCGGTGGAGGGGTAGGTTCCCTCGTAAGCTGCGGGTCTTCCACCCGAGGTGTGCTGTCTCCTGTGTACATAGGTGAATCCCGTACCGCACGGGAAGCAAGAAGTGGCATTCTATCCCAGCCCTTGCGGCTGAACAGTTCGTCTATCTCGCCATCTTCTCCGCAGTCAGACAGCGACTCTAGGTCGGAGGTGTCATACATCTCCGCAGGCAGATATCTTCCGGTGGACACAGAATCATCCTCCCTGGGGGGCTCCACCTCCAATGGGCCCCCGACACCTCCAACCACCACCACAGTCCCAGCCCCTGGCTCACCTGACCCTTGTAGAGGACTGGGATGTCCGGGACTTCCTTCTCGACCGGCGCCATCCAGGCCAGGCAAGCAGCGGGGTGAAGCTCGACCACGTCCATAGGATGCCTGTACTAGGCCAACTTTCCTCTTCGGGGGTGGGAGCAGAGAACTTGTGGCGACCGAGGCAGCATCCTCGGATTTTTCTCTGTTGGGCAGTCCATCGCCCTGGTCAGCGCGCACGGGAACCTCGACAAAGGCCTTGATCTCCCCTTCCGGAGTAGCGGTACCCGTGAGGTGGTTGAGGCGAAGGGCCCCGGGGCCTTGCTGTGGACGACTCGACCTCAAAAAGGAATTCTCTGCACTCCTCACATCGCCCGAATGGCTTCAGGGTGACCACCAGTCCCGAGCAGCCGGGACAGATCACACCGAGGGCCTCCGTGTCTCTGCAAGTGTACAGAGCCAACCGCCCTCGGGGCCTAAGTCTTATCCCCATGTCTGTGATGGGGGCAGCAAAGGAAGTCATTCTCGTGGGGTGAGGAACCATAATCCACGGGGCACTTGAGGTCATCCTGACTATCTGCTGCTCCATCATGCACTGACCCCGCGCCAGAGTCTCCACGTGTATCCCCACACTTGGCCAGACTCCTCCCATGAGCTGTACATTTTCGCGGGCTTCCTCTTGACTCCCACGAACGATGTCGCCATGGGGTGCCTCGTGGCGCAGTGCGTTAACAGTCCCCACGTGCAGTACGTCACACGGCTGGACCTCTCCCTTTTTCCGCTCCTCCGCATGGGCCTTTCCCGTGTTAGGGTCATTTCCACAACTCCGAGCAGGGACGCACTTTGGCCAGTAATATGGCCGATCTGCTCGGAACTCCTCTGGGCAGCAAAGTTCAAATGTAGACATTCTCAAGTCCATCTCTAGAACACACTCTATCCCGGACTCACGAGCCCCCACGTGTAGCGGCCTCACTCTCTCTCCATCTTTACCGGTTACACACCAACTCATGTCTAGGGGTTCCTGGGTTGTGAGAGTGAGATGCGCCACGGCCCATGTCCTCCCCATTGTAGTAGGGAGGTGAAGGCCACTTACTGATGTTTCCTCGGGCCGGTGTGTTCTGTGAATGCACTGAGTCTGTAATTGCAAGCTCACCAGCCTCCCCTTTGCTTCCAGTAACTGGAGTTCACACACCGGAGAAAGGTCCAACACTTGTTTATTTGACACTCCAATAAGCAAAGCACAATAAACAGTTCTTTTGCAGCAAACTGGTTGGGACCTATAACCTTGCCAACGGTGGGGCGAGCAGATCGAGGCACTTCCTAAAGTTTAAGTTCTATGCCACTGTACTATGACCAGCGGCGCCTAAGCCAATCCGGCTGTTACAGAACAGGAAAGATGGGGTCTCTTCCAGCAACCCCTATGAACAGCAATGGAGCCCTCTTCGATACGCTGTGGCCCCTATCAGGGGGATGTGTCCTCCCAAGAGAGTTCCCAGAGGCCCACTGTCACCGGGTTGGTGCTGCTCCGGGTCTCCAGTGGGTAACCTCTCTGGCCTCCTCACCTCAGATACGAGTCCCTCCGCTCAGGGACCCTCGGACAGTCCACCCTAGCGGGACCCAGTCGAAGGTACTGGGCCCCAGGCCTCCTCGATAGTACCTCACCCCAGGCTAAAGGTGCCTGGGATGGACGCCAACATGACTCCGGACCAGGCCATGGGCACCTGGACCAGACTCCTGGATCTCCAGCACCCAGGCCTAAGGGGCCTGGGTGCGGACCGCAACCCTCCTCCTCCGAGGACCTCCTTCTCCGCAAAAACCTCGTGGTAAGGGCGTCTCCCCCTTTTATCTCCTCCCATCAACGGCCCGGCGGGTTCCCCGCCCCAGCCATACCATCTCCGGGAAGGGACAAAACAGGGAGCACTGCAGGAGATGATTCTACCTGAAGCCTGTGGGTACCCCGCCACCCACAGGCAAAGGAGAATACTACATCCTCCAATCCTCCACGAAACAAAAAGGGGTCTGAACCCTAACACAATTATACACCTGGGTCACACTATTCCCCAGGTGTGTCCCATCAATTTGAGGACCCCGCTACATGCCACACCATGAGAGACCGGCCCAAGTGCTGGTCTACAGAGATCTCCCTAGAGGAGCATGGGACTGGAACAGCATGCCTCTTGTTGAGAATACTGGGAAAAGGAGGGGGTTTTCAAATAGAAGCGAGAGTCGAAGTAGCCATAGATGCCAGGCTGATATAAATTCCCCCGAATGCAGGTACATTTCTATGCATGAATAGTATGCCTTACAGGAGGTAATCTGTAGGTCTTGATCAGCATGCAGCTCACATACATGGTGTCTGGAAGCACCAGTTAATTCCAAAGGAATATTCTTTCGAAAATCTTTTCTAAGAATTTTCATTAGAATCTTGCACAATTAGTGGCAAGTGACAATTTTCATGCAGCCATCAAATTTGAGTGATCAGGCTTGTTTAAAAATTTTTTGGGAAAAACAAATAATTTTTTTAAGCAATGATGGGAGAATCGTGTGAGAAATATAATCGAAAAGAAATGCGCTTGAACACTCCCAGCCACGAAAATTATTTTCTGTAGCAACATGAATGCTTGGTTGGTCGAATTTCGAAACCAGTGGTGGCACTATCGGATTACAACATTTCAGATTTTTGAAGGAAAAGTTGTTCGAAATTCGACCGATGTGTGGCTTGCATTCGTTTTGTTTGTTTTTTGGTAGAGTTGTTGGTTTACGAGGACCGCACCTTATAAATATCAAAATGTTGAGTCGGTAAACTTATTATTAATTATTTAGAGGGAAATTTTACCCCTATTTGGTTTGGTTGTTGTTTTTTTATTTTTAGAGTAATTTTCAGCCAATGAATTCCCCACAATAATCAAAGGGGTGTGGATGCTCAACATTGATGACCTAATTATTATTATTATTGTTATTATTATTATTATAATACAGGATTCATATAGCGCTAAGAGCCGGTTCACACAGGGGCGACTCGTCAGTCGACTCAGCCGCCTGACAAGTCGCGCTCCGCTCTGTTCAATGGAACCGTTCTAATAGGAGCGACTCAAGTTGCTCCAACTTAGAAAAAGGTTCTTGTACGACTTTGGGGGCGACTTGCATTGACTTCAATACAGAAGTCATTTTGCAAGTCGCCTCTGAAGTCGTCTTGAGATCGCCTTGCCGAGTCGCCCCCAAAGTCCTGCCGCCCCTGTGTAAACCGGGTCTTAAAAGTTCATGCAGCACTTTACAACATGAGGGCAGAGAGTACAATTTCAATATAATTTAATACAGGAGGAATCAGAGGGCCCTGCTCGTTAGAGCTTACAATCCAGGAGGGAGGGTCTAGAGATACAAAAGGTAATAACTGTGGGGAATGTGCTGATGGAGAAAATAAAAGTACAGTTGCTAGGTGGAGGCAGGGTAGGCTTCTTTGAAGAGAAGGGTTTTCAGGGATTGTAGAAAAGTGGACAGAGTAAGGGAGAGACTCAGCAGAAGTCCTGGAGGTGAGCATGGGAGGAGGTGACAAGGGAGCTAGAGAGCAGGTCTTGAGAGGAACGAAGAGAACAATTAGATTGGTATTTTGAGACTAGGTAAGTGATCTAGCTGATGGCTTTGTAAGTTGTAGTTGGTAATTGGAATTTAATTTGTGAGCGGAAGCCAGTGAAGGGATCGGAAGAGAGGGGTGGTGGACACTGAACAGTTGGTAAGGTGGATGAGTCTAGCAGCAGAATTCATGATGGACTGAAGGGGGGTAGCCTATGTAAAGGTAGGCCACTCATTTATCTAATCTGGCCATTTGGCTACATTAGGTCAACAATGTCCTGAGCATCCTCACCCCTTTGTGTATGTGCAGTTGTGGGGGGGGGGGGGTGCCCTGACCGCTGTTGAATGGGTGGCAGTGGGTGAGAGTAATGCCCCGTACGCACGGTTGGGATTCCCAACAGAAAAAGTGAGATGGGAGCTTTTGGTCGGGAATTCCGACCGTGTGTATGCTCCATCTGACTTTTTCTGTTGGGCATTCTGACAGAAATAGATTGAGAGCTGGTTCTCAATTTTCCCGTCTGAATTTCCGACTGACCCTTTCCAGTTGGAAATCCAGACCATGTGTACGGGGCATTACAGCTTCCGTGTGTTTGTTCTGAACCCACGTTCAGACCAAACTGAAGTTTGCCCCGTTTAGAGCAATATACTCTCACTTGCTGTTCCAGTGACAAAGGGACTATATTAGGTAAAAGATGACCGTTTGCCATGGGAGTCTATGGAAGGGGTGCCCGGCTTTGAAAAATCAGTGCTCCTTGGTCATAGGTCCCCCAGACAACAAACTTTGCACACTTGTAGAGGAAGAGCTACATGTGTTCCAAGTTTGGGGTCCAGGAGACCTACGGACGGCCGGCCAGTACCGGGTCACCAAAGTCCGGGAGATCAGGCGCAAAAAGGTGACTCGAGTATAAGCCAAGGAGGGCATTTTCAGCACAAAAAAATTTGCTGAAAAACTCGGCTTATACTCGAGTATATACGGTACCATGTCTGCAGCTCACTGGACTATGAATGATAGCTGGCTCCATGTTCGGTTCAGACAAACTCAAACTCCTCTCTATCCTCTAATGGATAGCAGTGAAATCCGGATAGGGGTTCTAAATGTTCCCCACTCGATCTAAAACTAAAAATATGATTATTGACTGGGCATACACTTAAAGTGTCACTAAACCCACATCATAAATAAACTATCTGTAAATGGTTATATAAAGGGACCCTTTTGAGGCAATGTGTGTGGGACTTTGAGGGTGCTCATTGAGGGTATTGCCAAATCAAGAGAATAAAGAGTAAATGCCAAAAGGAATTACTTAAAAATATCAATATTTAATACATGATATACATGGTATAAAAACAATGAGGAAAGAAAATACAACGCAGTGTATTCGTTCCTTGTACGTCACATATTAATCGTCCTACATGTTTTGCATAAATTATGCTTCTTCAGGGACGCACGTGGACTTTAATTTATCTAAAATAAACATAAACATTTTAAAAAGGAGAAAAATACAAAGGTATGGTTTGTTACATAATTAAGTTGTCATTGAAACAGGTTAATAATCATAAGACAATCATATACAGGTCCTTCTCAAAAAATTAGCATATTGTGATAAAGTTCATTATTTTCTGTAATGTACTGATAAACATTAGACTTTCATATATTTTAGATTCATTACACACAACTGAAGTAGTTCAAGCCTTTTCTTGTTTTAATATTGATGATTTTGGCATACAGCTCATGAAAACCCAAAAATCCTATCTCAAAAAATTAGCATATTTCATCCGACCAATAAAAGAAAAGTGTTTTTAATACAAAAAAAGTCAACCTTCAAATAATTATGTTCAGTTATGCACTCAATACTTGGTCGGGAATCCTTTTGCAGAAATGACTGCTTCAATGCGGCGTGGCATGGAGGCAACCAGCCTGTGGCACTGCTGAGGTGTTATGGAGGCCCAGGATGCTTCGATAGCGGCCTTAAGCTCATCCAGAGTGTTGGGTCTTGCGTCTCTCAACTTTCTCTTCCCAATATCCCACAGATTCTCTATGGGGTTCAGGTCAGGAGAGTTGGCAGGCCAATTGAGCACAGTAATACCATGGTCAGTAAACCATTTACCAGTGGTTTTGGCACTGTGAGCAGGTGCCAGGTCGTGCTGAAAAATGAAATCTTCATCTCCATAAAGCTTTTCAGCAGATGGAAGCATGAAGTGCTCCAAAATCTCCTGATAGCTAGCTGCATTGACCCTGCCCTTGATAAAACACAGTGGACCAACACCAGCAGCTGACATGGCACCCCAGACCATCACTGACTGTGGGTACTTGACACTGGACTTCAGGCATTTTGGCATTTCCCTCTCCCCAGTCTTCCTCCAGACTCTGGCACCTTGATTTCCGAATGTACTTTGGACCACTGAGCAACAGTCCAGTGCTGCTTCTCTGTAGCCCAGGTCAGGCGCTTCTGCCGCTGTTTCTGGTTCAAAAGTGGCTTGACCTGGGGAATGCGGCACCTGTAGCCCATTTCCTGCACACGCCTGTTCACGGTGGCTCTGGATGTTTCTACTCCAGACTCAGTCCACTGCTTCCGCAGGTCCTCCAAGGTCTGGAATCGGTCCTTCTCCACAATCTTCTTCAGGGTCCGGTCACCTCTTCTCGTTGTGCAGCGTTTTCTGCCACACTTTTTCCTTCCCACAGACTTCCCACTGAGGTGCCTTGATACAGCACTCTGGGAACAGCCTATTCGTTCAGAAATTTCTTTCTGTGTCTTACCCTCTTGCTTGAGGGTGTCAATGATGGCCTTCTGGACAGCAGTCAGGTCGGCAGTCTTACCCATGATTGCGGTTTTGAGTAATGAACCAGGCTGGGAGTTTTTAAAAGCCTCAGGAATCTTTTGCAGGTGTTTAGAGTTAATTAGTTGATTCAGATGATTAGGTTAATAGCTCGTTTAGAGAACCTTTTCATGATATGCTAATTTTTTGAGATAGGATTTTTGGGTTTTCATGAGCTGTATGCCAAAATCATCAATATTAAAACAAGAAAAGGCTTGAACTACTTCAGTTGTGTGTAATGAATCTAAAATATATGAAAGTCTAATGTTTATCAGTACATTACAGAAAATAATGAACTTTATCACAATATGCTAATTTTTTGAGAAGGACCTGTATACTGAAAAACTTGATAATAACTAAAAACATGCGTTTGGTACCTCCAAGTTCCTATGGATCCTCATGCAAGCAGAGGAGTGTCGCCTGTCATGGATCAGGGGACACCCAAATGTGGAGCAAGCAAGGCTCTCTCAACCTATGCACCACACCCCCACGCATGCGCAAGCAAAAGCACAAAGGTCCTGGGTGGGAGATTGGGAGATAAGGCAGATGTTGATGGGAAATGACCTAAATATACAAAACAGTGTTTTTTAGAAATGAATCATTAATGGATATCTAACATACCATGGTCGGTATTGGACCATGTATAAGGCATGCAAAGTAAATAAATAAATAAGTGTGTATGCTTACTGTTTGGGAAAAATAGATCATATGGCCTGGGAGCTTGTAGAAACCCAAGGCAGCAGGTGTTTTGGACCTTGTGATTATGCAAGGTACTGATTGAATCTGTGGGGAAAACAGTGTATATATGTATCCACATGTTTTCCATAGGTCTACACTGGGACATATAGAGGATATATAATGTACAAAAATGAACATATATAATAAAGCAAAAGGGTACCTGTAGTTAACTGCACCTAGATACATTGACACCATCAAGAAAAATCTTGCCTTTGAGCTCCAAACAAAAAAGAGTATACATGGTGTTAAGATCAAGTCAAAAAAGAGACTCGCCTTCCATATATATAAGGTGTGGATTAATCTAGTGCAACAAACAGAGATGCCAGGCTTACCTATGGCTGTCTATGCGGCGATTATGCTCCCAGGACCGGCTCCATGACAGCCATGATGGCTGCGTCTGGCCTTTTATGTCCCACGAGGAGATGGTGTGACGACGGCGCGTGATGACGTATAGACGTCAGCGGCGTGACTGCGGGCGCGCGGAGATGATGTTCCGGTGGAAGAATCCACCGAATGTGCAGCCATCAACGCGCATGCGCCGGATCCCGGCACATACGGCAGGAGACATGTGTGCCTTGTTGCCAAGCAACAACGGCAACGCCAATGTGTGTCGGAAAGCGCATGCGCCAGATGGATGGCCGGAATATGTCCATCGGCGGGTCGGACAGTCATTGCCACCCACTCCCTGAAGGTGTGAGCAATCACAAGGTCCTATGCGGGCGCTCGGGGGCAGTCATCAACACCCTCGTGCTGAATCCACGCGAAGGCATGGATGCTATGACTGTCTTTACTCTTTATTCTCTTGATTTGGCAATACCCTCAATGAGCACCTTCAAAGTCTCACACACATTGCCTCAAAAGGGCCCCTTTATATAACTCAATATCGGGACCTAGTTGCCATTGAGCAACAATTTTTTCTACAACAGTGGTTACTCTGTATATTTTCTATATCTATCTGTAAATGGTGTATTACCTGCTGTTCATACTCAGTCACTGTGGGATTCATTTACTGTATTCTGCAAAAAACCTGGTTGATCCTGCTACTCTCTATCTCCACCTTCTGTCCATGTCCCCAATTCAGCTATAGTGGCAGCTCTGCACATGCTCAGTTTTCAGTGGCTTTCTATGCTAAGCATTTCCTCCCTATCACATCTGAGCAGCCCATGTGACTATAGAGTAGGGTGACCAGACATCCCCGGTTTCAGGGGACAGTCCCCAGATTGAGGACACTGTCCCCGGACCAAGTCTGTCCCCGGTTTTGTCCCCGGATTGGATTTGAACAGGGGCTGGGGCAATTTCAAAGACAGTCAGTGCAGAATAAAAAAAAAAAAAATCTGAATTACACACCCTCGCTCTGCCGCTCCTACAAGCTTAGGGGGGGGTGTATTTTTTTCCATTATCTGTGCCCCTTTCTGATGATTATGTGCTGGTCGGAGCGGAGGGAATATTTCTTCAGTTTTGGGTGCATGCCCAATCAGCTCCGCTCGCATGTTCTTCTGCCTTGGCTCAAGTCCTGGCCAGTCGACTGCCTGCTTATCTCCTTGCCTTCCCTGGTAGAGTGATCTTCCTCCGCACCCCACCCAGTAGTAGCCGGTGCCCGGAGAGTAAGACTTGACAGTAAGACTTGACACATAACTTGACATGGCTGTGAGGCGGCGACGGGCAGAGAGTCGCTGATTGCCACCATTACTAGTCACCTTACTATAGAGTCACACATGTGGGCGTATACACAGTGGTAATGCAAAAAATCTGAGGAAAACGCTTGGACAGCCACTCTCCAAAAAAGGTTCTTTTATTTAAAACAAAAGCACAAACAACATGCCACAGAAAAAAAACAGCAAGTATGAGCTGACGTTTCGCACTGCGATTCAGTGCTTAATCATAGCAGCTATGATTAAGCACTGAATCGCAGTGCGAAACGTCAGCTCATACTTGCTGTTTTTTTGCTGTGGCATGTTGTTTGTGCTCTTGTTTTAAATAAAATAACCTTTTTTGGAGTGCGGCTGTCCAAGCGTTTTCCCCAGATTTTTTGCATTGTCATATGCATTGCCTGCACCCACGGCTCTGGATCTTGTGAATGAGTCACCAGTCACATCTGTGCGGTAACTCTCTCCTTCTGTATACACAGTGGTAAATGACAGCCCACTCCCTCCTTCCGCCTCTATGCCCACTAACCAGTTAAACACAATGGGGACGGGGATATTACATGTAGATAAGACACAGGCTGGAGGGGGCGTGACACAGCCTGTGACTGGCAGAAATCCACCCACACCATGTTATTGACAAAAAATAGTAAAGATTTATTTTCAGATATATATTTGTATGACAATTTGAAACAGTTTATTGATATTATTTATTTATTTTTACTCTGTATTCCCAAAAACTGTTATTTTTGAACATGTGACCAGCAATAGAGGACTAGAAGCTCACGCAGTGCTGTTTCGCAAAAAATGGCCTGGCCGTGAAGGGGGGTAAACCTACTGGAGCTGAAGCAGTTAAATGATTTTTACTGTTCAACAGGCAGCAGCAAGTAAACACAGCATGAAAGGAAACCAGTGCTGAAAGTAACTATAGTGGTTGCCATTGCTGACCCCCTTTTTGGAAATGCTATTTGCCTAGCTGTCTCCAGCCTAAGTACTACATGACTATTATTATTATTTTTAGTATACAGGATGCATATAGCGCCAACAGTTTGCGCAGTGCTTTACAACACTAACATCCAACCATTAGGGTTAGAGTGAATTCAAAGCTTCTGATGAGTTTCGTTGTTCTAGCTAGGTGATTGGAGGTGATTGAATCCCAAGCACCAGCATGGCAGCCAGGAAACTGTTTTGAGCAGGAGAAATCAACAATGGCAGCTGATGTGTTTCTCTAAGCACAAGTTTCCTTTACCATCACCTACAATACTGAACTTTGTGTAAGGCCCAGGGGTCTCAAACTGGCGGCCTTACAGCTGTTGGAAACTACAAGTCCCATGAGGCATTGCAAGGCTAACAGTTACAAGCATGACTCCCTCAGGCAGAGGCATGATGGGACTTATAGTTCCGCAACAGCTGGAGGGCCATCAGTTTGATACCCCTGGCCCAATGTGTATGCCATCAAAAGGTTGAGCAATCCTTTATTGAGAAAATAAAAAGGTCAGCTGGTTTTGGCAGCTTCCTGAAAAAAAAAGTGACACAGTGACTCAGTAGCAATAAGCTACCAGGATTAAAGCTGCATTTATAAAAGAAGAATAACCACATTTGTGCAATGAAATGGGGGATATACAGACACCACTTGTTGCAGAGGCCAACAGCTGAACAGCTGTAAGAGCGGATGATACATCCAGTCACTTGGCAAGACAAGTTCAGTCTGGTCAGGCACAAAATTAGTGTTTTAATATACCAATCGCCTACACAATAGAAGCGGCCATTTTGTATGTTGATACTGCATCCTTGATAAGACATCCAGAGCCGTCACTGAATCATAAAGCACCTAAAGTATTTTCTTAAGGGCCCAGATACTTTTTTGCGATGCAAATTACACATGCTATGTCACATACAGTGGCGGCTGCTCATTAGGGTCGCATGGGCGCTGCCCCCCCTAATCAATGCGTCCAACCCCTAATCTACATGCAGGGTAGGGATGAGCCGAACACCCCCGGGTTTGGTTCGCACCAGAACCCGCGAACGGACCGAAAGTTTGCACGAACGTTAGAACCCTATTAAATACAATGGATGCGAACGTTCGAAATCTAAAGTGTTAATTATAACGACTATTATGCATGTTATTGTCCTAAAAAGGGTTTGGGGACCCGGGTTCTGCACCAGGGGACATGTATCAATGCAAAAAGAAGTTTTAAAAACGGCCGTTTTTCGGGAGCAGTCATTTTATTGATGCATAAAGTGAAAAAAAAAGTCAAATATTCCTTTAAATATCGTACCTGGGGGGTGTCTAAAGTATGCCTGTGAAGTGCCACGTGTTTCCCGTGTTTAGAACTGTCCCTGCACAAAATTACATTTCTAAAGGAAAGAAAAGCCATTTAAAACTGCTTGCGGCTTTAATGTAATGTCTGGTCCCGGTAATATGGATGAAAATCTTTGAGAAAAATGGCATAGCTACCCCATCAACCCCCCCCCCCTACACCCCAGCTCATTACCAGCCCCTTTGGGTCTTGTATGGATATTAAGGGGAACCCCGCACACAAAATAAAAAAGGCCCTATATACTCTGAACAGCCGTATACAGGCGGTGCATACAAGACAGGGACTGTAGGTTTGTTCTTATGTAGAATCTGTTTGTAATTTTGAACAGGTACATTGTTTAAGTGTAGCTCCAGCCAAAAAAATACATTTTTAAGCTTTTTGGAAAACATAGGGAAGGGTTATCACCCCTGTAACATTTGTTTTGCTGTCTGTGCCCCTGTTCAGAACATTTACCTCACTTTCCGTCCCAATGACAAATGTTTTTGAAAAGTGGGGTTTTTATTGAAACAAGGATTGGTGATAAAGTATCAGTAGAGAGGAGACACCTTTTTCCCATATTAACACTTACAGGAGAGAATTTCCCTTCCTAGGGGTAGATTTCCTCTCACTTCCTGTTGTCTCCTTTCGTTTGCAAGTAGGAGTCGTTTGTAAGTTGGATGTTTGAAAGTAGGGGCCTGCCGTATATACTCTGCTGAAATTTGCCCCTTACATGTTGGTGTTGCCACAACACTGTAAGCCCTCACAGTTACTCTTGGTGGGCGCATGAATGGGCCCTGCTGTGAATTATTAGATCAAGAATTGTAATTACATGCCCCTGTTAAACAGGGGCAGAAAAATTGGGCCTTAGGCACTGGTGCCACAACACTGCAACCCCTCACAGATACTGTACTTGGAGCACAGCAATGAGCCCTGTTGCAAAGTATTGCATCAAAAATTGTAATTACACGCCCCTGTTAAACAGGGGCTGAAAAATTGGGCCTTAGGCACTGGTGCTGGTGCCACGACACTGCAACCTCTCCCAGATACTCTAGTTGGAGTGCAGGAATGAGCCCTGCTGCAAAGTATTGCATAAAAAATTGTAATTACATGCCCCTGTTAAACAGGGGCTGAAAAATTGGGCCTTAGGCACTGGTGCTGGTGCCACGACACTGCAACCTCTTCCAGATACTCTAGTTGGAGTGCAGGAATGAGCCCTGCTGCAAAGCATTGCATGAAAATTGTAATTACATGCCCCTGTTAAACAGGGGCTGAAAAATTGGGCCTTAGCCACTGGTGGCGGCACCCAGAAACAAAAATGTTCTTCCAAGCTATCATCATCAATCGGATCATTGAGGAGGAGGAGGATAGTCAGTCAACATAACAGGACAGTCACTCAGCATCAGCATCAGTCTTGAAGGGATGTGACATTTGAAAATAAATTAGTCTGTTATATCAGCTTCAGGCGTTTGGTAGCTGGTGGTGATCCAAGACTGGTTCATCTTTTTGAAGGTCAGTCGATCAACCGAGTCGGTGGACAGGCGCACCCTCTGATCCGTGACAAATTCTCCAGCAGCACTGAATGTGCGTTCTGAAAGAACGCTGGATGCAGGACAGGCCAGTAGCTCAATTGCATACTGTGCAAGCTCTGGCCAGTGATCCATCCTCAAGACCCAGTAAGCCAGAGGATTTTCGGTGGGGAAGGTGTCCAAGTCTGACCTTGCCCCTAGGTATTCCTGCACCATGTATATCAGACGCTGGCGATGGTTGCTGGAACCGATCATACCTTGGGGCTGCGGACTAAAGAATTGTCTGAACGCATCGGTCAGACGGCCACCTTCCCCACCGCTCCTTCTTTGACTGACCGAAGTCTCAGCAACTCGTTGTCCAGGACCAGGAGTTTGTAACCTCCCAGTCTCTGGGAACGCGTTGCACAGACCTTTCTGCAAGGCCTCCCGGAGTTTTCTCATCCTCTGCTCCCTCTGCGACGGTAAGATAAGGTCCGCAACCTTACCCTTGTACCGTGGATCAAGGAGAGTGGCCAGCCAGTAATCGTCCCTCTCCTTGATCCGAAGAATGCGAGGATCCTTCCGCAGACTTTGCAGGATCAGGGAGGCCATGCAGCGTAGGTTAGCTGAGGCATTCGGTCCGTAGTCCTCTGGGTCACTAAGGACGACATGATCCGCAACCACCTCCTCCCAGCCACGTACAAGGCCACGGGTTTCTTGGGACTGTAAATCATCCCTAAAAGACTGCTGCTGATGATGCTGACTGCCAGGCTCCACCTCCATGCTGACACAATCCTCCTCCTCCTCTTCCTGTGCGATGGGTGGGACAAAAGGAACACTGTCTGGGTAAAGGGGGCCTTGAGAGGCAAGGAAGTCCTCCTCTTCCTGCCTCTGTTCTGCCTCAAGTGCCCTGTCCATTATTCCACGCAGCGTATGTTCCAACAGGTGGACAAGAGGTACAGTGTCACTGATGCATGCACTGTCACTGCTCACCATCCTCGTGGCCTCCTCAAATGGTGCCAGGACAGTGCATGCATCCCTGATCATGCCCCACTGGCGTGGTGAAAAAAACCCGAGCTCCCCTGACCCTGTCCTGGTGCCGTAGTCGCACAGGTACTCATTGATGGCCCTCTGCTGCGTGTGCAGCCGCTGCAGCATGGCCAACGTTGAGTTCCACCTGGTGGGCATGTCACATATAAGGCGGTTCTTGGGCAGGTTCAACTCGTTTTGCAGCTCAGCCAGGCGAGCACTGGCATTATAAGATCTGTGGAAATGCACACAGACTTTCCTGGCCTGCCTCAGGACATCCTGTAAGCCCGGGTACCTGCCCAAGAACCGCTGCACCGCCAGGTTAAGGACGTGAGCCACACAGGGCACATGGGTCAGTTGTCCCTGTCGGAGGGCGGAGAGGAGGTTGGTGCCATTGTCGCAAACCACCATTCCTGGCTTAAGATGGCGTGGCGTCAACTACCTCTCGGCCTGCCCCTGCAGAGCAGACAGAACCTCTGCCCCAGTGTGGCTCCTGTCCCCCAAACACACCAGCGCAAGCACGGCATGGCATATTTTTACCTGCGTACTTGCGTAGCCCCTTGAACGCCTACGGAGCACCGCTGGTTCCGAGGACAAAGCACAGGAAGAGGCCATGGAGGAAGAAGAAGAGGAGGGGGTGGAGGAGAGAGGTGTGTCACAACCAGTAGTAGCATTTTGGAGGCGTGGCGGCGGAACAACCTCCAACACTACTGCACCTTGTCCTGCATTCTTCCCAGCTGCCAAAAGAGTGACCCAATGGGCCGTGAAAGAAAGGTAACGTCCCTGTCCATGCCTGCTGGACCATGAGTCAGCGGTAATATGCACCTTACCGCTGACCACCCTGTCCAGCGAGGCCAAGACATTGCCTTCCACATGCCGGTAGAGAGCCGGAATCGCCTTCCGTGAGAAAAAGTGGCGTTTGGGAACCTGCCACTGAGGAACCGCACATTGCACAAACTCACGGAAGGGGGCCGAGTCTACCAACTGAAAAGGCAGCAGTTGAAGCGCTAGCAATTTAGCCAAGCTAGCATTCAACCGCTGGGCATGTGGATGGCTGGGAGTGAACTTTCGACGGTCCAGCAGCTGGGGCAGGGAAATTTGCCTGCTAGAATCGGACGTCGGTGTACTGCTAGCAGAGTGCCTGCAAGTACTTGGCTGTGACACACCTAATTCTACACCTTCATTCCTCTCAGTGCAGGTTTCAGAGAGGACTGAAGGTATAGTGGGGTTGGAGATCCCAGCTGATGCGGTGCAAGGAGAGGTCCGCTTTGTTCTTTGGTGTGGGTCTTTAAGGTAGGCTTGCCAACGAGCTGCATGGCAGGTCAACATATGTCTGGTCAAGCATGTGGTGCCCAAGTGGCTGATGTTTTGGCCACGCGATATACGCTTGAGACATATGTTGTAAACAGCAGCTGTGCGATCTGATGCACTCGACTCAAAAAAGGCCCACACCAAAGAACTTTTTGAGTAACGGGCAGAGGCAGCGCCCTGCACAGGCGGAGCTCTTCGGTGTGATTCAGTCGATGTGCTGCCCTTACGCTGGCCCCCCGAGGGAATCCTGCCTCGTTGGAGATGTGCCTCCTCCTCATCCTCCTCCTCCTCCTCTCTCCTATTAGGTACCCACGTGGAGTCAGTGACCTCATCATCCCCTCCCTCCTCATCACTGGAGCCAATCTGGCAGTATGCTGCAGCTGCTGGAACATGACTGCCAGATGGGTGTCCTTTTTGAGCATCCCCTCTCTCTGCTCTCACGCTACTGCCTTCCTCTAGCTGGGTATCATCATCAGACCCTTCGAAACGCTGGGCATCCTCCTGGAGCATGTACCCAACACTGTGCTCAAACAGTTCGGGGGACTCCTCAGGAGGACATGGTGGGTCTAGGGAAGGAGTGACTGATGATGACATTGATACCAGGGAAGAGGACGCTATGGCAGCTGCTTTGCCAGTACCCTGAGCCTGGGTGAGAGAGGATGAGGAGGATGAGGAGGGCTTGGTCATCCACTCTACCAAGTCTTCGGCATGATGCGGCTCAACACGTCCAGCTGCCGAAAATAAGGACAAGCGTGTCCCATGGCCACGTGCTGATGATGGTGCACCGCGTCCACAACCAGCACTGTTGTCTCTAGACACAGAGTCTGCTTGCCCTCTTTTATTGGCTCCTGACTGTCTGCCTCTCCTTGTTTGCCTTCCAGACATTCTAATGGCCTGCAGGGAGATGGGAAAACCAGCAATAAGGGGTAGCTTCAGGGGTATATTTTGCAGGAAGCACACTACGCACGCTGTAAGTGCTGCAGATGACTGCCTGTGTTACACAACAGGAAAAAACAGCAATAAGGGCTAGCTTAAGGTGTTTATTTTGCAGGAAGCACACTCCGCCTGCTGTAAGTGCTGCAAATGCCTGTTAGTGTAACACAAAAGAAAAAAAGCTCCAGCAATAAGGGCTAGCTTCAGGTGTATAATGTGCAGGAGGCACACTCCGCCCGCTGTAAGTGCTGCAAATGCCTGTTAGTGTAACACACCAGGAAAACACAGCAATACGGGCTAGCTTCAGGTGTATAATGTGCAGGAAGCACACTCCGCCCGCTGTAAGTGCTGCAAATGCCTGTTAGTGTAACACACCAGGAAAACACAGCAATACAGGCTAGCTTCAGGTGTATAATGTGCAGGAGGCACACTCCGCCCGCTGTAAGTGCTGCAAATGCCTGTTAGTGTAACACACCAGGAAAACACAGCAATACGGGCTAGCTTCAGGTGTATATTTAGCAGGAAGCACACTCCGCCCGCTGTAAGTGCTGCAAATGCCTGTTAGTGTAACACACCAGGAAAACACAGCAATTCGGGCTAGCTTCAGGCGTATATTTAGCAGGAAGCACACTCCGCCCGCTGTAAGTGCTGCAAATGCCTGTTAGTGTAACATACCAGGAAAACACAGCAATACGGGCTAGCTTCAGGTGTATACTGTGCAGGAGGCTTAGCAACAATGACACTGACACTGTCCCCTGCCTATCCTTCTCTCTTCCTGCACACATGGTTTATCAAAGAATATGACACTGACACTCTCCCTGCCTATCCTTCTCTCTCCCTACACACAAGAATAGCACAAAGAATAGCACAATGACACTGTCCTTGCCTATCCTTCTCTTTCCCTGCGCCGGAACACACTACACAAGGCCGCCACGCTGGTGGCCTTTTATAGTGTGGGGCGTGTGCTAAACCCCCTGAGCTATAATTGGCCACAGGCAACTTGCCTGTGGCCAATTATGGCTCTCCTAGCTGCCGGCGCTGTGATTGGCCAAGCATGCGGGGACACAGTGCATGCTTGGCCAATCACAGCGCCGGGATTGCACTGCGATGGCGCAGTGTATTGTGGGCCGTTCGCGTCACTCGAATTTGTTGTGAACGGCCCAAATAGTTCGATCTTCGTCGAACGATCGAACAGCCGATGTTCGATTTGAACGTATGTTCGACTCGAACACCGAGCTCATCCCTAATGCAGGGTGACGGACGCATTGGATTTCAATGTATTATTTTTTTTTTTAATAGCACATGATTAGACCCTGAGGCTTTAATTGGCTTCAAAGAGGGTGGGCTCAGGGCGCAGAGCCCTGAGCCCTGAGTCCACCCTGTTGTGTGACATTAGCGAATAAATTTTCGCCAATGTCTTCATGTTTCTCCTCCCGGACAATCAGGAAGGGGATCCTGAAACCTCATTGGCCGGGAGTCCTAAGACCCTATTGGCCGGGAGTCTGAAGACCCCATTGGCCGGGAGGAGAAGCGATGGCTGGGAGACGGAGGGTAAAACGTGCACTAACGTACTGAACTATACTGCGTTAAACGTGGAGTAATGCACTGAAATATACTTTGTTAAATGTGCACTAACGCACTGAAATAAACTGTATTAAACGTGCAGTAATGCACTGAAATATACTGTGTTAAATGTGCAGTAACGTACTAAAATATACTGCGTTAAACATATGCTAATGCACTGTACTATACTGCGTTAAACGTGCAGTAATGCACTGAAATATACTGCGTTAGATGTGCACTAACGCATTAAAGTATACTGTTATACATGCAGTAACCCACTGAAATATACAGCGTTAAACGCGCAGTAACGCACTGAAAAAAACTGCATTAAACGTACGCTAATGCACTGAACTATACTGCGTTAAACGCGCAGTAATACACTGAACTATACTGCGTTAAACGTGCAGTAATTCACTAAAATTAACTTTGTTAAATGTGCACTAATGCACTGAACTATACAGCGTTAAACGTGCAGTAATACACTGAAATATAGAACGTTAAATGTGCCGTAACGCAATGAAATATACTACGTTAAATGTGCAGTAAAGCACTGAAATATACTGCACTAAACGTGAGTGTAACACACTGAAATATACTGCGTTAAAAATACATGCAGTAATGCACTGAAATGTACTGCGTTAAACATGCAGTAACGCACAGAAATATACTGCAGGATATCTGCCCTGACAAAATAAACTGACACTAAGTTAAAAATGAATGGTCAAACTACACTCACGCTGCACTATCACTAGTTTCACACTAAAGGGATATTCTTCTTCACTAACAATAGAATCGCTATAGCACACTAACTCGCTTCCAGCAAAAAACAGAGCCCTGTTCTATCTCTCCACACCAATATCACACTGCAAATAGCCACTATGGGGAAAAGATTTTTATAGTGTGGGGCGGGACTAAGAGCAATGAGCCATGATTGGAGAGAGTCATCATTACTTTCTCCAACCATGACTCTGACAGTGCTCTGTGCCCTGATTGAGCAAAGCTTTAATTTCTTCAGCCAATCAATGCACTGTGCGGCGATGCAGTGCATTGTGGTCATTCGGCGGGCCGAACAAACGGTCGAACACCCTCATCATTCCGGTGTTCGTCGAATGGGCAGACAGCCAATGTTCGGGCCGAACTCATGCTCAAGCCAAACCGTGCCACTTTGTGTTGGTCTATCACATAAAATACTGATAAAAAATATTTACGTTTTTGGTTGTAACATGACAAAATGTGGAAAATTTCAAGGGGCATAAATACTTTTTGAAGGCACTGCAGATGGACACCTGCTGAATGACTGGCTACACCCCCTCCCCAACCGGAATCACCCCCCCCCCCCCTCCGATCAGGGCTTTCTTTTCCTCTCTGCTTCCCTTTTCCCACATACCTCCTTCCCCATCCTCTCCCCACCTTCTTCCTTGACCTCTATCCCTGGTTCCTCCTTCCTCTCTCTACATATCCCTCTGATCCTACCCCATACATGGGCCTTCTATCTTCCTCTTGCCTTTCAGTCCCAACATTTCCCCCGCGGAAAACATGAAACTATGGACAACACATGATAGGTCTCACTATTTCTTGTTATAGCTTTTTATTACTCAGATTGTTGTATTGGTTGTGATTTTTGGCATTTTTTGTAATATACCAAGGGACAAAGCGTGATGTTGGATGCAAATCCCTCACACTCCTAGCTACTTTTTTTCATGACCCCTTCTGATTTCATGGCATCACCATTCTGTGTGTAGCGATACCCCCGTAGGAGCTGCTGGTTTAATTTTTGGGCCTGCCGTTACCTTACTGTTCCATACGCTCGTCTCAGGGGTTCTCCTTGAAGAGTTGTCCTGAAGAATGTTCGCACCAACACAAAGTCTCTTTCAAGAGTTTTATTGATTAAAGTTTCCAGCAGAGGGGGGTGAAGGGATGGGGAGGTCTCAGGTACCTTAATTGCGGATCACAGGTATTTTCTTAGGTCCAGAGGAACAACTGTCTCCACGCTGGACTCAGCAACCTCCGGATAGGCCCACCCTCTGGGGCCTAGCAACTGGTGTGTAGCTCAATCACATATAGTCTCTGCCACAGACTTGTGAAAGTAGAACTTGTTCAATAGTCTCTGCCACAGACTTGTGCAACCACTCACTGGGGTACCTTCTGATGAAAAGAACACAGCTCTCAGTGCCAGGATCTTTCAGCCATTCCGGCAGCACTGTGAGGTAGATTTTGATCCGGATACATCCTCCAATTGAGTCCTCAATTGCTTGGTCCCTTCCCACAGGCAAGGCGACACAGGATCATACCTGGATCTGTAGGCCCCAGCGACTCCTGGGCCTACATCTCAGTAACGAAGCCTCAGGCCAACGTGGTCCCGAGGCGAGAACTGCCAACACATCCCTGAGGCCAGTAGGGCCCTCAGGTTAGGATACGGGTGGCGCCCACCACCGGCGAACGAACTCCCCACAAAATGGTGTCTGTCCCAAGTACCCTCTCCCAGAATGCACAGCGGGTTGACCACGCCCCCCTGGGCGGCCTTTGGGAAAGAGATACCCAATGCATCCAGCCTGTCGCCTTTCAAAACCCTGACCAGTGGCGACAGCGACACCCACCGTCAGGCGGAAAATCATGCAACCAGCTGAACTGAAACAGAGGTGTAATTTGAACACAATCCTTCTGAGCCAAACTATTGCTCAGACAACTATAATTTTAACACATATCGCCCACTCATTGGGAGCAGGGCACTACATGTGTGAATCCTGTAGCTAAAATAATTTAAAAATATATGTAGCGACCTCAACCCCCTTTACCTGTCTTTGACTGCTCGCAGGCAAAAGGGGCACACCACGTCACAAGCCTGTACTCTCCCCAATGAGGAGGTTGAGCGGTGTTAACAATGGTTACCATTATTGGCTACTTGCCACAGACAAATAGCCAATTTAGTTTTACCCAGGTTTGTGTTACATCTTGCAACACATTCGGCCTATTACTATGCTCCTGAAGAAGCGTTATTTTGCGAAACTGGTAGAGCAATTCAAGACTACATCTGATACATTGGACCCATGGCTAACGCCACCTGCTTCATACGCTCACTGTTCTACTAGCCTTTGCTTGCTGGATATGTATCTCATTTATGTTTGAGTGCATTTATGTTTCCATACAATTTTGAAGCGTTGTTAGAGCATTAGCCTGAGTCTTGTATCAAGAACAAATAGACTGTTATTTTCGAATGTTTAAATGTACTTTCTTATTATTTGCCTATAATAAAAACCCCTAGTTTTTTACATTATCTATCCATATGCCGCCTAAAGTCCATTTTTTAGTCTATTTACATTTTCGGTGTTAACAATGGGTCTCCACAGTCAGAAAGTCAGAGAATGTTTCTCACCTCCTTGTTCCCCCCTCTCTCAGTAACTTGAATGTCCACACCAGCTGCAACTCCAACGCAGAGTTTATTTTCTCTTTTGGTAAAATAACAGTCTCTGATAGAAAAAGGTTGGAATAAAGAACAGGACAGCATAAGGTGTGGGAGAGGACCAGGCACAAACACAATCACTTCACTGCTCAGCTTCTCAAGCAGACTCAGCCCAGATGGATAGTCTCCCTAGGTAGGGACTAGCAGCCAATTGGTACTCCAACTTAAACTCACAGTCTCTGCCACAGACTTGGTCAAATTCGGTCTCTGCCACAGACCCGATGAACTTGGTCTCTGCCACAGACCCGATGAACTTGGTCTCTGCCACAGACCCGATGAACTTGGTCTCTGCCACAGACCCGATGAACTTGGTCTCTGCCACAGACTTGATGAACTTGGTCTCTGCCACAGACCCGATGAACTTGGTCTCTGCCACAGACCCGATGAACTTGGTCTCTGCCACAGACCCGATGAACTTGGTCTCTGCCACAGACCCGATGAACTTGGTCTCTGCTACAGACCCGATGAACTTGGTCTCTGCCACAGACCCGATGAACTTGGTCTCTGCCACAGACCCGATGAACTTGGTCTCTGCCACAGACCCGATGAACTTGGTCTCTGCCACAGACCCGATGAACTTGGTCTTTGCCGCAGACCCGGTGAACTTGGTCTCTGCCACTCTCACGTCAAGACCGTCATGAGATTTATTCCAAAACCTGGGCACAATGGAACATATTTAAATACTCGGAAGAAGGGAAGACCCTTTTTTGTAACCCCAGAAGAGGTGGGGGAGCTAGGGCTCGTCTACCTCCCTGTCCGACCCGAGAGAATTTTTTTTTTTTTTTTTTTTAATTTTTTTTTTTTTGTTAAGGTGAGGTAACTAAAGTTTTTTAGAAGGTGGTGGGTAATAGGAGGGGAAGAATCAAAGGAACAGGTATATTCCAATGGAATTAGATTTATGCTCTATTTAAGACCATAAGAATGTGTTAGATGGTTTGGGCCCGTGGGGCATTTATTGGTTTAAACTGAAACAGAAAAATGTGCTATTTGATTGCTTCCCCTGTATGTTGGATAAAATAGATAAATAAAGAAATTGAACTTGGTCTCTGCCACAGACCCGATGAACTTGGTCTCTGCCACAGACCCGATGAACTTGGTCTCTGCCACAGACCTGATGAACTTGGTGTCTCAAAACTTGACCTCTATGTAAGGAGAAGACATCCCTTAAGAGAGTTACCAGGACCCTTTCTTCACCGTGACTTTCTCACCAGTCCCTCGGAACAGTTCCTCCCCCGGCCTCCTCGTCTAAGATACGGGTCCCCTCGCAAGGCGGCACCCTGGGATTTCTCAATCCTTGATGGGCCACAGGCGAAGGTGCTGGGCCCAAGGCCTTTGCTGCAGTCCCAGGGCTAAAGGTGCCCAGGGCGGACAGGAACACACTCCTGGGGTAGGACCCCCAACCACGACAGAACGGACAGAACCCCAAACAGGCAGCGTCTGCCCCTTTTATATACTCTCCCAGCATGCACAGCAGGCCTGCCACACCCACGGTACGGCTGCCGAAAGGGGACACACAAGGCACAGCACTGTATCAGCGGTTCAACCCTGGCCTACCATGGCAGCGCCACCTGCAGGCCACAGGGAACTGTACACCGATACTCTCCCTGTGGATAAAAATGGTTGACAGAATCCTGACAATTGGGGTGTTTGAGCACAACTACCACTCAAACACTTCCCCTAAATTTAGGACCCCGCTACATATATAATAATTTTTTTTTTCATTATTAAGAAAAAAATAATAGAGTGCAAACTAGGGATTAACTGGCACGACTTCAAACCTCAAAATATCACAGGAGCAAGACCCCTAACACAATGCCACATTCCAGGACATATATGGGCCATGTAAACTGTGAGCTCATTGTCAAAGTCTTTGCTCCTTGAAGCCACACCATCTAGATTTTTATTTGCTTGTTGAAACTGTTCAGTTTTAGGACAGCGGGGGGGGAGGTCACACCTGTTGGTGGAACTTGATAGAAGGCTTATTTATAAACTTTCAGAGCTTGGGATTCTTGCAGAGCTGGATTGCGCTGACGTCCGGAGGGGAAGGTCACTGAAATGCTTGTTTATAAAAGCAGCAGCAGCAACTGGAAAATCCATAAAACTCTGAAATGATGAAATTAACAAGCTATCCGATCAGGCGAATCAGGACCCGTATGTGCTCGCAGACAAGCCAGTCAGGTTCAAGGAGAATGCTTTAGATAGGACAGAAACTGGGCTTTTGGAACACAGAGCTGTTTTTCCATTAATCGATCAATCAAAAAAAAAAAAAAAAATTATGCTTCTGGGTGTTACGTCCACCCTTTATTGTGGTTGTCCTGTGAAAGAAGTGAATAACAGTTCCGGGCTAGGCACTGCTTTTACAGTAAAAATAATTAAAAATAAATAAATAATTTTTTCCATAATTAACCACTTAAAGCGGAGGTCCACCCTGAAAAAATGTTTACACTAAAATTCATAAAAATAAAATAAAAAGAATTAATAGAAAAAATAAATAAAATTATTCTCACCCGAAATGCCCGTTGCTATGCGGAAGTCCCCTAATCTGCCTCTAATGTGCCTCTTCCTTATCCTCAGATTGAGAACTTCCGCTTCCTCTTCTTGTGAATGGGGCGCGCTGCCTTCTGGGAACTGTGTGTATCCCAGGAGGCAGCCGCCCATTCACAAAGCGCCGTGCCTGTTTCCCTTAGTCAGGATGGAGGAGCCGGGACCTGCCAGCAGTGATCGATCGCCGTCGGGGGGACCGACATCTCGGGGGCGAGTAGAACAGGTAAGTGTCCCTATTAAAAGTCAGCAGCTACACAGTTAGTAGCTGCTGACTTTTAAAAAAAATAATAATCTGGGTGGACCTCCGCTTTAAGGATATACGTCGGCAGAATGGCTCGTACAGGCACATCAACGTACCTGTATGTCCCCTTTAACTGCCCGATGTCGGGGTCGCGCGCACGTCCCCCGTGAGTCGGACCGCGGGTCCCGCGGACTCGATCGCCACGGGGAACCCCGCGATCATCTCACGGAGGCATAGAGCGGGGAGATGCTTGTGTAAACAAGCATCTCCCTGCTCTGCCTAGTGACAATGACACGGACATAGGCGTGCGCACAGGGTGTGCCGGGTGTGCCTGGGCACACCCTAATTCCCTTGTGCACATTAGCATTATCGCTCTAAGTAGCAGTGGGGAAATGGGAAAGATTTCCGTTTTACCCGTTCTGTCATAAGAGACGTGCTTACGCACTTCTCGTTCACTGTGATGGCAGGGAGGTGAATGTGCCAGGGCCATATATACAGTATATAGACACACACATGTGTGTTTGAGCTTTGGGGTGCACACCCTAATGCGATAGGCTGCGCACACCTATGGACACAGATCTCCGCTCTGTGTACTCGAAGCGGAGATCGGTGTCATGTGACACACAGCCCAACAGCCCACAGCCCACAGCCCCCCTCAGTTAGTAACACTCATCAGGGCACACTCTGTAACTCTAACCTGGTAACCTGTAAACATTTTCAAAGCGTTGCCTATGGAGATTTTTAAATACCGAAGTTTGGCGCCATTCCATGAGTGTGCGCAATTTTAAAGCGTGACATGTTAGGTATCTATTTACTCGGCGTAATATAATCTTACATATTTTACAAAAAAATTGGGCTAACTTTACTGTTTTGTTATTTTTAAATTCATGAAACCATTTTTTTTCCCCAAAAAAAGGCGTTTGAAAAATTATTGCGCAAATACCGTGCAAGATAAAAAGTTGCAACGACCGTCATTTTATTCCCTAGGGTGTCTGCTAAAAAAAACATATATAATGTTTGGGGGTTCTGAGTAATTTTCTAGCAAAAGAATGATGATTTGTACATGTAGGAGAGAAGTGCCAGAATAGGCCCGGTATGGAAGTGGTATAAAAAGCCCGGTATGGAAAGGGTTAAGGATATAGAAAATACAAAATGTATTTTCTGTTTCAGTCAGGCTTGCTGTGGCTCTGCGTTGTGTTTTGCTGGTTAAATCCCAAAGTTGAGGTCAGGAAAGCTTGATTTTCACTTGGTGACTGATAGATGAACAGGTGCTCAGAGGGTGCACAAGTGTCAAGTGAACAAGCTGCTTAGAAATGTACAATTTGCAAAGGCTCTTCATAATGCTGACCGGACCCTTCTCAGCTGACGGGATTTTTACCCCTTCCACACCAAAATTAGTCCGCACGCATCTGTGCCTCAGCAGTTGACTGCAGTCATCATGCTTTTTAGAGTAGAGGAAAACAAAAGCAACTTGTGTACGTTGGCTCCTCATTTGTACGCCAGCGGACCGAAGCCAAAAATGTCCAGAATATAGGATCATGCCTCAGATGAACCTCTAAATAACGAGGCTGGAAGAACCGAGCTAAACTGCACTAATCGGTATAATAAAGACTGGGGACACATATGCTGGGGGAGGAAGACACAGCTGACTGTGTACTTTACTCTGAGAAATAAATGTAATAGGTTGAGTAGAATTAACTGCAAAAGGAGTGACCGGCAGTAGAAGAGCTGGTAGCCCCTTAGTATTGACAACATCATGGGGATGATTCAAAGCCCATCACCGTGGAAAGGAAAAATACTCCCTTGCAGTGGGACTGCCCCTAGTACTTGTTTAGGTCTAGGGCAGTGATGGCGAACCTTGGCACCCCAGATGTTTTGGAACTACATTTCCCATGATGCTCATGCACTCTGCAGTGTAGTTGAGCATCATGGGAAATGTAGTTCCAAAACATCTGGGGTGCCAAGGTTCGCCATCGCTGGTCTAGGGCAAGGGTAGGTAACCTCGGCCCTCCAGCTGTGCTGAAACTACAAATCCCATTGTAACGGCACCCCAAGTATGAAAGGGGTTAACGCCGTTTAGGATATTCCCTCTCTGGACACACATCCACTGCCGATCCTCCACAGTCAGGCGACCGCTTCCCATAGGATTAATCCTTCCAAACATACGAGACAAACGCTCTGTATGAAGTTTCCAACTGGACTGACAATCTTTAATGACAAACTCCCAGTTTTATACACACAGAGAGGAGGTTCTTACATTCTCCTCAGACAATACACCTTTGACCAGACCTAATTTACATGAGCTAATTAACTACAGTGATGACTCAGACACATGACCTTTAGGCTAGCCTCACTGTCTCCCAATACACATCTGACATCTTAGCAGACACAGGTGGGGGCTGGATGTGGTGACATTAGCATCTAACAGTATGTGTCCCAACATCATGAAGGAGTCACTTTTCAGTTAACCGGTTGAGTTCATAATCAAACAGTAAATAGTTCTTTACAGATATCCTGGGGAATATTGTGAAAAAAAATCACTGTCCCATTTTAAAGCAATCCAAGACATATTCTTAATGTCCATTATTTTCTTGCTCACCCTGTGCCCAAAGTGACCCTTGTCACACCCATCATGCCTCTGCCTCTAGGAGTCATGCCTGTGAAATTCTGGACAGCCGCACTCCAAAAAAGTTTTTGCCTTTTATTCAAAAATGTACATAGTTACATCGTTACATAGTTAGTCAGGTTGAAAAAAGACACAAGTCCATCCAGTTCAACCATAAAAAAATAAAATAATAATATCGTACAATCCCATATACCTAATTCTATACCCACAGTTGATCCAGAGGAAGGCGAAAAAACCCCCAGCAGAGCATGATCCAATTTGCTACAGCAGGGGAAAAAATTCCTTCCTGATCCCCCGAGAGGCAATCGGATATTCCCCGGATCAAATTTACCTATAAATGTCAGTACCCAGTTATATTATCTACATTTAAGAAAGAATCCAGGCCTTTCGTAAAGCAATCTACATCAAAAGTACATGCCACAGCAGAACAGAACGGACAGAAGAGCTGATGCGTTTCACACTAACAAACAGTGCTTAGTCATAGCTCAATGTGCCATGGGACTTGTAGTTTCAAAACAGCTGGAGGGCCGAGGTTGCCTACCCCTGGTCTGGGGGCAAATCTTTGTTCCCCCTGAAGAAGACCGCTACAAAGGTCGAAACGCGACGGGGTTTTGCGCAGATATTAATAATCTACAATGTAGTATGAATTCATATTGGATATCATTTATATGTGTACAAGTTTTTATTGATGTTTTTGGATGTCCTGATTCGTATCAGATGTTTTTTTTCTACTCTATTATGTTTTTTTTTTATTTGAATAAACTTTATACTTTTTTACAATTTCCATTTTAATTATTTCTACTCATTGCTGCATTTCAAAGCAGCCCCTAGGGGTATCTTTTCCTTTCTCCAGGGTAGGCAACCTCGGCCCTCTAGCTGTGGTGAAACCAGGGCTTTTTTTCTCAGAGAATAGGTGCAGGAACTCCTCCCTTCCAAGTCACCCTTGACCCCACCCCCTACCCACCTCCGAGCACCGTTCCTTGGTTCCACCCCTTACCCATTTCTCAGTACCACCCCTTTTAGAGAATACAGAAACAAGTATCATTTTGTGGTGCTGAGTATTTTGTATGGAATTTGTTAATGATAACAAGGCAGTAAAATAGATCTAGCAACAATGGACACCCCAGCGACAATAGATCCACCCCAGCAACAATGGACTCCCAACAGCCAGCATCAATAGACCCTCCAGCAACCAGCAGATCCCTCCCAGCAACGATTGACCCCCTGCAACATAAGACCCAACCCCATCAACAATATATCCCCCACCAGCAACAATAGACCCCCCCTGCAAAAATAGATCCCCTCCAACAACAATAGATTCCCCAGTAGCCAGCATCAATAGACCCTTCAGCAGCCAGCAGATCTCTCCCAGCAACGATTGCCCTCCTGCAACATAAGACCCACCCCCAGCAACAATAGATCCCCCACCAGCAACAATACATTCCCCAGTAGCCAGGATCAATAGACCCTCCAGCAGCCAGCAACAAAGACCCTTCCCTCAACAGTGCATCCCTCCTAGCAATGACTGACCCCCAGCAACAATAGATCCCCCACGAGCAACAGAAGAACTCCCCAGCAACAATAGACTCCCTTTCTTCGCAAAATAAATCCCCTCCACCAACAATAGATCCCCTAGCAGCCAGCATCAATAGACTCTCCAGCACACCCCAGAACCTCTTTCCATTTCATACATTCAGCTTGGGAGGTGCCGGAACTGCGTTCCCCCGCGTTCCTGCTGAAAAAAAGCCCTGGGTGAAACTACAAGTCCCATGAGAAATTGCAAGACCCTGACAATCACAGGCATGATTCCTGGAGGCAGAGGCATGATGGGATATGTAGTTTCACCACAGCTGGAGTGCCGCGGTTGCCTACCCCTGGTCTAGGGTGACCACGAAAAATTGAAAATTGCATCAAATACTTACCGTAATTTTCTTTTCCTGGTGCCATTTCACGGCAGCATACATGTGGTAGTACGCTGCTGCCATGTTGACACCAGGAAAAAGGAGAATTGTATCAAATGCTTACCGTCATTTTCCTTTCCTGGCGCCATTTCACGTCAACATACATGTGGTAGTATGCTGCTGCCATGCTGGCAACAGGAAAATGTAAAATTGTATCAAATACTTACCGTTATTTACAATTCTTGGTGCCAATCAATGACAGCATACTACTACATGTATGCTGCCATGTTGGCGCCAAGAAAGCAGTTTTGCTTACCTAATCCTCCACTCCCCCAACAGATGGCACTCTCCTTTCTCCCCCTACACTTGTGTACTGTACTGTCCATCGGCATCCTCGTGTCCAATGTAAGGCTATGGGACGTCAGAGGACCAACCACTGGAGAGTAGGGGTTGACAGACTGCGGAGATCAGGCTTATAGCAAGGAGGAGCCTTCAGGTGTGGAGGATCAGATAAGTAAAACCCACTGCAAGTGATGATTTTTTAGTTTTTGTGCAAAAATCTACCTTTCTGGCATTTATGTAACTGCCTATAACTCATAATACAGTTGTTCGGCATAGTGACGTTCAATTCAAGATGGCGTCTCAGAGTGTGCCTGAAGCGTAGGTACTGTACATTTACCAGCTATATAGTTGGGAAAACGCGGTTTAAAATCAATTTAGCAAGTGGACCTGTGAGTTTTAGGCATACGTTTAATACAGTATCTGTATAATGTGCAAGTTGGAATAACTTTAATACAAATTAAATCAATAAAAGTGAAGAAAACACAAAAAACATACCTGGGTCCAAAATGATAGTCGCGGAAAGGAAGAATGGAGGTTAACTATGTGCAGTCGTAGTAGCTAATCATTGATAATATTGATAAGTATTGGCTTACCAGTGTGGCGCATGCTGGATTCTGTGTTAAATCCCTATGAATGTGTTTGATTTACCAACCATATGCCACATTGATACGTATGTGGTATGTGGTATCTAGGGATGAGCTTCAAGTTCGACTCGAACATCTGCTGTTCAACTGTTCGTCGAATTTTGAACATTATGGGCCGCTCGCGCCAAATTCGAATGGCGCGTCACAGCCCATAATTCACTGCGGCATCGCAGTGCATTGCTGGCTGATGATTGGCCAAGCATGCACTATGACCCGCATGCTTTGGCCAATCACAGCGCGGTAAGAACGGAGAGCCATAATTGGCCAAAGCCAGGGTAGCTTTGGCCAATTATGTCTCAGGGGGTTTAGTACACGCCCCACACTATATAATTCCGCCTGCATGGCGGCCTTGTGTAGTGTGTTGCGGTGGTGAAAGAAAGACACAGAGAGAGAGAGACAGTGTCATTTATATTGAATTAGAGCAGGCAGGCGAGTCAGTTAGCTGCAGTTACAGTGTGTAGAGGATATATATGCATCCTAGGTGTTGTGTATATATATATATATATATATATATATATATATATATATATATATATATATATATATACACTGTATTCAGTTTAGCTAGATCCATTCCTGTTATTCTCTTCATAATACAATTGCTGGTGTTCTCATACAAATACAGGCAGGGAGCTGCAGTATTTTCTTTTAGTGTACTGTGTCCTTTGCACAGTGTGCACCTAAAGCTACCTGAATACAATTGTGTTCTCATACAAATACAGGCAGGAAGCTGCAGTATTTTCATTTAGTGTACTGTTTCCTTTGCACAGTGTGCACCTAAAGCTACCTGAATACAATTTCTGGTGTTCTCATACAAATACAGGCAGGGAGCTGCAGTATTTTCATTTAGTGTACTGTGTCCTTTGCACAGTGTGCACCTAAAGCTACCTGAATACAATTTCTGGTGTTCTCATACAAATACAGGCAGGGAGCTGCAGTATTTTCATTTAGTGTACTGTTTCCTTTGCATAGTGTGCACCTAAAGCTACCTGAATACAATTGCTGGTGTTCTCATACTAATACAGGCAGGGAGCTGCAGTATTTTCATTTAGTGTACTGTGTCCTTTGCACAGTGTGCACCTAAAGCTACCTGAATACAATTTCTGGTGTTCTCATACAAATACAGGCAGGGAGCTGCAGTATTTTCATTTAGTGTACTGTGTCCTTTGCACAGTGTGCACCTAAAGCTACCTGAAGACAGATGGTCTGGGGGGGGTTTCTCAATGATTTTCATCCATATTGCCGGGTCCACACATTACATTAAAGCCGCAAGCAGTTTTAAATTACTTTTTTTCCTTTAGAAATTTCATTTTGTGCAGGGACAGTACCACTTCACAGGCATACTATAGACACCCCCCATGTACAATATTTAAAGGAATATTTCACTTTTTTTTTTCACTTTAATCATCATTAAAATCACTGCTCCCGAAAAAAACTTCAGTTTTAAAAACATTTTCTTTGCATTGATACATGTTCCCTGGAGCAGGACCCGGGTCCCCAAACACTTTTTAGGACAATAACTTGCATATTATCCTTTAAAATTAGCACTTTTGATTTAGAACGTTCGCGTCCCATAGACTTTAACAGGGTTCGATAGTTCACGCAAACTTTCGGTCCGTTCGCAGGTTCTGGTGCGAACCGAACCGGGGGGGTTTTCAGCTCATCCCTAGTGGTAACCTGTAAAAAATTTAAAATGTCGCCTATGGAGATTTTGAAGGGTCAAAGTTTGTCGCCATTCCACGAGCGGGTGCAGTTTTGAAGCATGACATGTTGGGTATAAATTTACTCGATGTAACATTATCTTTCACAATATAAAAAAAATTTGGGCTAACTTAACAGCTGTCTTATTTTTTTAGGTCAAAAAAGTAATGCGCAAATGTGTGAAGTAAAGTATTGCAATGCCATTTCATTCTCCAGGGTAATTTAAATAAAAATATATATAATGTTTGGGGGTTCTAAGTAATTTTCTAGCAAAAAAAAAAAGGTGGTTTTAACTTGTAAACAACAAGTGTCAAAAAGAGGCTCGGTCCTTAAAGGAGAAGTCCAGCCTAAACTTTTTAGGCTGGGCTTCTCCTCTGGGTCACAGGAGTGCAATTCGTTTTGCACTCCTGTGACCGGTTTTCAGCGGAGAGCAGTCTAAAGTCCGCTCTCCGCTGACGTCACTGCCATCAGTCGAGGCAGCGCATCATCCCGACTTCCCAAGTCTGGATCCGCCAGCTGCCTTGACTGATGGCAGTCTCAGTTTCTCAGAGAGCCGCTGAGACGGCCGCTCCCCGCCCCTCCACAGCTCAGCGCTCCATTGAGCGTAGAGGAGCAGAGAGGAGAGCTGCTGACTGACAGTCAGCAGCTCTCCTCTCCGGGATCTGTGAGAACTGAGCCATCGGCGGTGTTCAGTGACTCAGTTTTCAGTGCAGAGATGGCGGAGGGGGACAGATGCAGTATCAGTCTGATGCTGCATCCACCGAGGTAAGTATGAATCTTAAATAAAATAAGAAAATATACTTCTCTTTTAATCGGTTAATGACCGGCTCATGCACTTTTACGTCGGCAGAATGGCACGGCTGCCGCGAGCTCCGTGGCGGTGTCCCGCGATCGGGTCACAGAGCTGCAGAACGGGGAGAGGCCAGTGTAAACGAGGCTTCTCCCCGTTCTGCCTAGTGACACTTACACTGATCGTATGCTCCCTCTCATTGGGAACAGCGATCAGTGACGTATCACTTGTAGCCACGCCCCCTAACAGTTAGAATCACTCCCTAGGACACACTTAACCCCTGCCAAGCCCCCTAGTGGTTAACCCCTTCACTGCCAGTCACATTTATACAGTAATCAGTGCATTTTTAACCAAAAATATGCAGAAGAATACGTATCGGCCTAAACTGAGGAAAAAAATCGTTTTTTTATATATTTTTTGGGGGATATTTATTATAGCAAAAAATTTAAAATATTGCTTTTTTTTCAAAATTGTCGGTCTATTTTTGTTTATAGAGCAAAAAATAAAAACCGCAGAGGTAATCAAATAACAGCAAAAGAAAGCGATATTTGTGGGAAAAAAAGGACGTCAATTTTGTTTGGGAGCCACGTCGCACGACCGTGCAATTGTCAGTTAAAGCGACGCAGTGCCGAATCGCAAAAAGTGGCCTGGTCTTTTGGCAGCCAAATTGTCTGGGGCTGAAGTGGTTAAGTGGTTAAACACATTTGGACCTTTTGTACATCAAACAAGGATAGCCTCTTTTAGCTATCTGAAATGATGGTAGTACCAACGTGCATGCTTTGGCTTTTATGACCTGCCGAGTGCTAAGAACAAGCTTTATACCTAAAAACATAGTTGTTTATCTTTCCAATCTGAGACATTTGAGATGTGGCTATTGACTATTTGCTAGGACTACAGGGCTGCATGGTAATGTACACTGAGGAGTGTTATCATCATTGTCGCCGCTGATAACCCTCCCCCACTATGCCAGTCAGCACAGGATATGCTCAGCTCCACCCTTAGAACGTCACCTGGGGCAGGCCTGTCGCTACAGGACAGGCAAAACAAGCAATTGCTTGGGGCCCCGAGCTGGCCTGGGCCCCCAACTTCCCCTTCCCAGGCTGTAGCGTGGCCGAGCTTCTCTTCCTTCCTCCTGTCAGTCCGGCCGAGTACCGCGTGGTACAGGAGATTCCGTTTCCTGTTCCCGGCCGGACTGACAGGAAGTGCACACTGA
This sequence comes from Rana muscosa, assembly GCA_029206835.1. NCBI lineage: Eukaryota > Metazoa > Chordata > Amphibia > Anura > Ranidae > Rana > Rana muscosa. The sequence goes on from CM055124.1 coordinate 298,596,084, forward strand.
GTGCTCACTTCCTTTCATTCAGGCCGTGAACAGGAAACTGAATCTCCTGTACCGCGCGGGACCCGGGCCGGACTGACAGGAGGAAGAGGAGCTCGGCCACACTACAGCCTACAGGGAACAAGGGAAGGTGAGAATAGAAAAACATAGGGGGGGGTAAAAAGAACATGGGGGGGGTAAAAAGAATGTGAGAATGACCACGGTGATAATGGATCACCAACTCATAATAAATGAATGTGACATATATATATATAAGCACACGTGCATGATAACACAATAGAAAGTTGTAACGTGTGATGCTATATGGTGATAGTAAGAGTCTCTCAGTGACTGTGAATAGAGAGAAGAGAGCTCACTGGCACAGCCAGGTGGATGGAAAGTGATCACAATATGGTAAAATATGAATAAAAGCAATGTGGGAAGCATAAAGATGCTTTTATTCATATGTTACCATTTTGTGATCACTTTTATTGGCTATATTTTACACTGATTTGTAAGATATTTTTATAAATAAACCTCATTGGTTGATCTACACCATATGGAGCCCTCTTATATATTTCATGCTATGCTGGGGCATTAGTGATTCATCTTGCCCCACCATAACCCCTTCCATCCACCCGGCTGTTGGTTTTCTGCTTGCCTTGGTTCTGCGCTTTGCGTGCGTGTGTGTGTGGGGGGGGGGGACCCTCCATGTCCATTTTGCTTGGGACCCCCAAATTCCTTCAAACGGCCCTGACCTGGGGAAGAGCAAGTGTGCCTTCAAAAGGAAGTGACTCAGGACTCCTCCGCCTCTTGTCCCGGCACCAGTCTTGGTTTTTCTTTTGCAGATTCTCCTACATGTGCCTGTTAAAGGAATGGCGTCTCCATAAATAGTCAACGCTTTCCTTGACAGAGAGAGTTTGTTTCTCTAAAATGACATTTGTGTTAGGGTACTTAGCCCTTTAGATGCAGATATTGCTTACCCTCTTGGTGCCCACTTAACACGTATGTGTGGTGGCAAACAGGGTGGACAGCTGAACTTTCAGTGATGAGAGTGTACCTAGCACAGTGACTGTCCTGGTCTCTAGTATTGATTGGGAGCCGGTGGGATTGGCTTTCGATGATGTGGTCACTTTGACAGCCATTCACAGTGCTCACCTGATCGGGCAGTTGGTCCTGCCCTCCAGATGTAAACACTTAAAGGGACGCTAGGGCTGGGCACCCTTTTCCAAGGGTGGGGAGAGTGTTTTGAAGAGATATATCTGTTACCATGTGCTTGCAATAAAGTCTCATTCCTGTTTTACCCTCAAGACAGAGCTTTGTCTCGTTTGTGGGGGGGAGAATTATGCATATGGGGTCTTATTTGGCTGGTTGGATTGTCTGGTAGCTGCCTTGTGTTCGGGAATGGAATATCCTAAACAATGTTAACCCCTTTCATACACGGGGTGTCGTTACAGGTTTTAAACAGAAAGGGGTGTGGCCTTCACAGGAAAGGGTAGGTCATATTTAAATTAGGAGGTGCACGAGTTTAGTCAGGCCTAGGGCAGCACAAAACCTAAATACACTACTGACTACATCTACATGAAGATTGGCACACTAGAATCTCTAATCTGCAGGCTACCGGTACTTTGGGTCTGTTTGATGGAGAAAGAACAGCTACAAGGAAAATTTCTGTATTTCGTGCAAAGACTGGCCCACAGATGCAGCATATTTCCACAACATGGGCGTCCGCTCCATAGGGCAAGGGGGGTCGTTTGCCCCCCCCTGGAATCGAGAAGGTGTTGGCCAAATTGGCAGTGTTCTATACCCTCCGCCGCCCTTACACACACTTCCAGCCCTGCTGGACCGTCTGAAGGTGAGAAGGAAGGAGAGCCAGGCTGTGTGTGCGGTATGGAGGGAGGAGGAGATGTCCTACAACACGTGTGTTTGACTGCAGAGACATGACGTCATAGGACACGTCATACATATGGTCAGTGTGGTCAGTGTGCAGTGTAGTGGTCAGTAGTCAGTGTGTAGTGTAGTGGTCAGAGTGTAGTGTGTGTAGTGTCCAGAGGTGCAGGGTGCTGCTGTGTAATGTAAAGGGGTGCAGGGTGCTGTGTAATGTAAAGGGGTCCAGTGATGCAGGATGGTGTGTAATGTAAAGGGGCCCAGTGATGCAGGGTGCTGTGTAATGTAAAGGGGTCCAGTGATGCAGGGTGCTGTGTAATGTAAAGGGGTCCAGAGCTGTGGGGTGCTGTGTAATGTAAAGGGGTCCAGTGATGCAGAGTGCTGTGTAATGTAAAGGGGTCCAGTGATGCAGGGTGCTGTGTAATGTAAAGGGGTCCAGAGCTGTGGGGTGCTGTGTAATGTAAAGGGGTCCAGTGATGCAGGGTGCTGTGTAATGTAAAGGGGTCCAGTGATGCAGGGTGCTGTGTAATGTAAAGGGGTCCAGTGATGCAGGGTGCTGTGTAATGTAAAGGGGATGTGGGACTTTGGATGAGGCTGTAGACATGGTGTAGGTGGATGTAAAAATACATATTTATTAGTCAAAGAAATGCATAACATATCACAAAGAACAGAAATCACCTAGCAGAGACAACATGGTAGTGCATGTCATTTCTACATATTACTATACACTGCAGTGGAGTGCATATGCAATACAGGCATGAGGGATACAACAATACAACAGTGTATGGCCCAACGTCGCATGGTGATCTGCGTTATTGGATAAATACATTTGAAATGAGTTTCCATATATACAATTAACATGTAGGTAGCAAGGCTCAAAGAGTAAAAATGTATTGTACAAAACCAATAAAAAGAAAAAATATCATTGTCAGCAGATTGATTGTTGTGTCTGCCACCCAGTTGCCCGACGCGTTTCGTGTACATGAGACACTCAATCAGGGGCTGATGCTTTGGGGTATCTATAAGATATATAGTTTAGCTCCGTTTAGGGAGCTGAGGTAGCGGGCAGGCACACAAACGCGGGGCGCGCCACACCGTCCCCCCACAGACACAGATAGCCATAATTGATTTTCGTATTGGAGTAGGCAATTGCCCGTTGATGATTTACAACGGGGGGTTCTAGGACAATAAATACAAAAACAATGTATCAGACGTGATTGCCAATTGGGTAAAGGCAGGCCCCAATAGGGGAGAGTATAAATATAATGACCTTGTATTGCGTCCTTGGATCCCAAACGGGGGGGGGGGGAAGTAGATGAAACGTAGGCAATGGCCCAATGGTAGTTACCAAAAAGAAGGTTCTAAAACAATGAATACAAAAACAATGTATCAGATGTAATTGCCAAATGGATGCAGGCAAACCCCGGTGGAAAAAAAAAAAAGGGTAAGTATATTGACCTTAAATAGCGTCCTTAGAACCCAGCCAGAGGAGGGAAGGTAGATGGAACTAGTATGATGTAATGTCTCCAAATAATGGCAATTGAACTGTGCTGCGGGGGGGCCAAATAAAGCCGACCACACGCGTGCACGCTGGCCGCCACCAACGTCACGCCAAGCACGGCACAGAGGAGAGGGGAGGGATTCCAACGCAGGCAGCGAACCGCCCACGGACAACGGTCACCCCCTCATTGGTCGGCAGAAAGAATACACACACCCAGCGCGATGACGCCCATGTATGACATCACGCGATGGGCGGGAAGCGTGGCGCCGATGCTCCGTGAGCGCCCACCCCAACCCCGCACGCCCAACCGCCCACAGAGAGGGGCGGGAATAGAAATGACAAGAGAGGGGTGCGCACAGGGAGCATCGCGGCTCCCAAATATCAGACACAACCAGAAAGCCCTGCACACACACTGTAACCAAATTGAAACACAGACCCATGCCACTGAAGCCTAATGCTGATGAATCTCATGGACATAAAGTAATTGTGCCATGAGTGTGCAAGACCTGGATATGGTGCATGGCCTTTCCAGGGCTTGACTACCTTACACCTGGGTGGCAGGTGAGTACTGCCCACCCTGTCTAACAGCCTCCATCCCGGTTGTAAATGAAAAAGGGGGGGGGAAAGAAGCGGGACTTTGAGTGAGGCACATATGCAGTGCACCTCCATCCCTATTGCAAGACCATAGAGAAGGGGATGTGGGACTTTGGATGAGGCTGTAGACATGGTGTAGGTGGATGTAAAAATACATATTTATTAGTCAAAGAAATGCATAACATATCACAAAGAACAGAATTTCTGTTCTTTGTGATATGTTATGCATTTCTTTGACTAATAAATATGTATTTTTACATCCACCTACACCATGTCTACAGCCTCATCCAAAGTCCCGCATCCCCTTCTCTATGGTCTTGCAATAGGGATGGAGGTGCACTGCATATGTGCCTCACTCAAAGTCCCGCTTCTTTCCTCCCCCCTTTTTCTGTGTAATGTAAAGGGGTCCAGTGATGCAGGGTGCTATGTAATGTAAAGGGGTCCAGAGCTGTGTGGTGCTGTGTAATGTAAAGGGATCCAGAGGTGCAGTTGTGGAGAGGGGGTACACAGTAGTGACAAAGAGATATTTAAAGATGCAGGGGGCACAGTGGGGTGTTTTTACATTTTAACGTGGGGGGGGACGCTTTTAACCCCCGTTAGCGGTCGAAGAAAGGGTAAAATGCGACTGTGTATCGCTGCTGCTGAAGCGCCCCCCCCCCCCCCCGAAAACATTTCAGCGGATGCCCATGATCCACAACACTACTACAAATGCTTTAGCAAACCACTAACTTAACATTTGGGATTTAGAGATTAAAGACGGTGAACCTTGCAAGGAATTAACAAGCAACAGTTAGGAAGAGATCATCCTGAAAGGCAGCGGAAGACGGCCTGACAATGTGGATCTAATGAGGCTATAAGACCTAAATCAGTGAGAGATGGCCATTGGGAGGGAGTGCGAAGATATGAATGAGGTTTCTCTAAGCTAGTCTAATGCTTGTATTATGAAGAAACCTTCAGAAAGCAAACACACAGGAAATAATGTTAGCCCGCAATTCAAACTGAAGTAGAGAACTCTTAAGCTCATGCCAAAAATGTATCATTTGTAAGCTATAAACCCTGTTAATTAGGTTGGATTTGCAACAATTAGCACATTTCGATTTATTCTCCTTTCTGGCAAGGGAGCTTAATTTAAAGAATGACTTTACTGGCTGCTTTTACAAAGGCCCCGAGTTCACGCTACGACTTTTTTTTTTTTTTTTGATAGATTATTAGGCTGTACGCTTCACCTCATAATATTGTACAAAACCTTCCAGATAAGTGCAAGTTAAGCCTCGTACACACAGGGGCGGGAATCCCTGTCTTGCCAAGCCCTGTCTACACACGCGCCATTCAAAAGAACCGCCGTTCTTTTGGATTGGCAAGAACGCGGTGACGTCATCGACTACGACGTCACATTCGATGCCGTCGCCGCCATCTTGCTACACCCCTACACTACCCTTGTAGGCTACCGCGCATGCGTCGAGGTCTCATCGAGCATGCGCAGGTTTCCCTAGACAGGTAAGCGTACAGACGACCGGGTTTCTCGGCAAGAAAACACTCTGCCGAGAATCCCGACGAGAAAATAGAGAGCAGGTTCTCTATTTTTTTTCTCGTCGAGATTCCCGGCAGTTTTCCTGCCGAGAAACCATACACACCAACGGTTTTCTCGGCAAAAAGCTCTCCCAGCAGTTTTCTTGCAGAGAAAACCGGCCGTGTGTACGAGGCTTTACACTTTATAATAGTATAAAAAATATTCAACCATAATGAATATCTCGGTTTATGGAGGAGGAAGATGTTCATAATAAGATCCCATTCACTCTTGAGTTGAGCATCTGTGGTCATTTGGGTAGTTTCTGTTGTGATTATGATATAAAAAGCGTAAACACCCAGCCAAACACTAACCATGAGTGGAAGAAACGTTTTATAAAACCTTTATAAGAATGAGAAATAAGAATGAATGAATGAATGAATGAATGAGTATTTGTTGCACTCTAATGCCGCGTACACACGATCGATTTTCTCAACGGTGAAAACACCGTCGAGAAAATTGACGGGAAAAACGAGGGAACGGCTTGTTCCCCTACACACGGCCGTTTTTCCCGTCATTTTTTCTCTTGGTCTAGAAAAACTACCGTGTGTAGGCTCCCTGGCAGTGTTTCCCTATGGGAAAACTGCCGCGGAAAAAAATGCCGTGAATCACGACGAGAAAAATTAGAGCAAGTTCTAATTTTTCTCGTCGTGATTAATGCCGTTTTTCTCGTCGGGAAAAATGACCAAAAGCCCACACACGGTCGTTTTTCTCGTCAAAGAGAAAAAATTAAATTTTTCCCGACGAGAAAAATGGTAATGTGTACGCGCCATTAGTGACATGTGAGTCTTGCTTAGTCCTTTATGTTTATTTTTTTTTATTTATTATTACTTCTCCTATTTTTTACTTGAATATTATCAGATGCCGACTATAGCACTGTTCATCCCTATCAGTATAGGCCAGTGATGGCGGACCTTGGCACCCCAGATGTTTTGGGACTACATTTCCCATGATGCTCATGCACTCTGCAGTGTAGTTGAGCATCACGGGAAATGTAGTTCCAAAACATCTGGGGTGCCAAGGTTCGCCATCACCGGTATAGGCTATGTTCAGTGGTGAAGCTATCTGATTGACTAAAATGATATAAACACAATGTTGTAATATACTATCATCTCTATCAATCAATTTATTACTACCTGTTCACTTCAGGTCACATACGTGAATGTGGACAATTTTCCGTGCATCCCTTCTCCAGTTGCGTTTTCCATTGTGGGATTTTTGTAAGGTGACCTGCACTACCCTGACCTCCCATAGTGAGGTTATCCATCCCCGCCAAAGTGGCACCTAGCGGTCAGCCAAAAGGTATTTGCCTATGAACTCAGAAAAAGTTGTTGTGCTGTTCTCCTCTTGTAGAATCAAAATTATGTTTATTTGAAAACTGTTTTTTCAACATTGTTAATATATATGTATTTACTGTTACTATATATGTTTCTTTTTCTGTGTTCATAGACATAACGCATACTATTGATTAGTGATGAGCCGAACACCCCCGTGTTCGGTTTGCACCAGAACCCGCAAACGGACCGAAAGTTCGTACGAACATTAGAACCCTATTAAATACAATGGATGCGAACGTTCGAATTCTAAAGTGCTAATTATAACGACTATTATGCATGTTATTGTCCTAAAAAGGGTTTGGGAACCCGGGTTCTGCACCAGGGGACATGTATCAATGCAAAAAGAAGTTTTAAAAACGGTCGTTTTTCGGGAGCAGTCATTTTAATGATGCATAAAGTGAAAAAAAAAAAGTCAAATATTCCTTTAAATATCGTACCTGGGGGGTGTCTAAAGTATGCCTGTGAAGTGCCACGTGTTTCCCGTGTTTAGAACTGTCCCTGCACAAAATGACACTTCTAAAGGAAAAAAAAGCCATTTAAAACTGCTTGCGGCTTTAATGTAATGTCTGGTCCCGGTAATATGGATGAAAATCTTTAAGAAAAATGGCATAGCTACCACATGACCCCCCCCCCCCACCCCAGCCCATTACCAGCCCCTTTGGGTCTTGTATGGATATTAAGGGGAACCCCGCACATAAAATAAAAAAGGCCCTATATACTCTGAACAGCCGTATACAGGCGGTGCATACAAGACAGGGACTGTAGGTTTGTTCTTATGTAGAATCTGTTTGTAATTTTGAACAGGTACATTGTTGAAGTGTAGCTCCAGCCCAAAAATCTATTTTTAAACTTTTTGGAAAACATAGGTAAGGGTTATCACCCCTGTAACATTTGTTTTGCTGTCTGTGCCCCTGTTCAGAACATTTCACCTCACTTTCCGTCCCAATGTCAACTGTTTTTGAAATGTGGTGTTTTTCTTGAAACAAGGATTGCTGATAAAGCATCAGTACAGAGGAGACACCTTTCTCCCATATTTATTCTTACAGGAGAGAATTTTCCTTCCTAGGGGTAGATTTCCTCTCACTTCCTGTTGTCTTCTTGCGTTTGCAAGTAGGAGTCGTTTGTAAGTTGGATGTTTGAAAGTAGGGACCTGCCGTATATACTCTGCAGAAATAGGCCCCTTAGTTGTTGGTGTTGGCACAACACTGTAAGCACTCACAGTTACTCTTGGTTGGTGCTGGAACGCCCTGCTGTCAACTATTATATCAAGAATTGTAATTACATGCCCCTTTTGAACAGGGGCTGAAAAATTGGGCCTTTCGTGGTGGTGGTGGTGGTGGCGTTGCCACAACACTGTAAGCCCTCAGAGTTACTCTTGGTGGGTGCAGCAATGGGCCCTGCTGTGAATTATTAGATCAAGAATTGTAATTACATGCCCCTTTTGAACAGGGGCTGAAAAATTGGGCCTTTCGTGGTGGTGGTGGTGGTGGCGTTGCCACAACACTGTAAGCCCTCAGAGTTGCTCTTGGTGGGTGCAGCAATGGGCCCTGCTGTGAATTATTACATCAAGAATTGTAATTGCATGCCCCTGTTGAACAGGGGCTGAAAAATTGGGCCTTAGGCACTGGTGGCACAACACTACAACCCCTCACAGATACTGTACTTGGAGCACAGCAATGAGCCCTGTTGCAAAGTATTGCTTCAAAAATTGTAATGACACGCCCCTGTTAAACAGGGGCTGAAAAATTGGGCCTTAGGCACTGGTGGCACAACACTACAACCCCTCACAGATACTGTACTTGGAGCACAGCAATGAGCCCTGTTGCAAAGTATTGCTTCAAAAATTGTAATGACACGCCCCTGTTAAACAGGGGCTGAAAAATTGGGCCTTAGCCACTGGTGGCGGCACCCATAAACAAAAATGATCTTCCAAGCTATCATCATCAATCGTATCATTGAGGACTCGGAGGAGGAGGATAGCCAGTCAACATAACAGCACAGGCACTCAGCATCAGCATCAGTCTTGAAGGGATGTGACATGTTAAAATCAATTAGTCTGTTATATCAGCATCAGGTGTGTGGTAGCTGGTGGTGATCCAAGACTGGTTCATCTTGATGAAAGTCAGTCGATCAACCGAGTCGGTGGACAGGCGCACCCTGTGATCCGTGACAAATCCTCCAGCAGCACTGAATGTGCGTTCCGAAAGAACGCTGGATGCAGGACAGGCCAGTAGCTCAATTGCATACTGTGCAAGCTCTGGCCAGTGATCCATCCTCAAGACCCAGTAAGCCAGAGGATTTTCGGTGGGGAAGGTGTCCAAGTCTGACCTTGCCCCTAGATATTCCTGCACCATGTTTATCAGACGCTGGCGATGGTTGCTGGAACCGATCATACTTTGGGGCTGCGGACTAAAGAATTGTCTGAACGCATCGGTCAGACGGCCACCTTCCCCACCGCTCCTTCTTTGACTGGCCGAAGCCTCAGCAACTCGTTGTCCAGGACCAGGAGTTTGTAACCTCCCAGTCTCTGGGAACGCGTTGCACAGACCTTTCTGCAAGGCCTCCCGGAGTTGTCTCATCCTCTGCTCCCTCTGCGACGGTAACATAAGGTCCGCAACCTTACCCTTGTACCGTGGATCAAGGAGAGTGGCCAGCCAGTAATGGTCCCTCTCCTTGATCCGAAGAATACGAGGATCCTTCCGCAGACTTTGCATGATCAGGGAGGCCATGCAGCGTAGGTTTGCTGAGGCATTCGCTCCGGAGTCCTCTGGGTCACTAAGGACGACATGATCTGCAGTCACCTCCTCCCAGCCACGTACAAGTCCACTGGTTTCTTGGGACTGTAAATCATCCCTAAAAGACTGCTGCTGATGATGCTGAGTGCCAGCCTCCACCTCCATGCTGACACAATCCTCCTCCTCCTCCTCCTCCTCTTCCTGTGCGATGGGTGGGACAGAAGGAACACTGTCTGGGTAAAGGGGGCCTTGAGAGGCAAGGAAGTCCTCCTCTTCCTATCTCTGTTCTGCCTCAAGTGCCCTGTCCATTATTCCACGCAGCGTGTGCTCCAACAGGTGGACAAGAGGTACAGTGTCACTGATGCATGCACTGTCACTGCTCACCATCCTCGTGGCCTCCTCAAATGGTGCCAGGACAGTGCATGCATCCCTGATCATGCCCCACTGGCGTGGAGAAAAAAAACCAAGCTCCCCTGACCCTGTCCTGGTGCCGTAGTCGCACAGGTACTCATTGATGGCCCTCTGCTGCGTGTGCAGCCGCTGCAGCATGGCCAACGTTGAGTTCCACCTGGTGGGCATGTCACATATAAGGCGGTTCTTGGGCAGGTTCAACTCCTTTTGCAGCTCAGCCAGGCGAGCACTGGCATTATAAGATCTGCGGAAATGCACACAGACTTTCCTGGCCTGCCTCAGGACATCCTGTAAGCCCGGGTACCTGCCCAAGAACCGCTGCACCACCAGGTTAAGGACGTGAGCCACACAGGGCACATGGGTCAGTTGTCCCTGTCGAAGGGCGGAGAGGAGGTTGGTGCCATTGTCGCAAACCACCATTCCTGGCTTAAGCTGGCGTGGCGTCAACCACCTCTCGGCCTGGCCCTGCAGAGCAGACAGGACCTCTGCCCCAGTGTGGCTTCTGTCCCCCAAACACACCAGCGCAAGCACGGCATGGCATCTTTTTGCCTGCGTACTTGCGTAGCCCCGTGAACGGCTACGGAGCACCGCTGGTTCATAGGACAAACCACAGGAAGAGGCCATGGAGGAAGAAGAAGAGGAGGGGGTGGAGGAGAGAGGTGTGCCACAACCAGTAGTAGCATTTTGGAGGCGTGGCGGTGAGACAACCTCCAACACTACTGCACCTTGTCCTGCATCCTTCCCAGCTGCCAAAAGAGTGACCCAATGGGCCGTGAAAGAAAGGTAACGTCCCTGTCCATGCCTGCTGGACCATGAGTCAGCGGTAATATGCACCTTACCGCTGACCGCCCTGTCCAGCGAGGCCAAGACATTGCCTTCCACATGCCGGTAGAGAGCCGGAATAGCCTTCCGTGAGAAAAAGTGGCGTTTGGGAACCTGCCACTGAGGAACCGCACATTGCACAAACTCACGGAAGGGGGCCGAGTCTACCAACTGAAAAGGCAGCAGTTGAAGCGCTAGCAATTTAGCCAAGCTAGCATTCAACCGCTGGGCATGTGGATGGCTGGGAGTGAACTTCTTTCGACGGTCCAGCAGCTGGGGCAGGGAAATTTGCCTGCTAGAATCGGACGTCGGTGTACTGCTAGCAGAGTGGCCGCAAGTACTTGGCTGTGACACACCTAATTCTACACCTTCATTCCTCTCAGTGCATGTTTCAGAGAGGACTGACATTATAGTGGGGTTGGAGATCCCAGCTGATGCGGTGCAAGGAGAGGTCCGCTTTGTTCTTTGGTGTGGGTCTTTGAGGTAGGCTTGCCAACGAGCTGCATGGCAGGTCAACATATGTCTGGTCAGGCATGTGGTACCCAAGCGGCTGATGTTTTGGCCACGCGATATACGCTTGAGACATATGTTGCAAACAGCAGCTGTGCGATCTGATGCACTAGCCTCAAAAAAGGCCCACACCAAGGAACTTTTTGAATGACGGGCAGAGGCAGCGCCCTGCACAGGCGGAGCTCTGCGGTGTGATTCCGTCGGTGTACTGCCCTTACGCTGGCCACCAAAGGGCATCCTGCCTCGTTGGAGATGTGCCTCCTCCTCATCCTCCTCCTCCTCCTCTCTCCTATTAGGCACCCACGTGGAGTCAGTGACCTCATCATCCCCTCCCTCCTCATCACTGGAGCCAATCTGGCAGTATGCTGCAGCTGCTGGAACATGACTGCCAGATTGGTGTCCTTCTTGAGCATCCCCTCTGTCTGCTCTCACCCTACTGCCTTCCTGTAGCTGGGTTTCATCATCAGACCCTTCGAAACGCTGGGCATCCTCCTGGAGCATGTACCCAACACTGTGCTCAAACAGTTCGGGGGACTCCTCAGGAGGAGGACATGGTGGGTCTAGGGAAGGAGTGACTGATGATGAGTCTGACATTGATACCAGGGAAGAGGACGCTTTGGCAGCTGCTTTGCCAGTACCCTGAGCCTGGGTGAGAGAGGATGAGGAGGAGGAGGAGGGCTTGGTCATCCACTCTACCAAGTCTTCGGCATGATGTGGCTCAACATGTCCAGCTGCCGAAAAGAAGGACAAGCGTGTCCCATGGCCATGTGCTGATGACAATGCACCGCGTCCACGACCAGCACTGTTGCCCCCAGACACAGAGCCTGCTTGCCCTCTTTTATTGCCTCCTGACTGTCTGCCTCTCCTTGTTTGCCTTCCAGACATTCTAATAGATGGCCTGCAGGGAGATGGGAAAAAAGCAATAAGGGCTACCTTCAGGTGTCCTTCTCTGTCCCTTTACTTAAGGATTTCTAAATATGGTTGAGGATGATTGCTTTTGCACAGAATAGCACAACGACAATTTCCCTGACTGTCCAAAAAACAAGGATTTCAAAGATGGTTGATGAGGAATGCTTTAGCACACTATAGCACAAGGAGAATTCCCCTCACTTTCCTTCTTTGTCCCTAGAAACAAGGACTTGCACAGTGAAAGAAACTGACACTCTCCCTACCTAGAGTTTTCTGTCCCTAGAAAAAATGTTTTTTTAAAGCACACTATAGCACAAGGAGAATTCACTCACTGTCCTTCCCTGTCCCTAGAAACAAGGACTTGCACAGTGAAAGAAACTGACACTCTCCCTACCTACAGTTTTCTGTCCCTAGAAAAAATGTTTTTTTAAAGCACACTATAGCACAAGGAGAATTCACTCACTGTCCTTCCCTGTCCCTAGAAACAAGGACTTGCACAGTGAAAGAAACTGACACTCTCCCTACCTAGAGTTTTCTGTCCCTAGAAAAAATGTTTTTTTAAAGCACACTATAGCACAAGGAGAATTCACTCACTGTCCTTCCCTGTCCCTAGAAACAAGGACTTGCACAGTGAAAGAAACTGACACTCTCCCTACCTAGAGTTTTCTGTCCCTAGAAAAAATGTTTTTTTAAAGCACACTATAGCACAAGGAGAATTCACTCACTGTCCTTCCCTGTCCCTAGAAACAAGGACTTGCACAGTGAAAGAAACTGACACTCTCCCTACCTAGAGTTTTCTGTCCCTAGAAAAAATGTTTTTTTAAAGCACACTATAGCACAAGGAGAATTCACTCACTGTCCTTCCCTGTCCCTAGAAACAAGGACTTGCACAGTGAAAGAAACTGACATTCTCCCTACCTAGAGTTTTCTGTCCCTAGAAAAAATGTTTTTTTAAAGCACACTATAGCACAAGGAGAATTCACTCACTGTCCTTCCCTGTCCCTAGAAACAAGGACTTGCACAGTGAAAGAAACTGACACTCTCCCTACCTAGAGTTTTCTGTCCCTAGAAAAAATGTTTTTTTAAAGCACACTATAGCACAAGGAGAATTCACTCACTGTCCTTCCCTGTCCCTAGAAACAAGGACTTGCACAGTGAAAGAAACTGACACTCTCCCTACCTAGAGTTTTCTGTCCCTAGAAAAAATGTTTTTTTAAAGCACACTATAGCACAAGGAGAATTCACTCACTGTCCTTCCCTGTCCCTAGAAACAAGGACTCGAACAGTAAAACACACTGACACTCTCCCTACCTATCCTTCTCTTTCCCTAAACTAAAGGAATCCAGGTTAAGCAAGAAATAAATAAATGTCACTGTCCCTGCCTATGCTGCTCTTTCCCTGCTCCGGAACACACTACACTAGGCCGCCGTGCTGGCGGCCTCTTATAGTGTGGGGCGTGTACTAAACACCCTCAGCAATAATTGGCCACAGGCATCCTGCCTGTGGCCAATCACTGCTCTCCTCGCTGCCGGCGCTGTGATTGGCCAAGCATGCGGGGTCACAGTGCATGCTTGGCCAATCACAGCGCCTGGATGACACTGCGATGGCGTAGTGCATTGTGGGCCGTTCGCGTCACTCGAATTTGGCGCGAACGGCCCAAATCGTTCGATCTTCGTCGAACGATCGAACAGCCGATGTTCGAGTCGAACGTATGTTCGACTCGAACACGAAGCTCATCCCTACTATTGATGTCCCTGAAGAAGCCTGAACAATAGGCGAAACTAGTAGGACTACCAACACATTACCCCCATGGAACAAATCCATTTGGGTGTATTTATGTATTCCTAATGTGGGGGTTTTTAATATCTTTGTATACTTTCTAATTTTTTAACTGTAAATTGACTCGCAATTTTGCAATAAATCAGTATTGTCCAATTGGACTATAATTTAGAACACACTCAGTAGACATCCTTGAAATTCCCATTACCACCCCGGTCCGGGGGCTTTTTCTTTATATACATATATACTGGGCCAATTTTTTTGGACAAGATCCAATTAACCTACCAGCATGTCTTTGGAGTGTGGGAGGAAACCGGAGGTCCCGGAGGAAACCCATGCAGACACAGGGAGAACATGCAAACTCCAGGCAGATGGTGTTGTGGTCGGGATTCGAACCAGCGACCTTTTTGCTGCTAGGTGAAAGTGCTATCCACTACAATAAAAATGTCATGGAAATCCCCTATTCAGCCGCCGCAGCCCTGCGCGCATGCGCGGTGGAATGACGCTTCGGCGCACGTGCGTGCACGAACAGCGCACCCGCATGCGCAATGGTGCGCAAATTGCGCACGCACATGCTCAATGGCGCACCAATCAGAACTCTGACAGACCTATTTAAAGAAGCCTAGTGGCGCTGACAGGTTGCTGGTTTGTCGTCAGCTTCCTGCCTTGTACCTGGTTTCCTGTATACACGTCTGAACCTTTGTTGTGACCCGGATCGACCTGACTACGCTGCTTCTCTCCTGGACCTGACCTTTGGTTTGCCTCTCGGACCTCTTCTGCCTGCCCCCTGTGTTTGACCCTCGGCCTGTGACTCGGACTTTCTACCAATCTCCAATCCCTGATCTCCTGCTTGTATTCCGGATTTGCTACTTGCCTCCAGCTCTAAATACCTGCTTCGTATTCCTGGACTGATCACTTGTCTACTGTGTTAGACCCTCGGCCTGCACCCTCAGTACCTGTTTCTACAGCCAGTATCTGGACTCAGTCTACCCGCTTGGCCCCTGTAGTGCCCTGGACTTGTGTCTTTGTTTGGATCTTGTGAGAGCCCTCATCAGCCTGGTGTTAGGCCCTCAGCCTGTTCCTGGTCACCCGATCCTCTACCAAGACTTCCTCACCTGCTGGTAGCCAGTAGTGATGAGCCGAACACCCCCGGGTTCGGTTCGCACCAGAACCCGCGAACGGACCGAAAGTTCGCACGAACATTAGAACCCTATTAAATACAATGGATGCGAACGTTCGGATTCTAAAGTGCTAACTATAACGACTATTATCCATGTTATTGTCCTAAACAGAGTTTGGGAACCCGGGTTCTGCACCAGGGGACATGTATCAATGCAAAAAGAAGTTTTAAAAACGGACGTTTTCCGGGAGCAGTCATTTTAATGATGCATAAAGTGAAAAAAAAAAAGTCAAATATTCCTTTAAATATTGTACCTGGGGGGTGTCTAAAGTATGCCTGTGAAGTGCCACATGTTTCCCGTGTTTAGAACTGTCCCTGCACAAAATAACATTTCTAAAGGAAAAAAAAGCCATTTAAAACTGCTTGCGGCTTTAATGTAATGTCTGGTCCCGGTAATATGGATGAAAATCTTTAAGAAAAATGGCATAGCTACCCCATCAACCCCCCCCCCCTACCCCAGCCCATTACCAGCCCCTTTGGGTCTTGTATGGATATTAAGGGGAACCCCGCACACAAAATAAAAAAGGCCCTATATACTCTGAACAGCCGTATACAGGCGGTGCATACAAGACAGGGACTGTAGGTTTGTTCTTATGTAGAATCTGTTTGTAATTTTGAACAGCTACATTGTTTAAGTGTAGCTCCAGCCCAAATACCTATTTTTAAGCTTTTTGGAAAACATAGGGAAGGGTTATCACCCCTGTAACATTTGTTTTGCTGTCTGTGCCCCTGTTCAGAACATTTCACCTCACTTTGCGTCCCAATGACAACTGTTTTTGAAATGTGGTGTTTTTATTGAAACAAGGATTGGTGATAAAGCATCAGTAGAGAGGAGACACCTTTCTCCCAAATTAATTCTTACAGGAGAGAATTTTCCTTCCAAGGGGTAGATTTCCTCTCACTTCCTGTTGTCTTCTTCCGTTTGCAAGTAGTAGTCGTTTGTAAGTTGGATGTTTGAAAGTAGGGACCTGCCGTATATACTCTGCAGAAATTGGCCCCTTAGGTGTTGGTGTTGGCACAACACTGTAAGCACTCACAGTTACTCTTGGTGGGTGCTGGAACGCCCTGCTGTCAACTATTATATCAGGAATTGTAATAACATATAATTGTTGAACAGTGGTAGTAAAAATTGGGCCTTTGATGGTGGTGCTGGTGCCACAACACTGTAAGGCCTGACAGTTACTCTTGGTGGGCGCAGCAATGGGCCCTGCTGTGAATTATTAGATCAATAATTATAATTTTATGCCCCTGTTGAACAGGGGCTGAAAAATTGGGCCTTTGGTGGTGGTGGTGGTGGTGGTGTTGACACAACACTGTAAGGCCTGACAGTTACTCTTGGTGGGCGCAGCAATGGGCCCTGCTGTAAATTATTAGATCAATAATTATAATTGCATGCCCCTGTTGAACAGGGGCTGAAAAATTGGGCCTTAGGCACTGGTGGCACAACACTGCAACCCCTCACAGATACTGTACTTGGAGCACAGCAATGAGGCCTGTTGCAAAGTATTGCATCAAAAATTGTAATTACACGCCCCTGTTAAACAGGGGCTGAAAAATTGGGCCTTAGCCACTGGTGGCGGCACCCATAAACCAAAATGATCTTCCAAGCTATCATCATTAATCGGATCATTGAGGAGGAGGAGGAGGAGGAGGATAGCTAGTCAACATAACAGCACAGGAACTCAGCATCAGCATCAGTCTTGAAGGGATGTGACATTTTAAAATCAATTAGTCTGTTATATCAGCATCAGGTGTGTGGTAGCTGGTGGTGATCCAAGACTGGTTCATCTTGATGAAAGTCAGTCGATCAACCGAGTCAGTGGACAGGCGCACCCTGTGATCCGTGACAAATCCTCCAGCAGCACTGAATGTGCGTTCTGAAAGAACGCTGGATGCAGGACAGGCCAGTAGCTCAATTGCATACTGTGCAAGCTCTGGCCAGTGATCCATCCTCAAGACCCAGTAAGCCAGAGGATTTTCGGTGGGGAAGGTGTCCAAGTCTGACCTTGCCCCTAGGTATTCCTGCACCATGTATATCAGACGCTGGCGATGGTTGCTGGAACCGATCATACTTTGGGGCTGCGGACTAAAGAATTGTCTGAACGCATCGGTCAGACGGCCACCTTCCCCACCGCTCCTTCTTTGACTGCCCGAAGCCTCAGCAACTCGTTGTCCAGGACCAGGAGTTTGTAACCTCCCAGTCTCTGGGAACGCGTTGCACAGACCTTTCTGCAAGGCCTCCCGGAGTTGTCTCATCCTCTGCTCCCTCTACGACGGTAACATAAGGTCCGCAATCTTACCCTTGTACCGTGGATCAAGGAGAGTGGCCAGCCAGTAATGGTCCCTCTCCTTGATCCGAAGAATACGAGGATCCTTCCGCAGACTTTGCAGGATCAGGGAGGCCATGCAGCGTAGGTTAGCTGAGGCATTCAGTCCGGAGTCCTCTGGGTCACTAAGGACGACATGATCCGCAGTCACCTCCTCCCAGCCACGTACAAGTCCACTGGTTTCTTGGGACTGTAAATCATCCCTAAAAGACTGCTGCTGATGATGCTGAGTGCCAGCCTCCACCTCCATGCTGACACAATCCTCCTCCTCCTCCTCCTCCTCTTCCTGTGCGATGGGTGGGACAGAAGGAACACTGTCTGGGTAAAGGGGGCCTTGAGAGGCAAGGAAGTCCTCCTCTTCCTGCCTCTGTTCTGCCTCAAGTGCCCTGTCCATTATTCCACGCAGCGTGTGCTCCAACAGGTGGACAAGAGGTACAGTGTCACTGATGCATGCACTGTCACTGCTCACCATCCTCGTGGCCTCCTCAAATGGTGCCAGGACAGTGCATGCATCCCTGATCATGCCCCACTGGCGTGGTAAAAAAACCCGAGCTCCCCTGACCCTGTCCTGGTGCCGTAGTCGCACAGGTACTCATTGATGGCCCTCTGCTGCGTGTGCAGCCGCTGCAGCATGGCCAACGTTGAGTTCCACCTGGTGGGCATGTCACATATAAGGCGGTTCTTGGGCAGGTTCAACTCCTTTTGCAGCTCAGCCAGGCGAGCACTGGCATTATAAGATCTGCGGAAATGCACACAGACTTTCCTGGCCTGCCTCAGGACATCCTGTAAGCCCGGGTACCTGCCCAAGAACCGCTGCACCACCAGGTTAAGGACGTGAGCCATACAGGGCACATGGGTCAGTTGTCCCTGTCGGAGGGCGGAGAGGAGGTTGGTGCCATTGTCGCAAACCACCATTCCTGGCTTAAGCTGGCGTGGCGTCAACCACCTCTCGGCCTGCCCCTGCAGAGCAGACAGGACCTCTGCCCCAGTGTGGCTCCTGTCCCCCAAACACACCAGCGCAAGCACGGCATGGCATCTTTTTGCCTGCGTACTTGCGTAGCCCCTTGAACGCCTACGGAGCACCGCTGGTTCCGAGGACAAACCACAGGAAGAGGCCATGGAGGAAGAAGAAGAGGAGGGGGTGGAGGAGAGAGGTGTGTCACAACCAGTAGTAGCATTTTGGAGGCGTGGCGGTGGAACAACCTCCAACACTACTGCACCTTGTCCTGCATCCTTCCCAGCTGCCAAAAGAGTGACCCAATGGGCCGTGAAAGAAAGGTAACGTCCCTGTCCATGCCTGCTGGACCATGAGTCAGCGGTAATATGCACCTTACCGCTGACCGCCCTGTCCAGCGAGGCCAAGACATTGCCTTCCACATGCCTGTAGAGAGCCGGAATCGCCTTCCGTGAGAAAAAGTGGCGTTTGGGAACCTGCCACTGAGGAACCGCACATTGCACAAACTCACGGAAGGGGGCCGAGTCTACCAACTGAAAAGGCAGCAGTTGAAGCGCTAGCAATTTAGCCAAGCTAGCATTCAACCGCTGGGCATGTGGATGGCTGGGAGTGAACTTCTTTCGACGGTCCAGCAGCTGGGGCAGGGAAATTTGCCTGCTAGAATCGGACGTTGGTGTACTGCTAGCAGAGTGGCCGCAAGTACTGGGCTGTGACACACCTAATTCTACACCTTCATTCCTCTCAGTGCAGGTTTCAGAGAGGACTGAAGGTATAGTGGGTTTTGAGATCCCAGCTGATGCGGTGCAAGGAGAGGTCTGCTTTGTTCTTTGGTGTGGGTCTTTAAGGTAGGCTTGCCAACGAGCTGCATGGCAGGTCAACATATGTCTGATCAAGCATGTGGTGCCCAAGCGGCTGATGTTTTGGCCACGCGATATACGCTTGAGACATATGTTGCAAACAGCAGCTGTGCGATCTGATGCACTCGCCTCAAAAAAGGCCCACACCAAAGAACTTTTTGAATGACGGGCAGAGGCAGCGCCCTGCACAGGCGGAGCTCTGCGGTGTGATTCCGTCGGTGTGCTGCCCATACGCTGGCCACTCAAGGGCATCCTGCCTCGTTGGAGATGTGCCTCCTCCTCATCCTCCTCTTCCTCCTCTCTCCTATTAGGCACCCACGTGGAGTCAGTGACCTCATCATCCCCTCCCTCCTCATCACTGGAGCCAATCTGGCAGTATGCTGCAGCTGCTGGAGCATGACTGCCAGATTGGTGTCCTTCTTGAGCATCCCCTCTCTCTGCTCTCACGCTACTGCCTTCCTCTAGCTGGGTATCATCATCAGATCCTTCGAAACGCTGGGCATCCTCCTGGAGCATGTACCCAACACTGTGCTCAAACAGTTCGGGGGACTCCTCAGGAGGAGGACATGGTGGGTCTAGGGAAGGATTGACTAATGAAGATAATGATACCAGAGAAGAGGACGCTTTGGCAGCTGCTTTGCCAGTACCCTGAGCCTGGGTGAGAGAGGATGAGGAGGATGAGGTGGGCTTGGTCATCCACTCTACCAAGTCTTCGGCATGATGTGGCTCAACATGTCCAGCTGCCGAAAAGAAGGACAAGCGTGTCCCATGGCCATGTGCTGATGACAATGCACCACGTCCACGACCAGCACTGTTGCCCCCAGACACAGAGCCTGCTTGCCCTCTTTTTTTGCCTCCTGACTGTCTGCCTCTCCTTGTTTGCCTTCCAGACATTTTAATGGATGGCCTGCAGGGAGATGGGAAAAACAGCAATAAGGGCTACCTTCAGGTGTATACTGTGCAGGAGGCTTAGCAACAATGACACTGACACTGTCCCCTGCCTATCCTTCTCTGTCCCTAAACACAAGGATTTGCAATATGCTTCAGCAAGATTGGTTTAGCTCAGAATAGCACACTGACCGTTTCCCTCACTGTCCTTCTCTGTCCCTACAAACAAGATTTAGCACAGAATAGCACACTGATAGTTTCCACGAGTGTCCTTCTCTGTCCCTAAACTCAAGGATTTCAAATATGGTTCAGCAAGATTGGTTTAGAACAGAATAGCACACTGTCAGTTTCACTCACTGTCCTTCTCTGTCCCTACAAACAAGATTTAGCACAGAATAGCACACTGATAGTTTCCACGAGTGTTCTTCTCTGTCCCTAAACTCAAGGATTTCAAATATGGTTCAGCAAGATTGGTTTAGAACAGAATAGCACACTGACACTTTCCCTCACTGTACCTCTCTGTCCCTAAACTCAAGGATTTCAAATATGGTTCAGCAAGATTGGTTTAGAACAGAATAGCACACTGTCAGTTTCACTCACTGTCCTTCTCTGTCCCTACAAACAAGATTTAGCACAGAATAGCACACTGATAGTTTCCACGAGTGTTCTTCTCTGTCCCTAAACTCAAGGATTTCAAATATGGTTCAGCAAGATTGGTTTAGAACAGAATAGCACACTGACACTTTCCCTCACTGTACCTCTCTGTCCCTAAACTCAAGGATTTCAAATATGGTTCAGCAAGATTGGTTTAGAACAGAATAGCACACTGTCAGTTTCACTCACTGTCCTTCTCTGTCCCTACAAACAAGATTTAGCACAGAATAGCACACTGATAGTTTCCACGAGTGTCCTTCTCTGTCCCTAAACTCAAGGATTTCAAATATGGTTCAGCAAGATTGGTTTAGAACAGAATAGCACACTGTCAGTTTCACTCACTGTCCTTCTCTGTCCCTACAAACAAGATTTAGCACTGAATAGCACACTGAGAGTTTCCACGAGTGTCCTTCTCTGTCCCTAAACTCAAGGATTTCAAATATGGTTCAGCAAGATTGGTTTAGAACAGAATAGCACACTGACACTTTCCCTCACTGTACCTCTCTGTCCCTAAACTCAAGGATTTCAAATATGGTTCAGCAAGATTGGTTTAGAACAGAATAGCACACTGACACTTTCCCTCACTGTCCTTCTCTGTCCCTACAAACAAGGTTTAGCACAGAATAACACACTGACACTCTCCCTACCTATCCTTATTTGTCCCTAAACACAAGGAATCCAGGATTAGTAAAGGAAAAATAATGACACTGTCCCTGCCTATGCTTCTCTTTCCCTGCTCCGAAACACACTACACAAGGCCGCCGCGCTGGCGGCCTTTTATAGTGTGGGGCGTGTACTAAACCCCCTCAGCAATAATTGGCCACAGGCATCCTGCCTGTGGCCAATCATTGCTCTCCTCGCTGCCGGCGCTGTGATTGGCCAAGCATGCGGGGTCACAGTGCATGCTTGGCCAATCACAGCGCCTGGATGACACTGCAATGGCGTAGTGCATTGTGGGCCGTTCGCGTCACTCGAATTTGGCGCGAACGGCCCAAATCGTTCGATCTTCGTCGAACGATCGAACAGCCGATGTTCGAGTCGAACGTATGTTCGACTCGAACACGAAGCTCATCCCTAGTAGCCAGTGCCTCTTCGCGCCATCCTCTCCCTGTTCCACCTCCAGGGGGCGGAGTGCGCCAAGTCGCAAGGGTGAACCACTCTCGGCATCTCGGCCTCGGTAAGTACACCCGTGACAAAAAAAGTGATATTTTAAATTAAATTTTGAGTTATGTGTATAGTTGCCTTTAAAATCCCATCTTATGCCGCGTACACACGATCGGAATTTCGGACAACAAAACCGTGCTTTTTTTTTTCCCGACGGATGTTGGCTCAAACTTGTCTTGCACACACACGGTCGCACAAATGTTGCTCGAAAATTCTGATGGTCAAGAACGGCGGTGACGTACAACACTACGACGAGCTGAGAAAAATGAAGTACAATGATTCCGAGCATGCGTCGAATTGGTTCCGAGCATGCGCAGCACTTTTGTGCGTTGGAAATGGCTACACATGATCGGAAATTTCCGACCCGTCGGTTAAAATTGAGAACCTGCTCTCAAACATTTGTTGTCGGAAATTTCCGACAGCAAATGTCCTATGGAGCCTACACACACGGTTGGAAAATGCGACCAAAAGCTCACATCGAACATTTGTTGGCGGGAAATTCCGATCGTGTGTACGCGGCATTAGAGGTTTCATTTAGAAGTGAATCGTGGAAATTCTATAACACTTGGTTTTAGTGGTTCGAGTATCAGCTCACTGACACTTACAAATCTTGTATGTCTTGTACAAATTGAACTTTTTAAAATTATCCCTCCTCCTCTTACAACGCCCGCCATTTATTTATTTATTTAATTTAATTCAGAGATTTTTTTTTTTCTGTCTCTCCATTCTCTTTTTTACCTTTCCCCACACCTGTGAGTGACATGCTGAGAGGGGGGTTCCCCCACATGCTTTATTCTACATCTCTTTCCAATGCACTCTGTGTATCCTGCTATATTCATACTCTGCAGATTCTTTCTTAACCCTCCCCCCCCCCTTTGTTTTCTGGATTGGCTTCCTCACTTTCCCATTCTCAGTGACTTTGTGCCTGTATGACCGATATGTTATTGCATTTATGGCTCTTTTTCATTGCAATACCTCTGTTCAGAATAGGGACCTCTTTTTTGCATTGTATTTTTCCTTTTCAAATACAAATAAAAAATGTATTAAAAAAAAAAAAATACAATGGAAATCCCAATGTCGAGCATTGAAGGGCTTCTGGTAAATCTTTAAATCTTGCTTCAAATCACTCAGGGGTGAAAGGGGCCATAGAACGCATTGGGATAGGGAATTTCGACTTTTCCCCCATAGACGCGTTGCTTCCATCCACCAGCCGTTGCATTAACATATCCCACCACTAGGGATGAGCTTCGAGTTCGAGTCGAACTCATGTTCGACTCGAACGTTGCCTGTTTGCCCGTTCGGCGAACAGCGAACAATTTGGGGTGTTCGCGGCAAATTCGAAAAGCCGCGGAACACCCTGTAAAAGTCTATGGGAGAAATCTAAAGTGCGAATTATAAAGGCTTATATGCAAGTTATTGTCATAAAAAGTGTTTGGGGACCCGGGTCCTGCCCCAGGGGACATGTATCAATGCAAAAAAAAAGTTTTAAAAACTGCGTTTTTTTCAGGAGCAGTGATTTTAATAATGTTTAAAGTGAAACAATAAAAGTGAAATATTCCTTTGAATTTCGTACCTGGGGGGTGTCTATAGTATGCCTGTAAAGCAGCGCATGTTTCCCGTGTTTAGATTTTTCCCTGCACAAAACTACTCGCGGCTATAATGAATCCCTTTGGGTCTGGTATAAATATTAAGGAGAACCCCTGCCATTTTTTTCAATGACTTTTATCTGTATTGCCGGACCCGACAATTCATTAATAGATGCAGTAGTTTTTTTTTTTTTCTTTTACTTTTTTTTTCAGGGTAAACAAAGTCTTAAAAATAAAAAAACATATATGATGGTATATCGCACAAACTTGCGGTCATATAAACATTCGGTACAGAGGTTCATACGAACCTAATACGTAGCTGATCTGAGGGTGGGTGAACATTTTCATACTCATACAAATACAAATCGTGTTGAAGATGCAGTAGTTTTAAATTACTTTTTTTTCCTTCAAAAATGACATTTTGCGCAGGGAACCAAAAAAAAAAATGCGTGGGGGTCCCCCCAAAATTCCATATCAGGCCCTTCAGGTCTGGTATGGATATTAAGGAGAACCCCGCACCCATTTTTTTTTTTTTAAATGGCGTGGGGTCCCCCCCAAAAATCCATGCCAGATCCTTCAAGTAGGGTGATTTTACCTGCCTGCTGTCACAGTATTTAGAAGAAGAATTTTACAAAACGGCATATACTATATGCTACATGTTATCCTAGCAGAGACCGTTGCTTGTTTGTCAAAACATCAGCAAGCTTCAACGTTCATTTTCTCCTCTCTGAATCAATTTCTTTGCTGTTTTTAATCAGTCCTATATACTACCCTCTGTGACCTTCAGGGACAACCCTTAGCCCCCCCCCCGGGGGATCCTTCTCTGATCCGGGGATCGTATCGGTCGTTTCATCTGGTTGGAGACTACAGCGGGTCGTTATTGATAGCATCGAGTGTTTTCGCACTACCCTTGAAGAAGCTGCATAAGCGAAACATGTCGGGTTTCTGCGATAACTCTTCACTCTGGGCTTGAAATATCTCTTAGGGAGAGTCTGGAGAGGAATCAAGAGTGAGAGCGTCGCCGGGATTGGGATTACGGGAGGAGTCAGACGTGTATGGACTGTGGAGAACAGACTATAGAATAAAACCAGAGCCACCAACCAGGAGCCATCTAACTGAGACCTGCACGCTGCATCGGAGAGGAGGTCAGTGACAGCGCCATCAGACCCTGGATTTTGGACATTGATGTGTGCAACGCCAGCCAGGACTCTAGACCTACGAGTATACATGTACCAAGCCTGTTTGACCCTTTAGACATACGTTTACTGGGTCCATTCCATCTGGTAAGCCTCCTTTCCATTTGGTGGTGGTCACGTTACAGTTATTTGCTCTTTGAAAGTCACCAGTTGTGTTTTGAAAATTTCAAGACTATCCACGTTTGAATGGTCATCATAGACTTTATTTACACATATATTTTGTCCATTTGGACTTTTCACGGACTCTTTTACATTTATTTGTTTTGAGCACTACACTTTGGTGTTTTGTATATAACTTTTATGTATAGCGCTAAATTTTTTGTATATTGTTTGTTTTTTGCTTTTTCCATAGGTATTGTAGCTGCTCACATTTGTTAGTAGCGCGAATATTGTTTGTATTTTGTGGATTTTAAGGGGAACCCCGCAAGAAAATGAAATAAAAAATTGCGTGGGGTCCCCCCAAAAAACCATACCAGACCCTTATCCAAGCACGGAAAAGAGGGGGGGAGGAGAGAGCGCCCCCCCTCCTGAACCGTACCAGGCCACATGCCCTCAACATGGGGAGGATGTCCCCATGTTGATGGGGACAAGGGCCTCATCCCCACAACCCTTGCCCGGTGGTTGTGGGGGTCTGCGGGCCGGGGGCTTATCGGAATCTGGAAGCCCCCTTTAACAAAGGGGACCCCCAGATTCCGCCCCCCCCAAGTGAATTGGTAATGGGTACCCCTACCATTTCACAAAGAAAGTGTAAAAAATTGGAAAAAAACACACACACAGACACAGTTGGGAAAGTCCTTTATTAAAAAAAAAACAAAAACAAAAAAAACATTCCAGCGATGTAATCCAGTCCGTCCAGCGTTGTTCTCTATGTCCCGCGGTAATCTGATGTCCAGCGATGCTGCAGTCTCAGTCTCCACTCCACACGAAACCCCCATGACGTACGAGGGGGCGGGGTCACCCGTCACATCATAGGGTAAGCCCCAGCTTTCCCCGCTTGCCGGGGGAATAGCCAATGACGTAGGCGGGACATCTGAACTTTAATAGTGTTAATTTTGTCGACTAAAATATTTTAGTCGACAAAATTACCACTTGCCCACAGGTGGAGGACATAAGCTGAGGCATTTTTATGTATATTTTTCGATCATATGAGATTCACAGTGTTCTGCGACTGAGTTCAGATGGGCGCCATTTTCTTGTACTGTATTTCAAACAGAGCCTGACAAGCCAGTGTTTGTCCCGATCAGCACCAGGGAACAGTGCACCAGTCTGGCTGAGATATACTGTAGCTTGAAAAAAAAATTGCATGGAGATCCCAAGAGGGGTTAACCATTTAATAGAAGTTCTACATAAGGACCACGGCGGTATTTATCGAAAAAAGCATAATCTTTATTACAAGCATCAAGATCAAATGAAGTATAAATAACACAAATGCTCCCACCAATCACCATTAAAAACAGATGACAACGTTGCCAAATGTAAAAACTCGTAGCCTGCGCACACATGCACACCACAAACTCCCACCTCCCCGCCTAACGCGACATATTATTAATAAAGTTAATTGGCTAGCACAAGGGTAAATGAAAGTTTACTTAGCTGGGATGGCTCTGAGGATCAGCAATTAATCTAGCTGCAAACGGGGAACAAGTCCCAATTATAACCCCGGCGTTATATCAGCAGGTAGTTGCGGCTGCATACTATTGTCTCAGGCCCTGGGATGGAAAAATTGAATAGTAAAACAGTTCTTTGGACAATCCTTATCCTACAAACATCCCTGCTGTAGGGCCATAACTTCACTGGCTGGCCGCAAACAGTCCCAGTCAGTTACAGTGCCTTATACTGTAATAGTTTTCATACCCTTTGAAATTTTCCACAT
Organism: Rana muscosa; assembly: GCA_029206835.1. Classification (NCBI taxonomy): domain Eukaryota; kingdom Metazoa; phylum Chordata; class Amphibia; order Anura; family Ranidae; genus Rana; species Rana muscosa. The sequence continues at coordinate 298,622,792 of CM055124.1, forward strand.
TTTGTCAGGTTACAACCAAAAACGTAAATGTATTTTGGCACATAATTGTGAAGTGGAAGGAAAATGATAAATAGTTTTCAAATTTTTTGAAAATAAATATGTGAAAAGTGTGTTGTGCATTTGTATTTTTGTACTCCGCCCCCCCCCCCCCCCCCCGGAGTCAATACTTTGTAGAGCCACCTGACACTGCAATTACAGCTGCAAGTCTTTTTTTTTTTTTGTTTGCCCATCCTTCTTTGCAAAAGAGCTCAGGCTCTGTCAACTTGGATGGAGAGTGTCTGTGAACAGCAATGTTCAAGTTTTGCCACAGATTCTCAATTGTATTTAGGTCTGGACTTTGACTGGGCCATCCTTAAGCCCCATACAGACGGTAGGACTTTTTGACAACAAACTTCAAAATGAGCAAGTTTTGTGTACGCTCCATCGGACAAACTTTTTCGGTTTTCATCGGACAAAAGTTCGCTCTGCAAACGGACAAACTTTTCGGCAAAGTCCTATCGTGTGTACAGAAATCCATCGGACTTTTGTCCGAAGTACAAATACGCATGCCCAGAACCAATGTTAAAATCAACCAACAATAGCAGAAGTTGACCAAATGACTTTTAAATTACTTTTTTTCCTTTAAAAATTACATTTTGCGCAGGGAACCAAAATGAAAAAAAAAAATGCGTGGGGGTCCCCCCAAAATTCAATATCAGGCCCTTCAGGTCTGGTATGGATATTAAGGGGAACCCCGCACCAAAATGTAAAAAAAAATGGCGTGGGGTACCCCCCAAAAATCCATACCTTCGGACAAAAATCAACGGAAAAGTTTGTTTGAAGTCCGACCGTGTGTACGAGGCTTAACACATGAATATGCTTTGATCTAAACCAATCCATTGTAGCTCCGGCTGTATGTTTAGGGTCGTTGTCCTGCTGGAAGGTGAACCTCCCCCCAGTCTCAAGTCTTTTGCAGACTCAAACAGATTTCCTTCTAAAGCCTCGTACACACGGTCGGACTTCAAACAAACTTTTCCGTGGATTTTTGTTCGAAGGGAGTTGGCCGGGGACACCCATAGCATACACACGGCAGGACTTTTCTGCAAACTTTCCCAACATCACGTGTTTTTTCTGCTCTTTCTGCTCTTTACCGCCACCCTTTGGTCAACTTCTGCTATTGTTGGTTGATTTTAACATTGGTTCTGGGCATGAGTGTTTGTACTTCGGACAAAAGTCTGATGGATTTCTGTACACACGATAGGACTTTGCACCGTAGGACTTCTGTTGCCGAAAACTTTGTCCGTTTGCAGTGCGAATTTTTGTCCGATGAAAACCGAAAAAGTTTGTCCGATGGAGCGTACACACGGTAGGATTTTTTTAATAAAAATTGCTCATTTTGAAGTTTGTTGTCAAAAAGTCCTACCGTGTGTATGGGGCTTAAGATTGCCCTGTATTTGGCTCCATCCATCTTCCCATCAACTCTGACCAGCTTCCCTGTACCTGCTGAAGAAAAGCATCCCCACAACATGATGCTGCCACCACCATGTTTCACCATCCCCACCGTGTATCCAATAGCCAAAAACTTGAGCATCAACTCGGGTGACTCCAGGCAGCCAATTCACAGATGAAGCCAAACAAGTGACTCCGGATAGTCAACCCACCGGCTCGACAATCAGTGGGTCATATACAGTATATGCAAGATAAAAGGTTTCACATAGTGCAGTGTTGTATACAGGCGGTCCCCGGGCTTTTTTGATAACATGTGGATGGGTTATCACCCCTGTAACATTTGTTTTGCTGTCTGTACACCTGTTCAGAAGATTTCACCTTTCTGTCCCAATGACAATTGGATTTTGAAAATTTAGGGGTTATTAGCGAAACAAGGATTGGTGATAAAGCATCAGTGGAGACACCTTTTCTCATATTAACTCTTACAGGAGAGAATTTACCTTCCTAGGGGTAGATTTCCTCTCATTTCCTGTTGTCTCCCTCTGTTTGTAAGTAGGAGTCATTTGTAAGTCAGATGTTTGTAAGTAGGGGACCGACTGTATTACACTTACATTTAAATCAGCGATAAACAGCATGTATCACATCCAAAGCCGCAAACAGGTCAGTCTCCAACACTAATGCCTCGTACACACGACCGGGTTTTCCGACGGGAAAACTGCCATGAGAGCTTTTGGCCTGGAATCCCGGCCGTGTGTATGCTCCCTCGCAGTTTTTCCGACGGGGAAACTGCCGAAAACCGCCCCCAAAAAAAAGAGGACCAGCAGTCTTTTTTCCCGTCAGGATTCCCGACTGACTTTTTCCCGTCGGAAATCCCGGCCGTGTGTACGAGGCATAAAGATGGCTAAACAACAATCGCTGATGAGCTGTAGCATGTGTGTGTGTGTGGCTCCCCTCTATGCGTTTCGTTGGAAAGTGACGCCGTCAGGGGCATCAGTTTATTGTGGGGGAGGACCCGGTGGATTGACAATCTGGAGTCCCTTGTTTAGCTTCATCTGTGAATTAGCTGGCTGGAGTCACCCGAGTTGATGCTCAAGTTTTCGCTATTGGATCCATTGATTGATAGAGCGCCCTTTGACCTCCCTGAGTAAGGGGGGGTCGCTGGATTTCTGGTAAGCCCTTAGTGTAGACATTTCCTGGGTGTCACATTTGCTGTCCTTGGATCTCTTACTCACCTGGGACTTTTTTTTTATTTCTTTTTTATTTGATCTCATTTGTGCACTCTCACATATGCCTTCATAGAGTAAATTCTAGATTATTACATTTATTTGAATTTAATGTAATTAAATGTATTCATTGTATTCATTTATTATACTGTTTGATTTAGCGCTGCACTTTTTACTCCACTAAATGAAATCGCAAGACGCAGATCGCACTAATGTGCGACTTTGAAATCATGCTGAAGTATCGTGATTTCAAAGCCGCACCAGTGTGAAACAGGGCTTAGGGCATTTTAATGTCTTTCTTATTGTTTGCTACATAAACAAAAGTGATCTGTTGTAATCATACTGTGTGCATTGCAGAGGATGCCACCGTAGATTGATTGTATTTGTAACGTACATGAATACATTATTTCTTACAATTTCTACATTACAGTATCATAGTCCAGTAAAATGTGAGCATAAGGTTTGAATCATTTCCCTAAAAAGGGGCTACTTTTTTTTTAACAGTATAATTTATTAAATACCCTGTTCTTTATTAATCCCCGTATACAACAGTTAACACACATGGATAAGGCTTAGGCACTTTGGGTAAGGTGTGAGATGGAATTGTAAATTGCATCTGGTTGCTGTCCTTTGGCACCGGAATCCAGTGCACAAGCCACATGCACCACTTAATAATTCATACACACAAGGACTATTAAATAAATTAATTATAATTCCTTTTAATAAACTTCTCCTTGGCTCTCCTGGTGTCTTCATTATTGCAGACCTAAATAAATATACCACCAACACAAAAAATAAATGCCAACACCACAGAAAATAAACATTAAAAGTTACTAAATAAATTAGAAGTACTAGTTCAGTTGCTTAATGGCTGAATACTAATTTGGCCTCCATAACGATTGCAGTTGCATGTGCATATGTACACGACTGAGAGCACTAAAACTGTATAAACTCACATTTTTGGTTGTTTGACAATTTCCCTTTTACCCCTCGGTACAGATTTACATGACTGTGACATATATAAAGTTAACACCAGGGATTTTTTTCAGCAGGAACCTGGGGGAACGCAGTTCCGGCACCTCCAGCACTGATTGTATATGTAGCGCTACCCCCAGTTAAGAGAGCCGCTGGTTTGTTTTCGGGCCCTGTGTGCAGTACCGCCAACCCCCGGCAATCTTACTCGACCCCCGCTGGCACAGTTAGTCTAGGGGTATACTTATACCACATTCAATTGTATTGCCTGAATTAATCTCTAAGCAGTAAGACAACACACTAAGGCGAGAGATTGATTATAACGGTTTTACTCTTATAGTAAATAGCATAGGTATAACATCACACATACAACTGGCATCAATACACTGTAATGGCACTGTGCGGTACTACACCACGCGTAGCTATTATGGTGTGCGCGCCCTATGGCGCACTAAACAATATACTATCTCCCCACCCGAGTCAGGCCTAACATGGAGTAAATCTCAGTCACTTCCTATAAGGATTTCTTCGCATGCCAGCTTTCGGTGGTGCACTTGATGAAATTCTAATTTGTAATCCACAACAGGCGGTAACTTGGAACAACTATACTGGGGGGGGGGGGGGGACACTTCAACTCTGTCCTGCTACCGGTCCCTGCTGTGGAACAGCAGATAAACGAACTGTGGTCCTATGCAGTTCTATAGGCCTGAACACGACACAGTCTATTGGTCTGGGCAGGTGCCCGCTCACCACTCCGGACGCGATCCCAGTCCGGGACTTCCACCTGCTGTGTATCCGCACACAGCGTCTGCAACGATCGGGTCCCCGATCCAACTGATGTCCTCACTCGACAAGACAGGATCCACCCAGGCACCGCAGTGGGGTGGAAGGCTCTTCGGAAGTCACGCAAGGCCCCAGGCTTCGGGCCTTGCACCGCAGCAGATCCGCACAGGAAGACTGGTTGCTTGCAGCGCGGTGTCCAAAGAGGCCAAGCTCCGCCTCCCCTCTTCCTTAAATAGCCCCTCCCATGAGTCTCTGCGGTGGAAACTTTCACCCTAAGGCTGGATGGGGTTCTGGGTAACGTAGTTCCGGGGGCCTTAAAGGAGACCCCGCTACATATATAATGGCAAAGTGTACTGGGTTGTGCTACAGTGACCATTAATGCTGGTTGCTGGGGGATCTACTATTGCTGGAGGGGATCTATTTTTGCAGGGGGGTGTTTTTTTTTTGCTGGGGGGTCTATTGTTCTATTGTTGCTGCTGGGGAACCTATTGTCTCTGGCTGGGATCTATTTTTTCTGGGGGTGGGTCTGCAGCCTTGTACACGCGGTCAGTTTTCTCGTCAAGAAACGACAAGAAAACTGCTGGCAGAGCTTTCTTGCCGAGAAAACCGGCCGTGTGTACAAGGCTTTCAGGTTTCTCGTCAAGAAAACTGCCCAGAATCTTGACGAGAAAAATAGAGAACCTGCTCTCTATTTTCTCGTCTGGATTCTTGTCGGCCTGTTTCCCGAAGAGAAACCCGAGTGTGTGTATACTTACCTGTCGCCATAGAAACCCGCTCATGCTCGAAATAACTTTGACGCATGTGCGGTAGCTTCCTAGGCATAGGTAGGGTGTAGCAAGATGGTGGCGACGGCATCGAATGTGACGAGCGCACGCTCGTCATAGTCAATGACGTCACCGCGTTCGTGCCATTCAAAAGAACAACGGTTCTTTTGAATCGTACGTGTGTACACTCAGCCGGGACAAGATTCTTGTCAAGAATCTCATCAGGAAAAACGACAAGTTTTTTCCTGACGAGATTCTCGGCCGTGTGTACGAGGCTTTATGTTACTGGGGGGTCAGTTGCTGGGAGGGATCTACTGTTGAAGGAGCAGCCTATTGTAGCTGGTTGCTGGAGGGTCTATTGATACTGTCTGTTGGCGAGAATCGGTTGTTGCTGCCGCGTCTATTGTTGCTGGGTTTTTTTTTGTTGTTGTGGGTGGTCTATTGTTGCTGTGGAGCTCTATGGTTGCTGGGGGGGGGGGGGGGCGCGTCTATTGTTGGCTGCATGGGATCTATTTTACTGCTTTTCTTGTTATCATTAACAAATTCCATACAAATTACTTAGTACCACAAATGTTACTTAGTTCTGTATTCTCTAAAAGTGGCTGTACTGGGAGGTGGGTAGGGGGTGGAACCAAAGGACGGTGCTCGGAGGTGGGTAGGGGGTGGAGACAAGGGGTTACTACAAAAGGGGGAGTTCCTGCACCTATCCTCTAAGAAAAAAAGCCCTGGTTAACACAATTATGATGATAAATCCGGCATTGGTATAGTCTACAAATTTCAGGTTACATAAGGGAATGATCCTTCACCATATGTTCCCAATCTTCCCAGATAGCTTCTGGAGCTTCCCTCAAGCCAAGGGAGACATGTTCCACATCTTCTGGGTCTGTGATGTTCTTAAGCCATTTTGGAACAAAGGCATATATCTCAAAAGGTTTATAGATTACCTTTAATGGAGGTCTTTTTTTCTCATACATCACAACTCCAAAGCAAGGAAAAATCTGTTCTTCCTCACTTGATTAACACATCAAAGAGTCTCATACCTGGGGAAGCAATCTGAAGCTCCTCTAATTTTCAATTTGGGTAAAATTATTGAAATTCTTCAAATTTCATTCATTTGAGGATTCTTGTTTTCTTTTCACCAGGGAACACATAACAATTGTTGGAAAACTTACCGTATATACTCGAGTATAAGCCGAGTTTTTCAGCCCTTTTTTTGGGGCCGAAAATGACCCCCTCGGCTTATACTCGAGTCAGTGTACCTGAATCCATTGCCGCCTGACCTCACCGCGCCCATTGCAGAATCCGATCTGTGTACCCGAGTCCGTGACATATTCAGATGGCGGCCGTGCAGTTTTAAAAACTCGCGCTCCTCCTTGTGCTGTTCCGTGATAGGCGGAACACTCGGTTTCCCAGAAAACACTGTGTTCAGTGTTCCGCTTATCACGATCGCCCTCTCGTTCGTGATAGACGAGAGGACGAGAGGGCAATCCCTCCACTGACTTCTGCTTGCCTAATGAAAAAAAATCTAAATACTAAGAACAACAAAGCCATCCACAACTCTGCCCCAAGCAACCTCACTAATCTCATCTCAAATTATCAACCAAACTGTTCACTTGGCTACTACTTAGACCTCCTGCTCTTTAGTTCCCTTGTGACCTACTCCCATGCTCGCCTCTAGGACTTTACCAAAGCCTCTCCCAACCTCTGGAACTCCCTACCCCAATCTGTCTGGCTATCTTCTACTCTGTTCACCTTTAAATGATCATAGGAAACTCATCTCTTCAGGAAAGTCTATCACTTCTCAACCCAAAAGCTGAACTTTAACCACTTCCTATATAGCAATATGAGGGCCGCAAAGTGGTTTAATTATCCTGACTGGACGTCATATGATGTCCAGCAGGATAAGCCAACAGCACATGCCCGTGGGGGCGCGCGGAGCTGCGATCGGTGGTGACCTAAATCACCGATCTAGGTAAAAAGTCTATGACGTAGGCTCTTTACCATGTGATTAGCTGTGTCCAATCACAGCTGATCACATCGTAAACAGGAAGTGCCGTTTATCGCCTTTTCCTCTATTCGTGCTGACAAGGCGCCCATCAGTGCCACCTATAAGTGCCCATTAGTGCAGCCTATTGGTGCCCTTCAGTGCCACCTATAGATAGACAGCACTGATGGGCGGCACTGATGGGCACTGATGGGCAAATTGATGGGTGGCATTGATGGGCAGCAGTGATGGGCAGCAGTGATAGCCAGCACTGACTGGCATCACTATTGGCCAATGATTGCTGGAACTTGTGGGCAGTGAAAGCTGGTACTTGTGGGCACAGGTGGGCACTGATTGCTGGCAGGGGTGTGCAATAATTGCTGGCACTGGTTGGCACTTAATTGTAATCAGGGCACTGATGATCAGTGCCCTGATTACATACCTAGCTGTCCACTGTGAGGACATGCCGCTGAACAACTCTCCTCACACTCTGTCAGTGTGAGGCGAGGAGAGCCGATTACCGGCATCTCCGTGTTTACATGTGACCGGCTGTGATTGGTCACAGCCGATCACATGGTTAAAGAGCTGCGGCCGCAGATCGGGGTCGCGCCGTGTCCTAGCAACACGACGCGGCCGCGATCGAGAGCGGTCATTTTGGGCGGCCGTCATATGATGTCCACCCAGAACGAGAGCCACACCACCCAGCTGTCATCTGACGGTTGGCGGGCGGCAAGCGGTTAAAGAGGGACTGTACCTCTTTTCTTTCTTAAATCAGAGTAAGGTGGCATCCAAAATACAATATCGATGCCTTCACATTTATTTGTCTGGAGCCCTGGGCATAGTATGATACATTTATTTTAACATTCTGCTAAAAATTTGGAGAATCAGTACTGCTCAGACCTTGGAGCAGGGGACGTACCCTCGAAAGCTTGTCCTGAAAAATTGTATGTTAGTGCAAATAAAAAAAGTATCACGGAAGTTATAGGCTATTCAACCCCTTCCATCCCAAACAACTCCCTATTAGACACTGAGGCTGCCCATTATTAGAGCAACCAACAGGGAGATGAAGGTGGTTGGCCAGCTCTAATCTTTCTTATTAAAGGATAAGTTTAACATATCAGATTGTCTCATGTTTAAAGTGCATCTAATGCCACAACTTTTTACATTTTCAATAGCCTTAGGAAAGGTTTTGTCGGGTTTTTATTGCTGGTCCTGTGAGATTCAGCCTCCCTATTTGTCCTAGGAGAAAAATAGACTAGAAAAATGGACTTTAGGCGGCACATGGATAAATGTTGTAAAAAACTAGGGGTATTTATTTTTAAACAAAGTAATGAAAAAGTACATATAAACATTCAAACAATAACAGTTTGTTTATACTTAGATACAGGGCTTGGGCTCACGCTTTAAAGTGGTTGTAAACCCACTTTATAAACAAACACCTACAGGTAAGCCTAGATTAAGGCCCCTTTCACACTGAGGCGTTGAAAAAACGCTCAAAAATTATAGGATTTTGTACCTCTATTTTACCGCGATTTTACCGCGTTCGCGCTAAAATTAGCGCGAACGCGGTAAAAACGCGGTAAAAACGCATAGGCGTTAGCGCTATTTTTTAACATAACGCTTATGCCTATGCGTTTTTACCGCGTTTTTACCGCGTTTTTACCGCGAATCCCATTCATTTCAATGGGGATAGGCGTTTTTACAGCGCTATTTTATGCGCCCTAAGGCCCCTTTCACACTGGGGCGTTTTTCATGCGGTTTAGCGCTAATATTAGCGCTATTATACCGCATGAAAAAATCATGCCCTTTAGCCTTCAATGTGAAAGCCCGAAGGCTTTCACACTGAAGCGGTGCGCTAGCAGGACCGCTCCAAAAGTCCTGCTAGCCGCTTCTTTACAGCGGTAAAGGAGCGGTGTGTTCACCGCTCCTTTACCGCGGTCTCCCATTGAAATCAATGGGACAGCGCGGTAATACCGCCCGCAAACCGCGGCAATAGCCGCGGTTTGCGGGCGGTATTAACCCTTTTTCGGCCGCTAGCGGGGGTTAAATTTACCCCCCTAGCGACCGCATACCGCGGTAAGAACGACGGTATAGCAGCGCTGAAAATCGCGCTGCTATACTGCCACCGCTCCTGCCCGCCCCAGTGTGAAAGGGGCTTAAAGTTGCTCTAAAAAAGCTGTTTGCAGGATTTTTTTCAACGCCCACCCAGCAAAACGCCTCAATGTGAAAGCCCTCAGAGATTTCACATTGAGAATGCTGGGGCAGGATTATTTCAGGCGTTATTACAGCGCTATTTTTACCGCGAAAACGCGGTAAAAACGCCTCAGTGTGAAAGGGGCCTAAGGCTAAGGCCCCTTTCACACTGGGGCGTTTTTCATGCGGTTTAGCGCTAATAATAGCGCTATTATACCGCATGAAAAATTCCTGCCCTGTAGCCTTCAATGTGAAAGCCCGAAGGTTTTCACACTGAAGCGGTGCGCTAGCAGGACAGCTCCAAAAGTCCTGCTAGCCGCTTCTTTACAGCGGTAAAGGAGCGGTGTGTTCACCGCTCCTTTACCGCGGGTGGCGGGCGGTATTAACCCTTTTTCGGCCGCTAGCGGGGGTTAAATTCACCCCCCTAGCAACCGCATACCGCGGTAAGAACGACGGTATAGCAGCGCTGCAAATCGCGCTGCTATACCGCCACCGCTCCTGCCCGCCCCAGTGTGAAAGGGGCCTTACCTGTAGGTGCATGAAATATCTCCTTAACCTACACGGTTAAGGAGATATTTGCATTTAAAAGCGGCGACGCTGACGTCACGCGCATGCGCATGGGGTTAACCCCATTCACAAATTCGGCTAGGTCGCAACATTCGACGACGTAGCCGAATTCGACGGCTCACGCGCGCATGCGCGGAGTCACGTCTTCGCCGCTCCGGCCAATCACAGCGCCAAAACGGCGCTGTGATTGGCTGCAGCGGCGATACCCGGAAGTAACATTCCGGCTATCGCCGCAGCGATGGATGCGGCTAGAGGAGGGACACGGACGACTTTGGGGGCCCCAATCTAAGGTAAGTGGTACATAATGAGCTAGTATGCTAGTCATACTAGCTCATTATAGCTTTGTCTTGCAGGTTAGTTAAAAAAAAAAAAATTCTCAACAGGGTTTACAACCACTTTAACAATACTTCAAGGTATATGACATACAGGCATTCCACCTTAGTTGGAATGCAAAACCAGCAAACCAGAGGCTGGTAAAACAGTGATTGTATGAAGCAAGTTGGCGAGAGCCATGGGTCCAGTGTATCATGTGTGGTCTTGACTTGCTCTACTAGTTTCGCGAGTTACCGCTTCTTCAGGAGCACAATGATAAGTCGGATAATGTGCTGCCGATGGCAACACACACCTAGGTAAAATTTGATTGGCTATTTGTCGGTAACAACTAGCCAGTCATAGTGAAAATCACAATAAACAACAGCTGGGTATACTGTGAGCTAAAGGGGGCACTGGTTAGTGTCTTGAAGAAACAAAGTCCACTGAGTCCCTTCTGCTACAAAGAGACTTGTTCATTCCATACAAATGCTGTATGGTTCAGCAGACTCCAGAGTCCTACAGAGAGAGTTGTCCTCACCTGCGAAAAAATTACTTTGAAGTATCCTACTAATTCCCTTCTCCTTTCCAAGTTCTCCAAATAAAACATAAAAACATATCCCCTAGACCAGTCATTGAAGACAACGAGCGGAAGAGTGTGTGCACCTGGTTGTATGCAATACTGTGTAACTGGCTGTGGATTAATCAGTGGGAGGCGGGTACAAATATCCAAGCAGCTCCTACTGGGGAGCTTTATAGGGCTCCTGCTCCTGCTCAGAAATGTCCATGATGCCGCCAAGCGGTGGGTGACGTCACCGGACTCAGCCCCGCAATGGGCATGCACGGTACACAGTCTTATTTGGATCTTAATGTTCAAACAAATTAATTACCGGTACCTTCTATTGCATTTGTTATAATTGTTATTATCTTTTTAGATAAGCTTGCTCTCTAAAATACTCCTGAGGAAGTGGACATTTCTGCGAAACATGTCGAGAAGAAATGGATATACTTTATGTGATAGACCATGAGTATCAGTCTTCTGGCATCACTGTATAATTATCCATTTAATGGAGAGCATTTTTAGTGCCCTACTTTGGCACAATTTTTGTATATGTTTTATTAACCACCTGCCTACCGGGCACGAAAACCCCCTTCCTGCCCAAGCCATTTTTCAGCTTCCAGCGCTGTCACATTTTGAATGACAATTGCGCGGTCGTGCGACGTGGCTCCCAAACGAAATTTGCGTCCTTTTTTTCTCACAAATAGAGCTTTCTTTTGGTGGTATTTGATCACCTCTGTGGTTTTTATTTTTTGCGCTATAAACAATAGAAGAGCATCAAGTTTGAAAAAAAAACACAATATTTTTAACGTTTTGCTATATTAAATATCCATTTAAAAAAAAATAATAATAATAATTTTTCCTCAGTTTAGGCCGATACGTATTCTTCTACATATTTTTGGTAAAAAAAAAATCGCAATAAGCGTATATTGATTGGTTTGCGCAAAAGTTATAGCGTCTACAAAATAGGGGAAAGATTTATAGCATTTATTTTTTTTATTTTTTTTTACTAGTAATGGGGGCGATCTGCGATTTTTATCGTGACTGCGATATTGCGGCGGACACATCGGACACTTTTGACACATTTTTTGGACCATTCACATTTATACAGCGATCCCTGCTATAAAAATTGATTACTGTATAAATGTGACTGTCAGGGAAGGGGTTAACACTAGGGGGCGAGGAAGGGGTTAAATGTGTTTCCAAGATGTGTTCTAACTGTGGGGGGGAGGGGACTGACTGGGGGAGGTGACCGATGGTTGTCCCTATGTACAAGGAACACACCATCGGTCTCCTCTCCCTGACAGGACGTGGATCTGTGCGTTTACACACAGAGATCCACGGTTCTGCTCAGTTACTGGGCAATCGCGGGTGCCCGGCGCGCGCATGGGGTCCCCAGCGACGCCAGGGGCAATCGTGCACGCCCCCTAGCTGCTTTTAAAGTTGCGACGTCATATGACGTCCGGTCAGAACAAGAGAGTTTTCCGCCCGCCGTCATTTTAAGGTGGGCGGTAGACAAGTGGTTAAATTGCTGTAATAAAAATACTACTTTAGATTATTTATGTGTTGTCCTTCATGTTCAGTACCATTAAAGTCCACAACAGCCTCCAAATATCCGGCATACATTTTGCAATGATTCTAGGACGTAGGAACTTATATCTGTGATACATTTTGGCACATAATTTGCATCTCAAACTGATGTCAGAGGCACACCGCATTTGTCCAATAAAGTCCGTTAACACAGGGCCTTACTTTGGAAAGATTTGCTGTGGGAGAGAAAGTGAAGGTAAATCTCCCCAATGAGTTTGCCTTTAAAAACACTTTAGGGGTTCCCAGGGCAGTGCTGGGACAAAGACATCCAGTGCCCAAGGCAAAGATGCCAAATTGCGCCCTTTCTCCAATGCTCACATAATGTAAGCTTAGGGGATCCTATGCCCAGCAACAGGAGGAAGGCGCCCCATCCCTACAGTAAACCATTGCGCCCAGGGCAGCCGCCCCTCCTGCCCAGCCCTTGTCCCAGCCCTGTCCCAGGGTGCCGAAAACCCAGGACATGGGACCCGAAGATGTCACATTGAGCTGCATTCTGAATGCTAACTTGCTTCTGTTTTTTTTTAAAAGGACTTTACCATAAAGACATATTGGGGTTTATTTCTCAAAAGCAAATTCACCTTGCAAGGGAATTTTCCCTTAGTTTAGTGAATGAGGTGAAGCTCTGCTGACTTTCATCATCCAATCATATCATATGACAGTACAATTTTTTTTTATTTTTATTTTATTGTTCTTGCACATGATTAGATGTTATTTGCAAAGTGAATCTTCACCACATTTGCTAAGCTAAAGGGAAATTTCTCTTGCAAAATTAACAGCCTATTTGCCTTTGGTAAATCAGCCCCTATAAAGTTTGCAGCCTATCCTCTAATGTGTCATACAATTTTTTTGAAGAAAAAATACAACGCACAGAACTCATTATGCAACACACTGAAATATGGACTTGTATAAATTTTCACTTAACAAATATTAAGTCCAATCGTCATGATTCAGTGGCAGGTGAGATTTTAATTATATCTCTCTAACAAATGAGGCAGATCAATCATAATGACAAGAAGGGTTATTGATCAGATATATTACAGGATTATTCTTGTACAATGTTGACATGCCGCCCAGGAAAGACTCAATCCAAGATTGCGAAAAAAGGATTACTCTCCTTCTAGAGAAGCAATGCATACAGGTATAAAAAACCATTGCAACTGACGGCCTATCACTCTTCTTACAGAACATCGCACAAAACCTATACATAAGTGTAGCGGGGGTTCCAAATTAGAGGGGTGCTATGCCAAATTTAAGGGTGATCCGAGCGATAGTTGGCTCGGATTTTCTATTTTATTGGACTCTGCCTTGCTGCTGTTTTCACCTGGCGTGCAGTTCCCCTTAGAAGTATGGGTGGCGCTGTCGCTTGTACTCGGGGTTGAACCACAGGTGATTGAGTGGCGATTGGGTGTCCTCTCTCAGCAGCCGTGCAGAGGGTGTGGTCTCAGGGGCGCTTTTCTGGGGACCTGTACCCGGGAGGGGGCGCTTTCCTGGGGACCTGTACCCGGGAAGGGGTGCTTTTCCGGGGACCTGTACCTGGGAGGGAGCATATCCCCTCGATGGGGGGATATGCGCACAGACTGTGGGGTCTTGGGCACCTTTAGCCCGGGGCTGCGGAGTTCCGGATGGGCTCAGTACCTTTGAGTCCACAGAAGAAGCTGAGGAAACCCAGGGAACATTGGAGGGGTGACGGCTCTGACTGAAAGGGGAACCGGGGGAGGATCGATCATATAAAAAGAGGGTAGTGATAAAGATTGCTAACTCGGGAAAGGCCTGGTGACCTGTCAGAGGGAAGGATTCCTAGCTTCATGGACTGCCTTAGAGGAGTTGTTTGCTGCCTAAAAGGAGGGATCTCCTGACTTTGTCCTTGGAGGGGACAGAGTCATTGTTCGAGCTTCATGCCGGCTGCTAGTGCCATTGGGTGACTATCCGGGTGAGCTGTACCCACTCGGGATCGAGTGGCGACGAAGCCAGAGGTGTGCCTGAATCCGATCTGCCTTTCTAAAACCTCTCTCTCTTCTCAACTTTGTGGTTCCTGTGCATAGAGAAAATAAACTCGTGTTGGAGTATATCCTGTGTGGGGACATTCACCTCCTTGGGAAAAGTAAAGGACTTGCCTCTGTAAACTTAGAGGGGAGCTCCAGACTAAAAGGAACGGTTCACTGCAGGACCCGTAAGTTAAAAGTGTGCTTAACCTCTTTATACCAGAGGGTACGGGCACGGTGGCATGGTGTGCCTTTTTCCCTGTGAGTGAGCCAAGGACGGGAGAAAAAGGGCCGTGTGCTACATAACATATATAACTACTGGGAAAAAAAAAACACTATGATGTAATGTCAATGTTCTCATCTGCATCAGACAGATTTTGTAATAAGAAAAACAACAAAACGTGTGTGAACCAGCCTAGTGTCTTACCTCAATATACCTTTTATTAATCCATAAAATAAACTATTATACTCAAAAACAAATTAGTTTTACAGGGCCATTAATGTATTCAAAAACACAGATGCCAGATCTGCAGCATTCATTCATCAGCATGGGAAGAAGCCATCCAGGTCCAATATGGCTGAGGTGTTTCAAGGTGTAACCCCTCTTCATCAGAGTAAAAAAAAAGTTGTTAGGCTCTGATGAAGAGGGGTTAACCCTTGAAACGTGTGAACCATATTGGACCTAGATGATTTCTTTCAATGCTGATGAACAAATGCTGCAGATTTGGTGTCCGTGTTTTTGAATACATTGATTGGCTTGTAAAACTCATTTGTTTGTGATTATAATATTTGCTTTTATGGTTCAAGAATTGGAGTTGGATTAATGATGGATTAATTAAATGTGTATTAAAGCAGAGTTCCGCCCAAAAGTGGAAGCTCCGCTTATCTGCCTCCTCTGCCTCTCCGGTACCACATCGGGCACCTTTCGGGGGGAGCCGGTACCTGTTTTTGACAGGTACCTGCTTCCACATCCGGGTGATCTCACTGCGTCCCCCCTCCTCCTTCCTCCGCCGCTGGGCCATTCACACGCATGCACCATAGGGAACCAGCAGTGAAGCCACAAGGCTTCACTGCCGGTTTCCCTTAGAAGCAATGGCGGAGGCAGCACCCGAGAGCCAATGGAAATATCAGCCGGGGTGGTGATATTGCGGGCTCCCTGGACAGGTAAGTATCCTAATACTAAAAGTCAGCAGCTACAGTATTTGTAGCTGCTGATTTTAATTTTTTTCTGAAGGAAGCTGGACCTCTTCTTTAAGGTAATGTGCTAGGCTGGTGTGCCCTATTTTTGTTGCTTTTTCAGTGCTGTGCATAACGGGGCATCCTCAGTCCTAGAAGGGCAGCAAAGTGTCATGGCATCTTATAGCTTTGAATTTAAACCAACTGGCCTTTGGACATCACATTTGAGTGCAGGAGGTTGCTTTTATTGCTAGATTTTGTAACGAATCTCTTAAAAAAAAAGCATAATTCTCACCCATTTAACAGGTTTGCTGCTTTCACCATAACCCTGCACAGAACCTGGGGTAAAACTATAGGCATTCCCAACAATGCTACTAGGTGTACTGCAGGGGTCTCAAACTGGTGTCCCTCCAGCTGTTGCGAAACTACAAGTCCCATCATGCCTCTGCCTGTGGGAGTCATGCTTGTAACTGTCAGCCCCTTCAATGCCTCATGGGACTTTGTAACAGCTGGAGGGCCACCGGGTTTGAGACCCCTGGTATACTGCCTTGCACTTCATTTTATGTGATATGCTTCCCAAACATATATAAGTATAGAATAGATGGACCTTGTCTTGGTCCCAGGTTGCTGCCTCTCTGATAACCCTAAAGAGAACACTCAGTGGATGATAGACTCTAGGGTGGGTAGTTGGGGAGCATCCAGTACAAATGTTCATGACACTCAGGGGTCTAATTGAAAAGTTTATTGATTCAGAGCATCGGGTGAATCCAACACATATTGGGAGGCATTTCCCCCCCAAACGCATTGGATTCCCCCAATGATCTGAATCAATAAACTTTTCGATTAGACCCCTGAAGCCTCGTACACACGACCGAGTTTCTCGGCAAGAACCAGCAAGAAACTTGCTGGCAGAGCTTTCTTGCCGAGTAAATCGGTCGTGTGTACGAGGCTTTCAGGTTTCTCGTCAAGAAAACCGACAAGAATCTCAACGAGAAAAATAGAGAACCTGCTCTCTATTTTCTCGTTGAGATTCTCGTCAGCATGTTTCTCGACGAGAAAAGAGTGTGTGTGTACACTTACCTTTCGCCGTGGAATCCCGCGCATGCTCGAAATGACTTTGACGCATGCGCGGTAGCTTCCTAGGCATAGGTAGGGTGTAGCAAGATGGCGGCGACGGCATCGAATGTGACGAGCGCACGCTCGTCGTAGTCGATGACGTCACCGCGTTCGCTCCATTCAAAGAACCGCGGGTTCTTTGAATGGAGCGTCTGTACACTCGGCCGGGACAAGTTTCTTGTCCAGAATCTCGTTAAGAAAAACAACGTGTTTTTTCTTGACGAGATTCTCGGCCGTGTGTACGAGGCCTCAGTGTCATGAACATTTGTCCTGGATGCTCCTCAACTACCCACCCTAGAGCAGTGTTTCTCAACTCCAGTCCTCAAGGCGTCCCAACAGGTCATGTTTTCAGGCTTTCCATTATTTTGCACAGGTGATTTGATCAGTTTTACTGCCTTAGTAATTACCACGGCCGTTTTAGCTGAGGGAAATCCTGAAAACATGACCTGTTGGGGCGCCTTGAGGACTGGAGTTGAGAAACACTGGTCTAGAGTGTATCATCCACTGAGTGTTCTCTTTGGGGCTGTCAGAGAGGCAGCAACCCGGGACCAAGACAAGGTCCATCTATTCTATACTTTGATTGCACAATAGCCTGTTCAAAGGGGGACTCACTTTATTTCATATCCAATATTACAAACACCTCTCTTTTATCAGTCCAGCGATATCGCACATACACATCAGCAAGCATAATTTGGGGGTATTTTCCATACAACACTGAAACTGATGATTTGATTACAGTGGGCTGACCTTCTCACACATCAGTAACGTTCTACCATGCACTGGAATGGCCTATCACAATATTTACCAAGCAGAAGCTGGTAGGAACATGAAGTTTGATAAAAACGCGTAGAATGTATGACCTTGAGAGGACTTTATTTCAAAACAAAACTGGAGATTTATTTTCAATATCATCAGCCTCATGTAAGACTGAAATTGATATTAAAGTGTTACTAAACCCACAACAGTAAAATCAGTCTGTATATGCGGTAAAGCATGCTTGTTATATTCACCGTTGAACATTAGAGGTTAATCCTCTTCCCCAATCCATCTCCTGATAGTACAGAGCCTTGGAGGCACTTTGCACATGCTCAGATTGGTGTGAATTGCTAGATAGTTTGTTTTTCTTGGGAGAGCGCATGTAATCAGCACAGGGCCAATCAACACTGTCCAGACCAATGGTCAGTGGTCCCGTAACCTCATAGGTCAGTCAGGGGAGAATGCAAACTCCTCCTACAAGCTTTAACCAGGCACTGATAGAAGTCGCAAAGCTGCTAAATACTGGTGATTAAAAAAAAAAATATTTATCAGTTTATAATTACAAAAATGATTGCATTTCCATGGTCTGTGTACCGTGGGAGACCAGATATAGTGAATGCAGGGTCCTGGGTTTAGTAACACTTTAACGGTCAATGTGTGGTCTTTTTATTCTACTATAGGGTATCCCTTCTGGAGAAGTCTTTGGCAAGAAAATATAAACTGTTCTATCTTTTGATGCACTTGCCCAAAATTTCCATTTACAACACTTTCTTAAGCCCTGTACACACGATCGGATTTCCTATGGATTTTTCCATCGGAAATCTGATGAAGCTGACTTCCATCAGTCTTGCCTACACACCATCAGTCAAAAAACCGATCGTCCCAAACGCCGTGACGTAAAACACTCCGACGAGCCAAGAAAAATTAAGTTCTATGCTTCTGAGCATGCGTCGACTTGATTCTGAGCATGCGTGGGTTTTTTATCCGATGGAGTTCCCCACAGACCATAGTAATTTGCTATCGTTTTTTTTTTCCATCGGATAAATTTAAAACATGTTCTATTTTTTAACACCGATGGAAAAAAGACCGATGGGGCCCATACACGATCAGTTTATCCGATGAAAAAAGTCCATCGGACTGTTTTCATCAGTAAAACCGATCGTGTGTACAGGGTTTAAGAGCTTTTTGTACTTTCTGTACACAACCTTTACAGATTATCAGGAGACATTGGGATTTTTTTTTTGGTATTGAGGCAATTGTAAAAAAAACACAGTTATTTACCGTACAGCCTAAGTTTAATCAAAAATGAAAAAGGGCACTACTTACTATAGATCCCCCGTGTGCTGCTGGCTGCAAATTTAGTCAAAATATTCTGTCAATTGATCCAGGATTATACTTAATAAACTTTGTGACCAATATACTCTTTTTGGATTGTAAAAATATCTTGGTACTCTCTTTTCCATAAAATTTGAGCTAGTTATGGCCTTGGGCTATGCAAAGCGACCTCTGAATGGTCCTTGCAGGCAGAGGCAGGTGTAGTTTGACCTCCCTACACAGGTGACGCTGTCTAAAACCGCCATTTAGGCAGGGTGGAGGACAGGAGTTCCAGGAACCATAAACCAGGCAGAGACAGAAAATGCAGTTAAAATCACACCTTTAATGTAATAGTAAATTAATACAGATCAGGAACATAGTTAAAAACAGAAGCCATGGTTTGGAAGCCAAAACAGGTCATCAGACGAGCCAGGATCAGGAAGCCAGAAGTCAGCATTGTCAGAAGCACAAAATCAGGATCAGAAATCAGAAGAAATGTCAACCAGGTAAAGTCATACACAGGAACACAGCAGAGACACACTGGAGATGTTGACCACACGAAGGCACGGAGGGAATGAGCATGGCAGTTTAAAAAGCAAAAAGGCGCTGCCTGTAGGCTGGACTAATGAAGCAGTTAATGGTAACCGGTTGAGTCACTGTGGAAACAATAAATGGCTGGTGACAGCTGAACAGCCTTAAGCACTGAAATGGAGAACTGCTAGAAGCCCAGCCCTGAGAGTGAGAAACTTTGGGTTCCTCTCAGACCTCTGTATGTGTCATCAGGTGAGCAGCTGTTTGAGTGTCGTTCCTTCCCTCTTGGATGCCCCCACCCGGCCTCACCCCCGCCTACACGCTTGTGCTGAACAGCAACCTATGTGTGCAGGACAGCTGCGGGACCCAGAAGAAAGTGGAGATCACTGTAGTAGCAGTGTAGTAGTTGTGTCTAGTGTATTTAGGTTTTGTGTTGCCCTAGGCCTGACTAAACTCGTGCACCGCCTAGTTTAAATATGACCCACCCCTTCCTGTCAAGGTCACGCCCCTTTCTGTTTAAGACCCGCCCTGAAATTTTCAAGTGGGGACACTAGTTCTTAGGGCCTGGGGGGGGGGGCATTGGATTCCCTTAATTTGCAAAGATTTCCTCTCACTTCCTGTTTGGCTATGGGGCAAGAAGTGAAGGGAAATCTCTGCAATGGGACAGGGATGGTAAAAAATAAACTGATATTGGCTATAACCCTCCCCTTTCTCTATCCAAAATGAAAAGAAAAGTGTTGCCTATAGTTCTACTTTAAGCACAAATTTCTGATAATTTGATGGAGAGGACTAAGGAGATATAACCATGCCAATGGTGCAGCAGAAAACATAGCACAGTGAGGAAGGTTTGTGGTCCAGGATGATGGGACAGTCAAAATTAGAAGCAGCTTGCGTTACACTAACAGTGTAGTGAAAGCCGGCGGGGACTCTTTCCGTGCTGCCCCCCTGCAAAGTGCTGCCCTAGGCCTGGGCCTTGTTGGCCTAGGCCAGGATACAGCATTGTCTACTACAGTGATTTCCAGCTTCCAGAAGGATCTCACAGGTATGATATGTCCATAGAAAATAATAGTAGTTAGCTGCGCTATCCCACTATAGTGATCCGATCCGTAACCAAATAAATAAATGAGCAAAGTGCTAACAGTTCATAAATAAAGTGTTAATAATTCATAGAAAATGCTGACAGTTCATAAAAGTGCCAATAGTGCTGAAACAATAGTGCTCCAGTTTCTTGACCAGAAAGGGTGCTGTTCTCTGTGCTGAAAGCAGCAAACAATCTTCATGTGCTGTCAGCACTCCCGTGCCCTCCTATGAACAAACTCACCCCAAGTCATTGACCTCCAGAGTTTACACTGAGGTAGGTCAAAATAAGCTTAATTGCTCTGGTCTGCCCCTCTTGTGAGTCACCATCCACAGTACGGCATTACTCCATACAAGAAACCAGAAGAAATTTAACCTCATAATACCGTTTATTTAAACATCCCCAATAAAATAGGATAGGAGCACACTCACAATATTTAGTGCCTCCTCTCTGCCTTCAATTGATAAAGAATTGCCGCTGTTCCATCCCACCGATGTGCATCAAAGCCAGCAAGTGTTTCCACCTAGCGGAGATGACCTAGTGCCGTGCGTCTGCCCTCCTACGCATTTCGTCACCAGGACATCTTCAGGAGGCGTCTCCTGTTGGCACTATTGGCACTTTTATGAACTTTCAGCATTTTCTGTGAATTATTAACACTTTGTTTATGAACTGTTAGCACTTTGCTTATTTATTTATTTAATCATGGATGGGATCACTATAGTGGGATAGCTCAGCTTACTACTATTATTTTGTGTGTACATGCCATGCATGTGGGATCCCTCTAGAAGCTGGAAATCCCTGTACTAGACACAGCTAATACACTACTACTACTACTGTCAGGGACGTGCTGGGCTTGAACCTGGGACCTCTTCTGTGTCTGGCATTGACTCTTCCAGCGGAGCTATCTGAGATGCTGGACAGTTCCCTGCCTGATCTGCTGGATAACCTATCTGATCCATTAGACTACTCTGCTTGGTGTCTGATTACTGTTGAACTCTGAACCCCTTGCTCCTCCCATGTACTTCCTATAAAAGACATTCCAGAGATGTTGCCCCTTGCGGTTTGATCTGCTTCTGTTCCCTGAGTTCCTGATTCTGTGCGTGTATCCTGTTCCTGTGTTTGACCCGGCTTCCTGACCACGCTTCTGTCTCCAGTCCTGACCTCGGCTCGTTTGACCCTGCTCAGTTATCTGCCAGTCTGCCTGTTGCCAAGATTCGGCCTGGACTTTGACTACTCTCTGCCTGCCACTTGTGATGTTTACCTTGATGTGTATGACCCGGCTTGTCTGACTCTGCAAACCTGCACCAGCTTACCTGCATCCTCTGCTCTGCAAGCTGCACACGCTGACCTGCATCCTTTGCAATGCAAACCTGCACCTGCTGACCTGCATACCTGCTCTGCAAACCTGCACCTGCTGACCTGCATCCCTGCTCTGCAAACCTGCACCTGCTGACCTGCATCCCTGCTCTGCAAACCTGCTGACCTGCATCCCTGCTCTGCAAACCGGCACCTGCTGACCTGCATCCCTGCTCTGCAAACCGGCACCTGCTGACCTGCATCCCTGCTCTGCAAACCGGCACCTGCTGACCTGCATCCTCTGCTCTGCAAGCTGAACCTGCTGACCTGCATCCGCTGCTTCCGGAACCAGCCGTTCCAGTCTCCACTCTGCTCCACCACTCCAAGCAGTGAGGATCAGACAGGCACCCTTACCTCACTGTGCTCTTACCACCACTGTCCCCACTCCAGTGGTCTCCGAGCCGGGGTTGTACGGGAGGTCCCTCTCCGCACGTCAGGCTCACACCTAAGGTACGTTACAGTATCAAACCGCCATGCCTGAGCCTGCAGGAGATACCTTGCCTATGGACAATGTCTATCAACACCTTACAGCTCTCACTCAGATCGTGAAGTCTCTGCAGGGCAGCCATGTCCGAATGGATAAGCAGACACAAACTCAAGCCACCTCTGCAGATTCACCTCCAACCCCAACTTCCTCTATTGGAATGTTACCATCTCCTGAGCCCAGAGTCCCTGTTCCTGAGAAGTTTTTCGGGGATCGGAGTAAATTCCGTGCGTTTCGCAACGCATGTGAACTTTACTTTTCGTTGCTACCTCTGACTTTTTCATCTGAAGCCACCAAGGTGGGCTTCGTTATCGCTTTGCTGCAGGGGGAACCTCAAGCTTGGGCCCATCACCTACTTGAAGTCCGCCATGTAGTTCTAGACTCTCTGCCCTCTTTTCTTGATGCCATGGCCCGACTTTATGACGATCCACAGCGGACTTCTACTGCCGAGGCTGCTCTCCATGCGCTCCAGCAAGGCCGCCGAGCGGTCGAGGACTATGTGACTGATTTCAGACGCTGGAGCGCGGATACCCAGTGGAATGAGGCGGCTCTGCGGCATCAGTTCCGTCTTGGTCTCTCTGAAAGCCTGAAGGATGAGTTAGCACGGGTCGGTGTTCCTGATGTTCTAGAGACTTTAATTAATTTGTCTATCCAGATAGACCGACGACTCCGGGAGCGCAGAGCAGAAAGGTCTACCCAACAGCTCCGCCCAGCTTGGATGCTACCCCGGATATGAGCCCCTGTGTACCCTGCCAGTGCCAGTACGGTTCCAACTGAACCCTCATCCCTCAACCAGACCATCAAGCCAGGGCAGCTTGGACTAATGAAACATTCCCTATCGGCCAAGGAACGACTTCGTCGGCTGCAGAATTATCTATGCCTGTATTGCGGTGAACCCGGTCATTATGTCTCTTCTTGTCCTGCTAAGCTGCGCAAGGTCCTGGCTACCTCTTCTCCCAACTACTCACCTCCATCTACCAATGCTACTCACCTGGCTCTTCCTATCTCTTTCCAACTACCAGGGAGGACAATACCAGTAACTGCAATAATCGACTCAGGGGCATGTAGTTGTTTTGTCGATCTAGACTTTGCAGCACAACAACACATCCCACTCCAACCTAAGACTCAGGGACTTTCCATTTTCCTGGCAGATGGGTCTCGCATCAAGTCCGGAGTAGTGACCCAGGAGACCCCTCCTTTACCTGTGATCACCTCCATGGACCATAAGGAACTATTGACTTTGGATGCTATTGCATCTCCCATGTTTCCAGTTATCCTGGGTCTACCCTGGCTTCAGGCACACAATCCACAGATTGATTGGGGAACCGGAAGTATTAAGTTCCAGTCACCATACTGTCAACGCCACTGCATGCTTCCACGTCCCAGCACCTTGGGGCCTCTGTTATGCCTGGATTCAGATCCAGAGATACGAGCTTCTGTACCCAAACAATATCATGAGTTCCTGGACGTCTTCAGCAAACGAGGGGCCGAAGTCCTCCCGCCTCATCGTCCTTACGATTGTCCAATCGAGCTTCTTCCCGGTGCTGAGATTCCTTTCGGACGGATCTTCCCCCTATCTGAACGGGAGCTTGAGGTACTGAAAGAATACGTTGATGAGAACCTTAAGAGGGGTTTCATCCGTCCTTCTACTTCTCCAGCAGGGGCAGGAATCTTCTTTGTGGAGAAAAAAGACCATTCTCTTCGGCCCTGTGTAGATTACCGGGAATTAAATAAAATCACGGTCAAGAACTGGTACCCTCTGCCTCTGGTACCTGAACTTTTTCAAAGACTCAGGACTTCCTCTGTGTTTACCAAATTAGACCTGCGGGGGGCGTACAACCTAGTACGCATCCGAGCAGGGGATGAATGGAAGACTGCCTTTCGTACCAGGTTCGGCCATTACGAATACCTAGTAATGCCCTTCGGCCTATGTAACGCCCCTGCCACCTTTCAGCATCTAGTCAATGATGTTTTCAGAGACTGTCTGGACATTTATGTAGTTGTCTATCTTGATGATATTTTGATTTTTTCCTCCTCTCTTGAGCAGCACCGGAAACACGTCAAGAGTGTACTCTGTCGTCTCCGCCAGCATGGACTGTATGCAAAACCAGAAAAGTGTGAATTCGAGCGACAGAGTATCCAGTTCCTTGGCCTAGTGATCTCTACAGAGGGATTCAAGATGGACCCACAGAAGGTTTCAGCCATTCTGGATTGGCCTGCACCTTCAGATAAAAAGGGGGTGCAGCGCTTCGTTGGCTTTGCCAATTTTTATCGGAGGTTTATCAAGGGATTCTCTGCTATTATTTCCCCGATTACGCAGCTAACGAAGCAAAATGCTCGATTCCAGTGGACATCTGAAGCACAGGCTGCTTTCAGAAACCTAAAAATACTTTTTACGTCTGCTCCTATCCTAAGTCATCCCGATCCTGCCCTACCGTATCTACTTGAGGTAGATGCCTCAGAGACAGCGGTTGGAGCTGTTATCTCCCAGCGCCAAGGTCTCAAGGACTTGATACACCCGGTAGCCTTCTTCTCCCGTAAGCTTACCCCATCTGAGAGGAATTATGATGTTGGAGACCGGGAGCTCCTGGCCATTAAATCTGCCCTTGAGGAGTGGAGGTACTTGTTGGAGGGAGCAGCGCATCCTATACTCATTTACACAGACCACAAGAACCTAGAGTATCTGAGAGCTGCCAAACGTCTGAGACCACGCCAGGCACGTTGGACACTATTTTTCTCTAGGTTCTCGTTCCACATAACTTACCGGCCAGGCTCCAAGAACACCAAACCAGACGCTCTTTCCCGCATGTTTGATGATCCAAAAGAGGTGTCAGCTCCAGATACCATTCTATCGGAAGGCAACTTCTTACTTTTACAAACTAGCCTGATGTCTGTCTTGAAGCAAGCTTCTACAGGTGTGTCTGGTCCCTCTGAAATCACTCTGGTACCCAAGGACGGGTTACTTTGGAAGAATGACAAAATCTTTGTGCCAGAAGAAGTTCGAGTCACAGTGTTAAACTTGTGTCATGATCATCCCCTGGCAGGCCATTTCGGAATGCATAAAACCCTTGAACTGATTCAACGCACGTTTTGGTGGCCGGATCTTGAAAAAGACTGCAGGGAATATGTAGGTTCATGTGCCACCTGTATCCGTAGCAAGACCACTAGAAGCAAGGCCTGGGGTCTGCTCAGACCCTTACCAGTCCCTGACCGTCCCTGGAAAATGATTGCCATGGACTTCATAGTGGAACTCCCCCCGTCTGAAGGTTGCACAGCCATCTTTGTAGTGGTTGACCGTCTATCCAAGATGGCCCACTTCGTGCCTCTCAAAGGCACGCCCTCTGACATGGAAACTGCCCAGGTCTTCATTAGGGAAGTAGTAAGGCTACATGGGGTCCCTGCGGACATCGTTTCGGATAGAGGGGTGCAGTTCACCTCTCGCTTTTGGAAGGCTTTGTGCAAGGGCCTGAAGATTGAGTTGTCCATGTCCTCGGCCTATCACCCCCAAACTAACGGGCAAACCGAAAGAACGAATCAGACGCTCGAACAGTACCTCAGATGCTTCACCACCTTCGTTCAAGACGACTGGGTAGCTTTACTACCCTTGGCAGAGTTTGCCTTTAACAACGCCAGTCATTCGGCTACAGGTCAATCGCCATTTTTTGCCAACTACGGGTTTCACCCGACCTTCTTACCTGATCTCATCCCTGATTCAACAGTCCCAGCGGTCCAGAGTATTGTTGATTTCCTGACCCGTAACAGCAGGATATTGCAGGAAGCCATGACTAAGGCACAAGCAGCCAATAAAAGGATCTTTGACAGGAAAAGGAGAGGGGAATTATGCCTGCAACAGGGTGACCAAGTATGGTTATCGACCACCAACCTTAAGATGGCTTGCCCCGCAAGGAAACTGGCACCCAAGTTCATCGGTCCTTTCCCAGTAAAACGGAAATTAAACGAGGTCTCCTATGAACTTGCCTTACCGGAGTCGTTGAAGATTCACCCAGTCTTTCACGTTTCCTTGCTGAAACCCGCAGTGCCCGACCCGTTCCCAGACAGGGGATCGGGACCACCCAAGCCTGTAATCATTGACGGTGATGAGGAGTTCGAGGTGGAGGCCGTCTTGGACTGCCGAAGAAGAGGGAACCAGCTTCAATTCCTGATCAAGTGGAAGGGGTACGGTCTGGAGGAGAACTCCTGGGAACCCCAACAGAACATTCACGCCCGAGAGTTAATCCAGGCCTTTTTTCGCAGTCACCCCCAGAAAAGAGCTCTATTGGGCACCCGGAGGTTGCCCTTAAGGGGGGGGGGGCACTGTCAGGGACGTGCTGGGCTTGAACCTGGGACCTCTTCTGTGTCTGGCATTGACTCTTCCAGCGGAGCTATCTGAGATGCTGGACAGTTCCCTGCCTGATCTGCTGGATAACCTATCTGATCCATTAGACTACTCTGCTTGGTGTCTGATTACTGTTGAACTCTGAACCCCTTGCTCCTCCCATGTACTTCCTATAAAAGACATTCCAGAGATGTTGCCCCTTGCGGTTTGATCTGCTTCTGTTCCCTGAGTTCCTGATTCTGTGCGTGTATCCTGTTCCTGTGTTTGACCCGGCTTCCTGACCACGCTTCTGTCTCCAGTCCTGACCTCGGCTCGTTTGACCCTGCTCAGTTATCTGCCAGTCTACCTGTTGCCAAGATTCGGCCTGGACTTTGACTACTCTCTGCCTGCCACTTGTGATGTTTACCTTGATGTGTATGACCCGGCTTGTCTGACTCTGCAAACCTGCACCAGCTTACCTGCATCCTCTGCTCTGCAAGCTGCACACGCTGACCTGCATCCTTTGCAATGCAAACCTGCACCTGCTGACCTGCATACCTGCTCTGCAAACCTGCACCTGCTGACCTGCATCCCTGCTCTGCAAACCTGCACCTGCTGACCTGCATCCCTGCTCTGCAAACCTGCTGACCTGCATCCCTGCTCTGCAAACTGGCACCTGCTGACCTGCATCCCTGCTCTGCAAACCGGCACCTGCTGACCTGCATCCCTGCTCTGCAAACCGGCACCTGCTGACCTGCATCCTCTGCTCTGCAAGCTGAACCTGCTGACCTGCATCCGCTGCTTCCGGAACCAGCCGTTCCAGTCTCCACTCTGCTCCACCACTCCAAGCAGTGAGGATCAGACAGGCACCCTTACCTCACTGTGCTCTTACCACCACTGTCCCCACTCCAGTGGTCTCCGAGCCGGGGTTGTACGGGAGGTCCCTCTCCGCACGTCAGGCTCACACCTAAGGTACGTTACAACTACAGTGACCTCCACCTGCTTCTGGGTCCTATAGTGAGATAGCGCAGCTAACTACTATTATTTTGTATATTTGGATCTACTTTGCCTTGTATGGACTGATGTGGTGTATGGGGAAAGAGGAACCTCTTGTCCAGGGGTCTCAAACTGGCAGCCCTCCAGCTGTTACAGAACTACAAGCCACATCATGCCTCTGCCTATGGGAGTCATGCTTGTAACTGTCAGCCTTTCAATGCCTCATGGGAATTGTAGTTCTGCAAAAGCTGGAGGGCCACCAGTTTGGGACCCCTGCTCTTGTCTCATATTGAGGGATTGTGAACATTGTGAGAAAACAGCTCTTTCTTCTATCAAGCTGTATATTAGCTTTGAAATATCTATCTCCCTACTAATGACAAGATTGTTTGTTGAACTTCCCTTTTCCATTACTATATGCTGGAAACAAGGCTCAGTTAAAGGGCTTGCCCTCTCTATGACACACTGATACTGTGCCGGGCTGTCTGTTTTTTGGGGTCTTGCTAGTCTTCTGGAGTCATGTTTACATTGAGTAATATTGTACATTAATACCGCGTACAAACGACCATTTTTCATGATATGAAAAATGCAATTTTTTTAAATTGGTCATTAAAAACGAACGTGTGTGTGGGCTCCAGAGCATTTTTAACGACGTGAAAAATGGCCTGAAAAAAATTAGAACCTGATCTATTTTTTCACGTCGTTTTTTACGTCGTTCTTTTTAACGTCGTGAAAAACGGTAGTGTGTATGATTTTATGAGGGGGAAAAAAACGCGCATGCTCAGAATTAAGTATGAGAAGGGAGCGCTCGTTCTGGTAAAACTAGCGTTCGTAATGGAGATAGCACATTCGTCACACTGTAAGGGACTGAAAAGCACGAAGACTGAAAAGCGCGAATAGTCTCTCACCAAACTTTATTAACACGAGGATCAGTAAAAGCGTCCCAAAGGGTGGCACCATCCGAATGGAACTTCCCCTTTATAGTGTTGTACGTCACCGCGCTTTGCTTGAGCATTTTTTTTTCACGATAGTGTGTAGGCAAGGCAGGCTTGAGAAGAATCACGTCGAGAAAAACGTCGTTTTTTTCAATGAGATTAAAAACGGCCGTGTGTACGCAGCATAAGTCTTGTGGAAACTCCTGAGGAAGCCATGATTGTGGCGAAACATGTCGAGTCGAAAAACATTTGGACTATGGCCGTATGAATTATTCATGTTGTTTTTAACATTTACAATTTTAATGATGTTTATTAAATAAAATTTAAATAAATTCGTTTTTTTTTCTTTCTAATTGATTAATATGCACCTTTAAACTCCCAATTTCTACCTTTTCCTTTAAAATGTATACTATTGTTTTGTATATTGTTTGTGGGATCACAAATTTTAGCAGAAGCTTCACAAACACATGTAGCGGCCTCCTCACCCCCCTCTTTGCATCAGCTCATCTTTCTCTTGTCTAGGGGTACCTTAGAGGGGAGAGAGCGGGGTCACCACGCCAAGCCTTCACCACATGTGTCTGTGCGGTGTAAGCAAAGTTCTTTCTCTACCTTCGGATCAGTGTTGTGCACCTGGAGTTACCTTGAACAATGTCCACCAGAAAAGAGCCCCACACCATTAAAGTCCAACACTCCTTTATTCTTCTCGAGTGAACAGCATAATCAGTTGGACCCCTTAGAGAACAGAACAAACAAGGAGGTGTGGATGCGAGTAGGCCCAGACACAATGAACTCTCCACTTTCCTTCCCGAAAGTGGGCTGAGGTCTCCTAGCGAGAGGGGATTTCCTTCCAGGCGGTCTCCGATGGGAGGCTCACCTGTCACTGGCAATATGCTGCACCCGGTCTTCAAGTGAGGAGCTCCCCCCGGTCCATTAGCCTTCTGGATTCGGGTACCCAATCCCGGGGTTCCCTAGGACCTCCTTCCCTCGCGGAACTCAGTGTTGGGCACTGAGCTCCAGACCGCCATCCAAGTACCTCACCCAAGGCCAAAGGTGCCTGAGATGGAACTCGACCTCCGGTTGTCCTCTAGGCCTAGGGCGCCTAGAGGACCCACACGAACCACATGCCCTCAGGCTGAAGGTGCCCGGGACTCGACCCCATGACAAAGATGGCTGGCCCCTTTATACCCTCTCCCAGCAAGCACGGCGGGTTCCCCGCCCCACCATACCGCTGCCGAGGGAGGACAAAAAGGAGGCACAGCACACAATGATGGTTCAACCCCAGCCCAAGGCGACAGCGCCACCCGCTGGGCCGCAAGGAACTGCACATCACTGGTGTCTCTGCCAGGTTTAAATTACACCCGGGAAAGTACATACCCGCTACACACAATTTGCACGTTGTGGATATTAAGGTAGCGCGGCTTATACATTTTGAAAATATATGGTATGTACATAGTTATGTTGGTCCAAGCTAGATCAGGGTAACTATATGAAAATATCCATACCTGGAATTCAGCTTTAAAAACCTAGCACTTACAAATTGGATTATTGGCTCTACATTGTCTGTATATCAATCATAAACCCACAGTTCTGAAGGCACAGCTGGAGGCCTAAAGGAAAGATTTGAATGGTTCTCGACACCATTGTTCATTTTTATTTTTGAATTTGTGCAAGAATTAATGATACGGAAATTCTGACAATGCTTTAACCCCAAAGTGTTCAACATTTGTTTAAAACTAATTTCAACCAATAACCTAGATAAGATGGATAGAAGAATGAATTTTATTAAAACGGGTCATTCAATTAACAGGAATGCACCTTTAAAAGGGCTCCTAAAACGAAATACATTAGTAGACAGAACCCGTGATCTGTGTTCTTTCCTCTGTCTATTGATTTTCTTTTCCTTATCTCATTTCCCTACCTCCAGCTGAGATTCATTGAAAATGATTCTGCCCAGTTTAGCATCTGTTTTCAGTCACTCTGGGACTCTCCTTATGTTTTTCTATCTTCCTCTCCACATCTTCGCTGCTGTCATTAATACTCAGCTCTTTCTAGATACCATGTACTTTGCTGATGTTAAACAAGAGCCAATGTTCTTCTATGGAGGGACATACATGCTACAGAATAAAATCCGTCCAATGCTATGGTAGAGGCGCCCTTGGTAGGATGCAGTGATATTGCTAAAGGTAGTGAGAGTAATTGAGGTTTAAGTGATGAACAATCAAATTTATTTAAATACATCCAAAGTTCCCCACTTCCTCTGTGTCATCAATCACCGGTATGTCTGTGTCTGACACATACAGTGGGGCAAAAAAGTATTTAGTCCCCCACCAATTGTGCAAGTTCTCCCACTTAAAAAGATGAGAGAGGCCTGTAATTGTCGTCATAGGTAAACCTCAACTATGAGAGACAAAATGTGGAAACAAATCCAGACACTCACATTGTCTGATTTGGAAAGAACACGGGGGGACCTAGTGAATGACCTGCAGAGAGCTGGGACCAACATAACAAAGGCTACCATCAGTAACACACTACGCCGCCAGGGACTCAGATCCTGCAGTGCCAGACGTGTCCCCCTGCTTAAGCCAGTACATGTCCGGGCCCGTCTGAGGTTTGCTAGAGAGCATTTGGATGATCCAGAAGAGGATTGGGATAATGTCATATGTTAGATGAAACCAAAGTAGAACTGTTTGGTAGAAACACAACTTGTCGTGTTTGGAGGAGAGAGAATGCTGAGTTGCAACCAAAGAACACCATACCTACTGTGAAGCATGGGGGTAGCAACATCATGCTTTGGGGCTGTTTCTCTGCAAAGGAAACAGGACGACTGATCCGCGTACATGAAAGAATGAACGGGGCCATGTATCGTGAGATTTTGAGTGCAAACCTCCTCCCATCAGCAAGGGCATTGAAGATGAAACGTGGCTGGGTCTTTCAGCACAACAATGATCCCAAACACACCGCCCGGGCAATGAAGGAGTGGCTTCGTAAGAAGCATTTTAAGGTCCTGGAGTGGCCTAGCCAGTCTCCAGATCTCAACCCCATAGAAAACCTTTGGAGGGAGTTGAAAGTCCGTGTTGCCCAGCGACAGCCCCAAAAAATCACTGCTCTAGAGAAGATCTGCATGGAGGAATGAATGGGCCAACATACCAGCAACAGTGTGTGACAACCTTGTGACGACTTACAGAAAACGTTTGCCCTCCTTTCATTGCCAACAAAGGATATATAACAAAGTATTGAGATGAACTTTTGATATTCACCAAATACTTATTTTCCACCATAATTTGCAAATAAATTCTTTCCAAATCATACAATGTGATTGTCTGGATTTGTTTCCACATTTTGGCTCTCATAGCTGAGGTTTACCTATGATGACAATTACAGGCCTCTCTCATCTTTTTAAGTGGGAGAACTTGCACAATTGGTGGCGACTAAATACTTTTTTGCCCCACTGTATATGTTGGCGATTGCTGAGCAACCAGTAGTGGGGGAACTCTTTATGTGACACCGTAAAACTGAGGAAGTGGTGGATCAGCCATGAAATGTGTTTTTTTGGGTGTATTTAAATAAATTTGATTTTCATCACTTAAATTACAACTACTCTGACTACTTTCACCAGTATCACTACATACCAGCATGGGTGCCTCTGGCATACCAACATTGGAAGAGTTTTATCTTTGTTGCACTTCTGATTACCTCTATCCAGCTGTCCCCGAGGAGGACTTAAAGGGGTTGTAAATACATTTTTATTTTTATTTTAAATAACACACATGTTATACTTACCTCCACTGTGCAGCTCATTTTGCACAGAGTGGCCCCGAACCTGGTCTTCTGGGGTCCCTCGGCGGCTGTCTCGGCTCCTCCCCGCAAGAACTCACCGCCTATATGCGAGCTCGCATGGTGGTGACTCCTTGCAGGCATGCTCCAGTGATACAGCCGGCGGCTATAGCCGCTCACTGTATCACTCGGCCCCACCCCCCTTGGCACGCCACGTCATCGGATGTGATTGACAGCAGCGCGAGCCTATGGCTGCGCTGCTTTCAATCCATCCAGTGGTAGCCAATCAACGGGCAGGCTCAGAAACGAGAAGGATGACGGGGGCGAGCGCGGGACTTTCGAGGGCTCAGGTAAGTAAAACGGGGGATCGGGGGGGGGGGGGCGGTATTGTCGGATGTTTTTTCACCTTAATGCATAGGATGCATTAAGGTGAAAAAACTTTTACCTTTACAACCCCTTTAAAGCGGTAGGAAATTTTACTTAAAGAAAAAAAATAAACTCCCTGCAAGGCAATGTCATAATGTGCTAGCATGCACTGCACTTACCTTGAAACAAAGCCAGCCAGCGGCACACTGTCACCACTGATACGGCTTCCATCCTCACCCTGTCTTCCTTCTGGGTTTGCAGACTCTGGCCGATTGAATGGCTGAGCAGCGATGACGGGCGTCTACGCCGTGGCATGTGCCGGTACGTTATAAGCTTACATAGTTAGTCAGGTTGAAATAAGACACAAGTCCTTCCAGTTCAACCATAAAAAAAAAAAAATATATATATATATATATATATACACAGAATAATATCATACAATCCCATATACCCAATTCTATACCCACAGTTGATCCAGGTACAAGTCTCCAATGGGAGTTTACTACCACTTTAGGGCTAAGGCTTCGAGAGCGACTTAATCCTACTTGGAGACAAGGGTGTTCTCAACATGTCAACTCTGAAGGTTGCATTTACCACCATACCTGGTCATTTGCAACCTAACCTTCTGTAAGTTACTCTTCCTTTATGGTATCATCAGATATCATTGTTTGTAGAAACCACTAAAACATAAGGGCTCTCCCACCTCACCTCTCCTCTTCTTTCTGAGTGTCCTGATTATCAGTGCAGTCCCAACAGTGCCCACCTGTGCAGCCAATCAGTGCCCATCAGTGTATCCTCATCAGTGTCACCTATCAGTGCTGCCTACCAGTGCCTATCAGTGCCACCCATTAGTGCCGCCTATCAGTGCCCATCTGTCCATCAGTGCCACCTATTAGTGCAGCCTCATAAGTGCCTCCTCATCAGTGCCCACCAGTGCTGCCTCATGAGTGCTGCCTATCAGTGCCCCCTCATCTGTGTCCTGGTTATCAGTACAGTCCCAACAGTGCCCACCAGTGCTGCCAATCCGTGCCCATCAGTGGCTCCTCATCAGGGTCACCTATCAGTGCCGCCTACCAGTGCCCATCAGGCCACCTATCAGTGCCGCCCATTAGTGCCGCCTATCAGTGCCCATAAGTTCCACCTATCAGTGCCCATCAGTGCCACTTATTAGTGCAGCCTCATAAGTGCCTCCTTATCAGTGCCCACCAGTGCTGCCTCATCAGTGCCCATCAGTGCCACCTATCAGTGCCCATCAGTGCCATCTCATCAGTGCCCATCAATGAAGGAGAAAAATGACCTATTTGTAAAATGTTATAACAAACTTTGAAAAAGGGTTTTTTTTTTTTCAGTCTGTACTTGTTTATTTAGCAAAAAACAAACAAACCCAGTGGTGATTAAATACCACCAAATGAAAGCTTTATTCATGTAAAAATTTTATAGAACATTTTGTTTGAGTACAGTGTTGCATGACCGCGCACTTGTCATTCAAAGTGGGAGAGCGCTGAAAGCTGAAAATTGGCCTGGGCAGGAAGGGGGTAAAAGTGCCCAGCAGGCAAGTTGTTAAATAACACAATGGTTTAGAGCCGGTTCACACAGGGGCAACACGACTTCCAGCGCGACTTTGGGAGGCAACTTGGACACGACTTGAGCATGAATCACAGCGCGACTCCAGGCAACTTACAAGGCAACTTCAAGTTGCCTCCGGGACAGGCGACTTTCCAGTGGCCAATCAAACAATAATCAGCTCTGTGGGAGGGGTTTGCCTGGAAAACTATTTTTACTTCCTGGAAAGTTGCTTCAGTTAAGACAGGGGATCCGACTTCTGAGGCGACTTCCATTGAAATCAATGGGTAAAAGTCGCCTAGAAGTCGGATTGAAGTCGTACAGGAACCTTTTCTGAAGTCGGAGCGACTGCAGTAGTGTACATTAAGACGGCTCCAGAGGCGGCTCTAGGCTTTGTGAGGCCTTAGGCGAAACTTAGACATGAGGCCCCCACTCACGCCCATAATGGGAAAAATAATTCAAGCAAGAAAAATGGCTGTAGAAAATGCATGGATCTAGCACACAGGTGATCAGCACCACTTCCAGGGCACCCTCCTCACCCATCAAACATATTCAGCCAATGCAAGAGGGGGGAGAGAGGGGGAGGTGAGAAAGAGAGAGGGGTAATAGAGAGATCCGATGACGCTGACATTAGAATTGATCACAGGCAAATTAGACGGCCGCGAGGCCCCTGTGAGTGTGAGGCCTTAGGCGACCGCCTAATTTGCCTAATTAGAGAGCCGCCTCTGGACGGCTCCATTCACTTCCATTACTTTTCCAAACCGCGCGACTTGAATGAAAGGTGTGTACCGCTCCAAGCTGTGAAGCTCCAAGGAATGCTCCCGCCCTGATACTGGAACAGGTGCTGGCTCTGCACTAATGCATGGGAAAGAAAAGAGCCCTGCACTGCCGCACTCTGTATAAACGATTTATTTTCAAAATTCCAACATTAAAATCCAAAGTTAATCCATAGATTCAAAAGTCAAAAAACAGACAAAAACAGAAAACTGACATGCAGGGGTGGATAGCTGACGCGTTTCACATCAAAGATAGATGCTTACTCATAGCCCTCTTGAAGTTCTTACTCATAGACTTGAAGTCGGATCCCAGGACGCCCCTGTGTGAACCGGCTCTAATGTGGCAATGTTTTATTGATGACTTTAGTGTGAAAAAAACTTTGGACAATCGCCAACCCTTTTGACCACCATTCATTTTTTTTTTTGACACGGAAGAGTCCCTCGTCATACCTACAATCCAACACACATAATATAAATTCCCTGTCACCTACAGCCAAGCACCTGAAATGTTTGTTCATATATCTATATAGAGAAAAGATGTTGCCACTGCAAGTAAAATCACATTTAGAAAAAAAAAAAAGAAGACGCGCCTTCCCTTTCACATGCATTACCGGCACGGTGAAAGTTTGCTGCGCAAGCCGTAACTGGAAGCAGAAAACCCAGCTAAGTAGCATTCTAATGGATATGGTTGCAAATGAAGGAGTAATGTAGGCAGCTAAGGATGTATGCAGATGCTCAGTGAGAGCGCACTACTAACACAGAATGTTTCTTCTCCATTTGTGTGCACTTTGAGGATCCCATTTAGCATCCCATTATTATAAAGCTCTCCTATTCATACAGGAGGATATATACCCCTTGTAACCAGCAGTGACAAGTTACACATTTACATAAATATGCAAAAGCGGTGTCACTTCTCCTTCTTCTAAGAAATGGATGTTTCCTGATAATTAGTAGAATACTGTTTGCATTCAAAACACTTTAAAACACTTTTCGCACTTTTTAATGATTCCCTTTACTTTACAAATTTATGAAGCACTTTCCCCCAAAGCAATGACCACCCATCTGCAGTTATGACGCTCTGCGGATAGAAAAAATCCGGTTATGACTGCAGACTACAACAGCCTTCCATAGGCTTCCATGGCTGGGTACAAGCCGGGGCTGCAAAGGGCTAACAAACCACGCTGGTCTGCACCGATCCTTTACAAGACTGCTGAATTTTTTTTTTTTTTAACCACTTCCATACTGGGCACTTATACACCTTCCTGCCCAGACCAATTTTCAGCTTTCTGCGCTGTTGCACTTTGAATGACAATTGCGCGGTCGTGCTACACTGTACCCAAACTAAATTTTTATCATGTTGTTCCCACAAATAGAGCTTTCTTTTGGTGGTATTTGATCACCTCTGCGATTTTTTTTTTCTGCTAATTTTTTTTAAAATGACCGAAAATTTTGAAAAAAAAATGTTTTTTTTTCTTTCAGTTACAAAACTTTGTAAATAAGTAAGTTTTCTCCTTCACTGATGGGGCTGCACTGACGGGCACTGATAAGGCGGCACTAATGGGCACCGATGAGGCGGCACGGATGGGCACCGATAGGCAGCACGGATGGGCACCGGTAGGCGGCACGGATGGGCACCGGTAGGCGGCACGGATGGGCACTTATAGGTGGCACGGAAGGGCATGGATGGGCACTGATAGGTGGCATGGATGGGCACTGATAGGTGGCACTGTACTGTAATGTGTTACTAATTGATGTCAATCAGTGCCAAACAATAATGCCTGTCAATCAGTGATGCCCATTGTGGGCACTGATTGGCATCCATTGTGGGCACTGATTGGCATCCATTAGGGGCACAGAATGGCATCCCTGTGGTCTAGGGAGGCATACCTGGTGGTGGGCATCCCTGGTGGTATCCCTGGTGGTCCAGTGGCATCCCTGGTGGTCCAGTGTGGGCATCCTCGGGGGGGGCTGCGCTAAAAATCGATCAGCACAAACCCCCCCTGTCAGAGGAGCAGCCGATCGTCTCTCCTCTACTCGCGTCTGACAGACGCGAGTGAGGAAAAGCCGATGACCGGCTTTTCCTGTTTACATCGTGATCAGCCGTGATTGGACACGGCTGATCACGTGGTAAAGAGTCTCCGTCGGAGACTCTTTACCTAGATCGGTGTTGCGGGGTGTCAGACTGACACCCTGTGTAACGACACCCCAAGTATGAAAGGGGTTAACACCGTTAGGATATTCCCTTTCCAACCACACAACAGCCACCAGACACTCCAACCAGCCGAATAAGACCCCATACGAATGATTCTCCCCCCAGATACAAGACAACGCTCTGTATTCAAGTTCCAAAACAGGGAATGACTTTATTTTCAAAACACATGGTAACACATTTCTCTTCAAAACCCTCCCCTCCCATCCTTGGGGAACAGGGCGGGTTAAACTGTCCAATGACAATGGTGATACAGGTCAGGTGTGTTCAAACTTCTCCCTCAGCAAACAGTCTCAGCAGGAGGGGTGATTCCCCCCCCCCCCTCCTCACAGAAGACAACCCAACATCCCATAATATGCAGCCAGACGGTTTACCAAGCTCCAATCCACATCGTCACAGTAGCAGACCCAATTCATAATAAACAATAGAATGCAAATCACCCTAACTCCCCACAGCAATGACCACACCCCCCCTCACAGTACACATCCAATCCAGACACAATGTATGTGCAGCATTGAATATGGCTATCATAGACCATATTGGGGTTTTCATTCACCCTGTGCCCCTAATAGAGACACAGGGCGGTTGACACATAAGAGGCATTGGGGGAGCTGAAGCAAGGGTATCTCATACTTTCTAAGCGATTCTGAGTTCCCCGGACCTTCCCGTTACACCCTGCAACAACGATTGGCGCGATGCGCGCCCACGGGGGGCGCGCAGCGGCTCAAAATCCTGAGGACGTCATATGACGTCCAGTCAGGATTTTGAAACCACTTTGCCGCCGTCAATCCGCTATAGGGCGGGCGGCAAGTGGTTAAATATAGAAATTTATATTTAACCACTTCAATACCAGGCACTCCCCCCTCCTGCCCAGACCAATTTTTCGCTTTCAGCGCTGTCACACTTTGAAGGACAATTGCACGGTCATGCTACACTGTACCCAAACTAACTTTTTCTCAGTTTGTTCCCACAAATAGAGCTTTCTTTTGGTGGTATTTGGTCACCACTGCGTTTTTTTTTTTTGCTAAACAAAAAAAAAAGAACAGACGAAAATGTTGTGTAGCAATACCACCAGCTAAGAGGGCTGCTGATAGAGTTTTGGTCCTGTAACACACTGCTGTCAACCCCCAGGAACTGGCTCTAACCTCCCTTGGCACAGCTAGCGCAAATGGAAGTGTGAAACCCGTTACGCTATAGGAATCACCACTCCGCAATAAAACACACACAATCAGTTAACATCAAGTTACCTGAGCTGACTGCTTCAGCTGGAATAGACAGTACTAGACATGTGCACAACATAAAAATTTGTTTCGTTTGGTTTCGTTTCTGTTAGTTTCCGTTGATTCGTAACGATTCGTAATTTCGTAAGACGTGGATTATCGTATTCAGACTCTTTTGTATTTCCTTAAAGGTTATTTTTCCGTTGATTGGTTTTTCCGTTAGTCTAATTTTCGAAATTCGTATTTTTCATTATATTTTATATTCGGCCGCGTTCGTATTTTCGTAAGAACTATATTTTTGTTGATTTGTAATGATTCGTATTTCCGTGTCTAATTTCCGTTGATTGGAAAATTGTACTTTTGTAGATTTAATTACATTCGTACTTTCGTTAGAATACATTTTCCATTTATTCGAAACACTACTTGTGGTAATTTTGTAATTCGTACTTTCGTGAGATTGACCGGCTCATTTATTCGTACTTTTGTATCATTGTTTTCGTAGATTGGTAATCGGGGCATAATTCGTAATATAGAAATTAGAATCTAGACAGAGAATGCTTAAGAAACAAAGAATTTCTCTCTCACAAGTCACAACTTAACTCACAAATCCACCAAAACAGTGCCACCTACCCAACCACACCCTATCTGGACTCTGGATGGAATGCACTGCAGTCTAACACAGAAAAACACACAAGGGAATAAGAAACAAGCTCATTGGGGGAAGGGACAACCTCTTCAGGGGAAGGGACAACCTCTTCAGGGGAAGGGACAAGCTTATTGGCCAACGTCCAGAAATATTTCAGAACTAACGAATTTGTTGTTTTGATTTCCGTTTTCCGAATATTCGTAATTTAGCTGTGTAACGGCACCCCAAATATCAAAGGGGGTAACGCCGTTTAAAGATCTTCCCTCTCCTGGACACAAATTCACTGCCGATCCTCCACAGCCAGACGACCACTTCCCATAGGAATTATTCCTTCTGGAAGAACGAGACAACACGCTCTGTATCTTTCCAAAAAATAGACTGAGCTTTATTGAAAAACACTGTAACTTTTATATACATCCAATACTGCATTAACCTAAAATGAACAATGGTCCAGCTCCACCCACAACACAACCAGACCCAATACACATTATTTTGACACCTGTTAGGAGACAACAGGTTCTAATCCCCTTATGTTTAAATAACTATGCATGACCTTTAAATTCACCAGACTGTCTGTTACTCTACAATACACACAAGGACAGACTAAATTTCCCCAATCCACATCACCACAAACAATGAACAGGTCCCTTAGAAGCTGCGACTCATTAGCACTACACTAGGCAGACAGGTGACCGAGGCTGAACACATCAGTATCTCTCAATTAACCTGTTGAGCTCAGAATCAGCAAATAGTCCTTTACAGATATCCTTGGGAATATGGTGGATAAATATTACATTTTAGGTAGTCCAAGATATATTTCTTAATGTCCATGGTTTCCTGGCTCACCCTGTGTCCAAAGTGACCCTCCTGTTTTTTTTTGTTCATTTTGATTTTTGTTATTTTGAATCTCTGTTCTGTATTTTCGTTGTTTTGATTTCCGTTTTCCGAATATTCGTAATTTTGAGTTTTTGTTCATTTTCGTTAGTTTGAATCTTTGTTCAGTATTTTCGTTGTTTCTATGTTTTCGTTTTTTCACTCTTTCGTATTTTCGCTGTTTCCAATTTAATAATTTCGTATTTTTGTTGTTTTCCATATTCGTTCTTTTCGATAATTCGTTTTTCGTTGGTAATTTTAATAAACCGTTCGTTCATTCGTTTGTTTACAAATTGACGAATATAACGAATTTTGACGAATACCGAATTCGTAACTAAACGAATTGCACATGTCTAGACAGTACGCCACACAACGTGTTTGCTTAACCACAAATACTTTTACTGAGTAGAAGATATAAGGTTAGACAATGGTACATTTACCTATGCAGAGCCCTGCAATATTAAATGTCAAGCAAATAAACAAGGACTATGTTCTAACAGTCTTATACACACTGAATGTCTTTTAGTAAACTACACTCGCAAGCTTCCCCCTCGTGGCCAATATGGCGCCCAAACAATATCTCCCTGCTGAACAGTCAGGCCTGACTATTTCACACACAGTTATTCCATTGAGAAGGATCTTCGCTAGCAATGGTGGTGCACTTTATAGGTTATTTGTAATCCAAAGGTATCAAGTGGTTAGTTACTCGGCATGCAGTAAGAAACTTAACTCCGGCTACACAACACACTGTTCCTCTGGCGTGCAATGTAATACTCTGGTAACGGTGGGCCCTGACCAAGGGATACTGGGCCTAAAAGATAGTCAATAAATCCTGAGCAAGTGCTCTCTCACCCGACCGGACCAGTCCGTACAACCGACTTCCGTAATTGGGCTCCAGCACACAGTCTCACGACACCCGTAGTCTCCGATCCCCCCGACCATCCGAGGGAGATTGATGGATGAGTCGACTCTGGATTCTCCTGTGAAGATCAGCAAGCTCTTCGGATCCACTAGGCCCAGGCTCTCCGGCCTAGTCCAGAGTAACAGGCCCCAACGTAGGCTCCACTTGCTAGGAGGGCGGTGTCCAAAGAGACCCACGTGTTGCTCCTCCCTCCTTAAATAGTCCTTCCCCAGCAGACCTTGTGCCGGG
Source organism: Rana muscosa (assembly GCA_029206835.1). NCBI lineage: Eukaryota > Metazoa > Chordata > Amphibia > Anura > Ranidae > Rana > Rana muscosa. Next base: position 298,663,777 of record CM055124.1, read on the forward strand.
CAATGCACTGTGGGTGTCCCGCTGCATACGGTCAAGACGTTTTTATTAACTTTTATATCCACTATTTATCCTCCATTGGGGTTTTTTAATATACCGTATATACTCGAGTATAAGCCGAGGTACCTAATGTTGCCCAAAAAAACTGGGAAACCTTACTGACTCGAGTATAAGCCGATGCCCCACTGTTCCCTAGCTCGCTGTTCCCTGTAAATAGAAATTTTTACATTGTAAATATTACCTGTAAAGAAGTTGCGGCTGCGGCGTCCATCGTTCGAATTCCGCGGCGTCCATCGTTCAAAATTCCGCGGTCTCTTCCTGTTCCTTACTTGATAGGCGAGTCTCAGCAGACACTCTCCGCCTATCACGATCATTCTCTCATCCTTAGTTTTCCCAGCAGACACTGTGTTGGGTGTTCCGCCAATCACAGATGTCTGCTGGAAAACTAAGGATGAGAGAATGATCGTGATAGGCGGAGAGTGTCTGCTGAGACTCGCCTATCAAGGAAGGAACAGGAAGAGACCGCGGAATTTGAACAATGGACGCTGTGGAATTTGAACGATGGACGCCGCAGCCGCAACTTCTTTACAGGTAATATTTACAATGTAAAAATTTCTATGACTCGAGTATAAGCCGAGGGGGGGACTTTCAGCCCCAAAAAAAGGGCTGAAAATCTCGGCTTATACTCAAGTATATACGGTAGTTTTGTGCAATATTAGGAGGTTGATTTTAGGGCACTATTGCTTGATTATTAATGGTTGTGTGTTGAGTTATTTTGAGGGGACAGGAAATTTACACTGTTATACAAGCTGTACACTCACTACTTTACATTGTAGCAAAGTGTCATTTCTTCAGTGTTGTCACATGAAAAGATATAATAAAATATTTACAAAAATGTGAGTGGTGTACTCACTTTTGTGAGATACTGGGGGTTATTTACAAAAGGCAAATCCACTTTGCACTACAAGTGCAAACTACAAATGCAAAGTGCACTTGAAATGGCACTGAAAGTGCACTTGGAAGTGCAGTCACTGTAAATCTGAGGGGTAGATCTGAAATGAGGGGAAGCTCTGCTGATTTTATCATCCAATCATGTGCAAACTAAAATGCTGTTTTTTATTTTCCTTGCATGTCCCCCTCGGATCTACAGTGACTGCACTTCCAAGTGCACTTTCAGTGCAATTTCAAGTGCACTTGTAGTTTGCACTTGTAGTGCAAAGTGGATTTGCCTTTAGTAAATAACCCCCACTGTGTGTATATATGCTGACTCCTTAAGGGTCCCCTTCACTGGAACTAAGCCCAACCCCTGAAAAACTACCAATAAACCCACACCATAATCCCACCTCCACCAAATGATTTGGACCAGTGCACAAAGCAAGGTTCATAAAGACATGGATGAGCGAGTTTGGGGTGGAGGAACTTGGCCTGCATAGGGTAGGCCAACACAATATTGAACCCTGTGGACTAAGACTGGGATGCCATTAAAGTTCATGAGCGTGTAATAGCAAGCGTACCAATACTTTTGACAACATAGTGTATATATATTCATGAAAAAATCTTGAACATTTAGAAGGATTTTCAATTTATTTTTTTAATTCATTGTCTTCAAGGGTGTGGGGTTAATGCAAGCTCAGCAATGAAATTTTCCAGTCTGCATGAGCAATTTAGCACGGCAAATAGAGAGCATACAGTTAATATGTGTATTTAGGCAATTGAGTAGTCAGGAATAATCTTCAGCTGAGAAGTCATTCGGTAAAGCGCAGACAGGTAGTGTCACTTTTTCTGTGTCAAGTAACTAAATTATATGAGGCCCCATACTTCCACCATAAGGTCTGATGCACACTTTGTGTAGCCTGAAAATCCACGCATTCTGTCTTTTATCGTGTCCTTCAAAAATTCAATATGGGGAAGGGGAAGGGGGGGGGCAGTGAAAACACAAAGTTAAGCTGTGATTTCAATGCCCCGCCGCCCAACTGCTCCACCTTAAGTTGCAAAGGCAAAGGGAGGTGTGTCCATGCCATGGCCGTAGCTGCCATGCACTTCTGCTAGCCGATTGTATCCTATTTAAGTGACTAGGGTCATACTGCAACTAACCACAACTGTGTTTGTTGCACGTGGTTACCTCCTGTTAAATGTTGTTAAAAGCGTTAAAACTGTGGATCATTTTTCAGAGGGGCAACAGTGACAGCCACGTCTGTATACCAGGCCTAACACTATTTTAAGAAATGGGAAGTGTAGGCATCACTGGAGCTCACCTCCTGTTGGTTGATATAGCACCCACATGGCCGGTACGTATCAAGCCTGTAAATCCACTTGTGCTCAGACCAGCACCCATTGGCTGTGCGATAGGTTCCTTTCCCAGCCCTAGATCCCAGTCTGTGTTAGCTTCTGTGCTCCTCTATTCCTCTTTCTCCAGTTATCAGGTTTAGCTCATATCTGAATACGCCTTCTTACTGCCTGCCCTGACCTTTCACTTGTCTATCTTTCTGGTATTGCCTGCTACTGCCTGACTAAGTAAAATGCTCTGGTTGTACCCCTGGCCAGCTACTATCTGCAATGGTGTGTCTGAGGACAACAACCTTGTACACCCTACAGAAAAAGTCCATCACTACTTGTGTAGTATATCTACCGGATATATTGGCTGATCAGCTTTATGATGGTATCTGGAAGAAGGTGGCCACTTTATGATGGTATCTGGAAGAAGGTGGCCACTTTATGATGGTATCTGGAAGAAGGTGGCCACTTTATGATGGTATCTGGAAGAAGGTGGCCACTTTATGATGGTATCTGGAAGGGAGTGGTCATATGATGCACGTGTAGCGCCCTGCTCTCAATGAGTGGACGCTATTTGTTAAAATTATAGTTGTCTGAGCAATAGTTTGGCTCAGAAGGATTGTGTTACAAATTATACTCTGTTTCAGTTCAGCTGTTTGCATGATTTTCCTCCTGACAGTGGGTGTCGATGTCACCACTGGTCAGGATAGGAAAGGCAACAGGCTGAATGCATTGTGTATCTCTTTCTCAGAGGCGGCTCAGGGGCGTGGTCAACCCGCTGTGCATTCTGGGAGAGGGTACTTAAGAGAGACACCATTTTGTGGGGTCGTCGTTTGTTGGTGGTGGGCATCACCCGCCCGATCCCGACCTGAGGGCCCTCATGGCCTCAGGGAAGTGTTGGCAGTTTCCGCCTTGGGACCATGTTGGCCTAAGGCTCCGTTACTGAGATGTAGGCCCAGGAGTTACTGGGGGCCTAATGATCCGGGGATGATCCTGTGTCACCTTGCCTGCTGGAAGGGACCGAGCAATTGAGGATTCAATTGGAGGATGCATCCGGATCATAATCTACCTCACAGTGCTGCCAGAGCGGTTGGAAGATCCTGGCACTGAGAGCTGTGTTCTTTATTCAGAAGGTAACCCAGGGAAGGGTTACACCAAGTCTGTGGCAGAGACTGTTCTATTTACACCAAGTCTGTGGCAGAGACTACAGGTGATCGTGCTACGCATCGGTTGCTAGGCCGGTGAGAGTGGGCCTATCCGGTGTTTGCTGAGTCCAGTGTGGAGACAGTTGTTTCTCTGGACCTAGGAAAATACCTGTGATCCACAACTAAGGTATCTGAGTCCTCCCCATCCTTTCAACCCCCCTCTGTTGGAAACTTTATTCAATAAAACCCTTGAAAGAGACTTTGTGTTGGTGCGAACTTCTTCTGGACAACTCTTCAAGGAGAACCCCTGAGACGAGCATACGGAACAGTGAGGTAACGGCAGGCCCAAATCTAAACCAGCAGCTCCTATGGGGGTAGTGCTACACATGCTAGGAGAGATAGTTGTTAATTAAAGGTATTTAAAAGAGAAGTATGGGTTTTATTTTTATTTGAGATTCATACTTACCTCAGTAGATGGAGCATCAGACCGATGCTCCATCTGTCCCCCGCCGTCTGTGCACTGAGAACCGAGCCACTGAACATCGCCAATGGCTCGGTTCTCACAGATCCCCGAGAGGAGAGCTGCAGACTGTCAGTCAGTGTCTTTCCTCTGCTTCTCCACGCTCATTGGAGCGCTGAGCCGTGGAGGGGCGGGGAGAGGCTGTCTCAGCGGCTCGCTCAGATGCTGAGACTGCCATCAATCAGGGCAGCTGGCGGATCCAGACTTGGGAAGTCGTGATGACGCGCTGCCCCGACGGATAGCAGTGACGTCAGCGGAGAGCGGACTTCAGAGCGGTCTCCGCTGAAAACGGGTCACAGGAGTGCAAAACGAATTGCACTCCTGTGACCCAGAGGAGAAGCCCAGCCTAAAAAGCTCAGGTTGGACTTCTTGCTTAAGTCTGTTGGGAGCAAGTTGGGGGGCTCAGACAGCAATAAATACTGACAGGTGTTCCAATCCCTCTCCACTCTATCCAAAATAAAGATAAAAAAGTTTTTCCTTTAGTTATACGTTAACTTTATAATAGATAATGACTACAAAAGTGCAAAAAACAAAACAGAGTAAGCCTCATGGATAAAAGTGTCTGAAGGGTGAACGGTACTTGTTGCACACTACTAGCAATTTGATTCTCTGTTTCTTTACTCTGTACTGACTGAATGATAGAAAAAATCGGACTGGCTTCTCTAAGCAACAAACTCTGCGCCCCATTCAAATGTTGTGCCTTTATAAATGATAAAATGCCTTTACGACTGCTTGCTGCAATTATTGTTTGAGCGGCATATATCAAATGGTTGCCTTTTTCATTTGTACATCTTAAGAGAACGACACAACACACAAGTATCACCATTTACGTATATCATGTAATGGAATGTGGCTCAAGTGTCCTCAATAGATCTGGCACCTCATCCCGAATAATTGTTAGAACAAGAAAAGGGATAGGGAATTGGGATTATGACGGTGCCTAAGCAATGGAGATTACAAATAGTACTTAAACTTACCGTATATACTCGAGTATAAGCCGAGTTTTTCAGCCCTTTTTTTAGGGCTGAAAATACCCCTCTCGGCTTATACTCGAGTCAGTGAACCTTGGGCGTCCATTTTTTTAAATTCGCGGCTTCCTCCTGGTCCCGTGCGGTTCCGTGATAGGCGATTGACACTGTGTTCAGTGTTCCGCCTATCACGGCCAGCTTCTCATCCTCGGACTTTCCCAGCAGACACTGTGTTTAGTGATCCGCCAATCACGGACCTTCTCTTGTTCGAGGATGAAAGAATGCCCGTGATTGGCGGATCACTAAACACAGTGTCTGCTGGGAAACTGAGTCTGAGGATGAGAAGAGGGCCGTGATAGGCTGAACACTGAACACAGTGTCAATCGCCTATCACGGAATCGCATGGGACTAGGAGGAAGCCGCAAATTTTAAAAAATGGACGCCCGCAGCGCAGCCTGTCAAGAATTTCAGGTACGCTGCGATGGGCACAGTGAGGATATGGGCACAGTGAGGGTATGGGCACAGTGATGATGGGCACAGTGATGATATGGGCACAGTAATGATATGGGCACAGTGAGGATATGGGCACAGTGATGATGGGCACAGTGATGATGGGCACAGTGATGATGGGCACAGTGAGGATATGGGCACAGTGAGGATATGGGCACAGTGAGGATATGGGCACAGTGAGGAGATGGGCACAGTGAGGAGATGGGCACAGTGAGGATATGGGCACAGTGATGATATGGGCACAGTGATGATATGGGCACAGTGAGGATATGGGCACAGTGATGATATGGGCACAGTGAGGATATGGGCACAGTGAGGATATGGGCACAGAGGAGATGGGAACAGTGAGGAGATGGGAACAGTGAGGAGATGGGCACAGTGTGGAGATGGGCACAGTGTGGAGATGGGCACAGTGTGGATATGGGCACAGTGTGGATATGGGCACAGTGTGGATATGGGCACAGTGTGGATATGGGCACAGTGTGGATATGGGCACAGTGTGGATATGGGAACAGTGTGTAGATGGGAACAGTGTGTAGATGGGAACAGTGAGGTAATGGGCACAGTGAGGTAATGGGCACAGTGAGGCGTGCAAATTGGCACAGTGAAGCATGCAAATGGGCACAGTGAAGCTGCAAATGGGCATTGTTGACCCTCTTTTCCACTTACAGTAGCTGCTGCATTCTTACCCTAGGCTTATACTCGAGTCAATAAGTTTTCCCAGTTTTTTGTGGTAAAATTAGGTGCCTCGGCTTATACTCGGGTCGGCTTATACTCGAGTATATACGGTATATTATTTTATTACAAAAAGTATTTCTGACATACAATACATTCATAGGTGCATAAAAACAGCAGAGCAATAGTATACATTTAATAATGGCCAAGGTATTGACGGCCTACTAAGGTTACACGTCAATGATCCCTACATGTTTCGCCAAACATTGGCTTCCTCAGGGGAAGTAGTAGCAACCAGTATTGTATAAATGGCTCTAAAAAAAGCAAAGAAAAGAAAAGCACTCGTAGCATTTAGAATCTCTGTTTCTTTACAATGTACTGACTGAATGATAGGAAGAATCTGACTGGCTGCTCTAAGCAACAAACCCTGCGCCCCATTCAAATGTTGTGCCTTTATAAATGATAAAATGCCTTTACGACTGCTTGCTGCAATTATCGTTTGACCGGCATATATCAAATGGTTGCCTTTTTCATCTGTACATCTTAAGGGAACGACACAACACACAAGTATCACCATTTACGTATAGCTATGGGCTCTTATTCAGCCATGCCAACTCAGCCCGATAGATGTGCCACGTGGAGGAAACCTAACATTTCCTTTACATTTGATGCAAACATAAATAGGCACAATAAAAATTTAATGAGTGTCAAGAAGCACTTTCAGGAGCTTGATTTATTGGCCCAATATGTTTGTGTGAAACCTAGGAGTTGTTAATCTTTGATTCCTAGAGATTTCTTTCTTCATCTGTATCTGAATTACAGTGAGTAGCTGCAGGTGCTATTTATGCAGCGAGTTTTATCCCTCGATGTACAAGCTCCTCTCATTTATATGGAGCTGCACTCAGGGCCGCCATCAGGAATTTTGGGGCCCCTTACACAGCTTCAGGCATGGGCCCCCTGGAGCAGAGGAAAACCAGGGGGGGGGTGCTGCCGCCGCACATTGAGAAGCGGGGGGGGGCTGCCGCGAATTGAGAAGTGGGGGGGTGCTGTCACCGTGAATTGTTGAGGTCGGTGGGCCTTGGGGACCTCCGGGCCTCTTGGGACCTCTGTGCCCTTTACAAAAAAATAAAAAAATATAAAATAAATAAATAAAAAAAGGGGGGGGGGTTGCCATCCGGGGCCCTGGGGACCTCTGGGCCCCTTACAAAAAAATAAAATAAAAATTTATAACAAAAAAAAAGGGGGGTTTGCCATCCGGGCCCCTGGGGACCTCCGGGCCCCTTACAGGTGTACTGCCTGTACCCCCCTCATGGCGGCCCTGGCTGTACTAGGACCACATGTATCATTATGGGGAGGATGTACAGAACAAGAAGTTACAGGACAGATAGCATATTTGAGGGTAAATGGTAAGAGAATCCTGCAATGATAGTTCAACCCTTAGAAACATGTTTGGACTTGACCAGATGAGGGTTAGCATCCATGCAGATGAGCTACGATGGAGGGGGGGGACAATACTCAGAGCTACCAAGCCACTAAGCCGCCGATTTTGGTGTCACCTGGTCCTCACCAAAGACTGTAGTGATGTTGTTGGAATAAGTCAATGAACAGTTCCAGAGTACAGTCCTTGGAATGGCTTTGCTGGTAGCAACTGCCAGCTAGGCCAGGGTGAGGCCAACGTCTGTATTCGGCCAGGTGTAAATGGTACCAGAAGGTGAGTCACAAGCAACGCTGTATCCTGGCCTAGGCCAACAAGGCCCAGGCCTAGGGCAGCACTTTGCAGGGGGGCAGCACAGAAATAGTCCCCACTGGCTTGCGGTACACTGCTAGTGTAGCGCCAGTCTTATGGGGCGGATTGGGCTCAGAGGCAAATTAGTCTAGCGCCCCCATTAAGCAACTGCACTGCTTCTGGTATGCGGGCGGCCGGCATTCTGCAACTGGGGTGGGGGGGGGGGGCACTGCTTCTAATTTTGACTGTCCTATCATCCTGGACCACAAACCTTCCTCACTGTGCTATATGTTTTCTGCTGCACCATTGGCATGGTTATATCTTCTCCATAAAATTATCAGAAATTTGTGCTTAAAGTAGAACTATAGACAACACTTTGTTTTATCATTTTGGATAGAGTAAGGGAGGGTTAGAGCCCCTGTCAGTTTATTTTTTACCATCCCTGTCCCATTGCAGAGATTTCCCTTCACTTCCTGCCCCATAGCCAAACAGGAAGTGAAAAAAAATCTATGAAAATTAAGGGAATTCATTGCCCCCACCCTCAGAACTAGTGTCCCCACTCGAAAATTTCAGGGCGGGTCTTAAACAGAAAGGGGTGTGGCATTGACAGAAAGGGGTGGGTCATATTTAAATTAGGGGGTGTACGAGTTTAGTCAGGCCTAGGGCAGCACAAAACCTAAATACACTACTGGACACAAGTGCAGTGAAACTGGAAATTGCTGAGGGTAACAAAGGCATAAAGGGAATGCTAATACAAGTGTATGGACTCTGGAAAGTCTGCAGTGTGGGAAGATTGCTTCAGTCTGCGTGCCGTTACCGGCGGATCCCGCACGCATGCGGCTCCGGCCAATCACAGCGCCGGAGCCGCGATACCTGGAAGTAACTCTGGGACGACATGTCGGCGGCTGACGGGGGAGACGTGGACCGCTGCGGGGGCTTCGATCTGAGGTAAGTGATACATAATGAGCTAGTATGCTATGCATACTAACTCATTATGTCTTTGTCTTGCAGGGTTTTTTTTTTACGAGGGTTTACACCCTCTTTAACCACTTAAGGACCGCCGCACAACGATGTACGTCAACAGAATGGCACTGAGAGGCACAAGGGCGTACAGGTACGTCCCCTTTAAGAACCCGTCCCTGGGTCGCGCGCGTGCCGCTGGCGGTGCACTCGCGACCCGGTCCGAAGCTCCATGACCGCGCCTGCGGGACCCGATCGCCGCCGGTCTCCCGCGATCGGGTCACAGAGCTGAAGAACGGGGAGAGGTAAGTGTAAACAAACCTTTCCCCGTTCTTCCTAGTGGCATGTCAGTGATCGTCTGTTTCCTGTCATAGGGAACGAAGATCAGTGACGTCACACGACAAGCCACGCCCCCCCTACAGTAAGAAACACTCACTTAACCCCTACAGCGCCACCTAGAGGTTAAACCCTTCACTGCCAGTGTCATTTTCACAGTAATCAGTGCATTTTTATAGCATTGATCGCCGTAAAAATGACAATGGTCCCAAAAATGTGTCAAAAGTGTCCGATGTGTCCGCCATAATGTCGCAGTCACGATAAAAATCGTTGATCGCCGCCATTACTAGTAAAAAAAAAAAATATTAATAAAAATGCCATAAAACTATCCCCTATTTTGTAGACGCTATAACCTTTGCGCAAACCAATCAATAAATAATAATTGCGATTTTTTTTTTACCAAAAATATGTAGAAGAATACGTATCGGCCTAAACTGAGGAAAAAAATGTTTTTTTAATATATTTTTTGGGGATATTTATTATAGCAAAAAGTAAAAAATATTGAATTTTTTTCAAAATTGTCGCTCTATTTTTGTTTATAGCGCAAAAAATAAAAACCGCAGAGGTGATCAAATACCACTAAAAGAAAGCTCTATTTGTGGGAAAAAAGGACGTAAATTTTGTTTGGGAGCCACGTCGCACGACCGCGCAATTGTCAGTTAAAGCGACGCAGTGCCGAACCGCAAAAAGGGGCCTGGTCCGGGGCTTAAGTGGTAGCAACAAAATTGTCCGGGGCTTAAGTGGTTAATGACACGTTTGTGTACTGTCCATGATACTATTTTTTTCTTTTGCATCAACAGTTAGGTTTTCAGGACAAGCTGCACATATCAGAAAATGTATCACAGGCAGCAGTCAAACTTTGATGTTGCACGAATATGGCTGCAATCACATTAAGCACATAATTAATAAATAAACAAATGTGCTATACCTCAATGACTGGTCCTGGTAGCAAAAGGCAACATTCAAATTTGGTGCAAATGATGAAAATAAAACTGCTACAAAAAGTAATTAGAATTTGATGTTTTTTGTTCAAATCTATGTTGTGACTGGTATATTTCCATGGTCAAAAGTACAAATGTGTTTAAGAAACCCACAGATTTCAAGTTCTGTGCGTCAAGCAAACAACCATTATCTAAATCACAGACATGCCAAAAATAATATCTACTGCTAATAAAGTATGGCACCCACATTTGTGTAATTTTAAACTTTTTAGGCACAAGCCCTGTACACACGATGGACTTTTTTCATCGGACAAACCGAACGTGTGTGGGACCCATCGGTCTTTTTTCCATCGGTGTTTAAAAATATAACATGTTTTAAATTTATCCGATGGTTAAAAAACCGATAGCAAATTACTATCGTCTGTGGGGAACTCCATTGGATAAAAACCCCACGCATGCTCAGAATCAAGTCGACGCATGCTCAGAAGCATTGAACTTAATTTTTCTCGGCTCATCGGAGTGTTTTACGTCGCAGCGTTTGGAACGGTCGGTTTTTTGACTGATGGTGTGTAGGCAAGACTGATGGAAGTCAGCTTCATTGGTTTTTCGATGGAAAAATCCATCGGTTAAAAAACCATAGGAAATCCGATCGTGTGTACAGGGCTATACACTTATACAAAGAGTAATACCGTATATACTCGAGTATAAGCCGACCCGAATATAAGACGAGGCACCTAATTTTACCACAAAAAACTGGGAAAACGTATTGACTCGAGTATAAGCCTAGGGTGTCCATCTGCATGCCTCACTGTGTCCATGTGCATGCCTCACTGTGCCCATGCCTCACTGTGCCCATGCCTCACTGTGCCCATGCCTCACAGTGCCCATGCCTCACAGTGCCCATGCCTCACAGTGTCCATGCCTCACAGTGTCCATGCCTCACAGTGTCCATGCCTCACAGTGTCCATGCCTCACAGTGTCCATGCCTCACAGTGTCCATGCCTCACAGTGTCCATGCCTCACAGTGTCCATGCCTCACTGTGTCCATGCCTCACTGTGTCCATGCCTCACTGTGTCCATGCCTCACTGTGTCCATGCCTCACTGTGTCCATGCCTCACTGTGTCCATGCCTCACTGTGTCCATGCCTCACTGTGTCCATGCCTCACTGTGTCCATGCCTCACTGTGTCCATGCCTCACTGTGTCCCTGCCTCACTGTGTCCCTGCCTCACTGTGTCCCTGCCTCACTGTGTCCCTGCCTCACTGTGTCCCTGCCTCACTGTGTCCATGCCTCACTGTGTCCATGCCTCACTGTGTCCATGCCCCACTGTGTCCATGCCCCACTGTGCCCATGCCCCACTGTGCCCATGCCTCACTGTGCCCATGCCTAAACTGACGTTTAACATGGGAGTCTATGGAAGGAGGGCCCAGCTCTGAAAAATCGGTGCTCTCCGGCTGTAGGTTCTCAAGACAACAAACTTTGCACAGTTATAGAGGAGAAATGGGGCTATATGTGTGCCATGTTCCGGGTTCAGGGGACCTACGACCGGCCGGTACCGGGTCCTCAAAGTCACCAGAGAAATTACCGTTTAACATGGGAGTCTATGAAAGGGGTGCCCGGCTTTGAAAAATTAGTGCTCCCCGGCTGTAGGTCCCCCGGACAACAAACTTTGCACACTTGTAGAGGAAGAGTGGGGATACATGTGTGCCATGTTTGGGTCCAGTGGACCTACGGCCGGCCGGTACCGGGTCCCCAAAATCCGAGAGATCAGGTGCAAAAAGGAGACTCGAGTATACGCCGAGGGGGGTATTTTCAGCACAAAAAAATGTGCTGAAAACCTCGGCTTATACTCGAGTATATACGGTATTAAACATTTCATCCAGAATACGTTGAACAGTCACAGATTGCATTCCATTGTATTTATCTCACAGTATACACTGAATCAGGTAACATTGCTATCACCTCGTGAGCGCCTGACATTTATCAAATGAGAAGTTGTCTGCATAAAGGAATTTCTGAATGCCGTGTGTCAGCCTCTTTAATATTTATGACTCAGTGGGGTTGATTTACTAAAACTGGAGAGTGCAAAATCTGGTGCATGGTAGCCAATCAGCTTCTAACATCAGTTTGTTCAATTAAGCTTTGACAAAAAAAAAAAAAAAAAACTGTAAGCTGATTTTACACTCTTCAGATTTAGTAAATCAACCCCATTACGTTGTTGTGTGGTTGTTGGACCCAGAAGGGGACTTTGATTTCTAAGGTTCAAAGGGGAAGGTAGGGGGGGGGGGGTGGAGGTATGAAGCACCATTGGAATGGAGAAGAAAGGTAAGGTGGGGAGGATTTGACAGAGGGGTGGGAAGTAGTAGGATGAAGGTGTGGAGGACGGGGAGAGAAAAAGAGAAAAACAATATAACTTAAAAAAAAGGACGAGGGTTGGGAAAAGTCTAAATGAGAAAGTATGAGCCTGAATGCTAAGTAGTAGTGTTGGGAGTAAAAGATCTAGTGTCTGTGGTGGATAATGCCTCATTAACCACTTCAGCCCCGGAGGATTTGGCTGCCAAAGACCAGAGCACTTTTTGCGATTCGGCACTGCATCGCTTTAACTGACAATTGCGCGGTCGTGCGACGTGGCTCCCAAACAAAATTGGCATCCTTTTTCTCCCACAAATAGAGCTTTCTTTTGGTGGTATTTCATCACCTCTGCGGTTTTTATTTTTTGCGCTATAAACAAAAATAGAGCGACAATTTTGAAAAAAATGACATATTTTTTACTTTTTGCTACAATAAATATCCCCAAAAAATATATATACATTTTTTTCCCCTCAGTTTAGGCCGATACGTATTCTTCTACATATTTTTGGTAAAAAAAAAACAAAAAATTATTGATTGGTTTGCGCAAAAGTTATAGCGTCTACAAAATAGGGGATAGTTTTATGGCATTTTTATTAATATTTTTTTTGTTTACTAGTAATGGTGGCGATCAGCGATTGTTATCATGCCTGCAACATTATGGCGGACACATCGGACACTTTTGACACATTTTTGGGACCATTGTAATTTTTACAGCGATCAGTGCTATAAAAATGCACTGATTACTGTGAAAATGACACTGGCAGTGAAGGGGTTAACCACTAGGTGGCGCTGTAGGGGTTAAGTGTTCCCTATTGAGTGTTTCTTACTGTAGGGGGGATGGGCTGTGTGTCACATGACACTGATCTTCGCTCCGAGTACACGGAGAGAAAATCCGTGTCACTGTCACTAGGCAGAGCGGGGAGATGCTTGTATACACAAGCATCTCCCTGCTCTATACCTCCGTGAGACGATCGCGGGGATACCCACGGCGATCGAGTCTGCAGGAACCACAGTCCGACTCAGGGGGAAAGCGGCAGGGTCACGAGCGGGCCGCCGGCGGAGCACGCGCGACCACACGTCAGCCATTTAAAGGGCAACGTACAGGTATGTGATTGTGCCTGTCCGTGCCATTCTGCCGACGTATAAGTACAGGAGGCGGTCGGCAAGTGGTTAATTAAATTTACACAGCAACGAATCACAAATACGTACAGTAGGCACTGGTTACCCAAAATTAGGATCAAGTGATTGTCTACTGTGGAAGTTATGTATGTTACCTGTAAAGAAGCAAGTAAATTCACCTTTCCCATCTATCTATCTATAACCTTTAGGCCCCTTTCACGCTGGGGCGGGCAGGTGCGGTGGCGGTATAGCAGCGTGATTTTCACGCTGCTATACCGTCGTTCTTACCGCGGTATCCGGCCGCTAGGGGGGTGAATTTAACCCCCGCTAGCGGCCGAAAAAGGGTTAATACCGCCCGCAAACCGCGGCTATTGCCACGGTTTGTGGGCGGTATTACCGCGGTGTCCCATTGATTTCAATGGGCAGCTGCGGTAAAGGAGCGGTGAACACACCGCTCCTTCACCGCTGTAAAGAAGCGGCTAGCAGGACTTTTGGAGCGGTCCTGCTAGCGCACCGCTTCAGTGTGAAAGCCTTCGGGCTTTCACATTGAAGGCTACAGGCACGAATTTTTCATGCGGTATAATAGCGCTAATATTAGCGCTAAACCGCATGAAAAACGCCCCAGTGTGAAAGGGGCCTTACCTCTACCTAAGCCACCAAACACTGTTCCATTGCAGAGAATATGTCCTTCTGAAGCTGCCGAAGAAATGGACATCTCCTGGAGTTTCAATCTCCTGTGTCGCCTGCAGTGCTCAGTGGTTCCTCCTGATGACATCTACTGTACTGCAGGACATATAACTTATATGAAGGCCAATGGAAGGAACCAGTGAGTGCTGTGGAGGACACAGGAGAAAGAGACTCCTGAAAGTGTCAATCTTTGCACATACTTTGGGGGACAAGTTCTGACATGGAAATTTGGCTGTACGCTAAATCATATCTCCTGTGCTAATAAGTACACATTCCGTCTAATGTAGGGTGACCAGACATCCCCGGTTTCGGGGGACAGTCCCCGGATTGAGGACACTGTCCCCGGACCAAGTCTGTCCCCAGTTTTGTCCCCGGATTGGATCTGAACAGGGGCTGGGGCAATTTTTAAGACAGTCAGTGCAGAGATAAAACAAAAAAAATCAGAATTACACCCCCTGCTCCGCCGCTCCTTCTAGCTTAGGGGGGTGTATTTTTTTCCATTATCTGTGCCTCTTTCTGATGATGATGTGCTGGTTGGTGCGGCGGGAATATTTCTTCAGTTTCGGGTGCATGCGTATTCAGCTCCGCTCGCATGTTCTTCTGCCTTGGCTCAAGTCCCAGCCAGCCTCCTGCCTGTTTATCTCCGTGCCTTCCCTGGTGGAGTGATCTTCCTCCACTCCCCACCCAGTAGTAGCCGGGGGCCCGGAGAGTAAAACTTGACAGGCTGTGAGGCTGGCGGTGGCGGTGACGGGCAGAGAGTCGCTGATTGACACCATTACTAGTAAAAAAAAAATATGTCCCCGGAATTCATTTTAAAAATCTGGTCACCTTAGTCTAATGGTATAATGCATCTTACCTATCACTCTATTTCCTGTATATCTCCAAGTAAACAGACATCACCACAGCTTAAGTCCTCAGCATCGTGCTCTTCTGGCCTCTCCCCAGCACGCCCTTGGTTTTTATTCAAACACAACAAAAACAATCACAAACAGGAAGTGATGGCTCCAACAGCTTCCTCCATGGGAAGTTACATCACAGGAAATGACCTCCACACAGGAAATGACCTCCACACAGGAAATGACCTCCACACAGGAAATGACCTCCACACAGGAAATTATCCCCACACAGGAAATTAGTTTATACAAACAACCAAGGAATAATGGCTAGGGGAGTCTTATGGGCGTGTCTGGGCAAGGACAGCGTGTATGATTTTAAGCCGCATGGCTTTCCTGTCCCCTATACCTGGAAGCTAAACAAAGGAAGCCTGCATGGCTTTCAACCATGGACGCTCTCCCTGACCATGACAATTCAAAAGCTCCCGTATTACCGCTGGTATGAATCCTTATTTTGCGTTGTTCAGAGAACAACGCATACCCAGATTATACTACCGTTCCTGTGGATGGGAGGTTATCTGCAGGTGTACGCTACGCGTCCTGCCATGTGTTGATCAGACACACAGACAGACAAAAGCGCTTATTCCCCCATAACCGATAATGTCCTTGCAGAGTAAACATATCCCCTCCAGACGATCGTTCTGTGCATCGCACAGAGGCTCTTCACTGGCGGACATATCCCCACTCTGCAAACACCTCTCTCCAACCTCAGGAAGTTTTACACTACCAGACAGGACTCAACCGGCGGCAGTCTGCCCCAGTCAGCTCTTTAGAGCGGGTTGCGGGAGTACTAACACTGGGAGACACTATGACAATACATATTAAATACATCTTCATAAAATTTCCACAACAGTTCTTTGTAACGGACCAGTTCTAGGAGGTGCAGGCAATGGGAAAGGTATTTACTTGCTTCTTTACAAGTAACATCTTTCTTTAGAAATGTATTTAATTAACAGAGTTGCTTTAAGGACTTCTTTTTTTTTTTCACTTGGGTATGCTATCGAAGCTTTTATGGTCACAAGTTACACTTTTTTAAAACATTTTAATAGCAATACAAACAATAGTTATATTTGACAATCCAATATAAGCATACCTGCAAAATCTCCTTTCATGTTGTGAGTTCTTCCTGTCCTCTGGCCATCTCTTTCCACAACTTCCTGGATTCCCTGCATGCTTTGCAGCTTCTAATCCTTTAAATCTTTTGGTTTACTTTTGATTTCTAAAGACTACATATCCCATGGTACCTTGCTGCATGCAAACAGTGATTCCTGTACTGACTCCGCCTCCTGAGACTCCTCCTCTCAGCACATCTGTAATTGAGAAGGCAGACTCTATGAAATGTGTGACACAGCAGTGCCCTACTCACAGGAGATAGTGACTCACAGAATTCAAGGAAGAAAATGTGTGCTCCGCCTCCTCCTCGAGTGTAGATTTTGATAGGAGGAGGAGAGCGGTCATGTGACCATCAATGAAAGAGGAGAGTCACATGACTGTGTCGACGAGAGAGCGGCGTCAATTGGGGCACACAGAAGCCCCCATCCACAATGAAGGTGACACAGGAGGAGCGGCACACGAGAAAGGGCTGTCGGCAAAACCTTCTCAACCACTCAAGTATGCTGGCAGCACTGTCCCAGGAGACTGGTGGGCTTTATAATGAAAGGAGTCTGTGTGCTGTGCAAGGGAGTCTGTGCAAGGGAGTCTGTGCAAGGGAGTCTGTGCAAGGGAGTCTGTGCAAGGGAGTCTGTGCAAGGGGGTCTGTGCAAGGGGGTCTGTGCAAGGGAGTCTGTGCAAGGGAGTCTGTGCAAGGGAGTCTGTGCAAGGGAGTCTGTGCAAGGGAGTCTGTGCAAGGGGGTCTGTGCAAGGGGGTCTGTGCAAGGGGGTCTGTGCAAGGGAGTCTGTGCAAGGGGGTCTGTGCAAGGGGATCTGTGCAAGGGAGTCTGTACAAAGGGGTCTGTGTGCTGTGCAGGGGGTCTGTGTGCTGTGCAGGGGGTCCATGTGCTGTGCAGGGAGTCCATGTGCTGTGCAGGGGGTCCGTGTGCTGTGCAGGGGGTCCATGTGCTGTGGAAAGTTTTTTTTCCGGAAACGTCCCTCTTAAAATCAGGGTGCGTGTTTTACGCCAGTGCGTGTTATACGCCGAATAATACGGTAGTTTTTTTTTTTTTTACCTACCCTGATTTCTCAGTATGTACAGATTCTTAAAACATCGCTCATTGCTATCATGTGGAAACTTCAAACATATAGGGGCTGATTTACTAAAACTGGAAAATACAAAATCTGGTGCAGCTGTGCGTGGTAGCCAATCAGCTTCTAACTTCAGCTTGTTCAATTAAGCTTTGACAAAAAAACAGGGAAGCTGATTGGTTTCTGTGCAAAGCTGTACCAGATTTTGCACTCTCCAATGTTAGTAAATTAACCCCCTTGCAATGCATTTTCTTTATAAACTTTTTATTCCAATACATTGTTGCTGAAAAAAAATGAACTCAACACTATTTGACAAGCTATGTAACATAGCTTGGCTTAAAAACTGTGTCCTTAGGTACACAAGTTAAAGCAGTGGTGCACCCAATTTTATAAGTTTTGCTCAATCAAATTACATAAATGTATTCATTCTTAAACGTAACTTTTTTTTTTTATCGAGTGTACCTGTGCATTTCTGCTGTTCATCTCTGTTTCCGGTATATGAGCCCTGCGGCTATGAGCGGGTATTTTGCGGGTATTACGTAATTTTCTGTGCGCCGCACTGTCTCCTGGGAGCTCGTGTCATTGTTCCCAGGAGTCATTGCAAAGGCCCGCCGCGAGTTCCCGCGGGATTTGGAAAGAGAACTTCCTACGACGACGCCCGTTGTGATGGCAACCAGGAAGTTTACGGCTCTCCGCGCCGTTACAACTGAGCATGCGCGGGAACGAGCAAGGAATGCTGGTAGCTCAGCATCACTGGAACCAGGAACTTAATGCTTGTGGTCTTCAAATGCCCACAAGCAAGATGAAAACGGGCGTCCACATTTTATATAACTTCTTCTTTACAATGAAACCGGACATCGGGGGAGATAATTCACCAAAACAGTGAGTGTGCCATTGTCAATGTGTGATTGTGTTGATATTTGTAAAAACAAAAAAAACAAAACCGTCAGTGGACCTCCACTTTAAGCAGATTCTAACTGGCCAAGCTCTGAATAATTAGAACACGTCAGCCAGACTGGTAACGGGGAAAAAACCCTAGGAATCCATCACCCCTTCACTGAGGACCCTCCATTGGCTAACCGTAAAGGATCGGGTCACATTCAAGACCCTTTGTCTCACCCACAAATGCACACAAGGAAACTCTCCGCAATATTTATGCGAGAAGATAAAACATTACACCCCCAATCACATTCTCCGATCAACCAACCAAAACCTCCTCCACATCCCCAAGTTTCGCTACAAATCAAAGGGAGAACGAAGATTTGCAGTCCAAGGACCACGGCTAGGGAACGCTCTACCCATAAACATCCGCATGGAAGAAAACCACCGGGCCTTCAGGAAAAAACTTAAGACCCACCTCTTCTGATGGATCAGGACGTCACTGGATGCAAAGCGCCTTGAGACGATTTAGTTTGCAGTTGTAGAGCTACAGTATACAAGTTATTCACTCACTTACTCATAATTAATCTGAAAAAGAGGGCAGGAAAGACAGTCCCGAAAAAAAAAGAATAAAGAAAATGAAATATAAAACAGGGAAATGAAAAAAAAAAAAGAGGTATGGCAGTGAACGAGGTGCATAGACCCAGAGGAAGGGGCCACCATACCACCCTTCCTTTGAGCTTCAAGAAATTATTGTTGTCAACTTCCAGGTTGTTGCTATAACTGTTTTTTAGCCTTAATTTACACAGCTCTAGCGCATGCTGTTTACCATACTGGTTACTGCCATCTGCTTATTTTCACCTTTTATTGCAAAAAAACTTTTTCATTGCAAATAACAATAGGTGAATGATTTAAGTTAAAAAGGGGAGATTTCTTAAGACAGTTACAGACATAATCAGGAGCATATCTAGTGACAATCAGGTTACTTCCCTTTTATCAGAGAATTCTGAGTCCACAATCTCAGCCAAAAACGTTTATAGTTTTGCAAAGAACTGTAATAGATTTACCAATAAACTGTCAACTTTTTTGTACTTAGGGTTCCAAGACTAGTTCTTTGGTGGACCGCTTTTCAGGGGGCATTTGACAGGTGGCAAGGAGGCAACATGTCACCTCCTCACTGCCTGCTTTAACCCTCATAACTTAGGAAGTTGTCAGAGCCATGTTTTATATTGGCACAGTAGCAGAAGCTGCAATTAAAGGGGTTGTAAAGGTACATTTTTTTTCACCTTAATGCATCCTATGCGTGACTGTGAGCGGAGCCGAGAAAAGCCGAGTACACTCGGCTATGTGTATCTCGGCGGCGGCTCCGCCCAGTCCCTGCGTCCCCGGCGTTCTCGGCGGCATCCGCACAGTCTCGGCGCCAATTTTGAAATGCTGCACGGCGACTCTGGGGCAGGGCTGCACGGCGACTCTGGGGCAAGGCTGCACGGCGACTCTGGGGCAAGGCTGCACGGCGACTCTGGGGCAAGGCTGCACGGCGACTCTGGGGCAAGGCTGCACGGCGACTCTGGGGCAAGGCTGCAATGGACACTGACAAGGCTGCACTGTGACCAGGCTGCACTGTGACAAGGCTGCAATGGACACTGACAAGGCTGCACTGGACACTGACAAGGCTGCACTGTGACAAGGCTGCAATGGACACTGACAAGGCTGCACTGTGACAAGGCTGCATTTAAATGTAAGTTATTTTTCCTTAAACTTCCCTGCTAAAAGTTTTTTTCCCTAAAATTTCCTCCTAAACTTGGGGTGCGTGTTATACGCCGGTGCGTGTTATACGCCGATAAATACGGTAATAAAAATGCCATAAAACTACCCCCTATTTTATAGATGCTATAACTTTTGCGCAAACCAATCAATAAACGCTTATTGTGATTTTTTTTTAATCGAAAATATGTAGAAGAATACGTATCGGCCTAAACTGAGGGGAAAAAAAATTGTTATATCTTTTTTGGGGATATTTATTATAGCAAAAAGTCAAAAATATTGCTTTTTTTTTTCTCAAAATTGTCGCTCTTTTTTTGTTTATAGCGCAAAAAATTTAAACGGCAGAGGTGCTCAAATACCACCAAAAGAAAGCTCTATTTGTGGGAAAAAAAGGACATCAATTTTGTTTGGGAGCCATGTCGCACGACCGCGCAATTGTCAGTTAAAGCCGCGCAGTGCCGAATCGCAAAAAGTTCTCTGGTCTTTGGCCAGCCAAATGGTCCGGGGCTGAAGTGGTTAAAGGAGTCTTGAAAAGGATTTTTGCTAATAATGCCTCGCAAGAAAATAACTCAAACCCGTGGAACACAGAACTGGGTTAGAGATGGATGCAGCTGAAAGAAACCTAGTGGAGCACAACTAGCAAAAGAACAAGAGAAACTGTGCAAGCACCTCACTCAACTAACCGTAAATAAACAAAGATTAGTGAATCACACTCACGTCCATATGATAATGTTGAGCAAGCCCACATCCGATCTCCGATCAGCTGGTAATTATCATGGTGTCAAAACACAGACCTGTTCCAGTCTAAGCCACTTCTATGGGAAGACGATGGTACAGCCCGGCAATATGTGTGAAGCTTTTAGATGTTTCTAAAATGTTTTATATTGGCAGAGTAGAAGAAGCTGCAGTCAATGATCTTATCGGAAATCTGCCTTATAATCAGTGTCACTGTTTCAGCTTTGGCCTTTCATTTTGGTGTTGTAGAATTTTTTAACTATTCCCCAAATCTGTTTGTAAGGTTGACCATACACTAGGGTGACCAGACATCCCCGGTTTCCGGGGACAGTCCCCGGATTGAGGACACTGTCCCCGGAACAAGTCTGTCCCCAGTTTTGTCCCCGGATTGGATTTGAACAGGGGCTGGGGCAATTTCAAAGTGAGTTAGTGCAGAATAAAAATAAAAAAATCAGAATTACACCCCCCCCCCGCTCCACCGCATCTACTAGCTTGGGGGGGGGGTGTATTTTTATCCATTATCTGTGCCCATTTCTGATGATCATGTGCTGGTCGGAGTGGAGGGAATATTTCTTCAGATTCGGGTGCCCATTCAGCTCCGCTCGCATGTTCTTCTGCCTTGGCTCAAGTCCCGGCCAGCCGCCTGCCTGCTTATCTCCTTGCCTTCCCTGGCAGAGTGATCTTCCTCTGCTCCCCACTCAGTAGTAGCCGGTGCCCGGAGAGTGAGGCGGGCGGCGGCAACGGGCAGAGAGAGGCAGCTGACGGTGTCCAGCAGCAGGAACAGAGGGGAAGCGGATCTGATCGTGGGGCTGCATATTTTTAGCACTGATCACTGTATTAGTGACACTGGTTCCCACAAAGTGTCACTTAGTGACCGATTTGTCCGCCGCATAATAGAAGTGCCGCCATTACTAGTAAAAAAAAATAAAAAATGTCCCCGGATTTCATTAAAAAAATCTGGTCACCTTACCATACACATTGGAAGGCTGTTGGACATGGAGGCGCAGTCCAACATCCAATCCAACAGGAGTGCTGCAGAAGGCTCTATAAACTTGAAAGGTTGGGCAGCATTTCTCGCCATCCTATTGGAAGTTCCCCATGAGCTGTTGGCCATTGGCGTCTGCCTGCTACAAGAGAAATAGGATCATTGCCCCGTCTAGCTGGATCGAACAGCTGCCTTCCCATGCCTATGTTCTTTTTCACTCCTTTCTAAAGGAGTCTTGAAAGCATTTTTTGCCAATAATGCGCCCAAGATAGTAGTCCAGAATTTCCTAACTTTGGGACAATCCTACATGTCTAGTTTCTAAAGTTTTAATACAAGACAAAGTACCGTATTTATCGGCATATAACACGCACTTTTTTCCCTTTAAAATCAGGGGAAAATCACGAGTTCGTGTTATAGACCCGATCCCCGCTGTCTGTGAGGGGAATATATACACATAGCCGAGTGTGCTGTGTACTCGGCTAGGCTCGGCTCCACTCGGCTCCACTCGCAGTCACGCCCAGTCCCGGCATTGGACCTGCGTTATGTCCGTCATAGGAGCCTGGCCAAGGGGCTGGACTGGGCAGGACTGCGAGAGGAGCCGAGAGGAGCCGAGTACACAGGACATCCGGCTCTGTCTATCTCGGTGGCGTTAATTTTAAACGACCATGCTGCAATGACACTGGGCAAGGCTGCAATGACACTGGGCAAGGCTGCAAATGACACTGGGCAAGGCTGCAAATGACACTGGGCAAGGCTGCAAATGAAACTGGGCAAGGCTGCAAATGACACTGGGCAAGGCTGCAATGACACTGGGCAAGGCTGCAATGACACTGGGCATGGCTGCAAATGACACTGGGCAAGGCTGCAAATGAAACTGGGCAAGGCTGCAAATGACACTGGGCAAGGCTGCAATGACACTGGGCAAGGCTGCAATGACACTGGGCAAGGCTGCAATGACACTGGGCAAGGCTGCAAATGACACTGGGCAAGGCTGCAATGACACTGGGCAAGGCTGCAAATGAAACTGGGCAAGGCTGCAAATGACACTGGGCAAGGCTGCAATGACACTGGGCAAGGCTGCAATGACACTGGGCAAGGCTGCAAATGACACTGGGCAAGGCGGCAATGACACTGGGCAAGGCTGCAATGACACTGGGCAAGGCTGCAAATGAAACTGGGCAAGGCTGCAAATGACACTGGGCAAGGCTGAAAATGACACTGGGCAAGGCTGCAATGATACTGGGCAAGGCTGCAAATGACACTGGGCAAGGCTGCAATGACACTGGGCAAGGCTGCAATGACAATGGGCAAGGCTGCAAATGACACTGGGCAAGGCTGCAATGACAATGGGCGAAGGGCAAGGCTGCAAATGACACTGGGCAAGGCTGCAATGACACTGGGCAAGGCTGCAATGACACTGGGCAAGGCTGCAAAGGACATTGGGCAAGGCTGCAAATTACACTGAGCAAGGCTGCAAAGGACACTGGGCAAGGCTGCAATGACACTGGGCAAGGCTGCAATGACACTGGGCAAGGCTGCAATGACACTGGGCAAGGCTGCAATGACACTGGGCAAGGCTGCAAATGACACTGGGCAAGGCTGCAATGACAATGGGCGATGGGCAAGGCTGCAAATGACATTGGGCAAGGCTGCAATGACACTGGGCAAGGCTGCAATGACACTGGGCAAGGCTGCAAAGGACATTGAGCAAGGCTGCAAATGACACTGGGCAAGGCTGCAATGACACTGGGCAAGGCTGCAAAGGACATTGGGCAAGGCTGCAAATGACACTGGGCAAGGCTGCAATGACACTGGGCAAGGCTGCAATGACATTGGGCAAGGCTGCAAATGACATTGGGCAAGGTTGCAAATGACACTGGGCAAGGCTGCAATGACATTGGGAAAGGCTGCAATGACACTGGGCAAGACTGCAAATGACACTGGGCAAGGCTGCAATGACTCTGGGCAAGGCTGCAAATGACACTGGGCAAGGCTGCAATGACTCTGGGCAAGGCTGCAATGACTTTGGGCAAGGCTGCAATGACACTGGGCAAGGCTGCAAATGACACTGGGCAAGGCTGCAATGACACTGGGCAAGGCTGCTAATGACACTGGGCAAGGCTGCAATGACATTGGGCAAGGCTGCTAATGACACTGGGCAAGGCTGCAATGACACTGGGCAAGGCAGCAATGACACTGGGCAAGGCTGCAATGACACTGGGTAAAGCTGCAAAGCACATTGGGCAAGGCAGCAATGACACTGGGCAAGGCTGCAAATGACACTGGACAAGGCTGCAGATGGACACTGATAAGGCTGCATTGATGGGCATTAAAATGTAAGTTTTTTTCCATAAACTTCCCTCCTAAAAGTTTTTTCCTTAGAATTCCCTCCTAAACTTGGGGTGCGTGTTATATGCCGGCGAGTGTTGTACGCCGATAAATACGGTATATACAATTCACATATTTGCTATATTCCCCACAGTCTTCATTCTTCCTGTGCTACTAATACAATGATCAATAATAAGGAGAAAAGATAATTGAGGAAATTCAAGCAAGAGTAGCTGTAGTAGTATCTTATCACGAGTATAACTCTGAAGCTGTGTCTCTTTAGAGTCAATCTGTATTGCGGAGAATTCTTTTAGAGATCATTTTTGAATTGACTTTCTAAATAATTAATTGACAAAGTGGTTATTCTTCATCTAGATGTTATGTGGGTCTGGGTAGCTATGTGCTGGACCAGCCTGTGAATCTCATCCCTGATGCCGCGTACACACGATCATTATTCACGGCGGTTAAAAAACCGCCGTGAATAATGACAGGAAAAACGAGGGAACCGCTTGGTTCCCTACACACGGTAGTTTTTCCCGTCATTTTTTCTCTTGACGAGAAAAACGACCGTCTGTGGGCTCCGCGGCAGTGTTTCCCTATGGGAAAACTGCCGCAGAGAAAAATGCTGGAAAAAACGATGAGAAAATTTAGAACATGTTCTAAATTTTCTCGTCGTTTTTTTATGCCGTTTTTCTAGACGAGAAAAATGACATAAAGCCCACAGACGATCGTTTTTCTCGGCGAAAAAAAAAAATGCCGTTTTTCTCGTCGAGAAAAGCGGTCGTGTGTACGCGGCATGAGGTTTGTCTCCTAACAGTTGAACAATAGGGTCTCTTGGGCAGGGCCGCCATCAGGAATTTTGGGGCCCCTTACACAGCTTCAGGCATGGGCCCCCTGGAGCAGAGGAGAACCAGGGGGGGTGCCGCAAATTGAGAGACAGGGGGGGGTGCTGCAAATTGAGAAGCGGGGGGGGCTGCTGCAAATTGAGAAGCGGGGGGTTGCCACGAATTGAGAAGCGGGGGGGGGGAGCTGATGAACAAAAAAAAACCAAAAGGACAAGAAAAAAAAAAAAAAAGGATTGCTCAGAGCTGGATTAACTCTTTGTGGCAAGACCTGGCACAAATGATAGGAAATCTTATACTTTACATTGTGACATCAAAAAAAAAAAAAAAAAAAAATTGGGTTTACATCCACTTTAATGTTCTCATTCTACTAAAGCAGGCCTAAAGCCTGTTCCAAAGATCACCTATCTATCTTACACCCAATTTATTAAAAAGAATAAAAGATAATAAAAATGCACTCACTAGTTGAAAGTGGATAAAAAAAAGGGGGGGGGTTGCCAATCCGGGGCCCTGGGGACCTCTGGGCCCCTTACAAAGAAAAAAAAAGAAATAAAAAAAATTATAAAGAAAAAAAAGGGGGGTTGCCATCCGGGGCCCTGGGGACCTCCGGGCCTCTGGGGACCTCTGGGCCCCTTACAAAAAAAATAAAAAAATAAAAACATTTATAAAACACAAAAAAAGGGGGGTTCCCATCCGGGGCCCTGGGGACCTCTTGGCCCCTTACAAAAAATAAAAAAATAAAATAAAAAATAAAACCAATTTTTTTATAAAAAAATTAAAAAAGGGGGGTTGCCATCCGGGGCCCTGGGGACCTCCGGGCCCCTTACAGGTGTACTGCCTGTACCCCCCTGATGGCGGCCCTGCTCTTGGGATGATAAGAGAGAGAATTGAGGAGAAAATTATGATCATTGGCTATACACTGTACGAATTCTAGCTGTTTTCTGAAGAAATCGGCCACTCCCTGCCTGACATCCCTCAACTAAAAAATGGAAAGAGCCAGGTGGAAAATTGTCAGCCAATGGGGTCGGCTTTCAAAATACAATAGGCGCCATTCGTGCTGTGAAAACCCCCCAAAAAACTATCACTGTATGGCCAGCTAGATTCCAGAGAGCATAAACCCCTCTGCAGGGCCACCAATTATGTGATTCATGCACATTTAGACACGTTTTTACTGGACCAGACCATACTGTATATGCTCAGCTTAACCACTTGCCGCCCGCCCTATAGCAAATTGACGGAGGCAAAGTGGTTTCAATATCCTGACTGGACGTCATATGATAGGGATATATCATATGATCAGGATATTGAGCCGCTGCGCGCCCCCGGGGGCGCGCATCGCGGCGATCGTTGTTGCGGGATGTCAGTCTGACACCCCGCAACACCGATCTAGGTAAAGAGTCTCCGACGGCGACTCTTTACCACGTGATCAGCCGTGTCCAATCACGGCTGATCACGATGTAAACAGGAAAAGCCGGTCATCGGCTTTTCCTCACTCGCGTCTGTCAGACGCGAGTATAGGAGAGCCGATCGGCTGCTCCTCTGACAGGGGGGTTTGTGCTGATCCATTATCAGCGCAGCCCCCCCGAGAATGCCCACACTGGACCACCAGGGATGCCACCAGACCACCAGGGATGCCCATCTTAAGGTATGCCACCCTAGACCACCAGGGATGCCAATTAGAAATGGCTAATGGATGCCAATCAGTGCCCACAATGGATGCCAATCAGTGCCCACAATGGGCACCACTGATTGGCAGGCATTATTGTTTGGCACTGATTGGCATCCATTAGTACAACACATTACAGTACAGTGCCACCTATCAGTGCCCATCCATGCCACCTATCAGTGCCCATCCATGCCCATCCGTGCCACCTATCAGTGCCCATCCATGCCGCCTATCAGTGCCCATCCGTGTCACCTATCCGTGCCCCCTATTTGTGCCCATCCGTGCCGCCTATCTGTGCCCATCCGTGCCGCCTATCAGTGCCCATCCATGCCGCCTATTGGTGCCCATCAGTGCCACCTCATCGGTGCCCATCAGTGCCGCCTTATCAGTGCCCGTCAGTGCAGGAGAAAACTTACTTATTTACAACGTTTTGTAACTGAAACAAAAAAAAGTAATTTTTTTCAAAATTTTCGGTCTTTTTTTAAATTTTTTTAGCAGAAAATAAAAATCGCAGAGGTGATCAAATACCACCAAAAGAAAGCTCTATTTGTGGGAACAAAATGATAAAAATTTAGTTTGGGTACAGTGTAGCATGACCGCACAATTGTCATTCAAAGTGCAACAGCGCAGAAAGCTGAAAATTGGTCTGGGCAGGAAGGTGTATAAGTGCCCAGTATGGAAGTGGTTAAAATAAAAGTTTGGGATTTAAAAAATAAATACAAATTTACTCACCTAGGTGGATGCAGCATCATCTCTGCAGTGAGAACTAAGAAATCAAACACCGCTGATCGCTCAGTTCTCCCCCGCCGCTTTGAGCAGAGAGTCGTGACTGTCAGTCAACTCCCTGCTCTCCCACTCCAGTGCTCATTGGAGCACTGGGCTGTGGCGGGGTGGGAATAGAGCTGGCTCAGGCTCTTGGCAGATCACTGAGAGGCTGAGTTGAGTGCCAGTCCAGGAACCTAGGTGGATCCTAACAATATAGTCATGATCTTTCATCAGCCTGGACCGGGGGCTTTAGCCAGGGCCGTTTGAAGGAATTTGGGGGCCCCAAGCAAAATGGACTTGGAGGCCCCCCCCCCCCCCCGCACTCACGCAAAGCCTACAGGAACCACAGCATAGCGATACAGTTTATCCTGGCAGGAGAGGACACACAAACACATCCTAGCAGGGCAGGGAGGGTTCATGCTGGGATTGGAAATCATGTGACCCCCCCCAGAAGTGAAGAACTACAGGTCCCAGAATGAACCCCTCAGAGCTGACTACTGCTCCAGTCCTGCCCAGTGCCCACATAAGGGTGGTCACTGGGCAGGACTGAAGCAGGAGTCAGCTCTGAGGGGTTCATGCTGGGACCTGTAGTTCTTCACTTTTGGGGGGGCCCGGGGTCACATGATTTTAAGTCCCAGCATGAACCCTCCCTGCTCTGCTAGGATGTGTTTGTGTGTCCTGAGGGGTTCATGCTGGGACCTGTAGTTCTTCACTTTTGGGGGGGGGTCACATGATTTCAAGTCCCACAATGAACCCTCCCTGCTAGGATGTGTTTGTGTGTCCTATCCTGGCAGGGCAGGGAGGGTTCATGCTGGGACTGGAAATCATGTGACCCCCCCCCCCAAAAGTGAAGAACTACAGGTCCCAGCATGAACCCCTCAGAGCTGACTACTGCTCCAGTCCTGCCCAGTGCAGTGCCCACCCCTTATGATGTGTTGGTCAGTGCTGTGCTGACAATGGTGAGTGAGCAATGCTTGCTTGCCTGCTTTCTACAACTGGCTGAAATCTGTCTCACTCTGTCACGTCTTTCTGTGTTCTTCAGACTTCAGCACAGCAGCATGCCGCTGCCTGAGTGCCTGGACAGTGTGCCTCAAGGGCAGAGCGGGAGGAGGAGGAGGAGGAGGGTGGACTTGGAGGCGGAGCTAGCTAGAAGATCTTTCCTCCGCTGCCTGTGATAGGCACAACTCTGCCTCTCTCCTGCTCTGCTAGTGACGTCACTGGTTGCTACAAGCCAAGCGGGCGTCACGTAGCAACCAGCAGAGACAGTGCCAGCAGCTAGGCTAGGGGGGTCCACAGCCACTGTCAGATCGATCGTGCATTCCATTTAGATCGACCCAGGGCGGCATTGGAAATCCAGGACAGTGACAGGCAGCAGGCAGGCATCCTAGGCTGGGGCCCCAGGCCAGCTCGGGGCCCCAGGCAATTGCTTGTTTTGCCTGTCCTGTTCCGATGGCCCTGGCTTTAGCTCACTGTCGGCTGAAAAGGGGTCACAAGAGTGCAGTACGAACTGCACTACTATGATCCATACAAGCTTTGACCATATTTCTCCTTTAAAGTGGATGTAAAGCCACTCTCATCCTTTCTAAACTACTGCCATAGTGCTGATCTATAAGGATATAGACGCCTCCTGCATGTATCCTTATCTGTCAAATGTCTCCCCTCTGTCTGTTATAAGAACTGAAAAACTGCAGATTCTGTGGGCGGATCTGTTGTCTGGAGCTCGGTGGGTGGAGTCGTGATGTCAGTAGACTCCCCGCCCACCTCTACACTCCCCTTGTCAACATGCATTTTCTCCTGTGTATTCCTTCTGCTATGATCACTAACATCCAGTCAAAATCCAGAAAAGTCACCACATGACTTCAGAAAAGGAGTGGGGGTGGGAATTAAAAAATAATGCCTGTCTAAAGCTAGTGCACGAGATATGTAAATAACCTATCACTCAAAGCAAAGGGGGCGGAACAGACAAAGGTAACTCTGTTTGTCTGTTTTATCTCACTGAACAATAAAAGAGGATTGCTTAGAGCTGGATTAACTCTTTGTAGCAAGACTGGGCACAAAGGATAGGAAATCTTATACTCTACATTGTGACAGCAAAAAAAAATGTGTTTACATCCACTTTAATGTTCTCATTCTATTAAAGCAGGCCTAAAGCCTGTTCCAAAGATCACCTATCTATCTTACACCCAATTTATTAAAAAGAATAAAAGATAGTAAAAATGCACTCACTAGTTGAAAGTGGATCAAAGCTTGTCATAAACCCATAAAGACCTCCATAGGATCACCATGAGGCTGCAGAGCTGGGCAGGCAAGTGGCTGGCTGAAGCAGATTCTTGGTGGACTTACAGCTGTCAGGCTTCAGGGTGGAACATTATTATTGTCTTGCTACACCTAAATGGAGGTGCCCTCTTGTGTTTGTTTTATACACTATATTAGCAAAAGTATTGGGACGCCTGCCTTTACATGCAATTGAACTTTAATGGCATCCCAGTCTTAGTCCGTAGGGTTCAATATTGAGTTGGCCCACCTATTGCAGCTTCAACTCTTCTGGGAAGGCTTTCCACAAAGTTTACGAGGGTGTCTATGGGAATGTTTGACCATTCTTCCAGAAGCACATTTGTGAGGTCAGGCACTGATTTTGATTTTGGACAAGGAGGCCTGGCTTACCATCTCCACTCTAATTCATCCCAAAGATGTTCTATCAGGTTGAGGTCAGGACTCTGTGCAAGCCAGTCAAGTTCCTCCACCCCAAACTCTCTTATTCATGTCTTTATGTGCCTTGCTTTTTTTTGCACTGGTCCAAATCATTTGATGTAGGGGGGATTATCGTGTGGGGTTGTTTTGGCCCCTTGGGGCTTGGGATTGGCCCCTTAGTTCCAGTGAAGGGAACTCTAATGCCCCATACACACGATCGTTTTTCATGCCGTTAAAAATGGCATTAAAAAAAATGGCCATTAAAAATGATCGTGTGTATGCTCCAGAGCATTTTTAACGACGTGAAAAACGGGCATTAAAAATTTCGAACATGCTCTCTTTTTTCACGTCGTTTTTCATGTCGTTTATTTTAACGACGTGAAAAACGATAGTGTGTATGCTTTAACGACGTGAAAAAAAATGCGCATGCTCAGAATCAAGTATGAGACGGGAGCGCTCGTTCTGGTAAAACTAGCGTTCGTAATGGAGATAGCACATTCGTCACGCTGTAACGGACTGAAAAGCACGAGACTGAAAAGAGCGAATCGTCGCTCAACAAACTTTACTAACATGAAGGGTGGTGCCATTCGAACGGAACTTCCCCTTTATAGTGCCGTCGTACGTGTTGTACGTCACTGCGCTTTGCTTGATCGTTTTTTAAAATGATCGTGTGTACGCAAGACAGGCTTGAGAGGAAACATGAAAAAAAACGACGTGAAAAACGGCAAGAAAAAAAATGGCAAGAAAAACGATCGTGTGTATGGGGCATAAGGCTGGGTTCACACTGCTGCGAATTCAAAATAGCGCGATTTTACCGCAATTTCGCGGCTGTGTTTTTGCCGCAAATCTGCTGCGATTTTGCCACGATTCGCGGCCGCGATTTCAGTAAATACCAGTCTATAGAGCTGAATTTGCATCGCACACGGATCAAACTCGCACAGGACCCTTTTTTCCCGCAGCTTAGATTCGCACCACACTGATGTGAACGGCACTAATGGAAAACAATGCGAATTTGAGAAATCGCAACGGCTCAAATTCGCAATAAAATTCGCAGCAGTGTGAACCCAGCCTTAAGGCGTCAGCATACCAAGACATTTTGGACAATTTCATGCTCTCAACTTTGTGGGAACAGTTTGGGGACGGCCCCTCCCTGTTCCAACATGACTGCGCACCAGTGCGCAAAGCAAGGTCCATAAAAACATGGTTGAGCGAGTTTGGGGTGGAGGAACTTGACTGGCCTGCACAGAGTCCTGACCTGACCTCACAAATGCACTTCTGGAAGAATGGTCAAACATTCTCATAGACACACTTCTAAACCTCGTGGACAGCCTTCCCAGAATAGTTGAAGCTGTTTTAGCTGCAAAGGGTGGGGCCAACTCATTATTGAACCCTACGAACTAAGACTGGGATGTTGCTTCCAATTTTTTTGGACAAGAGTCTATTTAGGTTAGTCCAGGGCTTTTTTTCAGCTGGAACTTGGTGGAACTCAGTTCCACCACCCTTGGCTGAGGCCCTTCTCTCCCTGCTCACCACTATCACTTGAAATCACAGAAGTCTGACTTCTGTGTTTACAAGTGACAGCTTGTCTTCCAACAGCTCCCATAGATCTGATCTCCTGAGAGGCTCCCACTGAGTGCAGGATGGGGACCTGAGAGATGTAGGTGCCTGGGGTAAAGTGCAGATGCTGACTCCCCCACTGGATGATCTCCCTAAAAAATAAGTGAGGCAGAGCCACCTATAGTGTGCAGGAAGGTACTAGGGAAGAAGAGGGGTGAAGGTGAGATGTGGATGGAGGATGCAGAAGTAAGTAGCTGTGGAAGAAGGCTCTGCACTATGTATGTAGCGCACCCCTAAACTCTGCACTATGTATGTAGCGCAACCCTAAACTCTGCACTATGTATGTAGCGCAACCCTAAACTCTGCACTATGTATGTAGCGCACCCCTAAACTCTGCACTATGTATGTAGCGCACCCCTAAACTCTGCACTATGTATGTAGCGCAACCCTAAACTCTGCACTCTGTATGTAGCGCAACCCTAAACTCTGCACTCTGTATGTAGCGCAACCCTAAACTCTGTACTCTGTGTGTAACCCTACCGAACTCTGCACTCTATACGTAATGCACTCCTGGTATTTAATGCCCCTTTAAGATCCTCCCACTATTATAGGGTGACCAGACATCCCCGGATTGGATTTCAACAGGGCCTGGGGCAATTTCAAAGACAGTCAGTGCAGAATAAAATAAAAAAAACTCTGAATTACAGCCCCCCGCTCCGCCGCTCTTACTAGCTTAGGGGGGTGTATTTTTTCCCATTATCTGTGCCCCGTTTCTGATGATCATGTGCTGGTCGGAGTGGAGGGAATATTTCTTCAGTTTCGGGTGCCCATTCAGCTCCGCCCACATGTTCTTCTGCCTTGGCTCAAGTCCCGGCCAGCCACCTGCCTGTTCATCTCCTTGCCTTCCCTGGCGCAGTGATCTTCCTCCACTCCCCACCCAGTAGTAGCCGGGGCCCGGAGAGACTCGACAGGCTGTGTGGAGGGCGGCGGCGACAACGGGCAGAGATTCGCTGATTGCCGTCATTACTAGTATAGCGCCCTGCTCCTGTTGGGTAGGCGCTATGTGTTAAATTTAGTTATCTGAGCTGTAATTTAGCTCAGAAGTATTAATCTAAATTGTTGGCTCTGTTTCAGTCCAGCTGCGTTGCATGGTTTTCCCCTTGACAGTAGGTGTCACTGTCACCACGGATCAAGGTTGGAAATGCAACGGGCTGGGTGTATTGGGTATTCCTTTCTCAGATGGGGCTCAGGGGGCGTGGTCAACCCGCTGCGCATGCTGGGAAGGGGTACTTAAGGGACAGATCCCGCGCTATCAGGGTTCGTTTGCCGGATCCTGACCTGAGGGCCCTCATGGCCTCAGGGATGTGCGAGCTGTTTCTCGGCCTCGGGGCCTGCTGGCTCGAGGCTCTGCAACTGAGAGTAGGCCCAGGAGTTTCTGGGGCCTACTAGTCCAGGGATGGTCCTACGCGGTCTTGCCTGCGGAACAATTGGGGATTCAATTGAAGGACGCATCCTGGCCAGTTTACCTCACGGTGCTGCTGGCTGGCTGAAAGATCCTGGCACCGTGAGCTGTGTACTTTCTGAGGAACTTTTGCAAAGTGTCAGTGTGGTTACACGATCTTGTGGCGGAAGATTGTAAAACGACTCGACGGCACTCATCAAGTCTGTGGCAGAGACTTTGAGCGAGCTTTGTACCGGTTGCTAGGCCAGTAAGGGTAGGCCTATCCGGTGGTTGCTGAATCCAGTGTGGAACTGATTTGTCCTCTGGATCTAAGATTGTGCCCGTGATCCGCAAAGCAAGGTACCTGAACATCCCTCTACCCCTCTGTTAGAACTGTTTAATAAAACTCTTGAAGAAAAAGAAACCAAGCGTTGGTGTGAACATTCATGAAAGCTCTTCAAGAGGGACCCCTGAGACGAGTGTGGTGAACAGAAAGGTAACGGCAGGCCCAAATCTTAAACCATAAGCCCCTTCGGGGGTATTGCTACACTAGTAAAAAAATAAAAATATGTCCCCGGATTTCATTTAAAAAATCTGGTCACCTTACACTATTAGTAGTGATGAGCCGAACACCCCCGGGTTCGGTTCGCACCAGAACCCGCGAACGGACCGAAAGTTCGCACGAACATTAGAACCCTATTAAATACAATGGATGCGAATGTTCGAAATCTAAAGTGCTAATTATAACGACTATTATCCATGTTATTGTCCTAAACAGAGTTTGGGAACCCGGGTTCTGCACCAGGGGACATGTATCAATGCAAAAAGAAGTTTTAAAAACGGCCGTTTTTCGGGAGCAGTCATTTTAATGATGCATAAAGTAAAAAAAAAAAAGAGTCAAATATTCCTTTAAATATCGTACCTGGGGGGTGTCTAAAGTATGCCTGTGAAGTGCCACGTGTTTCCCGTGTTTAGAACTGTCCCTGCACAAAATTACATTTCTAAAGAAAAAAAAAGCCTTTTAAAACTGCTTGCGGCTTTAATGTAATGTCTGGTCCCGGTAATATGGATGAAAATCTTTAAGAAAAATGGCATAGCTACCCCATCACCCCCCCCCCCCCCCCTACCCCAGCCCATTACCAGCCCCTTTGAGTCTTGTATGGATATTAAGGGGAACCCCGCAGACATAATAAAAAAGGCCCTATATACTCTGAACAGCCGTATACAGGCGGTGCATACAAGACAGGGACTGTAGGTTTGTTCTTATGTAGAATCTGTTTGTAATTTTGAACAGGTACATTGTTTAAGTGTAGCTCCAGCCCAAAAAATCTATTTTTAAGCTTTTTGGAAAACATAGGGAAGGGTTATCACCCCTGTAACATTTGTTTTGCTGTCTGTGCCCCTGTTCAGAACATTTCATCTCACTTTCCGTCCCAATGACAAATGTTTTTGAAAAGTGGGTTTTTTATTGAAACAGGGATTGGTGATAAAGCATCAGTAGAGAGGAGACACCTTTTTTCCCATATTAACTCTTACAGGAGAGAATTTGCCTTCCTAGGGGTAGATTTCCTCTCACTTCCTGTTGTCTCCTTCCGTTTGCAAGTAGTAGTAGTTTGTAAGTTGGATGTTTGAAAGTAGGGGCCTGCCGTATATACTCTGCTGAAATTTGCCCCTTACATGTTGGTGTTGCCACAACACTGTAAGTCCTCACAGTTACTCTTGGTGGGCGCATGAATGGGCCCTGCTGTGAATTATTAGATCAAGAATTGTAATTACATGCCCCTGTTAAACAGGGGCAGAAAAATTGGGCCTTAGGCACTGGTGCCACAACACTGCAACCCCTCACAGATACTGTACTTGGAGCACAGCAATGAGCCCTGTTGCAAAGTATTGCATCAAAAATTGTAATTACACGCCCCTGTTAAACAGGGGCTGAAAAATTGGGCCTTAGGCACTGGTGCTGGTCCCACGACACTGCAACCTCTCCCAGATACTCTAGTTGGAGTGCAGGAATGAGCCCTGCTGCAAAGCATTGCATAAAAAAATTGTAGATACATACCCCTGTTAAACAGGGGCTGAAAAATTGGGCCTTAGGCACTGGTGGCGGCACCCAGAAATAAAAATGTTCTTCCAAGCTATCATCATCAATCGGATCATTGAGGAGGAGGAGGATAGTCAGTCAACATAACAGGACAGTCACTCAGCATCAGCATCAGTCTTGAAGGGATGTGACATTTGAAAATAAATTAGTCTGTTATATCAGCTTCGGGTGTTTGGTAGCTGGTGGTGATCCAAGACTGGTTCATCTTTATGAAGGTCAGTTGATCAACCGAGTCGGTGGACAGGCGCACCCTGTGATCCGTGACAAATCCTCCAGCAGCACTGAATGTGCGTTCTGAAAGAACGCTGGATGCAGGACAGGCCAGTAGCTCAATTGCATACTGTGCAAGCTCTGGCCAGTGATCCATCCTCAAAACCCAGTAAGCCAGAGGATTTTCGGTGGGGAAGGTGTCCAAGTCTGACTATGCCCCTAGGTATTCCTGCACCATGTATATTAGACGCTGGCGATGGTTGCTGGAACCGATCATACCTTGGGGCTGCGGACTAAAGAATTGTCTGAATGCATCGGTCAGACAGCCACTTTCCCCACCGCTCCTTCTTTGACTGACCGAAGCCTCAGCAACTCGTTGTCCAGGACCAGGAGTTTGTAACCTCCCAGTCTCTGGGAACGCGTTGCACAGACCTTTCTGCAAGGCCTCCCGGAGTTGTCTCATCCTCTGCTCCCTCTGTGACGGTAAGATAAGGTCCGCAACCTTACTCTTGTACCGTGGATCAAGGAGAGTGGCCAGCCAGTAATGGTCCCCCTCCTTGATCCGAAGAATACGAGGATCCTTCCACAGACGTTGCAGGATCAGGGAGGCCATGCAGCGTAGGTTAGCTGAGGCATTCGGTCCGGAGTTCTCTGGGTCACTAAGGACGACATGATCCGCAGCCACCTCCTCCCAGCCTCGTACAAGTCCACGGGTTCCTTGGGACTGTAAATCATCCCTAAAAGACTGCTGCTGATGATGCTGAGTGCCAGGCTCCACCTCCATGCTGACACAATCCTCCTCCTCCTCCTCATCCTCCTCCTCCTCCTCATCCTCCTTCTCTTCCTGTGCGATGGGTGGGACAAAAGGAACACTGTCTGGGTAAAGGGGGCCTTGAGAGGCAAGGAAGTCCTCCTCTTCCTGCCTCTGTTCTGCCTCAAGTGCCCTGTTCATTATTCCACGCAGCGTATGTTCCAACAGGTGGACAAGAGGTACAGTGTCACTGATGCATGCACTGTCACTGCTCACCATCCTCGTGGCCTCCTTAAATGGTGCCAGGACAGTGCATGCATCCCTGATCATGCCCCACTGGCGTGGTGAAAAAAACCCGAGCTCCCCTGACCCTGTCCTGGTGCCGTAGTCGCACAGGTACTCATTGATGGCCCTCTGCTGCGTGTGCAGCCGCTGCAGCATGGCTAATGTTGAGTTCCACCTGGTGGGCATGTCACATATAAGGCGGTTCTTGGACAGGTTCAACTCCTTTTGCAGCTCAGCCAGGCGAGCACTGGCATTATAAGATCTGCGGAAATGCACACAGACTTTCCTGGCCTGCCTCAGGACATCCTGTAAGCCCGGGTACTTGCCCAAGAACCGCTGCACCACCAGGTTAAGGACGTGAGCCACACAGGGCACATGGGTCAGTTGTCCCTGTCGGAGGGCGGAGAGGAGGTTGGTGCCATTGTCGCAAACCACCATTCCTGGCTTAAGCTGGCGTGGCGTCAACCACCTCTCGGCCTGCCCCTGCAGAGCAGACAGAACCTCTGCCCCAGTGTGGCTCCTGTCCCCCAAACACACCAGCGCAAGCACGGCATGGCATCTTTTTGCCTGCGTACTTGCGTAGCCCCTTGAACGCCTACGGAGCACCGCTGGTTCCGAGGACAAAGCACAGGAAGAGGCCGTGGAGGAAGAAGAAGAGGAGGGGGTGGAGGAGAGAGGTGTGTCACAACCAGTAGTAGCATTTTGGAGGCGTGGCGGCGGAACAACCTCCAACACTACTGCACCTTGTCCTGCATCCTTCCCAGCTGCCAAAAGAGTGACCCAATGGGCCGTGAAAGAAAGGTAACGTCCCTGTCCATGCCTGCTGGACCATGAGTCAGCGGTAATATGCAACTTACCGCTGACCGCCCTGTCCAGCGAGGCCAAGACATTGCCTTCCACATGCCGGTAGAGAGCCGGAATCGCCTTCCGTGAGAAAAAGTGGCGTTTGGGAACCTGCCACTGAGGAACCGCACATTGCACAAACTCACGGAAGGGGGCCGAGTCTACCAACTGAAAAGGCAGCAGTTGAAGCGCTAGCAATTTAGCCAAGCTAGCATTCAACCGCTGGGCATGTGGATGGCTGGGAGTGAACTTCTTTCGACGGTCCAGCAGCTGGGGCAGGGAAATTTGCCTGCTAGAATCGGACGTCGGTGTACTGCTAGCAGAGTGGCCGCAAGTACTTGGCTGTGACACACCTAATTCTACACCTTCATTCCTCTCAGTGCAGGTTTCAGAGAGGACTGATGGTATAGTGGGGTTGGAGATCCCAGCTGATGCGGTGCAAGGAGAGGTCCGCTTTGTTCTTTGGTGTGGGTCTTTAAGGTAGGCTTGCCAACGAGCTGCATGGCAGGTCAACATATGTCTGGTCAAGCATGTGGTGCCCAAGCGGCTGATGTTTTGGCCACGCAATATATGCTTGAGACATATGTTGCAAACAGCAGCTGTGCGATCTGATGCACTCGCCTCAAAAAAGGCCGACACCAAAGAACTTTTTGAATAACGGGCAGAGGCAGCGCCCTGCACAGGCAGAGCTCTGCGGTGTGATTCCGTCGGTGTGCTGCCCTTACGCTGGCCCCCCAAGGGCATCCTGCCTCGTTGGAGATGTGCCTCCTCCTCATCCTCCTCCTCCTCCTCTCTCCTATTAGGCACCCACGTGGAGTCAGTGACCTCATCATCCCCTCCCTCCTCATCACTGGAGCCAATCTGGCAGTATGCTGCAGCTGCTGGAACATGACTGCCAGATTGGTGTCCTTCTTAAGCATCCCCTCTCTCTGCTCTCACGCTACTGCCTTCCTCTAGCTGGGTATCATCATCAGACCCTTCGAAATGCTGGGCATCCTCCTGGAGCATGTACCCAACACTGTGCTCAAACAGTTCGGGGGACTCCTCAGGAGGACATGGTGGGTCTAGGGAAGGAGTGACTGATGATGACATTGATACCAGGGATGAGGATGCTTTGGCAGCTGCTTTGCCAGTACCCTGAGCCTGGGTGAGAGAGGATGAGGGGGATGAGGAGGGCTTGGTCATACACTCTACCAAGTCTTCGGCATGATGCGGCTCAACACGTCCAGCTGCCGAAAAGAAGGACAAGCGTGTCCCATGGCCACGTGCTGATGGCGATGCACCGCGTCCACGACCAGCACTGTTGTCTCTAGACACAGAGCCTGCTTGCCCTCTTTTATTGGCTCCTGACTGTTTGCCTCTCCTTGTTTGCCTTCCAGACATTCTAATGGCCTGCAGGGAGATGGGAAAACCAGCAATAAGGCCTAGCTTCAGGAGTATATTTTGCAGGAATTACACTACGCCTGCTGTAAGTGCTGCAAATGCCTGTTGGTGTAACACACTAGGAAAACACAGCAATAAGGCCTAGCTTCAGGAGTATATTTTGCAGGAATCACACTACGTCCGCTGTAAGTGCTGCAAATGCCTGGTAGTGTAACACACCAGGAAAACACAGCAATACGGGCTAGCTTCAGGTGTTTAATGTGCAGGAGGCACACTACGTCCGCTGTAAGTGCTGCAAATGCCTGGTAGTGTAACACACCAGGAAAACACAGCAATACGGGCTAGCTTCAGGTGTTTAATGTGCAGGAGGCACACTACGTCCGCTGTAAGTGCTGCAAATGCCTGGTAGTGTAACACACCAGGAAAACACAGCAATACGGCTAGCTTCAGGTGTTTAATGTGCAGGAGGCACACTACGTCCGCTGTAAGTGCTGCAAATTCCTGGTAGTGTAACACACCAGGAAAACACAGCAATACGGGCTAGCTTCAGGTGTTTAATGTGCAGGAGGCACACTACGTCCGCTGTAAGTGCTGCAAATGCCTGGTAGTGTAACACACCAGGAAAACACAGCAATACGGGCTAGCTTCAGGTGTTTAATGTGCAGGAGGCTTAGCTACAATGACACTGACACTGTCCCCTGCCTATCCTTCTCTCTCCCTGCACACAAGGTTTAGCAAAGAATATGACACTGACACTCTCCCTGCCTATCCTTCTCTCTCCCTGCACACAAGGTTTAGCAAAGAATAGATTTGACACTGTCCCTGCCTATCCTTCTCTCTCCCTGCACACAAGGTTTAGCAAAGAATATGACACTGACACTCTCCCTGCCTATCCTTCTCTCTCCCTGCACACAAGGTTTAGCAAAGAATATGACACTGACACTCTCCCTGCCTATCCTTCTCTCTCCCTGCACACAAGGTTTAGCAAAGAATATGACACTGACACTCTCCCTGCCTATCCTTCTCTCTCCCTGCACACAAGGTTTAGCAAAGAATAGATTTGACACTGTCCCTGCCTATCCTTCACTTTCCCTGCTCCGGAACACACTACACGAGCCCGCCGCGCTGGCGGCCTTTTATAGTGTGGGGCGTGTACTAAACCCCCTTGGCTATAATTGGCCACAGGCATCCTGCCTGTGGCCAATCATTGCTCTCCTCGCTGCCGGCGCTGTGATTGGCCAAGCATGCAGGGTCACAGTGCATGCTTGGCCAATCACAGCGCCGGGATTGCACTGCGATGGCGCAGTGTGTTGTGGGCCGTTCGCGTCACTCGAATTTGGCGCGAACGGCCCAAATCGTTCGTTGTTCGCCGATGTTCGAGTCGAACGTATGTTCGACTCAAACACCGAGCTCATCCCTAACTATTAGTATTATTTCACCATACCCACGATTTGATGTGGTTTGGAGGGTGTGTGGGTGAGGGGGTTATGGTTGAGTTCCTACACCTATTTTCTGAGAAAAAAAAGACCTGGGTTAGTCTATTTAGGTAAGCAAACAGTTGACTTGAAACTGTACTGTATATTCCTCCATACTGCTGTCTCATGCTTACGCGTTATCTTTTATAAAGGTGAGGATAAACAGGAATATTATATTAATTCCCTTCTTGCCGTGTCTGTTGTAGGTCGTGTCTTCTCCAAGCTTCTGTTAGCTTTGTGTATTTGTGTAATCTTTGAAAAAAGCAAAGTGTTTTCTAACAGATCTGTGCTCCCATGTCTGTACTTGACAGTGCTTATCTGTTTGTTTTCCCCATATTCAGCCCCCCTTTGTATTTGTTTGGCTCTGTGTGTTTGCATACTGTGGATGCAGCCTCTACAATTTAGAGGCCGATCCTATGAATACTAATCTCCGTCTACCCTTGACCTCGAGGTCGTGTAAAGATCAAAACTAAACCGTTTAATATTTTCCTTTTGCAGATCAATACAAGCATAAATTCACTCTCAATGACAACTATAATTTCAAACAGATCTATAGAAGGCATACAGGAATTTCTAGGACGGGCGGCCTTCTTTTGCCGGATGCAGGGAGGATAAAAAAAAAAAACAATAATAAAAAAAAAAAAATACGTTTTTTTTTTTTTTTTTCTCAACTTTTTTTTTACAATTTAATTTCTTTCACCTTTTATTATGGGTCTGAAATGCTATTTTCAGCAGATGCTGTCATATAAATATCTCTTGTTGTTTTTCTCTTTCCCTCCTGGTGAAAAGGGCAGGGGACCTATTGAAAATTCTGCTTTATCTCTTTCAAGAGAGTTCAAGTGTGGGTCGAACAATCGATTGGAGCCTCTTTTTCTTTTTCTTATTTTTATTTTTTTTAAAGTTTCCTGCCGCTATTTTGCCCAGATCAGCAATGAAGGTAAATGGAGAAAATATAATTTGTTATGTGTGTATCTATCAATTTATCCAGTCCTATCAGTGTTCATTAAACAGACAGGGACCGTTTAGGGATGTGATGGGACTGAACATGTTTGTCAGAGTGCGTTTAAAGGTTCTGATGCTTATTTGTCATTAAATAAAGAAGGAGAGAGATAAAAAAACAAAACAAAAAAAACAAAACAAAAAAACCATAAGTGATGGAATCACCAGTGTGGGCTTAAAGAGGGGAAATTTGTCTTTAGGACTCTATTGTACCCAAAACATTGCCTATGCGGGAATCCTGAATTCTTTACAGCTTCATTTTGACAATATTGCTGCATTTTAAATGTTTCTGCCATCCGGAATAAAAAAAAAAATATATAAAATAAAAACTAAATTAAACCATTAATCTGACTGAATTTTCCACTTCGAGGAGCAATTTGTTTGGGACTGACAAAAATGAAGCGGAATGTGACTTTTTTTCTCCCCCTCATTCACCCCCCCCCCCCCCCACCCACCGTTCTCCTGGTAAATTCTGTTTTTGTCATGAAATAGGATCAGCTCGACAGAAGGCACAATGGGCATTGCAGTGTCAGAGGAATAAAAGAAAGGAGGACTCTGCTGGTTCTGGGCTCCAGTGATGGCAAAGGCTACATGGGGAGATAATTTAATCTGGGTCCTGGATAATAAATTATTTATAGGGGGTGGTACTTATACCAACTATATATATATTTTTTTGTTTTTTTATATTATTTTTTATCAATGTGTCACTGAAGCAAGCAAGCACAACAGGGTATAATATATATATATATATATATATATATATATATATATTGAAAAATATATATATTATAGTAAATACTATACTAAATACTAAATATATATATATATATATATATATATATATATATATTGAAAAAATATATCTAAAAAATATATATATATATATATATATATAATAAATATCTGATATAATATACACTTATTGTATTAGAAACAAGCAAGCACAACAGGGTATAATATATATAAATATATATATATTGAAAAAAATATATTATATATATATATTTATATAAAATAAATATCTGATATAATATTCACTTAATGTATTAGAAACAAGCAAACACAACAGGGTATACTATATATATATATATATATATATATATATATATATATATATATATATATATATATATATATATTGAAAAAAAATATATATATATATATATATATATATATATATATATATGTATGTATATATATATTGTGAGGGGGTTAGCTCGGCAGCGGGTGTGTGTGACCCCCGGGATGGGCTCCCCACCCAAAAACAGGCCCAGCAGACGGAGGTTGTGGTTTTCAAAATCAAAAAGGTGCGGTTTATTTTCTATTTACAGTGACAAAAACACAGCAAGGCAAAAAAAAACATAAACAAAATAAATCCTGGTCAACTTGACCTCTGACTAAACATACAGGTTTCCTAACTAACAACTGGGATCAGCCTAGTGCTGTCCTAGTCCCTAAGTCCCTGGTTTTAAATGTCCAAGCAAATATATAGCCACACAGGCTTTCTCTCACCGCACAGGGGTTCACTCTCCCTAGACAGTCCACACAGGTCTGCTTCCAGGCATGAGCTAACATCTAATGAATCTGGGAGTTTCTTATAGAGGCCTAAATGAGCTGACAAGGTTCAGCTGGTCTCATCAACTCCCTGTCTGCACGACGCCCAGCCCTCTCCCTAGAGGTATGAGTCATCCATGAGCCCACTAGTCTCAGCTGGGCTTATACAACTCTCCACCTAGCTGTATAAGTCGGCGTAAAGCCTGAATCTGGGCGAAATATATCTACCCCCCTGGATGCAACCAGGTGACTTTACCTTCCTGCTGTCACATACCCCCCCCTCTTGTTTTAACCTCGGGGTTGGAACACCAGCAATCAGGCATTCATGTACTCG
Organism: Rana muscosa; assembly: GCA_029206835.1. Lineage (NCBI taxonomy): Eukaryota > Metazoa > Chordata > Amphibia > Anura > Ranidae > Rana > Rana muscosa. Next base: position 298,706,649 of record CM055124.1, read on the forward strand.
AGACAAAGCATCCACATTCCCCATTTGAACGCCAGGGCGATGCTTTACTGTGAAGTTGAATTCCTGGAGGGCCAGGAACCACCTATTCACTCTTCTATTTGTTTCCTTGTTTTGAGCCATCCACTTTAACGGAGCGTGATCCGTAACCATGTCAAAGTGCCTACCTAGCAGGTAGTACCGAAGGGAATCTAGAGCCCACTTCACCGCTAAACACTCCTTTTCAACGGTGGCGTAATTTACCTCATGGGACTTCAACTTCCTGCTGAGGTAAATGACTGGGTGCTCTTCCCCGTTCCAGACCTGGGACAATACTGCTCCTAACCCCACATCTGACGCATCACTTTGTACGACAAAGTCTCTAGAGAAGTCGGGTGAGTACAACACTGGCTGGCTACATAAGGCTTGTTTCAAGAATTGGAATGCTGCCTCAGCCTCGGGGGTCCATTTAATCATGACCGACCCTTTCCCCTTCGTCAGGTTGGTTAGGGGCACAGCCTTAGAAGCAAAGTGGGGAATGAATCGCCGATAATACCCAGCGATTCCCAGAAAGGCTCGTACCTGCTTCTTGCTGTTGGGACGTGGCCAACTCTGGATGGCCTCGACTTTGTTGAGTTGGGGTTTTATTACTCCCCTCCCAATGGTGTACCCAAGATATTTGGCCTCCTCCTGCCCAATGGTACACTTCTTGGGGTTAGCCGTAAACCCTGCTTCCCGAACAGAGTCCAGGACTGCTTGCACTTTTGGCAGATGTGAGGCCCAATCTGTGCTATGGACAATTATGTCATCCAGGTAAGCCGCAGCATACTTCCGATGGGGCCTCAGCATCTGGTCCATTTTCCGCTGGAATGTGGCCGGCGCATTCTGTAACCCGAACGGCATTCTTTTATATTGGAACGCCCCGTCTGGGGTTACAAATGCGGTTTTCTCTTTGGCCGACTTGGCCAGGGGGATTTGCCAATACCCTTTTGTGAGGTCAAGAGTCGTCATGTATCGGGCTGTTCCCAGCCGGTCGATCAACTCATCTATACGTGGCATGGGGTAGGTGTCAAATTTTGTAACTTTGTTCAACTGACGAAAATCGTTACAAAATCGCCAGCTCCCATCCGGTTTAGGCACCAACACAATGGGACTAGACCAATCACTTTGGGACTCCTCTATCACCCCTAAGTTCAGCATTTTCTGTACTTCCTCCCGTATTGCCTCCCGTCGGGCCTCTGGGATCCGATAGGGTTTTAACTTCACCCTTTCACCGGGCGGGGTAATAATGTCATGCTCTACCCCAGATGTTTGTCCCGGCAGCTCAGAGAATACCTCCTTGTTGCGAAGCACAAACTCCTTAACCTCCTGTTGTTGGGGTTGTGACAAGGTGGCTGCGATTCCAACCTCAGGAATCACGCAACCAGTTTGAGCTGGTGACCAAGTGTCTGCGACTAGGGACTCTCTATCCCTCCAGGCTTTCAACAGATTAACGTGATAGATCTGTTCGGGCTTTCGCCTTCCTGGTTGTCTGACCTTGTAATTCACTTCGCTCACTTTTTCCATTATCTCGTAGGGGCCTTGCCATTTGGCAAGGAATTTACTTTCAACCGTAGGGACAAGTACCAATATCCTATCCCCCGGGGAAAAGGTACGGGTCTTGGCTCCACGGTTGTACACTCTCTGCTGTGCCAACTGCGCTTGGGCCAAATGTTCCTTCACGATGGGCATTACCTGTGCAATTCGATCTTGCATCAGGGCGACATGCTCAATCACACTCCTGTGGGGAGAACTCTCACTTTCCCAAGTTTCCTTGGCAATATCCAACAGCCCTCTTGGGTGTCTCCCATACAGTAACTCAAAGGGGGAGAATCCCGTAGAGGATTGGGGCACCTCCCTAATAGCAAACATCAAATAAGGAAGTAGACAGTCCCAATCCCTTCCATCTCTATCCACCACTTTCTTCAACATTTGTTTTAGGGTTTTGTTGAATCTTTCAACCAGCCCATCGGTTTGGGGGTGATACACAGATGTACGCAATTGCGTCACTTTGAACAATTTACACAGCTCTTTCATAACCCGGGACATAAAGGGTGTACCTTGGTCCGTAAGCAGTTCTTTACAAATACCCACCCGGCTAAAAACAAGAGATAGCTCTTTGGCTATGGTTTTGGCCGAGGTATTTCTGAGAGGGATCGCTTCTGGATAACGGGTGGCATAGTCCATTATAACCAATATGTACTGGTGCCCCCTAGCGGACTTGATTATAGGACCTACCAAATCCATTGCGATTCTCTCAAACGGGACCTCAATGATGGGTAGAGGGACCAGCGGGCTACGGAAATGTGGCATCGGGGCCGACCTCTGACACACAGGGCAGGAGGAACAATAATTTTCTATGTCCTTCATCACCCCAGGCCAATAGAATCTCTGTAATACCCTCTCTCGGGTTTTCTCTGTCCCCATGCACACAAATAACGGCTACCTTGCTATTCCCAGAGACCTCTGTTTTAACTAACTCAGCCTTTATCAGGGTCACAAGGCTACCTGAATCCAGCAATACCACAACATTTCTACCATTAATACACATTTTGCATAAATGTTTCTCAGTTCCCCGAATGGCAGTGCATGCGACTGTCGCACACAGCGACTGACGTCTGCCCGTCAGAAAGTCACACTGCATGGGTTCCTCCACAACCGGGCAATTTGCTGCAATATGTCCCGCTTGCCGGCAGCGGTAGCAAACGATCCTTCTTGCGGCCTCTTGAGCCGCTGATTTCCCAGGCTGTTCTCGCCAAACTTGGGGTAGAGCTCCCACCCTCTCACTCTCTCCACCCTCACCCCTTGGAATCCTCTTATCCACCCCTGGGGATGGTCTGGTCTTAGGGTGGAAAGTCCGAGTGTCTCTGGAAGAGGCCGTCAGGTTCTCTGTAGCCAAGTATTTCTCCACACGATCCACAAGACCATCGGCCGTCTCTGGGTCTCCATGGCTTACCCACTTTTGGATGGCAGTAGGAAGAGCTCTCAAAAACCGATCCATTACAACACGTTCCACAATCTTTGGTGCGGACAAAGTCTCTGGCTGTAGCCACTTTCTGCTCAGGTGAATGAGATCATACATTTGAGACCTGGGGGGTTTTCCAAGCTGGAAAGTCCAGTTATGCACACGCTGAGCCCGGACAGCCAGGGTGACACCCAGCCTTGCCAATATTTCAGCTTTTAGCATCACATAGTCTTTTGCTTGGTTAGGCTCTAGGTCATAGTAAGCTTTCTGCGATTCACCAGTTAACAGAGGAGCCACTAGTCCAGCCCACTGCTCCTCAGGCCACTTTTCTCTTTCAGCGGTCCTTTCAAATGTGGTCAAAAATACCTCTGGATCATCCTCTCCAGTCATTTTTGTCAATAAACGACTCACCCCAAAGGACGCGGTATTAGTGGGACGGCTTTCCTCACTGGTCTGCGGACGTTGCTGCATTACTGCTTCCATCTGTTGTTGTAGTCTCTGCTCTTGCTTCTGCAACAGGTCTATGAAGCGGGCCTCAGATTGCTGTTGGGCTTGTTGCTGAGCCTCCAGACTCTGTTGTAAAGTTGCAAGGCTCTGTTGATGAGCTTGCTGCTGGGCTGCAAGGCTCCTTTGCAAACCTGCATTTGTCTGCTGTTGATTGGCATTTGCTAGAGCCAGCTGTTTCAGTATCTCCTCCATGCTGGCTTAAAAAAAAACTGCCCGCGTTCTCCACCAACTGTGAGGGGGTTAGCTCGGCAGCGGGTGTGTGTGACCCCCGGGATGGGCTCCCCACCCAAAAACAGGCCCAGCAGACGGAGGTTGTGGTTTTCAAAATCAAAAAGGTGCGGTTTATTTTCTATTTACAGTGACAAAAACACAGCAAGGCAAAAAAAAACATAAACAAAATAAATCCTGGTCAACTTGACCTCTGACTAAACATACAGGTTTCCTAACTAACAACTGGGATCAGCCTAGTGCTGTCCTAGTCCCTAAGTCCCTGGTTTTAAATGTCCAAGCAAATATATAGCCACACAGGCTTTCTCTCACCGCACAGGGGTTCACTCTCCCTAGACAGTCCACACAGGTCTGCTTCCAGGCATGAGCTAACATCTAATGAATCTGGGAGTTTCTTATAGAGGCCTAAATGAGCTGACAAGGTTCAGCTGGTCTCATCAACTCCCTGTCTGCACGACGCCCAGCCCTCTCCCTAGAGGTATGAGTCATCCATGAGCCCACTAGTCTCAGCTGGGCTTATACAACTCTCCACCTAGCTGTATAAGTCGGCGTAAAGCCTGAATCTGGGCGAAATATATCTACCCCCCTGGATGCAACCAGGTGACTTTACCTTCCTGCTGTCACAATATATATATATATATATATATATATATAAAATAAATATCTGATATAATATTCACTTAATGTATTAGAAACAAGCAAGCACAACAGGGTATAATATATATAAATATATATATATATATATATATTGAAAAAAAAAAAATATATATATATATATATATATATATGTATGTATATATATATATATATATAAAATAAATATCTGATATAATATTCACTTAATGTATTAGAAACAAGCAAGCACAACAGGGTATAATATATATAAATATATATATATATATATATATATATATTGGAAGAAAAAAAAAATATATATATATATATATATATATATATATATATATATATATGTATGTATATATATATATATATATATATATATAATAAATATCTGATATAATATTCACTTAATGTATTAGAAACAAGCAAGCACAACAGGGTATAATATATATATATATATATATATATATATATATATACAGTATATATCTATATCATTAAAGAGATGTGAAAAGGGATTCAAACTGCCACTGTTGTAAGCACAGACAAACATAAGAAGGGGGTAGAAAAGAAGAAAATAGAATATGTAGAAAAGTGAGGGATGGGATAAGAAAAGGGAGGTCTATAACAAAAAAGAGACAGAAAAGAAGAAGAGAAACCTTTAAAGGGTAACTCTACCTTTGTGGAAAAAAATTAGCAAATGAAATAAAAATAATAATATGGCGCATACAATTGCGACAAGTCATAGTATTATTGAATGTTATTAAAAATTCCTTTCCTTTTCAATCTGCAGAGCTGTAATTTGCAAAACGGCTACCTGGATGCATTCTGTACAAAGATGGTATACAGAACGCCCCAGCCCCCCCCCCTCCCCCCCAGATATATAATTTTCTGCTTGTGTGATTGGCTCACAGATTTCCCCAGAGGTCTCCACTAAGATACAAATCAGATTTTTGGCATCCCCTGCAAGGAAAATGTCATTCTTTGTGTTGTACTTTCAAAGGGAAATCATGTCTAAAGGGATGCAGACCCTGCAACTGTCCTCATTAGAGTCCTGCAGGTGCAGCAGCTGATTGATAAATATAACCACTCCCATTAGATGCACATGGATACAGACAGACAAACAGCTTATCCTTCAGAATAAAAAAAAAGGTAGGAATCTGCAACAAAGGTTGTTATAATCCTTGCAATGTACAGAGATCACCCCGAGGGGATTTTTTTTCTCTCAACAAAAGTGGAGTTACTCTTTAAGTTTGTGAAGGGTTTGAATAAGGTTGGACTTTTTTCATCGGACAAACCGATCGTGTGTGGGCCCCATCGGCCTTTTTCCATCGGTGAGAAAAAATAGAACATGTTTTAAATTTATCCGATGGGAGAAAAAAAAACGATAGGAAATTCCGATCGTCTGTGTGGAACTCCATCGGAGAAAAAACCCACGCATGCTCAGAATCAAGTCGACGCATGCTCAGAAGCATTGAACTTCATTTTTCTCGGCTCGTCGGAGTGTTTTACATCACAGCGTTTGGGACGGTCGGTTTTTTGACTGATGGTGTGTAGGCAAGACTGATGGAAGTCAGCTTCATCGGATTTCCGATGGAAAAATCCATCGGAAATCCGATCGTGTGTACAGGGCTTAAGGCTCCATTCACATCAGATTTGGTGGGATTGCGCTGGGTGGTTATTCCAGCACAGTCCCACCACATGACAAGGTATAATGCCTGGTCTCCTGTGATGCAGGGGCGGATCCAGAGTCTTTTCTCGGGAGGGGCACTGCCAAAAAATATGTTTTTTTTGTGGGAAATTTATCGGGGAAATGATTGGTGTCGGCGCTTCAATCATCCCGGCACCATGGTTGTTATGGTGTCAGGATGATTGAAGCGCATTATTTCTATTATTACATTGTAATATAAAATTAAATAGTTCAATGCAGAATCAGTGGGAGCCCCGAGTGTGTCAGTTGCCACCGTCGCCTGCAATCAGTGGGAGCCCTGAGCGTGTCACTTGCCACCGTCGCCTGCAATCAGTGGGAGCCCCGAGTGTGTCACTTGCCACCGTCGCCTGCAATCAGTGGGAGCCCCGAGTGTGTCACTTGCCACCGTCGCCTGCAATTAGTGGGAGCCCTGAGCGTGTCACTTGCCACCGTCGCCTGCAATTAGTGGGAGCCCTGAGCGTGTCACTTGCCACCGTCGCCTGCTATCAGTGGGAGCCCCGAGTGTGTCAGTTGCCACCGTCGCCTGCAATCAGTGGGAGCCCCGAGTGTGTCACTTGCCACCGTCGCCTGCAATTAGTGGGAGCCCTGAGCGTGTCACTTGCCACCGTCGCCTGCAATTAGTGGGAGCCCTGAGCGTGTCACTTGCCACCGTCGCCTGCAATTAGTGGGAGCCTTGAGCGTGTCACTTGCCACCGTCGCCTGCAATTAGTGGGAGCCCTGAGCGTGTCACTTGCCACCGTCGCCTGCAATTAGTGGGAGCCCTGAGCGTGTCACTTGCCACCGTCGCCTGCAATTAGTGGGAGCCCTGAGCGTGTCACTTGCCACCGTCGCCTGCAATTAGTGGCAGCCCTGAGCGTGTCACTTGCCACCGTCGCCTGCAATCAGTGGGAGCCCCGAGTGTGTCAGTTGCCACCGTCGCCTGCAATCAGTGGGAGCCCCGAGTGTGTCACTTGCCACCGTCGCCTGCAATTAGTGGGAGCCCTGAGCGTGTCACTTGCCACCGTCGCCTGCAATTAGTGGGAGCCCTGAGCGTGTCACTTGCCACCGTCGCCTGCAATTAGTGGGAGCCCTGAGCGTGTCACTTGCCACCGTCGCCTGCAATTAGTGGGAGCCCTGAGCGTGTCACTTGCCGCACGTTGCGGATTGTCACTTGGCACGTCACCTGCCACACCTTGCTGATTGTCACTTGCCTGCCACCAGATGCAGATTGTCATTTGCCACGTCACCTGACACAATTTGCGGATTGTCACTTGCCACGTCGCCTGCCACACCTTGCGGATTGTCATTAACTTGCCTGCTAAGGTGTAGTTTTGGTTGTCTCTTGCTGTGTCCCAGACTCCCAGAGTCAGGCAGCAGAGAGATAATGTCTCTCTCTTGGCGCTGCTGATCGGCTGATGTGAGAAACTGAGAGAGAGACTCAGAGAGGCAGCGGCAGCCGCAGAACAAGTACTGTATATACTCGAGTATAAGCCGACCCGAATATAAGCCGAGGCACCTAATTTTACCACCAAAAAACTGGGAAAACTTATTGACTCGAGTATAAGCCTAGGGTGTCCATCTGCATGCCTCACTGTGCCTCACTTTGCCTCACTGTGCCCATGCCTCACTGTGCCCATGCTTCACTGTGCCCATGCTTCACTGTGCCCATGACTAGACTGATGTTTAACATGGGAGTCTATGGAAGAAGTGCCCGGCTTTGAAAAATTGGTTCTCCCCGGCCGTAGGTCTCCTAAACACCAAACTTTGCAGACTTGTAGAGAAGACATTGAGCTACATGTGTGCCAAGTTTGGCGTCCAGGGGACCTACAAACGGCCGGTACCTGGTCTGCAAAATAACCGGAGAAATTACTGTTTAACATGGGAGTCTATGGAAGGGGTGCCCGGCTTTAAAAAATCGGTGCTCCCCGGCCGTAGATCCCCCGGACAACAAACTTTGCACACTTATAGAAGAGACATAGGGATACATGTGTGCCACGTTTGGCCAGTACCGGGTCCCCAAATTCCGGGAGATCAGGCGGAAAAAAAACAAACAGAGCAAGCAAGTGAGTGTGACAGATGGTCTCGGGGGGGGGGGCAATTGCCCTGTTGCCCCCCCCTGGATCCGCCCCTGCTGTGTGCCCTTTTCCCACCACTGCATTGTGCGGGAACAGTGCGCTGAAAAAGAGTAGTGCATGCAAAAAGAAATGTCGGCGCAGCGTAAGGCAGCGCCTCCCACCACGCGGTGGCCAATTGGACTTTTAATGAAATGTCTGTGAGACATTTCAATAAAGTTTAAAACAGAAAAAAAAACCAGGAATGGTGCGGTGCAGAGCGGTGATTCCCACTGGACCGCGCCGGACACCACCGGCTGCTGTATAAAGCACGGGCTGGAGTGAATGGACCCTCAGAAGCATGATATTTTCAATATGAGGTTAAAAAGGAACTGCAGTCTGCTCACATAATTTGTAATAAAAACATCTTTGCCATTCTGAAGCTTCCCTCCAACCACTTTGCATATTATTTTATATATAATGTGATTCTGTAGTTGCCAAATATGCTGCAGAAATCTCCCTCCACTGAGTCTGGCTGCAGCCATTTTATCTGTGGGCAGCTGAAGCTGCTGCCTGTTCACTTCCTGGATTTACACAGACACACACCTCCAGCTCTGCAGCTCTCATTGGCCCTATTATGACTCATCCCCCCTCTCTTACTGGCAAACTCTCACGAGAGTGAGAGAGAGAGATGTGCATGATGTCATAAGCCTAGGCTAATGACCAGACGAGAAACAGGAAGTGGGCTGTATAAGGGATTTACTGTCAGAATTTTGTTTTTTTTACTATCCAAAGTCAAAACAACAAGGGCAGAAGATTTAATAGATGGAAAGATGGAAAAAATGACTGAAGTTTCGCTCAAGAACAAGGGGACATGTCCTTAAACTAGCAGGAGGAAATTTCAAAACAAATCTTAGAAAGTATTATTTTACAAAAAAAATGTACCAGTGGAGCCTTGGTTTACGAGTAACGCGGTTAAAGAGCATTTTGAATAACGAGCAACTTTTTTTTTTTATTCTGACTCGGTTTGTCTCGCGAAACGAGCAGAATGTAAGCTAATTTGGCATGCAGTACCGCATTTGGCCAGAGGTGCGGGGGCGCCGGAGCAGAGCTGAACGGAGCCGAGCCGCTCGGAAATACTCCATACCCGGGTGTTTCCGAGCATTTCCGAGGGTTTCCAAGGTCAACTGAGCTGTCCCCGGGCCTTTCTGAGGGTTTCCGAGGCTCTCCGGCTCCCCCCGCCTCTGGCCACATGCGGTATTGCATGCCATTGAAGTCAATGCGGAACTAATTATTTTCGTTTCCATTGACTTTAGTGGGGAAACTCGCTTTGATATGCGAGTGCTTTGGATTACGAGAATTCTCCTGAAACGGATTATGCTCGTAATCCGAGGTTCCACTGTAGTTAATTTCTTAGAATAGACTTCCAGCAGAGGTAGGGAGTCAGTCAACAGTCAATGAACAGGAAGTGGATTCAAACATTGTGGGGGACAAACCCCAGATCTATATTCAGACAAAAAAAAAAAAAAAGATAAACGTTAAAAAAAGAAAAAAGTAAAAAAAAAAAAAAATGAAGAAGACTTGAGACTTGGTGGACTAGCAGGAGGAAAGTTCAAAATGTATCTTAGACAGTATCACTTTTCCAGGAGAGTACCGTATATACTCGAGTATAAGCCGACCCGAATATAAGCCGAGGCACCTAATTTTACCACAAAAAACTGGGAAAACGTATTGACTTTAGTATAAGCCTAGGGTGTCCATCTGCATGCCTCACTGTGTCCATGCCTCACTGTGCCCATGCCTCACTGTGCCCATGCCTCACTGTGCCCATGCCTCACTGTGCCCATGCCTCACTGTGCCCATGCCTCACTGTGTCCATGCCTCACTGTGTCCATGCCTCACTGTGCCCATGCCAACACTGTGTCCATGCCTCACTGTGCCCATGCCTCACTGTGTCCATGCCTCACTGTGTCCATGACTAGACTGACATTTAACATGGGAGTCTATGGAAGGGGTGCCCGGCTTTGAAAAATCGGTGCTCCCCGGCCGTAGGTCCCCCGGACAACAAACGTTGCACACTTGTAGAGGAGAAATGGGGCTACATGTGTGCCAAGTTCCGGGTCACCAAAATCACCAGAAAAATTACAGTTTAACATGGGAGTCTATGGAAGGGGTGCCCGGGTTTGAAAAATCAGTGCTCCCCGGCCGTAGATCCCCCGGACAACAAACTTTGCACACTTGTAGAGGAAGCAAGTTTGGGCCGGGTCCCCAAAGTCCGGGAGATCAGGCGCAAAAAGGTGACTCGAGTATAAGCTGAGGGGGGCATTTTCAGCACAAAAAAATGTGCTGAAAAACTCGGCTTATACTCGAGTATATACGGTAGTTGATTCTTGGATAAGACTTCCAGCAGAGGAATGCTTGGGATAGACAAAGATCCATACTAATTCCCTTATTCATGTCATGGAAAAAAACAACGTTTTTCTCGACGTGATTTTTCGTGTTTCCTCTCAAGCTTGCCTTGCATACACACGTTCATGAAAAAAAAAAAACGCTTGAGCAAAGCGCGGTGACGTACAACACGTACGACGGAACTAAAAAGGCGGAAGTTCCATTCGAATGGCGCCACCCCTTTGGGGCGCTTTTGCTGATCCTTGTGTTAATAAAGTTAAGTGAGAGACGATTCGCGCTTTTCAGCCTCGTGCTTTTCAGTCCGTTACAGCGTGACGAATGTGCTATCTCCATTACGAACGCTAGTTTTACCAGAACGAGCGCTCTCGTCTCATCACTTGATTCTGAGCATGCGCGTCCCCCCCCCCTTTTGTAAAAGCGTACACACGACCGTTTTTCACGACGTGAAAAACAACGAAAAAAATAGAGTAGGTTCTAAAAAAAAATCGGGCATTTTTCTTGTTGATAAAAATGCTCTGGAGCAAACACACGGCCGTTTTTCACGACCATTTTTAAAAATGGCATTTTTCTCGTCATGAAAAACGGTTGTAAGACAAAAAAAAAGTAAAAAAAAAAGGGGCATGCATACTCAGTTGAACCACTAGGTCTTTTTTTCTGCCATCACCCTTCTATGTTTATTGTCCTTTATAAATAAGGTTCAGGGTGGCAGCAATTTTCAATATAAAGCCAAGATCAAGAACATAGGGACATTGCCTTCATAGTAGCTGGAGGAAAGCTCAGAACTAGCCCAGCATTATTCCAAAGGAGTAGCTGATTCTTGGAATAGACTCCCAGCAGTGGTTGGGAGTCAGTCAACAGTAAAGCCCCGTACACACGATCGGTTTAACTGATGAAAACCGTCCGATGGATGGTTTTCATCAGACCAACCGATCGTGTATGGTACCCATCGGTCTTTTTTCCATCGGATGGAAAAAATAGAACTTGTTTTTAATTTTTCCGATGGATAAAAAACCGATGGGAATTTCCGATCGTCTATGGGCAAGTCCATCGGTTAAAAAACCCACGCATGCTCAGAATCAAGTCGACGCATGCTCAGAAGCATTAAACTTCATTTTTCTCGGCTCATCGGAATGTTTTACGTCACCGCGTTTGGAACGGTCCGTTTTTTGACTGATGGTGTGTGGCCAAGACTGATGAAAAACAGTTTCATCGGATTTCCGATGGTCAAATCCATCGGACGAAAATCCATAGGATATCCGATCGTGTGTACAGGGCTTAAAGGGTTTCAAACATTCCTGGGACAAACATAAATCTATGCTCAAGACAAAAAATGAATAAAAATTATTGAAAAAAAGGGGAGCATGAATACTCAGTGGACCACTTGGTCTTTTTTTTCTGCCATCACTCTTCTAAGTTTATAGACTTTTGCAAAGAAGGTTCAGGGGTATTTTAAATAAGAAGGTAAGATTAAGAACACAGGGACGTGACCCCCAAATGGCCAACTAGCATTAAAGGGGTTGTAAAGGCATTAAAGGAGAAGTCCAGCCTGAGCTTTTTAGGCTGGGCTTCTCCTCTGGGTCACAGGATAGGGTGACCAGACATCCCCGGTTTCCGGGGACAGTCCCCGGATTGAGGACACTGTTCCCAGACCAAGTCTGTCCCCGGTTTTGTCCCCGGATTGGATTTGAACAGGGGCTGGTGCAATTTCAAAGACAGTCAGTGCAGAATTAAAAATAAAAATCATGAATTACACCCCCCTGCTCCACTGCTCCTACTAGCTTAGGGGGGTGTATTTTTTCCATTATCTGTGCCCCTTTCTGATGATCATGTGCTGGTCGGAGCAGAGGGAATATTTCTTCAGCTCCACTCGCATGTTCTTTCTGCCTTGGCTCAAGTCCCGGCCAGCCGCCCGTCTCCTTATCTCCTTCCCTTCTCTGGCGGCGTGATCTTCCTCCGCACCCCATCCAGTAGTCCGATGGACTTTTTTCATCGGAAATTCCGATCGTGTGTGGGCCGCATCGGATTTTTTTCCGTTGGTGTTTAGAAATAGAACATGTTTTATTTTTTCCTGATCGTCTGTGTGGAACTCCGACGGAGAAAAAACCCACGCATGCTCAGAATCAAGTCAACGCATGCGTCGGAAGCATTGAACTTCCTTTTTCTCGGCTCGTCGTAGGGTTGTACGTCACCGCGTTTTGGACGGTCGGAATTTGGACTGACAGTGTGTAGGCAAGACTGATGGAAGACAGCTTGAATGGAATTCCGACGGAAAATTTAATCGGATTTTATCCCATCGGAAAATGTGTGTACAGGGCATAAGACTTGACAGGCTGGGAGGCGGGCGGCAGCTGCGACGGGCAGAGAGTCGCTGATTGCCACCATTACTAGTAAAAAAAAAAAAAGATGTCCCCGGAATTCATTTAAAAAATCTGGTCACCTTATCACAGGAGTGCAATTCGTTTTGCACTCCTGTGACCCGTTTTCAGCGGAGAGCGCTATGAAGTCTGCTCTCCGCTGACGTCACTGCTATCAGTCGGGGCAGCGCGTCATCACGACTTCCCAAGTTCCCAAGTCCGGATCCGCCAGCTGCCCTGATTGATGGCAGTCTCAGCGTATCAGCGAGCCGCTGACACAGCCTCTCCCCGTCCCTCCACGGCTCAGCGCTCCAATGAGCGTGGAGAAGCAGAGAGGAGAGACGCTGACTGACAGTCAGCCTCTTTCCTCTCGGGGATCTGTGATAACCGAGCCAGCGGCGATGTTCAGTGGCTCGGTTCTCAGTGCAGGGACGTCGGGGGACAGATGGAGCATCGGCCTGATGCTCCGTCCACCGAGATAAGTATGAATCCATAAAAAAACAAAACCCCACACTTCTCTTTTAAAGTGGAGTTCCCCTGCAAAATTTTTAAGTCAGCAGCTACAAATACTGGTTAACCACTTCCCGCCCGGCCTATAGCAGAATGACGGTCGGGCGGTGGTTTTGTTATCCTGACTGGGCGTCATATGACATCCAGCAGGATAACAGCCACCGCGCGCCTGTAGGGGCGCGCATCGCGGTGATCGGTGGTGCGGTGTGTCAGTCTGACACACCGCTACACCGATCTCAGTAAAGAGCCTCCAGGAGAGGCTCTTTACCACGTGATCAGCCGTGTCCAATTACGGCTGATCACAATGTAAACAGGAAGAGCCGCTGATCGGCTTTTCCTCACTCGCGTCTGACGCAAGTAGAGGAGAGCTGATCGGCTGCTCTCCTGACAGGGGGGTATGTGCTGATAGTTTATCAGCGCATCCCCCCCCTCAGATCACCGCACAGGACCACCAGCATGCCGCCCATGACCACCAGGGATGGGCATCCACACTGGACAACCAGGTATGCCCCCTAGACCACCAGGGAATGCCAATATGTGCCAAGGCAGCTTCCAATCAATGCCCAGGCAGCTGCCAACCAGTACCCACTCAAAATCCCTGCCAGTGCCACCAGGGATACCCATCAGTGCTGCATATCAGTGCGGCATGTCAGTGCCCATTAGTGCCATGTATCAATGCCCATCAGTGCCCAGCAGTGCCGCCTATCGGTGCCCATCAATGCCGCCTATCAATGCCACCCATAAGTACCCACCATTGCAGCCTTTCAGTGCCCATCAGTGTCGCCTATCAGTGCCAATCAGTGCCACCCATGAGTGCCCATAAGTGCCGCCTATCAATGCCCATCAGTGCTGCATATCAGTGCCACCCAACAGTGCCGCCTACCAGTGCCCATCAGTGCCACATATCAGTGCCCATCGTCAGTGCCCGTCAGTGCTGCCTTTTTAGTGCCTGTCAGTGCAACCTTATCAGTGCCCATCAGTGAAGGAGAAAACATATTCATTTACAAAATTTTATAACAGAAAAAAAAGAAAAACTTTTATTTTTGTCAAAATTTTCGTTTTTTTTTTATTTGAATAGCAAAAATTTAAAACCCCTTACCTTTAAAAAAAAAAGTAAAACCCCAAAGGCGATCAAATACCACCAAAAGAAAGCTCTATTTGTGGGAACAAAATGATAAAAATTCTGTTTGGGTGCAGTGTAGCATGACCGCACAATTGTCATTTAAACAGCAACAGCGCAGAAAGCTGAAAATTGGCCTGGGCAGGAAGGGGCGTAAGTGCCTGGTATTGAAGTGGTTAAAGAAGGACACTTACCTGTCCAGGGAGCCCGCGATGTCCTCACCCGAAGCCAACCCATCACTCGGCTCGGGGTGCAGGCACCGACATCTTAAACCGGAGGTCCGCCTAAAAAAATATTAAAAGCCAGCAGCTACAAATACTGCAGCTGCTGACTCCGAATACATGGGCAATGTCGGCAGCCAAAGTCGATCAGTCGCTCGGCTCTCGGCTGCCCCCGCCGCCATCCTTGGTGAGGGAATCAGGAAGTGAAGCCTTGCGGCTTAACATCCTGGTTCCCTACTGTGCATGCGTGAGGTACATTTGACAGACAGACAGACAAATAGACATACAGACAGACAGACAAATAGACATACAGACACACAGACAAATAGACATACAGACAGACAAATAAACATACAGACAGACAGACAGACAAATAAACATACCGACACACAGACAAATAGACATACAGACATACAGAAAGACAGACAAATAGACATACATACAGACATACAGAAAGACAGACAAATAGACATACATATAGACATACAGAAAGACAGACAAATAGACATACAGACACACAGATAGACATACAGACAGACAGACCGACATATAGACATACAGACAGACAGACAAACAGACATACAGACAGACCGACATATAGACATACAGACACACAGACAAATAGACATACAGACACACAGATAGACATACAGACACACAGATAGACATATAGACATACAGACAGACAAATATACATACAGACAGACCGACATATAGACATACAGACACACAGACAAATAGACATACAGACAGACAGACAGACAAATAGACATACAGACACACAGACATATAGACATACAGACAGACAGACAGACAAATAGACATACAGACACACAGACATATAGACATACAGACAGACAGACAGACAGACAAATAGACATACAGACACACAGATAGACATACAGACACACAGATAGACATATAGACATACAGACAGACAAAAAGACATACAGACAGACAAATATACATACAGACAGACCGACATATAGACATACAGACACACAGACAAATAGACATACAGACACACAGACAAATAGACATACAGACACACAGACAAATAGACATACAGACAAATAGACATACAGACACACAGACAAATAGACATACAGACACACAGACAAATGGACATACAGACAGACAGACAAATAGACATACAGACAGACAGACAAATAGACATACAGACACACAGACATATAGACATACAGACAGACAGACATATAGACATATAGACATACAGACATGTAGACAAATAGACATACAGACACACAGACATAAAGACATACAGACAGACAGACAGATATATAGACATACAGACAGACAGACAGACATATAGACATACAGACACACAGACAAATAGACATACAGACACACAGACAAATAGACATACAGACAGAAAGACAAATAGACATACAGACAGACAGACATAAAGACATACAGACAGACAGATATATAGACATACAGACAGACAGACAGACATATAGACATACAGACACACAGACAAATAGACATACAGACACACAGACATAAAGACATACAGACAGACAGACAGATATATAGACATACAGACAGACAGACAGACAGACATATAGACATACAGACACACAGACAAATAGACATACAGACACACAGACAAATAGACATACAGACAGAAAGACAAATAGACATACAGACAGACAGATATATAGACATACAGACAGACAAATAGACATACAGACAGACAGACATATAGACATACAGACAGACAGACAAATAGACATACAGACAGACATACAGACATACAGACAGACAAATAGACATACAGACAGACAGACATATAGACATACAGACAGACAGACATATAGACATACAGACATATAGACAAATAGACATACAGACAGACAGACCTATAGACATATAGACTGTGACAGCAGGAAGGTAAAGTCACCTGGTTGCATCCAGGGGGGTAGATATATTTCGCCCAGATTCAGGCTTTACGCTGACTTATACAGCTAGGTGGAGAGTTGTATAAGGCTAGTGGGCTCATGGATGACTCATACCTCTAGGGAGAGGGCTGGGCGTCGTGCAGACAGGGAGTTGATGAGACCAGCTGAACCTTGTCAGCTCATTTAGGCCTCTATAAGAAATCCCAGCTTCATTAGATGTTAGCTCATGCCTGGAAGCAGACCTGTGTGGACTGTCTAGGGAGAGTGAACCCCTGTGCGGTGAGAGAAAGCCTGTGTGGCTATATTTTGCTTGGACATTTAAAACCAGGGACTAGGACAGCACTAGGCTGATCCCAGTCGTTAGTTAGGAAACCTGTAAGTTTAGTTAGAGGTCAAGTTGACCAGGATTTATTTTGTGTTTGTTTTTTTTGCCTTGCTGTGTTTTTGTCACTGTAAATAGAAAAGAAACCGCACCTTTTTGATTTTGAAAACCACAACCTCCGTCTGCTGGGCCTGTTTTGGGTGGGGAGCCCATCCCGGGGGTCACACATACCCGCTGCCGAGCTAGCCCCCTCACAGTTGGTGGAGAATGCGGGCAGTTTTTTTTAAGCCAGCATGGAGGAGATACTGAAGCAGCTGGCTCTAGCAAATGCCAATCAACAGCAGACAAATGCAGGTTTGCAAAAGAGCCTTGCAGCTCATCAACAGAGCCTTGCAGCTCAACAACAGAACTTCGCAGCCCAGCATCAAGCTCATCAACAGAGCCTTGCAGCCCAGCAGCAAGCTCACCAACAGAGTCTGGAAGCTCAGCAACAAGCCCAGCAGCAATCTGAGGCCCGCTTCATAGACCTGTTACAGAAGCAAGAGCAGAGACTACAACAAATGGAAGCAGTAATGCAGCAACGTCCGCAGACCAGTGAGGAAAGCCGTCCCACTAATACCGCGTCCTTTGGGGTGAGTCGTTTATTGACAAAAATGACTGGAGAGGATGATCCAGAGGTATTTTTGACCACATTTGAAAGGACTGCTGAAAGAGAAAAGTGGCCTGAGGAGCAGTGGGCTGGACTGGTGGCTCCTCTGTTAACTGGTGAATCGCAGAAGGCTTACTATGACCTGGAGCCTGACCAAGCAAAAGATTATGTGATGCTAAAAGCTGAGATATTGGCAAGGCTGGGTGTCACCCAGGCTGTCCGGGCTCAGCGTGTGCATAACTGGACTTTCCAGCTTGGAAAACCCCCCAGGTCTCAAATGTATGATCTCATTCACCTGAGCAGAAAGTGGCTACAGCCAGAGACTTTGTCCGCACCAAAGATTGTGGAACGTGTTGTAATGGATCGGTTTTTGAGAGCTCTTCCTACTGCCATCCAAAAGTGGGTAAGCCATGGAGACCCAGAGACGGCCGATGGTCTTGTGGATCGTGTGGAGAAATACTTGGCTACAGAGAACCTGACGGCCTCTTCCAGAGACACTCGGACTTTCCACCCTAAGACCAGACCATCCCCAGGGGCGGATAAGAGGATTCCAAGGGGTGAGGGTGGAGAGAGTGAGAGGGTGGGAGCTCTACCCCAAGTTTGGCGAGAACAGCCTGGGAAATCAGCGGCTCAAGAGGCCGCAAGAAGGATCGTTTGCTACCGCTGCCGGCAAGCGGGACATATTGCAGCAAATTGCCCGGTTGTGGAGGAACCCATGCAGTGTGACTTTCTGACGGGCAGACGTCAGTCGCTGTGTGCGACAGTCGCATGCACTGCCATTCGGGGAACTGAGAAACATTTATGCAAAATGTGTATTAATGGTAGAAATGTTGTGGTATTGCTGGATTCAGGTAGCCTTGTGACCCTGATAAAGGCTGAGTTAGTTAAAACAGAGGTCTCTGGGAATAGCAAGGTAGCCGTTATTTGTGTGCATGGGGACACCCGAGAGTATCCAGTGACTACGGTGTGTTTCGAGACCCCCAAAGGTACCCTCTCTCATCCAGTGGGCTTAGTATCTCAGTTACCGCATGACGCCATTGTGGGAAGGGATTTTCCGAAGTTCTGGGAACTGTGGGATGATCCTGAGCCCCCCACTGGTGCCCCTATGTACCAGGAATGTGATAGCCAGAACTCCCCTGAGAGTGGTGAGAGTGGTGAGAGTGGTGAGGACTCTCCGGAATTTCCCTTGTCAGTATTGGCAGGGGAGACTCAAGAAACTGGAGAGGAGCCCACCTCCTCAGACGAAAACCTACCGTCTGTGGAGTTTTCTGATCTTGAGGTTCACAGGGAAAACTTTGCCACAGAACAGTTGAAAGACCCCGCCCTAATAAAGGCACGGGAAAACGTAGTGAAAATAGATGGCGAGTTAGTGAACCCAGATAATACTGGCACTTACCCATACTTCAGCGTAGAGAAGGACCTACTGTATCGGGTGGCAAAAAGGGCAGAAGAAACCGTTGAGCAGCTTGTGGTGCCCAAACCTTACAGGAAGTTGGTGTTGGAGTTGGCCCATGGGCACATTCTTGGAGGTCATCTGGGGACAGAGAAAACCCGAGAGAGGGTATTACAGAGATTCTATTGGCCTGGGGTGATGAAGGACATAGAAAATTATTGTTCCTCCTGCCCTGTGTGTCAGAGGTCGGCCCCGATGCCACATTTCCGTAGCCCGCTGGTCCCTCTACCCATCATTGAGGTCCCGTTTGAGAGAATCGCAATGGATTTGGTAGGTCCTATAATCAAGTCCGCTAGGGGGCACCAGTACATATTGGTTATAATGGACTATGCCACCCGTTATCCAGAAGCGATCCCTCTCAGAAATACCTCGGCCAAAACCATAGCCAAAGAGCTATCTCTTGTTTTTAGCCGGGTGGGTATTTGTAAAGAACTGCTTACGGACCAAGGTACACCCTTTATGTCCCGGGTTATGAAAGAGCTGTGTAAATTGTTCAAAGTGACGCAATTGCGTACATCTGTGTATCACCCCCAAACCGATGGGCTGGTTGAAAGATTCAACAAAACCCTAAAACAAATGTTGAAGAAAGTGGTGGATAGAGATGGAAGGGATTGGGACTGTCTACTTCCTTATTTGATGTTTGCTATTAGGGAGGTGCCCCAATCCTCTACGGGATTCTCCCCCTTTGAGTTACTGTATGGGAGACACCCAAGAGGGCTGTTGGATATTGCCAAGGAAACTTGGGAAAGTGAGAGTTCTCCCCACAGGAGTGTGATTGAGCATGTCGCCCTGATGCAAGATCGAATTGCACAGGTAATGCCCATCGTGAAGGAACATTTGGCCCAAGCGCAGTTGGCACAGCAGAGAGTGTACAACCGTGGAGCCAAGACCCGTACCTTTTCCCCGGGGGATAGGATATTGGTACTTGTCCCTACGGTTGAAAGTAAATTCCTTGCCAAATGGCAAGGCCCCTACGAGATAATGGAAAAAGTGAGCGAAGTGAATTACAAGGTCAGACAACCAGGAAGGCGAAAGCCCGAACAGATCTATCACGTTAATCTGTTGAAAGCCTGGAGGGATAGAGAGTCCCTAGTCGCAGACACTTGGTCACCAGCTCAAACTGGTTGCGTGATTCCTGAGGTTGGAATCGCAGCCACCTTGTCACAACCCCAACAACAGGAGGTTAAGGAGTTTGTACTTCGCAACAAGGAGGTATTCTCTGAGCTGCCGGGACAAACATCTGGGGTAGAGCATGACATTCTTACCCCGCCCGGTGAAAGGGTGAAGTTAAAACCCTATCGGATCCCAGAGGCCCGACGGGAGGCAATACGGGAGGAAGTACAGAGAATGCTGAACTTAGGGGTGATAGAGGAGTCCCAAAGTGATTGGTCTAGTCCCATTGTGTTGGTGCCTAAACCGGATGGGAGCTGGCGATTTTGTAACGATTTTCGTCAGTTGAACAAAGTTACAAAATTTGACACCTACCCCATGCCACGTATAGATGAGTTGATCGACCGGCTGGGAACAGCCCGATACATGACGACTCTTGACCTCACAAAAGGGTATTGGCAAATCCCCCTGGCCAAGTCGGCCAAAGAGAAAACCGCATTTGTAACCCCAGACGGGGCATTCCAATATAAAAGAATGCCGTTCGGGTTACAGAATGCGCCGGCCACATTCCAGCGGAAAATGGACCAGATGCTGAGGCCCCATCGGAAGTATGCTGCGGCTTACCTGGATGACATAATTGTCCATAGCACAGATTGGGCCTCACATCTGCCAAAAGTGCAAGCAGTCCTGGACTCTGTTCGGGAAGCAGGGTTTACGGCTAACCCCAAGAAGTGTACCATTGGGCAGGAGGAGGCCAAATATCTTGGGTACACCATTGGGAGGGGAGTAATAAAACCCCAACTCAACAAAGTCGAGGCCATCCAGAGTTGGCCACGTCCCAACAGCAAGAAGCAGGTACGAGCCTTTCTGGGAATCGCTGGGTATTATCGGCGATTCATTCCCCACTTTGCTTCTAAGGCTGTGCCCCTAACCAACCTGACGAAGGGGAAAGGGTCGGTCATGATTAAATGGACCCCCGAGGCTGAGGCAGCATTCCAATTCTTGAAACAAGCCTTATGTAGCCAGCCAGTGTTGTACTCACCCGACTTCTCTAGAGACTTTGTCGTACAAAGTGATGCGTCAGATGTGGGGTTAGGAGCAGTATTGTCCCAGGTCTGGAACGGGGAAGAGCACCCAGTCATTTACCTCAGCAGGAAGTTGAAGTCCCATGAGGTAAATTACGCCACCGTTGAAAAGGAGTGTTTAGCGGTGAAGTGGGCTCTAGATTCCCTTCGGTACTACCTGCTAGGTAGGCACTTTGACATGGTTACGGATCACGCTCCGTTAAAGTGGATGGCTCAAAACAAGGAAACAAATAGAAGAGTGAATAGGTGGTTCCTGGCCCTCCAGGAATTCAACTTCACAGTAAAGCATCGCCCTGGCGTTCAAATGGGGAATGTGGATGCTTTGTCTCGAGTACATGAATGCCTGATTGCTGGTGTTCCAACCCCGAGGTTAAAACAAGAGGGGGGGGTATGTGACAGCAGGAAGGTAAAGTCACCTGGTTGCATCCAGGGGGGTAGATATATTTCGCCCAGATTCAGGCTTTACGCTGACTTATACAGCTAGGTGGAGAGTTGTATAAGGCTAGTGGGCTCATGGATGACTCATACCTCTAGGGAGAGGGCTGGGCGTCGTGCAGACAGGGAGTTGATGAGACCAGCTGAACCTTGTCAGCTCATTTAGGCCTCTATAAGAAATCCCAGCTTCATTAGATGTTAGCTCATGCCTGGAAGCAGACCTGTGTGGACTGTCTAGGGAGAGTGAACCCCTGTGCGGTGAGAGAAAGCCTGTGTGGCTATATTTTGCTTGGACATTTAAAACCAGGGACTAGGACAGCACTAGGCTGATCCCAGTCGTTAGTTAGGAAACCTGTAAGTTTAGTTAGAGGTCAAGTTGACCAGGATTTATTTTGTGTTTGTTTTTTTTGCCTTGCTGTGTTTTTGTCACTGTAAATAGAAAAGAAACCGCACCTTTTTGATTTTGAAAACCACAACCTCCGTCTGCTGGGCCTGTTTTGGGTGGGGAGCCCATCCCGGGGGTCACACATACCCGCTGCCGAGCTAGCCCCCTCACAAGACATACAGACAGACAGACAAATAGACATACAGACAGACAGACAAATAGACATACAGACAGACAGACATATAGACATACAGACAGACAGACATATAGACATACAGACATATAGACAAATAGACATACAGACAGACAGACCTATAGACATATAGACATACAGACAGACAGACAAATAGACATACAGACAGACAGACAAATAGACATACAGACAGACAGACATATAGACATACAGACATATAGACCTATAGACAAATAAACATACAGACAGACATATAGACATACAGACAGACAGACAAATAGACATACAGACACACAGACCGACATATAGACATACAGACACACAGACAAATAGACATACAGACACACAGACATAAAGACATACAGACAGACAGACAGATATATAGACATACAGACAGACAGACAGACATATAGACATACAGACACACAGACAAATAGACATACAGACACACAGACAAATAGACATACAGACAGAAAGACAAATAGACATACAGACAGACAGATATATAGACATACAGACAGACAAATAGACATACAGACAGACAGACATATAGACATACAGACAGACAGACAAATAGACATACAGACAGACATACAGACATACAGACAGACAAATAGACATACAGACAGACAGACATATAGACATACAGACAGACAGACATATAGACATACAGACATATAGACAAATAGACATACAGACAGACAGACCTATAGACATATAGACATACAGACAGACAGACAAATAGACATACAGACAGACAGACAAATAGACATACAGACAGACAGACATATAGACATACAGACAGACAGACATATAGACATACAGACATATAGACAAATAGACATACAGACAGACAGACCTATAGACATATAGACATACAGACAGACAGACAAATAGACATACAGACAGACAGACAAATAGACATACAGACAGACAGACATATAGACATACAGACATATAGACCTATAGACAAATAAACATACAGACAGACATATAGACATACAGACAGACAGACAAATAGACATACAGACACACAGACCGACATATAGACATACAGACACACAGACAAATAGACATACAGACACACAGACATAAAGACATACAGACAGACAGACAGATATATAGACATACAGACAGACAGACAGACATATAGACATACAGACACACAGACAAATAGACATACAGACACACAGACAAATAGACATACAGACAGAAAGACAAATAGACATACAGACAGACAGATATATAGACATACAGACAGACAAATAGACATACAGACAGACAGACATATAGACATACAGACAGACAGACAAATAGACATACAGACAGACATACAGACATACAGACAGACAAATAGACATACAGACAGACAGACATATAGACATACAGACAGACAGACATATAGACATACAGACATATAGACAAATAGACATACAGACAGACAGACCTATAGACATATAGACATACAGACAGACAGACAAATAGACATACAGACAGACAGACAAATAGACATACAGACAGACAGACATATAGACATACAGACAGACAGACATATAGACATACAGACATATAGACAAATAGACATACAGACACACAGACAAATAGACATACAGACAGAAAGACAAATAGACATACAGACAGACAGATATATAGACATACAGACAGACAAATAGACATACAGACAGACAGACATATAGACATACAGACAGACAGACAAATAGACATACAGACAGACATACAGACATACAGACAGACAAATAGACATACAGACAGACAGACATATAGACATACAGACAGACAGACATATAGACATACAGACATATAGACAAATAGACATACAGACAGACAGACCTATAGACATATAGACATACAGACAGACAGACAAATAGACATACAGACAGACAGACAAATAGACATACAGACAGACAGACATATAGACATACAGACAGACAGACATATAGACATACAGACATATAGACAAATAGACATACAGACAGACAGACCTATAGACATATAGACATACAGACAGACAGACAAATAGACATACAGACAGACAGACAAATAGACATACAGACAGACAGACATATAGACATACAGACATATAGACCTATAGACAAATAAACATACAGACAGACATATAGACATACAGACAGACAGACAAATAGACATACAGACACACAGACCGACATATAGACATACAGACACACAGACAAATAGACATACAGACACACAGACATAAAGACATACAGACAGACAGACAGATATATAGACATACAGACAGACAGACAGACATATAGACATACAGACACACAGACAAATAGACATACAGACACACAGACAAATAGACATACAGACAGAAAGACAAATAGACATACAGACAGACAGATATATAGACATACAGACAGACAAATAGACATACAGACAGACAGACATATAGACATACAGACAGACAGACAAATAGACATACAGACAGACATACAGACATACAGACAGACAAATAGACATACAGACAGACAGACATATAGACATACAGACAGACAGACATATAGACATACAGACATATAGACAAATAGACATACAGACAGACAGACCTATAGACATATAGACATACAGACAGACAGACAAATAGACATACAGACAGACAGACAAATAGACATACAGACAGACAGACATATAGACATACAGACAGACAGACATATAGACATACAGACATATAGACAAATAGACATACAGACAGACAGACCTATAGACATATAGACATACAGACAGACAGACAAATAGACATACAGACAGACAGACAAATAGACATACAGACAGACAGACATATAGACATACAGACATATAGACCTATAGACAAATAAACATACAGACAGACATATAGACATACAGACAGACAGACAAATAGACATACAGACACACAGACCGACATATAGACATATACTTTTTCCCCCAAGCACAAAGACAGAAATAAGTAATACACAAAACTCAGATAAATGTAAAATTAAAGACAAATGTTGTTTGCTCACCAAGCACAGCTAATAAATTTAAAATACACAGAACCACTAAGCAAAAAAATATATATATATAACTGATTGGAAGTCCTGATAAAAATGGGCCATTGATTTGGGAGTCAATCTGCATTTTTTATTTTAATAATGCTCTCGCTCCCTCTCTTTTTCTCTCTCTCTTTCAGTGTTGCAAAATATAAAAGCTGATCTGATAAATATTAATTTGAACCATCATAATGTATTTGAAAATTCCAGCTAAAATGTCACCACATGGAACATTAATGTAATATTTCAAGGCCCTGAGAGCAATACTCATATTGATTACATTTATTTCACTCTAGGGAGGAGAAATAATTCTTCAATGTGGGACACATCTGGTAGCCAAAGATGCAAACGCGGAGAAAGAAAATGCAAAATTTACAGAAAAAAAAAAAAAGAAACATCCCTGAGTAACAACACGGGATGTGAATGTACAGAAGCATTACGTATTTGTGGTAATCTGCTAAACTAACTCATTAGAATTTATTTCTTCATTTACATCATTTTGGTAGACATAAAAAGGAGAAAAAAAAAAAAAAAAGGGAAAGACAAAAACAAGAACAAAAAAAAAAAAAAAAAAACACACACACACAGGAAATACGAGGATGCATCACTTGGCAGAGAAATAATGGTATCATCAAAATTTCAAAGGAAGAATGTTTTATTGGATGTGCTTATTGGAAATGTATATAAGCAGTGGAAGGGACCAATGTGTCTCCAACACTTCCATAGCTGGGGATTAAAACATTCAGGAAAATTAATCCCAGAAGATTTTTTTTTTTTTAAGGGTTAAAAATGTGTTCCGGTGACAAGTGTGAAGCAGGGGTGAACCTGCAGCAAAGAGAATGACAGGAACCTTTTTTTTTTTTTTTTCTTTTTTTTTTTCCTCTTCACTTTAGGAAAAGGAGAACTGAGACGTTGCCTGTCTGGAGTCCCATAAAACAGATCTTTCCCTTGTCATTAAGAATATTGATGTTCATTAGGAAGGGCGTCAATGTGTCTTTGTGCAAATGAAACGAAATCTGAGTCAAATTGTGACCCTGAGCCACAAAACTGACATTTTCTTCCCTTCGTCTTGATTTTCTACTTATCTTGTTCAAAGTGACAATGGAAAGCAACATCCGCTATTTATAAGGTATGCTCATATGAATACATATAATATGCACAGTAAGGGTATTTTCGTTTTTTTTTTTTTGTAGATATACATGTAAAAGGAATGGGCTTGGCGTAAATAATGTCATCAATGTGTGTTAATATTTCAAGAAACCTTCAAGATATACACTATATTGTCAAAAGTATTGGGACACCGGCCTTTACACGCACATGAACTTTAATGGCATTCCCAGTATTAGTCCGTAGGGTTCAATATTGAGTTGGCCCCGTCCTTTGCAGCTATAACAGGTTCAATTCTTCTGGGAAGGCCCACAAGGTTTAGGAGGGTGTCTATGGGAATGTTTGACCATTCTTCCAGAAGCGCATTTGTGAAGTCAGGCACTGAGGTGGACAAGAAGGCTTGGCTCGCAGTCTCCGCTCTAATTTATCCCAAAAGTGTTCTATCGGTTTGAGGTCAAGTTCCTCCAGCCCCAAACTCGCTCATCCATATCTTTATGGACCTTGCTTTGCGCACTGGTGCGCAGTTATGTTGGAACAGGAAGGGGCCGTCCCCAAACTGGTCCCACACAGTTGGGAGCATGAAATTGTCCAAAATATCTTGGTATGTTGATGTCTTAAGATTTCCCTTTACTGGAACTAAAGGGGCCAAGCCCAACCCCTGAAAAACAAACCTAATGCCCTGTACACACGATCGGATTTCCGATGGAATAAAATCCAATGGATTTTTCCATCGGATTTCCGATGAAGCTGACTTCCATCAGTCTTGCCTACACACCATCAGTCGAACACCCGACCGTCCCAAACGCTGTGACGTAAAACACTCAGACGAGCCAAGAAAAATTAAGTTCAATGCTTCTGAGCATGCGTCGACTTGATTCTGATCATGCGTGGGTTTTTTCTCCGATGGAGTTCCACACAGACGATCGGAATTTGCTATCGTTTTTTTTTCCATCGGATAAATTTAAAACATGTTCTATTTTTAATCACCGATGGAAAAAAGACCGATGGGGCCCATACACGATCGGTTTGTCCGATGAAAAAAGTCCATCGGACTGTTTTCATCGGTAAAACCGATCGTGTGTACAGGGCTTAAACCATAATCCCCCCTTCACCATTGATTTGGACCAGTGCACAAAGCAAAGGGAAGGGAACTCTTAAGGTGTCAGCATACCAAGACAATTTTGGACAATTTCATACTCCCAACTTTGTGGGAACAGTTTGAGGATGGCCCCTTCCCTGTTCCAACATAACTGCCCACCAGTGCTGTAATGAAGAGCAGTGATCATTCTACGTCAGCCAGATGGTTTTGTTGCGGCCCCTTGTGTTGTGACAATATGAAGTCACTGCTGGAGGGCCTCAGGATCTTGTTAGGACTTCCAAGGACCCTGTGAAGGCCCTGCAATGGACACTTCTGGCAGCATCCAGTCAGTGGGAAGCTATGGGAGAACTGCAAAGTCTCTACCACACTACAGACCAGAAGAAGGGAGAACTAGGAACTAACCCACAGTTTTAGGTAACAGACTAAAGTTTTGAAAAAAATAAAAACTACTGATTACCTAAGGGCAGATGGAGGTGATAGGAAAAAGGTTGTTTTGTAACTGGAGATTAGCTTTAGGGTAGTACTTAAAGGGGTGTTCCAGGCAACCCCGGGCAAAAACAAAAAAATTAAAAGCCAGCAGCTACATATACTGCAGCTGCTGGCTTTTATTAAATGGAGACTTACCTGTCCTGGTGTCTCTCAATGTCGGCACCGCAGCTGATGTTTCACATCAGCTGTCGGGTGCTGCCTTCGCGATTGCGGGTAAGCGAACCCGGCAGTGAAGCCTTTCGGCTTCACGCCGGGAACCCTACTGCGCATGCGCGAGGCCCCGCTCATATCTCCTATTAGCCAGGGGAGGAGGAGGAGGGAGCCCCGCGGTGATGTCACGGCCGGGTCAGGGCCGGACTCCAGGAAGTGGGAAAGGATACCTGTCTTTGACAGGTATCCTGTTCCCCCTCCCCCCCCGAAAGGTGCCAATTGTGGCACGGGAGGGGGGGAGGAATCCGATGAGCGGAAGTTTCACTTTAGGGTGGAACTCCGCTTTAAGTATCACGTACCTGGTAGCAGAGCCTGAAATGATGAGGAAGGCCTCTCTTACACCTCGGACTCTGGGCCCCTGGTAGTGTGAACAGAAGGTGCAGGAGTGCAGAGTGGCATTAGTGCCTGCAGGTCATGCCAGATGCAGAGTGGGTATCTACACCAGGCAGGAGAGGTCATCAGTAGTTTTCAATGAAGCAATCGGGCCGGTAGACAGCTGGTGGGTGGCAGACTGAAGCAGACTGGTACTGGAGACAGCGGGCAGGTGAGGCATGCACTGGTAGCAGCCTGTAGAACAGCAGGCACAGCAGGATGTGTCAGGAAGCAGAGTAAGGCAAGCCAGGTCATATACTGGCAGGGCAGATCAGGTACAAAGGTCAGGAAACAAGCCAGATCTGGAATCAATCAGTAAAGCAGGAGCCAATGAAGCAGACAGAAGTGGAGGTCAGGGGAGGAGCCGAGGCCAATGCAGGTGGAGTTCAGAGAACGATCAATGGCGGCACCTCAACTCCCGCCAGAAGAAAGGTGTTTAGAAGAGCTGGACAAATGCCCAGTGTGCATGAGGCCTTATTTATTTTGCTCCACTGTGTGCCACTTTTTTCAGTGTTTCCACACAGATGACAGGTGTGAGTCTCTGAGCCTACCCTAAAGTCTAGGGGGAGAATGTGTGGCCATCAAGGTCCTTCCTCCTCTGCTTTTGGGGGTCTGTCTTCAGGACAGCACTCACCCAGTACTTGGTGCTTGGATTCAGATAGTCACAAGGAATGGAGTTCACCAGGCCTTCTGGCTAGGTGAAGCTGAGTGCCTTGCCCCTATCAGGAGCCTTGCACCCTTTGGGGTTCAGGGAAGGTCCCTTCTTCTTTGAGAGTAGAAGAGTGACACACTCAGTGCACTTTTTATGTGTGTTTTATATACATTTTTTTGTTCACTTGATGTTTTGTTTTTGCGCACCCACCACGGGCTTGGGAAGAAAAGGTTTACGCTCTATGGACGCAAGTAGGAGAACGGGTAAGAGTATGTAGTGCCAGCAGGAGAACACACACAATGGTGTCTCCAGTAGAACCCAGTAAGGAGAAGTAGATACTTGAAAGGAAAGAAAAGCAAATATAGTGCTGGAAAGAAAGGCACACAGCTAGGATTGTAAGCATTGAGGTCTGCTGCACTACAACGGGTATTGGACTGTTGTGGAGATTTTTATGGAGATGTATTTAATATGTATTGTCATAGTGTCACCCAGTGTTAGTACTTCCGCAACCCGCTCTAAAAGAGCTGATTGGGGTAGTCTGAGGCTGGTTGAATCCCGTCTGATAGGGGAAAACGTTTTGAGGTTGGAGTGTGATGTTTGCAGGGTGCGGATATGTCCGCCAACGGGGGCCCTCTGTGCATTAGCATGGACGATCGTTAAGGAGGGGATATGCTCGCTCTGCAACAACATCATTGGTTATGAGCAGATGCGTACTCTTGTCTCTGCTGTGTCTGATCAACATTGGTTGGAGTTCGTAGTGCGCATCTGCAGATAGCCTCCCTCCCCCATTCAATAATAGTATAATCTTAATATGCGTTATTCTATGGAATAGCGCAGAATAAGAATTCCTATCAACGGTAACTTTAGCCATCCTACGTTATTGTATTCATGTATGACATCTCCTGTTGGAAGGAATGTCCAGGTATTGTCATTCTCATGTGGAAGGAACATCCTGTGATGTTCCCGCCCATGGGGGGAGGTGACTGGTTGCTGCAACCAGTCACCTCCTGTCTTGAGATCTTTTGAGTTTAATAAAAGCCTATGATTAGGCGTCGGCTGAACAGTCTTTGCTGGAATGGCCTGATAAGAAGATAAGACCTGTGTTGGTGGTTTCCTTGATTGAATGATGGAATGAACGGTGAGAGGATCTTAGCAAACTTAAAGATAGCATTATTGCAAAAAGATGAAATCTGATGTGTGCTTAGATAGCACAGGAATTATAGGCTGTGTGCTCTGTAAACAGCAGCCTGAAATTCCACGACAGTAATGGCGGGCCAGGATTTTTGGGAATAGATGGAGTCCCTTTGGACATCGGATCGAGATGGGGGGAAGAGTGGATCTACGTTCCGATGTGGGGGGGGCTCTACTCTTTAAAAGAACATTTTTTTTGTCTTTTTTGAAATCGTGCTTTAAGTTTGCAGCGTGTGCATGTGTGTGTGTGATTTTGTCATGGATCGTATGCCTGTGAATTTGATTGTGTGTGGGTATGCCTGGGTGTGCCTGGATGTTTGTGTGAGAGAAGCTGAAAATGGCTGCCCAATGAGGTTTAGCGGGGGACTGGCAGACAACATGGCTATCACTGCCAACATGTTTGAAAGTTGTGTATCTATTGACTTTCCAATTTTCATTACAAAGTTGTGTGTAGTGTTTGTGCCTGTGTGAATGCTGATGGAAACTGTATATTGTGTATGAAATGAAGGTATAGCTGTGGTATTTAGTGCACTGAGAAGTTTGTAAGTAGATTGTTTGTTTGGCTGCCATGTGCTTGAATGGGGGAAGGGCTTGCCCACTGTTTTGTGTTGCAGGGGCTGTGCCCTGAGGGAAGGAATCTCTGAGCAGACATGTAGGACAACAATATACTGTATGTGTGTGGTGTTTGTGATTTCTATGAAAAATAGAAATGGATAAATTGTGATTTTTGCCTTTATAGGGGACAAAGACACATGTCCCCATAAGTGTAAAAATATTTTAACGAAAGTGTTTGGTTTTTGAGTTGAAAGTTCCCGCCGCATATCCAAGTGGCCAGGCATTGCTAGAAGGCAGACATAGTATGTCTATGCAATGGCTTGTTATGGAAGCTGAGGCCACTGTGTGTGAACCTTAGGTAGAGAAAAGTGGTGAATATCTCAGAGTATATGAACTTAGAGAAATGAATATGTTTTTAATATTGTCATGTAACTCACATTTATTGAATGTGCTGTTTAGTTGGCAAAAGGGAGGCTAAGTTTGTAAGTGTACATGTGGTCCTTGTAGAGTGTAGCTGACACCTTTTTCAGTGGATTTTGATGATAATTTAGAAAAGTTTCAATGGTGTAGTCAGTCTTTGTGGAGAAAAACATTTTTTGATTTTCTTTTAAAGAGATGCTGGTTTTGGCGGGAAAAAGTAATGGCGCCATTCTTGGCTTTTGTTAGCCTTGCAGGTTTGTCTGCCATTTTGAGGCACAGTTTTTCTTTAGCCTGTGAGTATCCTATAAGGGAAGGTGCAGCCACCTTTCTTTTGGGCACTATACCATGTGGCATTCATCTGCTATTTCGCTGGTGGAATTTCTCAGCCTTTGGGGCAGATTTTGATGTTTGGTGCGAATATAGTGCGATCTTTTCTGCCTTGGAACCTGTTAGAGGCAATTTGTGTTTTTCTTTGTGTAGGGCAGTGATTCTCAACCAGGGTTCCGTGGAACCCTAGGGTTCCTCCAGAGGTTGCTAGGGGTTCCTTCAGCATTGGGCAATTTCTGCCTCTCAGATAATTTTCTACTGACACCATTGATCTTTTTAGCTATCTGTAAGGAGGTAATTCTTCCCAATGACCACAAGTGTAAGGACCATCCTTCCCACTGACCATCACACAAAGGTATCATGAGTTGTAGATTTCTAATTTTTAGCAGGGGTTCCCCGAGACCGGAGAACTATTTCAAGGGTTCCTCTATGTTGAAAAGGTTGAGAAAGGCTGGTGTAGGGGAACCAATGTGGTGTTCATTGTGACGTCCCATGTGGGTTATTGGCGGGAAAAATTGCATGCATCAATGGCGCAATTTTTGTTGTCCATGAGGTGCCTATGTGGGTCATCCACCATTTTGTAGTCCTGGCTTGTCGGCCATTTTGAGAGACGTTTACAGTTTGAGATAGGAAGTTCCAGTTTAGCAAACACTACTCCTGAATATGCTGTATTGGCATTTGTTGATCGGCGCAGTTTTCTTATGTTTTATGCGTTTACAGTTTGACCTGTGCACTGCTGGGAAGAGTAGTGAGACACCAGGGGGACATACTGAGAGACTGGTTTTTGTTTAATGAATTTGCTGGTTTAAATTGTTTTTCTAAGCATCGCCTTTTGAGTTGAGTGGTATCTAAAATAGGGCGGTTTTACCCCGAGGGGCCACAACGTGCTTGCGGACACACGCACATGCTGGGGCCTATTTATGGATGGGATCTGGCTGGCCTACCAGCAGTTGGAGTGTGGGAGGAGGCCAACGCAGACACAGGGAGGACATGCAAACTCCACGCACATGATGTTAGGTTGGGGATTTCTCTGTTTTCATTTAAGTGAATGTAAGCTATTGCAGGGTCAGCTGACTTTGCAGTATATGCGCGGCGGTTTTTTTGCATTGGATTTTGGTTTTAAGAAAAACTTCACTTTACACTGAATTTTGATAGATTGTAAGACTAACAGAGTTTTTGTACAATGATGTGTTTTTATGTTTAAATATTTGGGAGTTTCCCAGAGGGCAATTCATTTTTTTGGATCTTGTACTGTATAGCCATCTTTTGGCAGGAGTTTGTATTTTGAGTCCCAACTTATGGTCTGACTTCCAGGGAATGTGGGTCAGGGGGGATTCCCTCCCATTTGCAAAGGGGGGTTTACTCCATCATTTCCTTGACAAGGTTTTAAATGGTTGAAATATATAATGTGTAGCCATGGATTTTTTTGGAGTCTTGATAGACAAGGCGATTATGGCTAACGCCTCCCCACCCCCTCCCTCTTCCTGAACAATTGATATGTAAATAAACCAGTTTGGTTTTTTAAGTAGCTGAGCATGTAACCGGAAGTTTATTTTCAGCATTTATATATCAGCAGAAAGTTAGTGAGAGGAGCTTGGGGTTTTTAAAGGTGAGCAATGAGATTTGTGTCTGGAAGGAAAATGGAAAGCATTTTGGCGTTTAAAAGTGTTTTATATTTCGTTCCAGTTTTGTGAAGTTTTGTACTGTAATACAGTTTTGGGTAGAGAGAAAAACAGGGGGTATCACCATTATTTTATCATCTAGATACAGAGAGAAGCCACATTGTTCTGCAGGTGGTAAACTGGCGTAAGTGTTCTGTGTGGTTTAGTCTGACAACGCAGTGTATGGGTGTATAGCGGAAAATGCTTGTGTATGCATGCACTGTGAGGGGTAGAGGCCTAATTCGGGGGTTGATCTGTGGTTGTTGCTTTGGGACAACAAGCCATAGAGTTGACGCCTCGGTTAGGGTTTCTAGTTGGAGGACTTGACCATATAGTGGTTGTAGTTCTGCAATTCACTGTATAAGAAGACACCGGGCGGTGATCTCCGAAGGGGTGCAACGGTTTAACCTGGACGCAGGTTTAAGACGATAAGCCGATTCGAATCGCCATGGACACAAGGAGGTCTGTGCAAAGGGAAGGAATGGAGGCTTCCCGTAGTCAGACGGTCACACAGTGCACGAAGCTTAGTTTTGGGGCAAAGGCCTTTGAACCCCAAAAAGATTAACATAGGTGGTCCAAGGATACTATTTTTGGTATCCCTCTGGAATGGATGTAGTTAAGCTGCGGCTTCAGAAATCTGTAATGATGAGTGTTGATGGAGGTGTAGTCTCATGCCCGTTTGTTTGAACTTTGTATGGCTGGTCCATGCAAGCTTCTCGAGCTGCTCTCATATTCCCATTGTATTTTTTTTCTATTGCTGAAAGAGTGAAGGTAGAATTCTGGCTGTTTTTGTTTTTTTTCATTTGTGGTTTTGGAAACTGGGAAGTATTTCCCCCACGTTTGTATCGGAATGTTTGTATGTAGTAACGTGAATATGTTCGAACTTACCGCGGCGATCCTCCGATGCGTCGCGGCTGTTGTATTTTTGTAGGAACGGGAAAAGTAAGGGTTACAGAGGGTTTTGTTTGAATCGGTTTTGAAAGAATGTCATTGACAATTTACCAATGTACAGGAATGTCATTATTATTTTACCATTCTTTGCAGGTTAAATATGAAGAATAGAGTAATGATTTTGCTTATAAGTATTTTTCAGGTCCAAGGAGTTTGTACACAGAGAACAGGTGTATGTAGACAGCTGTACATATGGATAAATCTAAGGGAGGTAAAAGTATCATAGGCTATTTCATTGTTTCTTTTTTCCTGCACCACGCATTTCTTCCTTCAGTCTGTAATGAGGAAGGAAAGGGGGGAGAATGATAAATGGAAGAGTGACAGTTTTTTTTTTTTGTCAAACTAATAATAACCTCTGTAATTCTAACCAAGTTTGTGCCAAGACTGTCTTTCTTTAATAGAATTTAAATTGGCAAGCAGCAGTCTGGTGAAGTAGGTTCCCATCCCAGAGGCTAAGAACCTTTTGTCAATGGTTTCAGGTATTGTAAGCCATGCACAGGTTATACAGTGACCACAGTCCCGATGTCTGGGTTATTGTCATATGAGGGTTGTTTGGAGGTCAATCAAAATCAGGGTCGTACTCTCCTCATTAGCTGTCACTTATATTCTCGGCTGATGGGGTGGGTGCGATCGTTGTAACATGAACTTCAAAATGTCCACCACAGGGTTCACGATTCCCTCCCGGACCCTGACATAATAATCAGTTTACATTCTTTCCAACCAGGTGACTGGGTCGTTGTAAAGAAGCTTGAGGGATGAGACCACGCCAGCCACTGCAAGAAGCAACTCAACCACACCAAAGAATGAGGAGTATCTTTGTTTATTTATATTTTTGTTGTTTAGTAAATTTTAGCAAGGGTAACAGTGAAAAGCATACCAAGTTATTATTTAAAGTGTATGTCCTGACTAGCTCAGAAAGCAAACAGGACCGATTGCCGGGTCTGTTCTGAGTCTTCACCGAGTTTTAGTCCCCAGCGATGACAGCGGTACATGACATTTATGATGTTATTATGGGTATGAGGAGTTTTAGTCCCCAGCGATGACAGAGGTACATGCCATTTATGATGTTATTATGGGTATGAGGAGTTTTTGACAAACTAGTGAAGACTCCAGACAGACACTTGTCAATGGAATCTAACGATGTATTTTTAGAGGGTAAAATTGGTTTTAGTTTTAATGGCTCTATCTCTTGTCGGTTTGGGTATCTAGGCAGCCCACAAGTGTGTTTGAACTTTAGTTTGGTGTTTATGTGGATCTGCAGCTTATAAAGGTAATTCCCCCAAAGCAAGAGGTTCATGCGCGATGGTGAAGCTGTCCCAACATTTTAGGTTGCGGCCGATTGCGAGGATCTGATGGCGCAGGAAATTAAGAATGGCAGGGACAGCTAGAAGGGATTTGTTCACCAATCCCGACCAGGTCTGGGCATGGGGTCCTGCATGTACAAGGTGGGGGGGGCTCGGGCTTGGGATACGATTGAACAATTCTCATCCGTTAAGGATAGGGTTCTTCATGTAATTGTTGAAGCCAGAGCTGTAGCTAAGTGAAGGTTGGGAGTCCTTTTTAAGGGTCTGGGAATCTTTGGGGATCTAATTTTTTATTTTACAGCGGATCGTGGTTAAAGGAAGTGGGAATATATATACTCATGTCGTTTTTATTTCTATTCTTTCTATGTCGTGACGAGAGGCTCCTGTTGCCTGATTTGACGCGTGACCAGAGTTTCCTTGATGAGACGCCCCGAAGCCGGACCCACATACAAGACAGAGAATCACAGACGGATCGGCGATTACTACAGCTCACCATGTCGTGTCCTCCTTTATAAGTCATGCCCCTGAAGAGTAGAGTCTACATGTCAAGCCGTGTTTTCCTTTTTATGGACTAATAACTGATTGATTTCCAGGTGTAAGAAGCATATCAACTCTCATCGAGGAACACATAGGGTGCATATGACAAAAAAGGGAGGACTGTTGTGGAGATTTTTATGGAGATGTATTTAATATGTATTGTCATAGTGTCAACCAGTGTTAGTACTTCCGCAACCCGCTCTAAAAGAGCTGATTGGGGTAGTCTGAGGCTGGTTGAATCCCGTCTGATAGGGGAAAACGTTTTGAGGTTGGAGTGTGATGTTTGCAGGGTGCGGATATGTCCGCCAACGGGGGCCCTCTGTGCATTAGCATGGACGATCGTTAAGGAGGGGATATGCTCGCTCTGCAACAACATCATTGGTTATGAGCAGATGCGTACTCTTGTCTCTGCTGTGTCTGATCAACATTGGTTGGAGTTCGTAGTGCGCATCTGCAGATAGCCTCCCTCCCCCATTCAATAATAATATAATCTTAATATGCGTTATTCTATGGGATAGCGCAGAATAAGAATTCCTATCAACGGTAACTTTAGCCATCCTACGTTATTGTATTCATGTATGACATCTCCTGTTGGAAGGAATGTCCAGGTATTGTCATTCTCATGTGGAAGGAACATCCTGTGATGTTCCCGCCCATGGGGGGAGGTGACTGGTTGCTGCAACCAGTCACCTCCTGTCTTGAGATCTTTTGAGTTTAATAAAAGCCTATGATTAGGCGTCGGCTGAACAGTCTTTGCTGCAATGGCCTGATAAGAAGATAAGACCTGTGTTGGTGGTTTCCTTAATTGAATGATGGAATGAACGGTGAGTGGATCTTAGCAAACTTAAAGATAGCATTATTGCAAAAAGATGAAATCTGATGTGTGCTTAGATAGCACAGGAATTATAGGCTGTGTGCTCTGTAAACAGCAGCCTGGAATTCCACAACAGACACGTCACAATTTTTCGAGTTAAATATATTTCTAAAGGTTTGGAGGCGGGAACATCATGGTGTGGGCAGAGCTGTTTTCCAGCATACGGTACTGGCAAACTTCATATCATTGAAGGAAGGATAAATAGAAAAATGTACCAAGACATTCTTGATAAAAATCTGCTGCCATCTACCAGGATGATGAAGATGAAACGAGGGTGGACATTTCAGCAAGACAATGATCCCAAACACAAAGCCAAGGAAACTCGCAATTGGTTTCAAAGAAAGAAAATAAAGCTGCTAGAATGGCCCAGCCAATCACCTGACTTGAATCCAACAGAAAAACTATGGAAATAACTAAAGATCAGAGTTCATAGAAGATTTGAAGACTGTTTGTGTGGAAGAATGGGCCAAAATCACAGCAATGCATGCAATGGATTTCTCCATACAGGAGGCGTCTTGAAGCCGTCATTACAAACAAAGGATTTTGTACAAAGTATTAGGCTGGGTGTCATGGTTATGCAGTAATGTTTGTCTCTCAGTTTACCTCTCCATGTGCTCAGATTAAGAGTCCAGACACTCTCACCTGGCTGTTTAAGTAATCTCTCCTCTAAGCATGGCTCCACCCCAGGCCCTATCAGGGAACACTATATTAACCTGTGCACTGCAAGCCAGCCGTGCTGATCAACTTTGTTTGTTAAGCTATTGTGTATTTGGGTTCCTGCTTGCCGTGTGCTACGCCTGTCTCTGTTTTACTGATCTTGCCCTGTTCTCGACTATCCCTGTCTGCTTGTAACCTTGATGTGTCCTTTGTTTATCCTTGTCTGCTAGTCGCCCCGACCTTGGCTTTCCCCTCACTGTCTCTTGTATCCTGAGCTGCTGCTTCCCCTCTATCCTCTATAGCCTACTGTGAGCATGAGCTGAGGGACTCTGGGGGCCGCAACTTGGATCCAGTTGCAGTGCAGTCCATCCTCACCACTAGAGGCTCTGGTGAACACCTGCTGGATCTTAGACTCCGCACCCTGGAGAATCTTGGGCTCTAGCTCCCTGTGGGATCCCTGTTAGTGCTCCAGTGGACCTGCCTTCCTTAACCACCCAGAGTTCCATCCGCAGCAGTCAGCCATAGGGTTCACTACCTTAGCGGTGCACTCCTGACCCCAACGGTGTGCATCTGTCACCTGGCTTCGGGTGACCTGACACTGGGTTCACATATATTTGAATTGGATGCGGATGTTGAGTCAGACACCAATAGGAAAAATGCAGTCCCAAAAAAGCTCTGTGATAGCATCCACACCATCTGCTACCTTTAAATATATGATCCCGTGACAATCACCTTCACCATAGGCAAAATGGTCGCTTAGCAGATGGCACGGACCTTCTATCACAGAAGGTTAGTGACACTTGTGGCTCTAAACCCAGCCAGGGCCTTTAGACATCCCAAGAGCCTCTTAGGGCACGTGGAATTACCATCCAGGTATCAATGTCACAGATGATCCCCAAAACATAAAAGACTCGCCATAGTGCATGAATCCTTAAAACTTTATTAAAAATATGAAATATTGCACTTACAACAAGGAGAGCATAAAATCGCATTAGATGTAAACTCAAGCCGTCCGGCAATTCACAGCTACCCGTCCTTTCCGGGATCCGAGAAGCATGGTGACGCCAGCACGACGCTCCGCCCTACGTGTTTCGTCATAAGATTACATCAAACTGACTCGCACCTGAACCGGTGAACAGACACGCATCGGACCCCTGGCACGAACCCGCGGCCGCACATACGTGAAACCCGGTCTTAGCGTGTTCAATACTATTTCCCTGTGTCATTTTATTTTATTACACATAACTTCATTTCTGAACTTATTTATTTTTGGTTTATTTGTATGTATGGATTGCATGGGTTGTTTCATGTCAATAGCACCTTTAGAAATAAATTTACCTAGAAAAATAGTGACGTGTTCAATACTTATTTTATCCGCTGTATATGCATTTTACTTGTGATGGTTTAATATCACATTAATATAAAAATGATCTATTATTTACTCAACAGGAGAAGTTTAGTGCAAATCATCTCTGGACTAGGTTCTATAGTAAGCCATGCTGAGCTTCATGCCATAAAATCTAACTATTTTCCAAGTGTTTAGGAGATGTACATGACACTATTCTGCTACTGTCTACCCGCTCGGCTTAGCAACCCACAGGGTTAAAAGCAGATTGGCAAAAATACATATCTGAACATATAAAATGACTGCGTATCTAAATTCAATATGTAGCGGCAGCACTTTCTGCACCCTGTTTATTTCTTGACCTTTTAAAGGAGCAATAAATATGGGAATGAGAGGATGCTAAAACCTCCTGAATCAGGAAGAATGCACAAGAGGACACTTGAGATAAAGCCCAGGAGAGCGGCCCCTGGCCTGCCTTTCCGCCTAGTAATTCTCTCACCTTTTCCCCTGCTGAAGTTGCGACACTACCTAAAGTTCATTCATTACAGCTGCCCGAGTCCTTGCGCAACCTAAAGCGGACTACAATGTGCATAAATGAATCATTCAGCAGTTGACTTTGTTTCGCGCCGAATGAACTTGGCACAAAAATGATCTTACTGGTCAAGGACGTGCGCTGAGACAATACAGGAAGAACTGCATGCATGAAAAAATAAACAAGCAAAAGTTAGACTTTGAAGACACCACTTACTAGGTCAGAATTATTTGATGATAGAATAATCATTTTTCCTTGTACATGACAGCACATTGCTCTCAGAATAACGGGTAATAAAAATTAGGGCAAAAATAGAGATTTCACATAACAACCAAAGTCCTGGTTTCATTTGCGCAAAGAATGAAAGACAAACTTGATGTGTGGCTGTGGGCCATGCGTTAACTTAAGGGCCTCTTTCACTATATATGCAGTTCAGTTTTGGGCCCCAGTTCACAAAAAGGATATCGGGGAACTGGAGAAAATGCAGAGAAGGGCAACCAAACTGATAAGAGGCATGGAGGAGCTCAGCTATGAGGAAAGATTAGAGGAACTGAATTTATTCACTCTTGAGAAGAGGAGAATAAGGGGGGATATGATCACCATCTATAAATACATAAGAGGGGATATGATCACCATGTATAAATACATAAGAGGGGATATGATCACCATGTATAAATACATAAGTGGTCCATATCGTAAACTTGGTGTTGAGTTATTCACTTTAGGGTCGTTACAGAGGACAAGGGGGCACTCTTTATGTCTGGAGCAAAAGAGCTTTAACCTTCACATACGGAAGGGCTTCTTCACAGTACGAGCTGTGAAAATGTGGAATAGACTCCCTCAAGAACTAGTTCTGGCCAGCTCAGTAGATTGTTTTAACCACTTCCCACCTAACCTATAGCAAAATAAGGGCCGGGCAGCACTTTCAACGTTCAGATGACATCATCCTACAAGCTCCTCGAGTGCAGCCGTGTGGCTGCCCCAGCGGCCGTGATCTGTCACCGACTGTGTCCATTGGACACCACCGAAGACAGATCTGTACTGGCCCCTTGCCGGTACCAGGTGATCACTGTGACCAATCACAGCAGATCACATGACAGTTGTACACAATGAATGGCTTCCTTTCATGCCATCCATTGTGTACAATTGTGTTGCTAGCTGTGATTGGTCACATTGATCACATGGTGCAGACAGGGCCAATCATAGCCTATATGTACCATGTAATTAGCTGTGGCCAAACTACAAATTCCATGAGGCATTGTAAAACTCTGACATTCACAGACATGACTAGGCATGATGGGAATTGTAGTTCCTGAACACCTGGAGGGCCGTAGTTTGAAGACCCCTGGTATAAGCAATCATAATGTGCAAAAAATAAATAAAAAATCCTGATCACCTCCCCAGAGTAGTACAGCGTTACTATTGTAACACTGTATTGCTCTGGTCACAGTATGTTAAAAAAATAAAAATTGTTAAAAAAAAAAGAATACAATTTTTTTTTTTACATAGTGTAACCAGTCAGTATCCCTGATCACTGAACCACCAGGTATATGATGACACTGTACTGCACTGGTGACAGTATGTAAAAAAAATTAAAATTAAAATTGGGAAAATTTCTTAATTTTCCCAAAAATTATTTAAAAAGATTACAACTTCAAAAACTCACCATGCCTCTTACTAAATACCTAGGACTGTCTACTTTCCAAAAAGGGGGTCATTTGGGAGGTATTTGTACTGACCTGCTGTTTTCGGCGTTTAAGAAATGAGATAGGCCTTCAGTACATCAGGATTGATCAATTTTCACATATATACCATAATTTGTGGACTCTATAACTTTCCTACAGACTAAATAATAAACACTGATTAGGTTATTCTTTACCAAAGAAATGTAGCAGAATATATTTTGGCTTAAATTTATGAAGAAAGATTATTTATTTGCAAAATTTTATAACAGAAACTAAGAAAACTTTTTTTTTTCAATATATTCAGTCTTTTTTCGGTTATTTTGCACAAAAAGAAAAAAAAAAGGTAAATAAATACCACCAAAAGAAAGCTCTATTTGTGTGAAAAAATAGTGGCAGCACTGAAAGCTGAAAATTGGCCTGGCACAAGAAGGGGGTAATAGTGCCCTGTATTGAAGCGGACAACAAAGAGCTGGATGCATTCCTGAATGAACAAGGAGAGGAAGAAATGGCTGCACACCTTTGTCCATCCAACGGATTTATTGAATACACAGGAACTACCACCAGGACCACGACCCAGACAGGAGAGGTGACGCGTTTCACATGGACATTGTGCTTCTTCAAAACCTGGGCTAGCACCCAGCCATTCCAGCTCTGTGGATCATTACACTCACCTGGAGCAGCGGCTTGTTCTTTTGTTCCTGCTTGCATTCCTAAATGCACAAACTATAACTGGATACAAATTTTTATCGGTAATAACCCCATGGGTAGTTGATCCAGGGAATATCTGATTGCCTTCCGGGGGATCAGGAGGGAATCGGACCATTCTTTATTGTTTTTTTTTTTCTTTTGCCTTCCTCTTGATCAACTGTGGGTATAGTATAGTATATATGCAGGGTTTTCTATGTGTGTTATATTCTTCTGTAGCGCCCATCCCAATTTATGGGACGCTATATATGCAAATTTAGGGGTGGTCTGAGCTGATAGTTCGGCTCAGACCTGTTTATATATTAAATTGCTTCTGCTCTGGGTGTGATGCTCCCTGGCAGTATAGTTCCCTGTTGCCGCAGGGTGGCACTGTCATCTTCGGTTCGGGTTGAACCGCAGGGGGTATCACAGCGTTTTGTGTGTTCTCTCTCGGCAGTGGGCATGGTCTACCCGCTGTGCATGCTGGGAGAGGGTACAAAAGGGGCAGATGCCATTAGACGTGAGACAATTCCGGGGGGACCCCAAGGAGTTCGGGGGGACCTCTGGTCCAGGGAGCGTGTCTCGTGGCCCTTATTGCACAAGGCGCGGGTAATTGGTCTCGGACACATTTAGCCTGAGGCTGCATCATTCTTGGTGGGCCTAGCTTGGCTGGCTAGGTCCTACATCAAGAAAAGGGGATCCCAGGCTGCCCACTCGCAGGGGGCCTAACTTAAGGAAAGGAGACCAGGGGAGGATCAGTTCCAGAAGATAAGCAAAGTCACTGCTATCTCAGGAAGAGGCCTGGAAGCTCGCCTAAAGAGGGATCCACATTGCTTAGCTGGGAGGTTTAGGACTGAATAATCCTGTGGCAGAGGATTCCTAATCGTATCCCTTCATCTAAAGTGAAATTCAATCCGTGCTCCACTCCGGCTGCTAGAAATAAAACCTTGCTGCTTAGGTTTTACACCTCTGTGGACATTTTATTCAAGAGGGACTTCCGCCTAGACAAATGGAGCTGAAGGATCCACTCTGGAGAGGTAATTTGTCGCAAGGCCCAAAAAAATCTAACACCGCTCGCCTCTCCATACCTGGAGTTGGACAACGGGCAAGTAGCAGGTGTGCCTTACTGCAAAAATTGATAAAACGGAAGGGTCTGTGTGCTACACGTGGGGGCTCGAGTCTGGGATTTGTGGCTACCTCACCCAAGAGTGGATTATCGTTTTTGTGACTGGAAAGTCGGCCATGGAAGAAATTGAATGGTGTTACTGGATTCTGAGAGAGAAAAAGGGGTTAAGGGGCACAGAACTGTGTTTTTTC
Organism: Rana muscosa; assembly: GCA_029206835.1. Lineage (NCBI taxonomy): Eukaryota > Metazoa > Chordata > Amphibia > Anura > Ranidae > Rana > Rana muscosa. The sequence continues at coordinate 298,749,916 of CM055124.1, forward strand.
CAACTGCGTAGTTCGTGGGCGTGTCTGGAAAAAGAAAAGCCTGCGAGCTACGTGCAGGAAGAAGAAAAAAAGAGGAGTTCCCGCAACCTGTGTGTTGCACGTGGGTACTTTGGCGCCAAGAGACAGAGACAGTTGGATCGAGTGAGCAGCAACATGTCCGCTTTTCCCAGTGCCTCAATTTTGTCGGGACCCCGGATGTCCCTGATGCATCGCTCCGATCACCGCCCTGCTTACGGATACGGGGATCTGGCTCAAACCCAGAGCCGCTTTGCTTTATACACCTGCAGAGATGCAGAAGCCCTGGGCATGCTCTGCCTTAAAAGACAAGGACTGGCTGTGCAATTACGGCTATTCGGAAGGTGTGCATCTTGTGGAGAGTTCCTCTTTGAATTGGACCAGCCCACCGAGAAACCCCGGGTCTACCTGGTCAACTGCCTTACAGGTACAATCACTTCCGAGGAAGAAACCTGTACTCCCACAGCCAAACCCACGCGCACCGCATTGACTGCCACGGATGTGGCCAACGACGATGTCTCAGCTGCTGCGGAGCCATCGGCGGATACCGCAGCGGACGCTGCCTCTGCCAGCTCCGAAGTACATATCCCGCCCGCAAAACGGAAGGTGGGATATGTTAAGGCCTCCCGCGGCCGCTGTTGAAGCCTGCCCCAGCGCATACCAGAACCGGACCTCGAGAGCGGAAGCAATCCCGAGAAGTCCGCGCCAGGTGACGGTAAGGAGACTGGGGCTGTGTTAACAAGCTTGCCGGGAGGAGGGAAGAAGCCGGAGCTCCATAAAAGAAGAAGCGGGGCCGAAACTCGATCCCAGGGACTGTTGTGGGATCAGTGTGCAGTTGTTACTCTCACTTGCCGTTTTAAGGAGGTGGGAATTAAAGACTCTGTCGGTGTGACATCACGAGTAAGGGCCCCCGGATGGCATTAGATGTACTTTGGCAGCAGAGAAAGGACCTTTTTATAAACTAATTAGGTCTGTGATAAGACCGCCATCCGACTCGTGTGTGTTGCCCAGAACGGGAGACCGGAAGACACTGCCAAAACTTGCCCGGTTACAGAAAATGCTGATGGACCGCGTAAGAAGGGAGTACGGTTTTAAGTTCCCTTATGTGTCCCGGGCTGTTATGAAAAAAATTGAGAACATTAGGGAACACTGGTACGATGAAGCTGTTTGGGATCACTTGGCTAATTCAGGTACCCGCCGCGGAAAGGAAAATTTCCTCATAACAGAGGAATTTCACATGCTTCGGCGGATCTGGAGCTATGGTTGGCATATCTACGCTGACCGAGTGGTTGTCCGTAGCAAATGGAAAGAAGATGTTATCTACTCCATCACCACACGGAATGAGCATGGAGAGTTAGTCACTCTCCATGATCCAGACTATTACCTCTAAGACAGGAACTTGTGTTTTATTTTTTTTGGTTCTTCATCCTGTCCGTTCATGGGTAAACCATGCCCAGATCCAGATGACTTTGCCGCTGTTATGGAGGACATCTGCTCCACAGAGGGAAGAGACTGGAGAGCTTGTGTTTGTTTTTTTCTCTCCATAAGAAAGTGAATATTTCTTTCCTCTAAATTGAACTATGGGGTAGTCAGTCAGTAGGTCATGCGGAGGAACGCCGTGGTCAAAATGTGGAGGTGTTCGTGTGTACTGTGCTGCAGTTCCATGCGCAGCTACTGTGAGATGTAATGACTTTATGCTAACCCTAGGTGGCAGCGGTTTGCAGGAAAAAGAAAAGCTGCGCTAGCTAAACAAAACATTTAGGCTTAGATGTTTTTTTTTCCTCCCTTTCTTCCCTTTATGCTAGGACTAGCATGGAAGAACTTAGAGAAGGGAGTCATTTCCTTTAGGAGAAGCGGTTCACTTCTGAACTGTATAGAATGTTAGGAATAGGATTTGCATTGTGTTTTTTTTCTCTTGCATATTGTTTCTTGCAGGTATGAAGACGGCTGTCAACACCACCGGAGAATGGGGTGGGATAGATAGCTAGTTATGGGTGGAATGTATAATGTGTTTTTTTTTTTTATTATGAAAATGTGACATTTGAGAATGGGATGTCATTTATATGTTTGCTCTTCTTTTCTTTTCCTTTTTTCCCTTCCCACCTTCCAACATGCTTGGTTCAGGCACCATTCCTAATCGTATCCCTTCATCTAAAGTGAAATTCAATCCGTGCTCCACTCCGGCTGCTAGGACCGCTCTCATAGGGACTATCCGGGTGAGCAAATACCCACTCAGGCTTGAGTGGCGACGAAGGTGTTCTCTTAGTGTTGCCTTTCCTAAACCTTCCCCTACTTTGTCGTTTCTACTCTCTCTTTAACAAAGTTGTTTCAAGATATAAAAAGGAATAAAACCTTGCTGCTTAGGTTTTACACCTGTGTGGACATTGATTTTATTCAAGAGGGACTTCCGCCTAGACAAACGGAGCTGAAGGAACCACTTTGGAGAGGTAATTTGTCGCAAGGCCCAAAAAAATCTACCACCGCTCGCCTCTCCATACCTCCATACTCCATACCTGGAGTTGGACAACGGGAAAGTAGCAGGTGTGCCTTACTGCAAAAAATGGATAAAACGGAAGGGTCTGTGTGCCACACTTCTTTTCTTTTTTTTTTTAATTGGTTGATCTAGAAAGATTTCTGTCTTTTTTCAACCTGACTCACTATGTAACTATAAATGTGCCGGGTTCTCTTCTCCACCGCTGGATAGTCTCTAATGGTCCAGAGAATGATGCTGATGTATTGCACTGTGAATGCAGGGTGCCATGCCCAGAGAACAGTCCTTGACACACTGCACTTACAGGAAGTGGGGTGGATGATGCTTTTCTTCATTTAAACTGGAAGTCTGATGCCTAGTACACACGACCGGGATTCCCAGCGGTAAAAAGTCCGCCCGGAATCCCGGGGGGAAACCGAGAACCTGCTCGGTGGCATCATGCCTGACGAAGGGGTCCTGCGTGGCTCCGAAACATTGCACCTTTTGTGATGTGATCTCTTTCCATTAAAACTTTTTGGACGAAAAATTGTCGATCCACGGTGTGCTGGCGAATATGTACGCTTATTTATGAGGTGAGCCTGCCCCCTGCTAGCCATTTTTCTGGGGACTGGCTGGGGCCCTCCTAAATATTCCTAGCAGCCCCTCCTAGCTTCCACTCACTTGGCTCTAGAAGTTTCTACAACCTTCTAGAAACAGGGGGAGGCACCAGAGGAGCTGTCAGGTCGACACATCCAGCCTAACTCAATGAACCCTGAATCAGATTTAGCAGCTTAGGCTTGGTCCTGAGCCAAAATAAATTTTCCTACACTAACAACAAACCTATCTACACCTAGCACACTAGAGGGTGCTACAGAGGCTACATGATTGCCTACGTGATGTGGGCATCTCCTATTGGTGGAGGTAACATTTTCCATTTTCCTGATCCTCATTCACAGGCTTCAGAGACAGAAGAACTCACAGGGGCAGTAAATGGACCCCAAAGATAACCAGCAGGGGAAAATGTCTGGTCACCAGGGCAGGGAATTCCTATGGCTCATAGAGGAAACTGTGACTTAGGTCCATTACATTGCAGGCTGACTTAGGAAGAGGTGCTTGCAACCAAGACTATGGGGGGGGGGGGGGTAAGGTAATTGATGCACAATGCACCATTTAAATGTAATTTTTGCCTAAAATTGGGCTTTAATAAGACAGAAGAAAACCCCTAAAATGTAATTAGCATTAATCAGCATTTACATCAATAGCTCTTCCTCCTCTATCGTACTGGAACGCTAATATCAAAAAAGAAAAATGGATTTTCCCAAAGACCAAAAAGCATGTACTTTCTCTTGTAACCTACATCACCACCTAAAATATCTAATTAATAATGTATTAGCACGCATTCTATGAACTAACTGCTCTATACGCTTGGAAATTGCTGGTAAAGCCAGTATTTGACATTAATACATGTCAAACGCTGTGTATTATTGATAACGTACATGAACTAGATGAGTGCTTATAGGTAACCGCAGGGTCCGCCATATTCATATCCGTCTCTTAGCGGCGCAGTGCTCAACTTACTGAGTGTAAGAAGAAGAATTGACTCATATAGAATTGTTGCGCAAAATGCCAAAAGATTATTGGTTGACATATTCCATGGGCAGCTTCTTTCTGAGGCTTCTGAAACATATTGTTTGCACAATGATAAATCTCTTTTAACCGAATGTGAGATAGATCCTCGACCAACTGTTACCTACAGCAGCAATAATGGACATAATAGTAATCAACCAAAATAATTTCAAAGCTAGCTATTGTTCCCAAGAATGAACGGAAGGCATATGTGTTGCTCTGTGATACAAACCACAGGCAAGACCAAAGGCACCTGACTCAATTTAAGATCAACCCAGTGGCGGCTGGTGCAAAACTTTTTTGGGGGAGGCAACCCACCCCAGGTTCGCACTCACCCCTACACGGTTCCCCCACACTCACCCCTCCACGGTCCCCCCACATTCACACTCCATGGTCCCCCCACACTCACCTCTCCACAGTCCCCCCGCACTCACCCCTCCACAGTCCCCCCGCACTCACCCCTCCACGGTCCCCCCACACTCACCCCTCCATGGTCCCCCCACACTCACCCCTCCATGGTCCCCCCACACTCACCCCTCCACGGTCCCCCTGCACTCACCCCTCCACAGTCCCGCCGCACTCACCCCTCCACGGTCCCCCCGCACTCACCCCTCCACGGTCCCCCCACACTCACCCCTCCACAGTCCCGCCGCACTCACCCCTCCACAGTCCCCCCGCACTCACCCCTCCAAGATTCCCCCCCGCACTCACCCCTCCATGATTCCCCCCGCACTCACCCCTCCATGATTCCCCCCGCACTCACCCCTCGAACTCCCCCCCCACTCACCCCTCCACGGTCCCCCCGCACTCACCCCTTCACTTTCCCCCTGCACTCACCTCTCCATTACAGGGTCCCCCTGCACTCACCCCTCTACGGTCCCTCCACACTCACCCCTCCATGGTCCCCCCACACTCACCCCTTCACAGTCCCCCTGCACTCACCTCTTCATGACAGGGTCCCACCGCACTCACACCTCCACGGTCCCCCCACACTCACCCCTCCACAGTCCCCCCGCACTCACCCCTCCACAGTCCCCCGCACTCACCCCTCCACAGTCCCCCCGCACTCACCCCTCCACAGTCCCCCGCACTCACCCCTCCACGACCCACCCGCACTCACCCCTCCACGACCCCCACACACTCACCCCTCCATGGTCCCCCCGCACTCACCCCTCCATGGTCCCCCCCGCACTCACCCCTCGACAGTCCCCCCGCACTCACCCCTTCATGACAGGGTCCCCCCGCACTCACCCCTCCATGGTCCCTCCACACTCACCCCTCCATGGTCCCCCCGCAATCACCCCTACATGTTCAAGCCAATTAAAGCCTCAGGATCTAATCATGTGGCTTGAAAAAAAAAAATCCCCGCATGCAAACTAGGGGGGTGGCGCCCCTGCACTCCTAATAGACCGGCCGCTCCTGGATCAACCAGATATGATAATATTCATCACATGTCTATGGGTACCCTAAAGAGATCCTTTCGCTTTGTGAAACAAATGATTGTAAATGATCACCCCCTTTAAAACATTCTATTCAGTTTAAAATAGAAATGAAAGGCAAAACATTTTTGTATAGATATAAAAAAAATTATACATACCTTGTTTTCCTCTTTTTTATAAGTGATCACATTCACTCTGTTCTCAACTACAAAAGAGCTGGGGGAGGAGAAGCAGCAGCACATGAGCTTCCCAGCGAATGGCTGTGCAGTGAGAGCGTGTTAGGACAAGTCTGATCATTGAAGGAGGGCAAACTGAGTTTCCAGCATAACTAGAGTACTGACCACAGTGTGCTCTCCTGCTTAGTGTAGTCAGTTTTGAATAGGAAAGCAGAGGGACTGGCAGAAACACCTGGGATTTCACATAAAGGAAGCAAGACAAAGAGAACAGGATACTTTCTCATACAAGTACAGTTGAACCTTGGGTTATGAGTATAATCCGTTCCAGGAGAATGCTCGTAATCCAAAGCACTCGCATATCAAAGCAAATCAAACTGCTGTATACAGAGGAATTATATATATAGACACCCTATTGGCCACATTATAAATGAGCTCTTTGTTGATGATATTAGTTCAAGCCTTTGCAACACGGCTTGTACCGAACCCGTCCAGACCACAAAACAAGTACCTCTGTGTCTATTTCACAATTCCCACTGTCAGTAACAGAAATACATCCTTTCCGAAATGTGAAAAAATTCCATTAAATAATAAAGTTAAAAAGTACTTTCCACCTTGGAGCTGCCATTTCAATTACACAAAAAAATGAAAGCAAACATGACATTGTCCCTTAATTTTGTGTAGCTTATTAGAATATTCATTTGTATAATTGCTGAGTAGGTGCCTGTCTTAAATCAACTATACAATCAAGTAGAGTTATAATAATAGTCTAAACCATTTATATAAGTAATCTGCCATATTGTGATTAGCTCCTTCTTGTGTTTTAGCATATTTACTCCCATGTATTTTTAATACAGCCCTTTGTATTTATGCGCGGCTTGACACAAAGTGCTGAACAATGCCACACACTGGGCTTTTGGGTTTATGAAATGGATCCTTCTCAATTCCAGTAGGTGATTTATTTGATGCGTAATTGCTATATACCATACCGAGAGAACTTGCCATTCCTCTATACGGTCACATTAGCATCTCGAAAACCAGTTCCATTAAAGCACTTAACTGCTTAGTGATTCTTAGGCTGCGCACATACGTGCTTCTATGCGTGGCTGTGTGCGCCCAACAAACGTGGCGTTGTTAACAAGGTCAAGGTGGCATCTCCTATACTTGAGGGTAGGGCCATGGGCAAGGAGCCTGAGACCCATTTGCATTACTTCCTTCAGCTTTGAAGCCTCTGCCATCAGGGCCGCCATCAGGAATTTTGGAGCTCCTTACACAGCTTCAGGCACGGGCCCCCTGGAGCAGAGGAGAACCGGGGGAAGGTGCTGCCGCCGCAAGTTGAGAAGCGGGGGGGGGGGGCTGCTGTGAATTAAGAAGCGAATTGAGAAGCGGGGGGGTGCTGCTGCCCCGAATTGTTGAGGTCGGGGGGCCTTGGGTGCTGACGAACAAGACAAAAAACAAGACCCATCCGGGGTCCTGGGGACCGCCGGGCCTCTGGGGACCTCCGGGCCCCTTACAAAATAAAAAAAATTCTAAAAAAAAAAAAAAGGGGGTTGCCATCCGGGGCCCTGGGAACCTCCAGACCTCGGAGAACCTCTGGGCCTCTTACAAAAAAAAAAAAGAAATAAAATAATAATAAAAAAAAACATTTTTTATAAAAAAAAAAAGGGGGGGGGGGTTTCCATCCGGGGCCCTGGGGAAGAGGGAAGGTCTGGACAGCCGCACTCCCATAAAAACGCCTTTATTGTGCAAAATAACAAAAGTACACACCACAGCAGGGTACAGGATAAAAAACTGACGCGTTTCACACTCAACAGTGCTTAGTCATGCTCTCTGGGATACACACAGTTCCCAGAAGGCAGCGCGCCCCATTCACCAGAAGACACCGAGTGTAGGACGAAGAAGAAGATCCACCGCGGAGGATGAAGAGGCAGATTAGGGACTTCAGCATAACAACCGCTATTTCTGATAAGTAAATCATTTTTTTTTTTCATTTATTTGTAGATTTTTGGTGAATTTTTTTTTTTCAGGGTGGAACTCCAATTTAAGCCCCGGACCATTTCGCTGGCCAAAGACCAGAGCATTTTTTTGCGATTCGGCACTGCGTCGCTTTAACTGACAATTGCGCGGTCGTGCGACGTGGCTCCCAAACAAAATTGACGTCCTGTTTTTCCCACAAATAGAGCTTTCTTTTGGTGGTATTTGATCACCTCTGCGGTTTTTTATTTTTTGCGCTTTAAACACAAATAGAGCGACAAATTTTGAAAAAAAAAAACAATATTTTTAACTTTTTGTTATAATAAATGTTGTGTTACACTATGTGATTATTCTTGCTCTGTGTCTTTAAGATCTGTCCCCTTCTTTCTAGCTGAACTCTCTCTCTCACCGTAGTTCTCTATATTTCTCCTCCACTTCCTGACTCTCTGTCATTACTCCTGTATATCTTCCATGCTAAACATCTTACATGTGGCTTACAACTGCAACGTTTTTCTACCTATGAATATCCATCATTAAACGGAACATTCGAAAGGATTCATCGTCTGTCGTCCTAACTGTGAGTTTATTCATTGAGTTAAACTGCCTGTATCGATGCAAGGGGTGAATATCAAACCAGCTTGAGTAAGGCCTACTTAAACCTGGAGATGAACTTTATCGCTTTGTAGTTGAGACAGAACAGTAGAAAAACGGAGTTTCACAGCCTAATTACAAGATTTCTGCATGTCAGTACTGATACAGACAAGATTTACTGCCCTCATAGCAAGAAAGAAGAAGAGAGCAGCACATGGCAGCCTTATAGCTTGAGTTTGTCTGCTTGGTGTCATATTTCAGCACACAGATGCTGCCTGCTTTCACAGTCAGTCTGCTATCATGAGTGACCAAGCTTCTGCATGTGAACTCACATCTACCTCCTCACAAGTTCCTGAAGAAACTGAGTTACCCAAACGCTCAGTTAAACCCACTTGGAAAGTAATGGAGAATTATGAAGCTTCAAGGACTGAATTGTCAAATAGCTTGGAATTAGTCTGGGAGAAAATCCTTGCTGAAGCCAATACAGTGTCTGTTGAACGTGAACTACTGACACTAGAGGGCGCCATTAAACAACTTTCTGCCTCATATGAGCTTTATCAGCTTACCAGCATCAAATTCACTAATGTGTTGCAAAACATGAATACAGAAAGTGCGATGACACAATTAAAGCGCGTCAATGCTCTCAATATTGAAAGAGACAGTTTTATCCAGCAAACCAGATTAAAGGCAGAAGCAAAAATAAAGCTGTTACAGGACACTGCATCTCACAGATCTGTTTCCACCAGACGTTCTAAAAACTCGTCAAGATCCCATAGTTCAAGATACTCAACACTCAGTGAGCGACTTATTAATGCCCGTGCTGAAGTGGAAGCCAGCAAAGTGCAGGTGGCATATGCAGAAAAAAGAGCAGAGTTGGAAGCTCAGAGGGCAGAGTCGGAAGCTCAGGCAGCACGTCAAAGAGCAACAATAGAAACCTTAAATGAACAGTGTAAACATGACGCAGCTATGGCAAAGCTAAGGGTCCTACAGCAAGCTATCAGTGCAGACGAAGGTGCAAGTGAGAAAGACAGCATTACCCTAAACATAGCAGATATGGAAGACCCCCTCAAACGCACTAAAGACTATGTCCTAAGCCACTGCAGTGCACACTCCATTGTCTCCAATGCTCCCGGCTACATAGAGACTCCTTCACAGCTTCAAGTTAAAGAGGTTCCAGCAACTTCCTGCACTCAAAATCACTCCACTGCATTTCCTAACTGCCTACCTTGCCTGCCTTCATACGTCACAGAGCATCAGCGCAAGCTTCAAGCAAGTCATCAATCTCCAGTCATCGGTACAGCCTTGAATCAACGTACCATTGGAACAACTGACTTCAAGCAAGCAACTCACCTGGATGCATCTGCTGCACCATATTTTCCTGTGTCCTTTAACAACAATGTCAAAGATAACGCAATCAGCACCATACAGCCAACAGCATCACACATAAAGGCGGAGACAACTGAGACAGAAGAGTTTGTGAGGTACATGCTTCGCAGAGAGCTCACAAAGACTGGTCTTACAAGTTTTGATGACCAACCTGAGAACTACAGAAGTTGGAAATGTGCCTTCAGAACTACAATCAGCAATATTGGCATTACAGCTGATCAAGAATTGAATCTGCTGATCAAATGGCTTGGTCCTCTATCTGCTGCACGTGTTAAGCCATTAAGATCGGTTTTCATGGACAATCCTACTGCAGGCCTCACAGCTGCATGGGAGCGACTAGAGCAAAGTTATGGCAGTCCAGAAGCTATAGAAAATGCTTTGTTCATGCGTCTGGAAACTTTCCCAAAGATATCCGGTAAGGACAACAAGGAGTTCCAGAGACTGAGTGACCTTCTCCTTGAGCTTCAGCTAGCCAAGACAGACCCAAAACTACCTGGACTCAGTTACCTTGACACTCCAAGAGGGGTAAACCCAATTGTCTCCAAGCTCCCGTATGGTTTGCAAGAGAAATGGACTGCACTAGGGTCATCATACAAAAGAGAGAACAAGGTTTCCTTCCCTCCATTCTCTTTCTTCTGTGAATTCATCAGGGAAATTGCAGAGACCAAGAATGATCCAAGTTTTTCCTACGGTGAGTACAGTCTCTTCTCACCCTTTCCTAAGAGTACCAGTCTTCAGGGCAACTACAGAAACCATAGAGGCCCAGTGTCCGTGAAAAAGACTGACATCCTTCCCACTCCTACCACAGTTCTGGCCACGAACAAACAGAGTAGGAAGATTGAAAACCCTAACAGAGAGTGTCCCATACACAAGAAGCCACACCCCCTCAATAAATGTATCGGCTTTAGGAAAAAGCCTCTGGAAGAGCGCAAGGAGCTTTTAAAGACATTTAGGGTATGTTTCAGGTGCTGTGCTTCTACAGAACATTTTGCAAGGGACTGTAATGTGTCCATCAAGTGCATAGAGTGTGGCTCTGAAGAACATGTGCAAGCCCTCCATCCTCTTGAGCCCAGCTCTGCACAACCTGCAAACACTCCTCCCAGGTTAATGCATGGCGGGGAGAATACAGACCAAGTGCCTAATTCTACCATCATTTCTTCATCCTGCACTGAAGTTTGTGGAGAAGACCGCTGTGGTAAGTCCTGTGCTAAGATATGCTTGGTGAACATATACCACAAGGATCAACCAGAAAAGTCTCTAAAGGCATATGCTATTTTAGACGATCAGAGCAATCGATCACTTGCAAAATCGGAATTGTTCAATCTATTTGAAATAAAAGGCGAAGCTCATCCTTACACCTTGGGTACCTGTAGTGGAACTATAGAGGTTTCTGGAAGAAGGGCTCATGGACTCATGGTATCTTCTCTCAAAGGTAACTTGCAATTACTCTTACCTACACTTGTTGAGTGCAATCAGATACCTGCCAACAGGGAAGAAATCCCTACTCCAGCTGCTGCTTTCCATCACCCTCACCTCAAGGTAATAGCAAATGAGATACCGCCGCTTGACAAAGATGCTCAGATCCTTCTTCTGTTAGGAAGAGACATTCTAAGAGTTCACTAGGTACACAGACAAGTCAGTGGACCCCCAGATGCCCCATTTGCCCAGCGCACGGATCTAGGGTGGGTCATCATAGGCAATGTCTGCATAGGCAAAATGAAAAGACCTACCAACATTTCGTCATTCAAGACAAATGTTCTGCCAAATGGCCGAAACACTTACTTTGAGCCATGCCCACATCACTACTGGGTGAAAGAGAAGATAGCCAGCCACGAATGGCAACATGGTATCTCAGGTGACACAAGCCCTTTCTCCTGCCATGATGGCGACTTCGGCTCTACAGTGTTTAATGCAACCAGTGAAGATGACATACTGGCTCCTTCAATGGAAGACAAAGAATTCATCAAGGTAATGGACAATGAGTTCTTTCAAGATGACTCCAATAACTGGGTAGCACCCCTACCCTTTCGTCTCCCAAGAGAGAGATTGCCCAACAACTTACAGCAGGCCATCAGTAGATTCTCCTCCTTAAAGCGAAACTTAAGCAGGAAACCAGAGATGCAAAAGCACTTTGTGGACTTTATGCAAAATGTATTTGACAGAGATCATGCAGAGCCTGCTCCCCCACTAAAGGAGGGAGAAGAATGCTGGTACCTTCCATCCTTTGGCGTGTATCACCCACGCAAACCAGACCAAATCAGAGTTGTCTTTGATTCCAGTGCTCAGCACGAAGGTGTTTCTCTTAACAACATGCTCCTTACTGGACCCAACTTGAACAACAGTCTAATAGGAGTCTTGATTCGTTTCAGACAAGAGCCTGTAGCAGTAATGGCCGACATTCAACAGATGTTTCACTGCTTCATCGTCAGAGAAGACAACAGAAACTACCTCAGGTTTCTATGGCACAAGGACAATGACCTCAACAAGGAAGTTATAGATTATCGCATGAAGGTACATGTCTTCGGTAACAGTCCTTCCCCAGCAGTGGCAACTTATGGGCTAAGGAGAACAGCTCAGACTGGAGAAGTTGAATATGGATCTGTTGCCCGTCAATTTGTTGAAAGAAACTTCTATGTTGATGACGCACTTAAGTCCTTTCCAACTGCTAAAGAAGCAATTGATCTTCTCACCAGAACAAAGGAGATGCTGTCTGTAGCAAACCTTAGACTGCACAAGATTATATCCAACAGCCAGGAACTTATGAATGCCTTTCACTCTGAGGACTATGCCACTAGTCTAAAAAACCTTGACTTAGGTACAGATGTGCCTCCTGTACAGCGAAGTCTGGGTTTGTTGTGGAACATCAAGCAAGACAAATTCACCTTCCAAGTGTCAACTTGTGACAAACCCTTCACTAAGAGAGGAGTCCTGTCCGTGGTGAATAGCATCTATTACCCACTGGGTTTCCTTGCTCCAGTTACCATTCAAGGTAAGATTTTACTAAGACAGCTGTCTACTGAGAACATAGACTGGGATACTCCCTTGCCTAGTGAGAATCAACACAAGTGGGAAAGGTGGAGATATTCTTTGAAGTCACTAGAAAAACTTCAGATTCCCCGTTGCTATGTTCCAGGATCCACTTCAACTGCTAACCGGAGAGAGATTCATATTTTCTCTGATGCATCAGTTGAAGCTATTGCTGCAGTAGCCTATTTGAAGACCTCTGAACTGAATGGAGAATCACACTGTAGTTTTGTCCTAGGCAAGGCAAAACTCACTCCCAAGCCTGCACATACCATACCAAGACTTGAACTTTGTGCAGCCGTGCTAGCAGTAGAAATTGCAGAGGTCATACGAAGTGAAATGGACACTAGAATTGATTCTTTCACCTTCTATACAGACAGTAAGGTAGTACTTGGTTACATAAACAACCAAACAAAACAATTTTATGTGTACGTCAGCAACAGGGTTGAACGTATCAAGAGATTCTCTCTACTAGGGATGAGCTCGGTGTTCGTGTCGAACATACGTTCGACTCGAACATCGGCTGTTCGATCGTTCGCCGAACAACGAACGATTTGGGCCGTTCGCGCCTAATTCGCGGCCCACAATGCACTACGCCATCGCAGTGTCATCCAGGCGCTGTGATTGGCCAAGCATGCACTGTGACCCCGCATGCTTGGCCAATCACAGCGCCGGCAGCGAGGAGAGCAATGATTGGCCACAGGCAGGATGCCTGTGGCCAATTATTGCTGAGGGTGTTTAGTACACGCCCCACACTATAAAAGGCCGCCAGCACGGCGGCCTAGTGTAGTGTGTTCCGGAGCAGGGAAAGAGAAGCATAGGCAGGGACAGTGACATTTTTTTTTTCTTGCTTAACCTGGATTCCTTTAGTTTAGGGAAAGAGAAGGATAGGTAGGGAGAGTGTCAGTGTGTTTTACTGTGCGAGTCCTTGTTTCTAGGGACAGGGAAGGACAGTGAGGGAAATTCTCATTGTGCTATACTGTGCTAAAGCATTCCTCATCAACCATCTTTAAAAAAAAATTTTTATAGGGACAGAAAACTATAGGTAGGGAGAGTGTCAGTGTGTTTTACTGTGCTAAATCTTGTTTGTAGGGACAGGGAAGGACAGTGAGGGAAATTCTCATTGTGCTATACTGTGCTAAAGCATTCCTCATCAACCATCTTTAAAAAAAATTTTTTATAGGGACAGAAAACTATAGGTAGGGAGAGTGTCAGTGTGTTTTACTGTGCTAAATCTTGTTTGTAGGGACAGGGAAGGACAGTGAGGGAAATTCTCATTGTGCTATACTGTGCTAAAGCATTCCTCATCAACCATCTTTAAAAAAAAATTTTTATAGGGACAGAAAACTATAGGTAGGGAGAGTGTCAGTGTGTTTTACTGTGCTAAATCTTGTTTGTAGGGACAGGGAAGGACAGTGAGGGAAATTCTCATTGTGCTATACTGTGCTAAAGCATTCCTCATCAACCATCTTTAAAAAAAAATTTTTTTATAGGGACAGAAAACTATAGGTAGGGAGAGTGTCAGTGTGTTTTACTGTGCTAAACCTTGTTTGTAGGGACAGGGAAGGACAGTGAGGGAAATTCTCATTGTGCTATACTGTGCTAAAGCATTCCTCATCAACCATCTTTAAAAAAACATTTTTTATAGGGACAGAAAACTATAGGTAGGGAGAGTGTCAGTGTGTTTTACTGTGCTAAACCTTGTTTGTAGGGACAGGGAAGGACAGTGAGGGAAATTCTCATTGTGCTATACTGTGCTAAAGCATTCCTCATAAACCATCTTTAAAAAAACATTTTTTATAGGGACAGAAAACTATAGGTAGGGAGAGTGTCAGTGTGTTTTACTGTGCTAAACCTTGTTTGTAGGGACAGGGAAGGACAGTGAGGGAAATTCTCATTGTGCTATACTGTGCTAAAGCATTCCTCATCAACCATCTTTAAAAAAAAAAAAAATATAGGGACAGAAAACTATAGGTAGGGAGAGTGTCAGTGTGTTTTACTGTGCTAAACCTTGTTTGTAGGGACAGGGAAGGACAGTGAGGGAAATTCTCATTGTGCTAAAGCATTCCTCATCAACCATCTTTAAAAAAAAAAATTATAGGGACAGAAAACTATAGGTAGGGAGAGTGTCAGTGTGTTTTACTGTGCTAAACCTTGTTTGTAGGGACAGGGAAGGACAGTGAGGGAAATTCTCATTGTGCTATACTGTGCTAAAGCATTCCTCATCAACCATCTTTAAAAAAAAATTTTTTTATAGGGACAGAAAACTATAGGTAGGGAGAGTGTCAGTGTGTTTTACTGTGCTAAACCTTGTTTGTAGGGACAGGGAAGGACAGTGAGGGAAATTCTCATTGTGCTATACTGTGCTAAAGCGTTCCTCATCAACCATCTTTAAAAAAACATTTTTTATAGGGACAGAAAACTATAGGTAGGGAGAGTGTCAGTGTGTTTTACTGTGCTAAACCTTGTTTGTAGGGACAGGGAAGGACAGTGAGGGAAATTCTCATTGTGCTATACTGTGCTAAAGCATTCCTCATCAACCATCTTTAAAAAAAAAAAAATTATAGGGACAGAAAACTATAGGTAGGGAGAGTGTCAGTGTGTTTTACTGTGCTAAACCTTGTTTGTAGGGACAGGGAAGGACAGTGAGGGAAATTCTCATTGTGCTATACTGTGCTAAAGCATTCCTCATCAACCATCTTTAAAAAAAACATTTTTTATAGGGACAGAAAACTATAGGTAGGGAGAGTGTCAGTGTGTTTTACTGTGCTAAACCTTGTTTGTAGGGACAGGGAAGGACAGTGAGAGAAATTCTCATTGTGCTATACTGTGCTAAAGCATTCCTCATCAACCATCTTTAAAAAAAAAAAAATTATAGGGACAGAAAACTATAGGTAGGGAGAGTGTCAGTGTGTTTTACTGTGCTAAACCTTGTTTGTAGGGACAGGGAAGGACAGTGAGGGAAATTCTCATTGTGCTATACTGTGCTAAAGCATTCCTCATCAACCATCTTTAAAAAATAAAAAATTATAGGGACAGAAAACTATAGGTAGGGAGAGTGTCAGTGTGTTTTACTGTGCTAAACCTTGTTTGTAGGGACAGGGAAGGACAGTGAGGGAAATTCTCATTGTGCTATACTGTGCTAAAGCATTCCTCCTCAACCATCTTTAAAAAAAATAAAATTTATAGGGACAGAAAACTATAGGTAGGGAGAGTGTCAGTGTGTTTTACTGTGCTAAACCTTGTTTGTAGGGACAGGGAAGGACAGTGAGGGAAATTCTCATTGTGCTATACTGTGCTAAAGCATTCCTCATCAACCATCTTTAAAAAAAAAAATTTTTATAGGGACAGAAAACTATAGGTAGGGAGAGTGTCAGTGTGTTTTACTGTGCTAAACCTTGTTTGTAGGGACAGGGAAGGACAGTGAGGGAAATTCTCATTGTGCTATACTGTGCTAAAGCATTCCTCATCAACCATCTTTAAAAAAACATTTTTTATAGGGACAGAAAACTATAGGTAGGGAGAGTGTCAGTGTGTTTTACTGTGCTAAACCTTGTTTGTAGGGACAGGGAAGGACAGTGAGGGAAATTCTCATTGTGCTATACTGTGCTAAAGCATTCCTCATCAACCATCTTTAAAAAAAAAAAAATTATAGGGACAGAAAACTATAGGTAGGGAGAGTGTCAGTGTGTTTTACTGTGCTAAACCTTGTTTGTAGGGACAGGGAAGGACAGTGAGGGAAATTCTCATTGTGCTATACTGTGCTAAAGCATTCCTCATCAACCATCTTTAAAAAAAAAATAATTATAGGGACAGAAAACTATAGGTAGGGAGAGTGTCAGTGTGTTTTACTGTGCTAAACCTTGTTTGTAGGGACAGGGAAGGACAGTGAGGGAAATTCTCATTGTGCTATACTGTGCTAAAGCATTCCTCATCAACCATCTTTAAAAAAACATTTTTTATAGGGACAGAAAACTATAGGTAGGGAGAGTGTCAGTGTGTTTTACTGTGCTAAACCTTGTTTGTAGGGACAGGGAAGGACAGTGAGGGAAATTCTCATTGTGCTATACTGTGCTAAAGCATTCCTCATCAACCATCTTTGAAATCCTTGTTTTTTGGACAGTCAGGGAAATTGTCATTGTGCTATTCTGTGCGAAAGCAATCATCCTCAACCATATTTAGAAATCCTTAAGTAAAGGGACAGAGAAGGACACCTGAAGGTAGCCCTTATTGCTTTTTTTCCCATCTCCCTGCAGGCCATCCATTAGAATGTCTGGAAGGCAAACAAGGAGAGGCAGACAGTCAGGAGGCAATAAAAGAGGGCAAGCAGGCTCTGTGTCTGGGGGCAACAGTGCTGGTCGTGGACGCGGTGCATTGTCATCAGCACATGGCCATGGGACACGCTTGTCCTTCTTTTCGGCAGCTGGACATGTTGAGCCACATCATGCTGAAGACTTGGTAGAGTGGATGACCAAGCCCTCCTCCTCCTCATCATCCTCTCTCACAAAGGCTCAGGGTACTGGCAAAGCAGCTGCCAAAGCGTCCTCTTCCCTGGTATCAATGTCAGACTCATCATCAGTCACTCCTTCCCTAGACCCACCATGTCCTCCTCCTGAGGAGTCCCCCAAACTGTTTGAGCACAGTGTTGGGTACATGCTCCAGGAGGATGCCCAGCGTTTCGAAGGGTCTGATGATGAAACCCAGCTAGAGGAAGGCAGTAGCGTGAGAGCAGACAGAGGGGATGCTCAAGAAGGACACCAATCTGGCAGTCATGTTCCAGCAGCTGCAGCATACTGCCAGATTGGCTCCAGTGATGAGGAGGGAGGGGATGATGAGGTCACTGACTCCACGTGGGTGCCTAATAGGAGAGAGGAGGAGGAGGAGGATGAGGAGGAGGCACATCTCCAACGAGGCAGGATGCCCTTTGGTGGCCAGCGTAAGGGCAGTACACCGACGGAATCACACCGCAGAGCTCCGCCTGTGCAGGGCGCTGCCTCTGCCCGTCATTCAAAAAGTTCTTTGGTGTGGGCCTTTTTTGAGGCTAGTGCATCAGATCGCACAGCTGCTGTTTGCAACATATGTCTCAAGCGTATATCGCGTGGCCAAAACATCAGCCGCTTGGGTACCACATGCCTGACCAGACATATGTTGACCTACCATGCAGCTCGTTGGCAAGCCTACCTCAAAGACCCACACCAAAGAACAAAGCGGACCTCTCCTTGCACCGCATCAGCTGGGATCTCCAACCCCACTATAACTTCAGTCCTCTCTGAAACATGCACTGAGAGGAATGAAGGTGTAGAATTAGGTGTGTCACAGCCAAGTACTTGCGGCCACTCTGCTAGCAGTACACCGACGTCCGATTCTAGCAGGCAAATTTCCCTGCCCCAGCTGCTGGACCGTCGAAAGAAGTTCACTCCCAGCCATCCACATGCCCAGCGGTTGAATGCTAGCTTGGCTAAATTGCTGCCTTTTCAGTTGGTAGACTCGGCCCCCTTCCGTGAGTTTGTGCAATGTGCGGTTCCTCAGTGGCAGGTTCCCAAACGCCACTTTTTCTCACGGAAGGCTATTCCGGCTCTCTACCGGCATGTGGAAGGCAATGTCTTGGCCTCGCTGGACAGGGCGGTCAGCGGTAAGGTGCATATTACCGCTGACTCATGGTCCAGCAGGCATGGACAGGGACGTTACCTTTCTTTCACGGCCCATTGGGTCACTCTTTTGGCAGCTGGGAAGGATGCAGGACAAGGTGCAGTAGTGTTGGAGGTTGTTCCACCGCCACGCCTCCAAAATGCTACTACTGGTTGTGACACACCTCTCTCCTCCACCCCCTCCTCTTCTTCTTCCTCCATGGCCTCTTCCTGTGCTTTGTCCTCTGAACCAGCGGTGCTCCGTAGCCGTTCAAGGGGCTACGCAAGTACGCAGGCAAAAAGATGCCATGCCGTGCTTGCGCTGGTGTGTTTGGGGGACAGAAGCCACACTGGGGCAGAGGTCCTGTCTGCTCTGCAGGGCCAGGCCGAGAGGTGGTTGACGCCACGCCAGCTTAAGCCAGGAATGGTGGTTTGCGACAATGGCACCAACCTCCTCTCCGCCCTCCGACAGGGACAACTGACCCATGTGCCCTGTGTGGCTCACGTCCTTAACCTGGTGGTGCAGCGGTTCTTGGGCAGGTACCCGGGCTTACAGGATGTCCTGAGGCAGGCCAGGAAAGTCTGTGTGCATTTCCGCAGATCTTATAATGCCAGTGCTCGCCTGGCTGAGCTGCAAAAGGAGTTGAACCTGCCCAAGAACCGCCTTATATGTGACATGCCCACCAGGTGGAACTCAACGTTGGCCATGCTGCAGCGGCTGCACATGCAGCAGAGGGCCATCAATGAGTACCTGTGCGACTACGGCACCAGGACAGGGTCAGGGGAGCTTGGTTTTTTTTCTCCACGCCAGTGGGGCATGATCAGGGATGCATGCACTGTCCTGGCACCATTTGAGGAGGCCACGAGGATGGTGAGCAGTGACAGTGCATGCATCAGTGACACTGTACCTCTTGTCCACCTGTTGGAGCACACGCTGCGTGGAATAATGGACAGGGCACTTGAGGCAGAACAGAGGCAGGAAGAGGAGGACTTCCTTGCCTCTCAAGGCCCCCTTTACCCAGACAGTGTTCCTTCTGTCCCACCCATCGCACAGGAAGAGGACGAGGAGGATTGTGTCAGCATGGAGGTGGAGCCTGGCACTCAGCAGCATCAACAGCAGCAGTCTTTTAGGGATGATTTACAGTCCCAAGAAACCCGTGGACTTGTACGTGGCTGGGAGGAGGTGGCTGCGGATCATGTCGTCCTTAGTGACCCAGAGGACTCCGGACCGAATGCCTCAGCTAACCTACGCTGCATGGCCTCCCTGATCCTGCAAAGTCTGCGGAAGGATCCTCGTATTCTTCGGATCAAGGAGAGGGACCATTACTGGCTGGCCACTCTCCTTGATCCACGGTACAAGGGTAAGGTTGCGGACCTTATGTTACCGTCGCAGAGGGAGCAGAGGATGAGACAACTCCGGGAGGCCTTGCAGAAAGGTCTGTGCAACGCGTTTCCAGAGACTGGGAGGTTACAAACTCCTGGTCCTGGACAACGAGTTGCTGAGGCTTCAGCCAGTCAAAGAAGGAGGGGTGGGGAAGGTGGCCGTCTGACCGATGCGTTCAGACAATTCTTTAGTCCGCAGCCCCAAAGTATGATTGGTTCCAGCAACCATCGTCAGCGTCTGATAAACATGGTGCAGGAATATCTAGGGGCAAGGTCAGACTTGGACACCTTCCCCACCGAAAATCCTCTGGCTTACTGGGTCTTGAGGATGGATCACTGGCCAGAGCTTGCACAGTATGCAATTGAGCTACTGGCCTGTCCTGCATCCAGCGTTCTTTCGGAACGCACATTCAGTGCTGCTGGAGGATTTGTCACGGATCACAGGGTGCGCCTGTCCACCGACTCGGTTGATCGACTGACTTTCATCAAGATGAACCAGTCTTGGATCACCACCAGCTACCACACACCTGATGCTGATATAACAGACTAATTGATTTTAACATGTCACATCCCTTCAAGACTGATGCTGATGCTGAGTGCCTGTGCTGTTATGTTGACTGGCTATCCTCCTCCTCCGAGTCCTCAATGATACGATTGATGATGATAGCTTGGAAGATCATTTTTGTTTATGGGTGCCGCCACCAGTGCCTAACGCCCAATTTTTCAGCCCCTGTTTAACAGGGGCATGTAATTACAATTTTTGAAGCAATACTTTGCAACAGGGCACATTGCTGTGCTCCAAGTACAGTATCTGTGAGGGGTTGCAGTGTTGTGCCACCAGTGCCTAAGGCCCAATTTTTCAGCCCCTGTTCAACAGGGGCATGCAATTACAATTCTTGATCTAATAATTCACAGCAGGGCCCATTGCTGCACCCACCAAGAGTAACTCTGAGGGCTTACAGTTTTGTGGCAACGCCACCACCACCACCACCACGAAAGGCCCAATTTTTCAGCCCCTGTTCAAAAGGGGCATGTAATTACAATTCTTGATCTAATAATTCACAGCAGGGCCCATTCCTGCACCCACCAAGAGTAACTCTGAGGGCTTACAGTGTTGTGGCAACACCACCACCACCACCACCACGAAAGGCCCAATTTTTCAGCCCCTGTTCAACAGGGGCATGCAATTACAATTCTTGATCTAATAATTCACAGCAGGGCCCATTGCTGCACCCACCAAGAGTAACTGTCAGGGCTTACAGTGTTGTGGCACCAGCACCACCATCAAAGACCCAATTTTTACTACCACTGTTCAACAATTATATGTAATTACAATTCCTGATATAATAGTTGACAGCAGGGCGTTCCAGCACCAACCAAGAGTAACTGTGAGTGCTTACAGTGTTGTGCCAACACCAACAACTAAGGGGCCTATTTCTGCAGAGTATATACGGCAGGTCCCTACTTTCAAACATCCAACTTACAAACGACTCCTACTTGCAAACGCAAGAAGACAACAGGAAGTGAGAGGAAATCTACCCCTAGGAAGGAAAATTCTCTCCTGTAAGAATTAATATGGGAGAAAGGTGTCTCCTCTGTACTGATGCTTTATCACCAATCCTTGTTTCAAGAAAAACACCACATTTCAAAAACAGTTGTCATTGGGACGGAAAGTGAGGTGAAATGTTCTGAACAGGGGCACAGACAGCAAAACAAATGTTACAGGGGTGATAACCCTTACCTATGTTTTCCAAAAAGTTTAAAAATAGATTTTTGGGCTGGAGCTACACTTAAACAATGTACCTGTTCAAAATTACAAACAGATTCTACATAAGAACAAACCTACAGTCCCTGTCTTGTATGCACCGCCTGTATACGGCTGTTCAGAGTATATAGGGCCTTTTTTATTTTATGTGCGGGGTTCCCCTTAATATCCATACAAGACCCAAAGGGGCTGGTAATGGGCTGGGGTAGGGGGGGGTCATGGGGTAGCTATGCCATTTTTCTTAAAGATTTTCATCCATATTACCGGGAGCAGACATTACATTAAAGCCGCAAGCAGTTTTAAATGGCTTTTTTTTCCTTTAGAAGTGTCATTTTGTGCAGGGACAGTTCTAAACACGGGAAACACGTGGCACTTCACAGGCATACTTTAGACACCCCCCAGGTACGATATTTAAAGGAATATTTGACTTTTTTTTTTCACTTTATGCATCATTAAAATGACTGCTCCCGAAAAACGACCGTTTTTAAAACTTCTTTTTGCATTGATACATGTCCCCTGGTGCAGAACCCGGGTTCCCAAACCCTTTTTAGGACAATAACATGCATAATAGTCATTATAATTAGCACTTTAGAATTCGAACAATCGCATCCATTGTATTTAATAGGGTTCTAATGTTCGTACGAACTTTCGGTCCGTTCGCGGGTTCTGGTGCGAACCGAACCCGGGGGTGTTCGGCTCATCACTACTCTCTACCAAGTCAATGGCATCACGTTCCCACTGAACTCAACCCAGCTGACTGTGGGACCAGAGCCGTGTCACCTGCCGCTCTTCAGGACAGCTTATGGCTGTCACCTCCAAGGTTTCTGCGTGAGGACTCTTACTTACTCCCTATTGACACCACCTATGGGCTAGTAAACCCTGAAGATGATAAGAAAATAAGAACTGTGAACACCTCACTCCACACTTCTGTAAGTACAAAACAGAAGCTGCGGTCACACCATTACGAGCATCAATGGAAGCAGGTGCAGCATCTAGCCAATGTGTTCTGGCATCGCTGGAAGAAAAAGTATCTTCATCACCTTCAAGGTCATAACAAATGGCAAGCATCTAAGCCGAATCTTAAGGTTGGAGACCTCATCCTTCTAAAAGACAAGGAAGTTTGTCGGAATGAGTGGCCTATGGGTCTTATTACTAAAGTTATGCCCAGCGACGATAACAAAGTCCGGAAGGTAGAAGTCAAGGTAACCAAGGGAGGATCGACACAAACCTTTAGTCGACCAATTACAGAGTTAGTACTCCTTTTGCCAGGTGAGTGACTTGTGCAAGGACTAGCCATGCAGTTGGCACGGCGGGGAGTACATTGCTGCCATCTACAGGTTCTACTCAGAACTTTGGAATTATTTGAAGACATCATACTGTGACTTTATGTTCTTCATCCTGTTGAACTTACGTTTATTATTTGCTTGTTGCATGTTTTTCATTACAGGTTCCAGGACATTCGTCAGTATTGGACTTTTCGAAAATATATATTTTAGTTTAAGGTTATGAAATCTAAAGATTTCAGACGGGGAGTGTTGTGTTACACTATGTGATTATTCTTGCTCTGTGTCTTTAAGATCTGTCCCCTTCTTTCTAGCTGAACTCTCTCTCTCACCATAGTTCTTTATATATCTCCTCCACTTCCTGATTCTGGTCATTACTCCTGTATATCTTCCGTGCTAAACATCTTACATGTGGCTTACAACTGCAACGTTTTTCTACCTATGAATATCCATCATTAAACGGAACATTCGAAAGGATTCATCGTCTGTCATCCTAACTGTGAGTTTATTCATTGAGTTAAACTGCCTGTATCGATGCAAGGGATGAATATCAAACCAGTTTGAGTAAGGCCTACTTAAACCTGGAGATGAACTTTATCGCTTTGTAGTTGAGACAGAACAATAAATATCCCCAAAATATATATAAAAAAACATATTTTTTCCTCAGTTTAGGCCGATACGTATTCTTCTACATATTTTTGGTAAAAAAATCGCAATCTGCGTTTATTGATTGGTTTGCGCAAAAGTTTTAGCGTCTACAAAATAGGGGATAGTTTTATGGCATTTTTTTTTCTTTTTTACTAGTAATGGCAGCGATCAGCGATTTTTATCGTGACTGCGACATTATGGCAGACACATCGGACACTTTTGACACATTTTTGGGACCATTGTCATTTTTACAGCGATCAGTGCTATAAAAATGCACTGATTACTGTGATAATTACACTGGCAGTGAAGGGGTTAACCACTAGGTGGCGCTGAAGGGGTTAAGTGTGTCCTAGGGAGTGATTCTAACGGTTAGGGGTGTGGCTACGAGTGACACGTCACTGATCGCTGCTCCCGATGAGAGGGAACAGACGATCAGGGACAGTGTCACTAGGCAGAACGGGGAGATGCCTTGTTTACACTTGCCTCTCCACCGTTCTGCAGCTCTGGGACCCGATCGCGGGACACCGGTGGACATCGAGTCCGCGGGTCCCGCTGGCACGGTCACGGAGCTTGCGGCAGGGGCACGGCGGGAATTTCAAAGTGACATTCTGCCGACGTAATTGTACAGGAGCCGGTCCTTAACCGGTTAAAATTGTGTGCATCTGTGAAATGGTGACATATTTTGGTAATCTACATTTTTCATATGTGATGCTTGAAAAGCCCATTCAGGTCATCAGTTTGGAGTTAAAGCGGAGGTGCAGCCAAAAAAAATAAAAAAGTCAGCAGCTACTAACAGTGTAGCTGCTGACTTTTAATAAGGACACTTACCTGTCCTACTCGCCAGCGATGTCGGTCCCCCGATGGCGATCGATCGCTGCTGGCAGCTCCCGGCTCCTCCATCCTGACTAAGGGAAACAGGCAGTGAAGACTTACGGCTTCACTGCCCGTTTCCTACTGCGCATGGGCCACTCGCACGGCGCTTTGTGAATAGGCGGCTTGCCTCCTGGGATACACACAGTTCCCAGAAGCCAGTGCGCCCCATTCACAAGAAGAGGAAGCGGATGGAGACCCACCGCAGACGAGAAGAGGCACATTAGAGGCAGATTAGGGGACTTCCGCATAGCAACAGGCATTTAGGGTGAGTATAATTTTTTTTTTTTTAGGATTTTTAATGTAAACATTTTTCAGGGTGGACCTCTGCTTTAAAGTGATTGTAAAGGTAAAATAAAAAATAAATAAATAGCAAACATGTCTATCCTTGGGTAGTGAAGGGCCAAAAAGGCACCGCATCCCAATTGAAATACAAATTAAAGAGACAAAAAAGCAGGACTTTTAAGGTGCCAAAAAATCGAATTTATTACAAAATATAAAATATATCAAATTTTATTTTATAGCAAGTTTAAAAAGAAGGGTAGTAAAACTTATCACAATGCAGCCACTTCTACATTTTTGCCACCTCCAAGTGGCTGCATTGTTGTATAAGACATATCTTTTTGTGATAAGTTTTACTACACTTCTTTTTAAACATAAAATAAAATGTTAATATCTATTATATTTAGTGATTATTAGATTTTTTGGGCACCTTAAAAGTCCTGCTTTTTTGTGTCTTTAAAGTGGTTGTAAACCCTTTACAACCACTTTAACCTACAGGTAAGCCTAGATTTAGGCTTACCTGTAGGCGCAACAAATATCTCCTAGACCTCCACGGTTTAGGAGATATTTACTAAAATCACAGGCGCCGCTGTCTACAGCGCAGGCGCACTGTAGTGTGCCATTCCTCATTGAGGCCGGGCCATCAATGCCGGCTCCCGCAAGCATGTCAGAGCGCCGGAGCCAAGATACGCGGAAGTAACCCCCGGGCAAGATGTCGGCTGCCCAGGCGTTGGAAGAGGACGGCTGCGGGGGCTTCGATGGAGGTGAGTATTACATAATAAGCTAGTATGCTCATTATGCCTTTGTCTTGCAGGTGGTGTTTTTTAATTTATTTTTTTATGCCTGGGTTTACTTCCTCTTTAACCACTTCCATACCGGGCCTATTCTGGCACTTCTCTCCTACATGCAAAAATCATATTTTTTTTTGCTAGAAAATTACTCAGAACCCCCAAACATTATATATGTTTTTTTTAGCAGACACCCTAAGGAATAAAATGACTGTCATTGCAACTTTTTATCTCGCACGGTATTTGCGCAATAATTTTTCAAACGCCTTTTTTTGAAAAAAAAAAACGGTTTCATAAATTAAAAAAATAACAAAACAGTAAAGTTATCCCAATTTTTTTGTATAATGTGAAAGATGATGTTACGCCAAGTAAATAGATACCTAGCATGTCACGCTTTAAAATTGTGCACACTCATGGAATGGCACCAAACTTCAGTACATAAATTATTTTTTACAGGTTACCAGTTTAGAGTTACAGAGGAGGTCTAGAGCGAGAATTGTTGCTGGCGCTCTAACGCACGCGGCGATACCTCACATATGTGGTTTGAGCGGCGTTTACATATGTGGGCGGGACTTACGTGTGTGTTCACTTCTGAGCGCGAGCTACCGGGGACAGGGGCGTTTTAAAAAAATATATATATATTTTTTTTCTATTTTACTTATTTATTTTTTTTTACATATTTTTTTTATCACTTTTTTTCCTATTACAATAGGGTGACCAGACATCCCCAATTTCAGGGGACAGTCCCCGGATTGAGGACACTGTCCTCGGTCCAAATCTGTCCCCGGTTTTGTCCCCGGATTGGATTTGAACAGGGGCTGGGGCGATTTCAAAGACAGTTAGTGCAGAATTGAAAAAAAAATAAACTCTGAATTTTTTTCCATTATCTGTGCCCCTTTCTGATGATCATGTGCTGGTCGGAGCGGAGGGAATATATCTTCAGTTTCGGGTGCCCATTCAGCTCCGCTCGCATGTTCTTCTGCCTTGGCTCAAGTCCCGGCCAGCCGCCTGCCTGCTTATCTCCTTGCCTTCCCTGGTGGAGTGATCTTCCTCCTCTCCCCACCCAGTAGTAGCCGGGGGCCCGGAGAGTAATGGCTCGTACACACGATCCGAATATTGGACGAAAACTGTCATCCGAGGAAGAATCGTACGATTTTCGGATCGTGTGTACACTACTTTGGAGAGCCGATCCGTTATTATTTGATCGGACAAGCACAAAAATTTTCCTCGTACGATACCAGATCATACGATTTTCGTTTAGTCAGTCTAGTTGTCGTCCGAAAATACAAATACATTACAACACATGACATCACTTCCCATTTTTTTTCCTGTTGTACGAGAATTTTCGTGACTTTAGGAACCTATTCAATTTCTACTTGCGACTATTAAGCGAAAAAAGTCGTACGATATTCGGATCGTGTGTACGAGCCATAAGACTTGACAGGCTGTGAGGCGGGCGGCGGCGGTGGCGACGGGCAAAGAGTCGCTGATTGCCGCCATTACTAGTAAAAAAAAAATATATGTCTCCGGATTTCATTTAAAAAATCTGGTCACCTTATATTACAAGGAATGTAAACATTCCTTGTAATAGGAATGGTTCGTGACAGGTCCTCTTTATGGAGATATGCGGGGTCAATAAGGCTGGAAAGCATGAGATCGTGAAAAAAAATTCACCGATCTCATGCCGACAGCCGCCAGAAGTTGTTTACTTCCGGGTACCCGGGCGTGACGTCATAGCGTCATGCCCGGGCCGCCGACGATCATAGAGATGACTGGTCATTTCTATGCCTCCCATCCGGTGCCAGCAGATCGTTTCTCCGCGTCCCAGATGGCACGGGAGAGCCTGGAGAAGCACTGGCTGGCGGCAGGAGGGTGGGGATGTCCCCTCCCGTTGCCTATAAGAACGATCAAGCGGTGGAACAGCCGCTATGATCGTTCTTATGGTGCACAGAATCGCCGGCTGAACAGATGGATATCTGAATGATGCCTCTAGCTGCACCCATCATTCAGATATCCCCACTGAAAGTCCAGGATGTCATATGACATCACTGGGCTGGAAGTGGTTAATATGTCTGTACTTACCTGCTCTGTGCAATGGAATTGAACAGAGTGACAACAAACCTCCTCTTTTTGGGTCCCCCGCTGCCGTTCCTGGCATTTCCTCTCTGTCCAGTGCCCCCATGTGGAGCAGCTTCCTATGGGGGCACTCGTGTTCACTCCCGAGCCCTGCTGCTGCACCCATTGACACAGACAGCGGGACCCACCCGCTCCCTTGTCACTGGCTTTGATTGACAGCACTGGGAGCCAATGCCTCCAGGGGCCCCAGCAAAGCCAGCGAGAACCCGGAAGTAAGGGGAGAGAAGAGCTGCAGACGCGTATATCGCTGGATCAAATGAGGGCTCAGGTAAGTATAAGGGAGGGGGGTGAGGGGGGATGATGATACCTAAACATGGATTGAATGAAGGGCTCAGGTAAGTAAAAGGGGGGAGGGGGTGAGTTGGGATGCTGATACCTAAGCATGGATCAATTGAAGGGCTCAGATAAATAAAAGAGGGGGGGGGGTTGGGATACTGTCAGCAAAGCATGGATCAATTGAAGGGCTCAGGTAAGTAAAAGGGGGGAGGGGGTGAGGGGGGATGCTGATACCTAAGCATGGATCAATTGAAGGGCTCAGGTAAGTAAAAGAGGGGGGTGAGTTGGGATACTGATACCTAAGCATGGATCAATTGAAGGGCTCAGGTAAGTAAAAGAGGGGGGTGAGTTGGGATACTGATACCTAAGCATGGATCAATTGAAGGGCTCAGGTAAGTAAAAGAGGGGGGTGAGCCCTAAGACAGAATACTACTGGTGCTGGTTAGGTCAGCCTGGCGGCCTCTCAGTTGAGCCCCCCAGTTATAGTGCCCACTTGCCCAATAAGGACAGACTTGCAGGTCCTCCAGTTTTCTAAGCAAATTTACAGATAATCTCTTCCATGCACAGATATAAGGCATAAGGTGAGAATCTTCCCTTTCCTTTAGTAAATCAGCCTTATTCTCTTAAGCCTAGTACACACGATTCCATTGTTGAAAGGGGATTGTCTGTTGACAGACTGTTGGTCTAAAACCTGACTGTTAGTACGCTCCTTCAGACAATTGTTCTCCAACTTTCTGCCAACAAATGTTGGATGACGTTCTAGTAAATTTTCCGCGGACAACCGTCTGTTGTCAGATTTTCGTATGGCCAGTACACAAGTCCGTCACACAAAAGTTGAAAGTACAAAACGCAATGCTCGTAATCGATGCTCGCCAAACACGAAATT
The DNA here is from genome assembly GCA_029206835.1 of Rana muscosa. Taxonomy (NCBI): domain Eukaryota; kingdom Metazoa; phylum Chordata; class Amphibia; order Anura; family Ranidae; genus Rana; species Rana muscosa. Next base: position 298,778,558 of record CM055124.1, read on the forward strand.
AGCAGAAGAGGCCCAAAGGGTGGCGCTCAAGAGCTGAAATTCCCTGTAGTACGTCACTACGTTTGTGTTTGTTGGCCGACAATTGTGTACCGTTAGTATGCAAGACAAGATCCTGGAACACGCCCTTTTGACAAAAATGTCGACGCTCGGTTGGCCAACAATCGTACCGTGTGTACGAGGCTTTAGACAAAACATATAACAAAAATGTCACTGCCCTCATCTATGACTGGTCTTCACAGCAAGGAGCACTGGATGGGCGGACGCATGTCAATAAAAAAACACACAGAATATCCAAGCTCAACTTACCAACCAATCAGCAACAAAACAAATTCACCTGTCTAACAGTGCGTTTAAAAACCCCTGTTTAGTTGCACGCATTTGCAAATACATGTGTAAGCTGCAGGCCGCGTCAAGGCTCCCTGTATGCTGCAGTCCTAACTCTAAAATTTAAGGTCTCCTCAATGGAAGCACATGTATGCTGATGGATAGATATAGGGCAGGTGACTGGGGGGAGCCCACCCTCCATTAAGGGGGCAGGAGCACACTAAACACCCAGCACATGGAAGCAAAGGTGCTAGTGCGTTGCCTGACCACAATGACAACAATACATGTGCTTCCATTGAGGAGACCTTACATTTTAGAGTTAGGACTGCAGCATACAGGGAGCCTTGACGGGGCCTGCAGCTTACACATGTATTTGCAAATGCGTGCAACTAAACCCCTGTTTTTAAACGCACTGTTAGACAGGTGAATTTGTTTTGTTGCTGATTGGTTGGTAAGTTGAGCTTGGATATTCTGTGTGTTTTTTTATTGATTTAGACAAAACATAGTTAGGCATTATGGAGGTGTCATGGGAGAAATTAGCATGGACTTGTTTTTGTGCAGTATAAAGGCTGGCATGCAGATTTTGGCTGAATCGTCTGTAACTCGAGCCATGGGTGCCCCCTGTGGGCAACAAAAGTTGATTGTTCAAATCAACTTTTGTTGAAGGAGCCTGGTGGAAAATTGTCGGCTGAACAGAGCCTGCATCCAATCAGATCCAATCAATCAGCTGCGGGTGCTGGCTGTCTGCAAACAATAGCCGCAGCAGGAGATTCCTCCATCTGAGTTGTATAGTGTAGAAATATAAATACAGTGGAACCTTGGATTACGAGCATAATCTGTTCCAGGAGAATGCTCGTAATCCAAAGTACTCGCATATCAAAGCGAGTTTCCCCATTGAAGTCAATGGAAACAAAAATAATTTGTTCCGCATTGACTTTAATGGGATGCAATACCGCATGCGGCGAGAGGTGGGGGGGCGCCGGAGAGCCTCAGAAACATTTGTAAAGGGCCGAGGACACCTCGACTGAAGTCAGAAAACCTCAGAAACGGAGTACAGTGGAACCTTGGATTACAAGCATAATCTGTTCCAGGAGAATGCTCGTAATCCAAAGTACTCGCATATCAAAGCGAGTTTCCCCATTGAAGTCAATGGAAACAAAAATAATTTGTTCCGCATTGACTTTAATGGGATGCAATACCGCATGCGGCGAGAGGTGGGGGGGCGCCGGAGAGCCTCAGAAACATTTGTAAAGGGCCGAGGACACCTCGACTGAAGTCAGAAAACCTCAGAAACGGAGTACAGTGGAACCTTGGATTACAAGCATAATCTGTTCCAGGAGAATGCTCGTAATCCAAAGTACTCGCATATCAAAGCGAGTTTACCCATTGAAGTCAATGGAAACAAAAATAATTTGTTCTGCATTGACTTCAATGGCATGTAATACCGCATGCGGCCAAAGGCGGGGGGCACCGGAGAGCCTCGGAAACATTTGGAAGGGGCCTAGGACACCTCGACTGAAGTCAGAAAACCTCAGAAACGGAGTAGAGTGGAACCTTGGATTACGAGGATAATCCGTTCCAGGAGAATGCTCATAATCCAAAGTACTTGCATATCAAAGCGAGTTTCCCCATTGAAGTCAATGGAAACAAAAATAATTTGTTTCGCATTGACTTCAATGGCATGCAATACCGCATGTGACCAGAGGTGGGGGTCACCGGAGAGCCTCAGAAACAGCCGGAAAGGCCCGGGAACGGAGTATTTCCGTGTCTTTCCGGGCATTTCCGAACGGTGCCGATCGGCTACGATCGTCGCTGCTCGGCTCCGGCGCCTCCCCTCCACCTCAGGCCAAACGCGGTATTGCACACCGCTTTGGCCTGAATCCTGCTCGTTTTGCGAGACAACACTCGCAAACTGAGTTAGGATTTTTCTAAATACAGCGCTCCTATTGCGTAACGCTCGTTAACCGCGTTACTCGCAATCCGAGGTTCCGCTGTATAATTCATGAAGCTTGGAGGTATCTGTCTATGTCTTTAGAAGGTTGTAGCTTATTGACATCTAAATGTATTGTATATAATTGTCTTATCAAATTTGTATCTATAAATTATTTGCATCTATTGTAGATTAATTAAAGTCCCTGCGTCCCTGAAGAAGCCTAATCTAGGCGAAACATGTAGGACTGCAAGCTTGTGACTTCGAAGGAAAGAGTGTATTTTCTTTCCTTTTCATTTAAATTTTAATATCATGTGTTCCATGAATAAAAATACAGATTTTCTAAGAATCTTTCTTTTTCTTTCTTATCTGATAGTGTTACATTTTCAATAGCACCCCGAAAATCCCACTTACTTCCCCGGAAACGGGGTTTTTAAAAAAAATATATAATTCATGGAGGTTTATCATCATTTTGTACTGAAGAACATAAACAGAAATATATAAAATGTAAATGTACGGGATTGTTTGTAAAGATCTTAACATTTCCAGCATTCATTATAAAAATAGACAAATAAAAGGAACGTATTTCGTTTCGGCATCTCTTGGGACACTTTTGGATGGGCTGTAATCTGTAATTAGATGGACTATAATTATTAACACTAATCACTGAAATACTGCGCCAACAAATAAACGGGTTATCAATATATCCATTCCTCTGGGGTTTATTAGAACAAATAATCAGAATTTTACGCTTAAACTATTTTCTACTGACAAGGATATAAATGATGTTTGTTTTTCCTGTATATTCTTTTACCATAAAACAAAAGAACGGAATAATAATAATAATGATCATAATACAAATAAAAATAGTAAAAATATCTCTCTGAAGACCCCGGGTTTTTTATTTTATTTATTTTTGCCTATTGAACGTAGTTGCATTCTTATAATGCTGCACTTCCTCTGTACATGTTGGAGGATCTCACCGCCCGCCGCCTCTTACTGAGACTTCCATGTTTTTTTTTTTGTCGGTAATCACTTGATTTGCAGAATGTTATTTCTTGGGTGAGGCTCATTGATGATGTGCAGACTTCATTGTATTGCTACTGATTGGGCATGTCTGTCTACTCATGTGACCTTGCTATGCGCAACTCTTGCACATGTTTGTATAATGCAAATTCTTATTAAGTTAAAGGAATTACAAAAAAATAATACAAAAAAATAATAATGCGACTAAATGGAAAATTGTTAATAATAATGATAGTAGAAAAAAATGGATAATAATAATAATAATACACAACAGAACTTGTTAATAGTAGTACTTATTGTTCATTTGTATTATTAGGTTTTTTTAAATTATTATTCATCTATTATTTTTATAGCTTAGTAGTAGTAGTCGTAGTAATAATATATTTTTTTATCTGATTTAGTTGTATTATTATTATTATTTATATTATTATTATTATTCATATTATTATTATTATTAATAATAATAAAAATAATAATAATATACAACAAAACTGAATAATATAGTTACATAGTTAGTAAGGTTGAAAAGGGACACAAGTCCATCTAGTTCAACCAATAATAATAATAATAATAATAATAATAATAATAATAATAATAATAATAATAATAATACAACTAAATAATTATTATTATAATTATTATTTTTATTGTTGTTAATAGTAGTAGTATTGTTCATTTGTATTTTTTTTTAATTATTATTCATCTATTATTTTTATAGCTTAGTAGTAGTAGTAGTAGTAGTAATATTTATTTTTATCTGATTTAGTTGTATTATTATTATAATTTTTATTATTAATAATAATAAAAATAATAATAATATACAACAAAACTGAATAATATAGTTACATAGTTAGTCAGGTTGAAAAAATACATAAGTCCATCTAGTTCAACCAATAAATAATAATAATAATAACAATAATACAACTAAATTACCGTATTTATCGGCATATAACACGCACCCTAACTTTAAGAGGGAAGTTTCAGGAAAAAAACTTTCCACAGCCCCCTGTGTATAACACGCAGGCACAGGTTACCCTCTATTTTCAGGGTAAAAAAGTGAGTGTTATACGCCAATAAATACAGTAATTGTTATTATTATTATTGTTAATAGTAGTAGTATTACTTATTGTTCATTTGTATTATTATTATTATTTTTGAATTATTATTCATCTATTATTTTTTATAGCTTAGTAGTAGTAGTAATATTTTTTTCTGATTTAGTTGTATTATTATTATTATTATTATTATTATTAATAATAATAATAATAATAATAATACAACTAAGTGAATTATTATTATTTTTGTTGTTAATAATAAAAACAATAATAATAATGATAATAATTAATTTAGTTGTATTATTATTATTATTATTAATTGGTTGAACTAGATGAACTTATGTCTTTTTTCAACCTGACTAACTAGGTAACTATATTATTCAGTTCTGTTGTATATTATTATTATTATTATTTTTGTATTAATAATAATAATAATAATAATACAAATAATTTAGATAAAATTTTTTTATTACCACTACTACTACTAATACTAAGCTATAAAAATAATAGCTGGATAATAATAAATAATAATAATAATACAAATGGACAATAAGTAATACTACTACTACTATTACTAGTAACTAAGCTATAAAAATAATAGCTGAATAATAATAAAATAATAAAATAATAATAATACAAATGAAAATAATTAATAATAACAACATAACTGAATAATAATAATAATAATAATAATAATAATAATAATAATAATTTTACAACTAAATTAAATATTATTATTAATTGTATTATTATTAATAATAATATATCTAAATCAATAATATTTTTTTTATTAATGCTACTACTGCTAATCTATAAAAATAATAGCTGATTAATAATAAAGAAAATATTAATAATAATAATACATTTGAACAACAAGTAATACTACTACTATTACTGCTAAGCTATAAAAATAATAGCTGAATAATAATAAAAATAATAATACATATGAACAATAAAGTAATACTACTACTACTTCTACTAATAATAATAACACTACAACCAAACTGAATAATAATATTAGTAATAATAGTAATAATAATAATAAAACTGAACTGAATTTGCCCACGTGAAGATAGACAATAATGTTACACAACATAATGATTAGAGATCAGTTTACATTTTTGCACTCACTGCTGCAGAGTAAACTGTGGATTCTATAGGTGGGGTGAATGGCGCTGCCCAAGTGAAGTGCCAATAGGTAAATAAGTATAATTGTTACCTAATTATACTTATTTACCTATTGGCACTTCACTTGGGCAGCGCCATTCACCCCACCTATAGAATCCACAGTTTATCAGTCCCTGTGCTCAGGGTCTCCAGGCAGCAGCCAATTATCCAAATGTCCCAAGCGCGGATACCACAAAATGTTATACTGCTGCAGAGTAATCAGCAGTGGAAAGTAGTAGTTTCGTGTTTGTTGGACGACAATTCTTTGCCGTTTGTATGCAATACAAGTTCCTGGCCAACGCCCTTCGGACAAAAGTCCTGCGCTTTGTCCGATGAAAATCCGATCGTGTGTACCAGGCTTTACTCTAAACATGTAACCAGTAAAAAAAAATGTTAAAGTGTCACCTATGGAGATTTTTAAGTACCGTAATTTGTCGCCGTTCCACGAGTGTTGCGCAATTATAAAGCGTGACGTGTTTGGAATCAATTTACTCGGCGTAACATCATCTTTCACATTATCCCCAAAAAATGGGGTAACTTTACTGTTTTTTTTTTTTTTTTTATTCATTACAGTGTATTTTTTCCCCAAAATAAATAGTGTTTGAAGGAGCGCCGGGTAAAGTTGCACATGTCACAAAGGCCTTCCACCCACACATGTGAGGTATCGGTGCAATCATTCCATTACAAGAGCAATAATTCCAGCGCCAGATCTCCTCTGTATCTCTAAACAGACGACCTGGGAAAATGTCAGAGTTTTTTTTTACCCTCCTGTCAGCTCCAGTGTGGGGGCTTTCGCCCTGGATAGAAAGGAGCGGCTCTTTCAGGGCGCATTGCAGGCGCTATTTTTAGCGCAATAGCGCCTGCAAAGCGCCTCAGTGTGAAAGCAGCCTAAAAAAAACTCCTGACAGCCGCATCTTTGAGCCGCTGTAGGCGCGGTAAAAATAGCGCTCCTACAGCGCTCCTGTCCATTGAAATCAATGGGGCAGCGCCTCCAAACCGCCCGCAAAACGCGTTTTTGCGGGGGCGGGTTTAACCCTTTTCGTCCGCTAGCGGGGGTTAAAACCGCCCCGCTAGTGGCCGAAAATCGCGGCAAAAACTACGGTAAAGCGCCGCTAAAAATGGCGGGAGGAAAAAAAATCTCCTGCAAGCCGCATCTTTGGAGCGGTGTGTTTACCGCTCCTTCCTATTGCAATCAATGGGACACGGCGGCTATACCGCCCGCAAACCGCGGCTGTAGCAGCGGTTTGCGGGCGGTATTAACCCTTTTTCGGCCGCTAGCGGGGGTTAAAACTGCTAGCGGCCGAATATCGCGGTAAAAACAACGGTATAGCGGCTAAAAATAGCGCCGCTATACCGCCAGCCTTAAGGCCCCTTTCACACTGAGGCGTTGCAATAATGCGCTAAAAATGATTAGCGTTATCACCGCGTTTTTACCGCATTTTTACCACGTTATCGCTAAAAATAGTGGCTAACGCCTATTCGTTTTTACTGCATTTTTGCGGTAAAAATTAGTATTTGGTATCCCACAATCCTCCTCTCTACTGCGGTCATGTGACCTTCCCACAGCTTCTGGGCGTTTTTACTGCGGTACTCATTCATTTCAATGGGGATAGGCGTTTTTACAGCGCTATTTATGCGCCTCAAAGATGCTCCAAAAAAGCTGTTTGCAGGATTTTTTTCCAACGCCCAGCCAGCACAATGCCTCAGTGTGAGAGCCCTCAGGGCTTTCACATTGAGAATGCTGGGGCAGGATTATTTCAGGCGTTTTTACAGCGCTATTTTTAGCGCTAAAGTGCCTGAAAAACGCCTCAGTGTGAAAGGGGCCTAAGACACCTTTCACACTGGGGTGTTTTTCATGCGCTTTAGCGTTAAAAAAAGCACCTGTAAAGCGCCTGAAAGAAGCCGCATCTGCAATCCCAATGTGAAAGCCCGAATGCTTTCACACTTAGGCCCCTTTCACACTGAGGCGCTTTGCAGGCGCTATTGCGCTCTAAATAGCGCCTGCAATGCGCCCCAGAAAAGCCTCTCAATACTATCCAATGTGAAAGCCCGAGGGCTTTCACACTGGAGCGTTGCGCTTGCAGGAGGCTCAAAAAACTCCTGCAAGCTGCATCTTTGAGGCGCAATAGGAGCGCTAAAAATAGCGCTCCTGTAGCGCCCCTGCCCATTGAAATCAATGGGGTAGCGCCTCTAATACGCCCGCAAAATGCCTTAAAGAGGCGTTATTGCGGGCGTTTTTAACCTTTTTTCGGCCGCTAGCGGGGGTTAAAATACCCCCGCTAGCGCCCGCAAATCGCGGCAAAAAAACGGTATAGCGGCGCTATACCGCCAGCGCATCCAGCGCCTCAGTGTGAAAGTAGCCTTAGGCCACTTTCACACTGAGGTGCTTAAAAAACTGCCAGTAAAACACTGAGCGCTTTTGAAGCGCTTTTCAGGCGCTTTTGAAGCGCTTTCAATTCATTTCAATGGAGAGGAGCGTTTTTTCAGCGCACTGCCTCAGTGTGAAAGCATTCATTGATTTTAATGGAAATACGTTTTCAGGCCCCTTATTTAGCGTGAAAGCGCCTCAGTGTGAAAGTGGTCTAAAGGTGCCTGAAAAACGCCCCAGTGTGAAAGGGGTCTTAACATTATAAAAAGCGCCTCTAAAGCGCCTGAAAGAAGACTCAGCTGCAATCCCAATGTGAAAGCCCGAGTGCTTTCACACTGAGGCGCTGCGCTGGCAGGACGTCAAAAAAAGTCCTGCAAGCAGCTTCTTTGCAGCGCTTTAGGAGCGTTGAATACACCCCTCTTAAAGCGCCCCTTTCCATTGAGGCGCTTTTTTTAACGCCAAAGCGCCTGAAAAACACCCCAGTGTGAAAGGGGTCTTAGCGGAGCTTTACCAGCGTTTTTCGGGCGCTGGCAGTGTGAAAGGGCTCTGAAAGCGCTCAGGCTTTCACATTGGGATTGCAGATGAGGCTTCTTTCAGGCGCTTTTTTTAACGCCAGAGCGCCTGAAAAATGCCCCAGTGTGAAAGGGGTCTAAGAAGTCAACACAGAATGAAATTATCAGCCCCTGATATTTACTGGCAGTTGTAAAAAAATCACAGATTTTTTAAAAATGTCAGTAAATTTACTGGCGGTTGGCAACCCTGGTTGTGACTGGTCATGCAGGCTGTTCAGGGTTGAGTGCCGGTTCACACTTGTGCGAGTTCATACCGAATGCGATGCGTTAAACACAAACTAGATTCGCATGTCATCCAAAAAGTAATTGTTTTCAATGGTGGTGGTTCACATCTATGCGTTGCGATTCCTCTCCGAAGGCGATGCCATGAAAAAAAGGGTCTTGTGCGAGTTTAGAGCGCTGCGTTGCGAATTTAGTCTCCATAGACATCAATGTAAATCGTTCTGAAATCGCATTTGATGGTTCACATGTGTGCGAATTCCACCGCACTACTCTCCACAAAAACATTAATCGCAGCTTTGTCCCACTCCTGAAATTCGCATTAAAATCGCGGCAAAAACGCGGTAAATTCGCTGTAAATTCGCACCTCAGAATGGACTGAAAAAACGGAACAAATTCACAGCACAGCAGTGTGAACCGGTGTCTTGTCGACCTAGTTCCCCTATCGATATGGTTCCGAGCTCAACTGCGCAGGCGCTGCCGAACAGCTGTTAAAGCTCGGAGATTTCCGTCGCCTCGGATTGCGCCTGCGCAGTCGAGCTCGGAACCATACCGATAGGCGGAACCAGCTTGGCAGATCACCGGCACTGAAGGCTAGGTTCACACTGCTGCGAATTCAAAATCGCGCGATTTTACCGCGATTTCGCGGCCGCGAATTTGCCGCGATTTTGCCGCGATTTCAGGGAATGCCAGTCTATAGAGCTGAATTCGCATCGCACACGATTCAAACACGCACAGGACCCTTTTTTCCCTGCAGCTTAGATTCGCAACGCATTGATGTGAACGGCACTCATGGAAAACGATGTCATTTAAATGACTTGCGAATTTGAGAAATCGCAACGGCTCAAATTCGCAATAGAAATCGCACCAGTGTGAACTGGGGTTAAGCCCACGTTCACACTGGGCTGCGGGAGTGAAGCCTGCGAGTTCAGCTGAACTCGCACGATTTCACTCCCGCTGGCAGTCCCGATTTCAGCCGCGATTTCAAAGACATCTGAAACAGATGTCAATGTAAATCGCGGCTGAAATCGCAAAAAGTAGTACAGAAACTACTTTTTGTAATCGGTGCAGCGCCGCAGATGCGGCGTCGCACCGATTAGGACGGTGCCATTGCCCGCAATTTGTGGCAAATTTTGCCGATTTGAAATGCGATTTGACATGTCAAATCGCAGCAGTGTGAACCAGGGCTAAAACAGGCAGTTATGAAGCAATATATCGCCCCCGGTGGATCCATTGCGGATAATTTTCTTGGAGACGTGGCAAGGACTAAAGCCGCGTACACACAAACGGATTTTCCGTCGGAAAAACCTTGGTTGTTTTTCCGCCGGAATTCCGCTCAGGCTTGGCTTGTATACACACGGTTCACACAAAAGTTCTCTGAACTTCCGACCGTCAGGAATGCGGTGACGTACAACACAACGACGAGCCCGAGAAAAATGAAGTTCAATGCTTCCGAGCATGCATCAAATTGTTTCCTGAGCATGCGTCGGAATTTTGCCCTGTCGGAATTGCTACAGCCCATCGGATTTTTTTTTTTCCGTCGGAAAAATAGAGAACCTGCTCTCTATCTAAGTCCTTCGGAATTTCCCCGACAGAAAAAGTCCGCCGGAGCGTACACGCGGTCGGAATATCCTGACCAAAAGCTCCCATCGGACTTTTTCTTGTGGCAAATTCCGACCGTGTGTACGCGGGCATTAGCCCTAAAGGAGATGGTTCCATCGGATTGTATAGTGTGTGGTCTCGGGTGATCTGACCATTTAACGTGATCTCTCATAAAAGATGAAAGTTATATAAGGCCCCTTTCACACTGGGGCGGGCAGGTGCGGTGGCGGTATAGCAGCGCGATTTTCAGCGCCGCTATACTGTCGTTATCACCGCGGTATGCAGCCGCTAGCGGGCTGAATTTAACCCCCGCTTGCGGCCGAAAAAGGGTTAATACCGCCCGCAAACCGCGGCTATTGCCGCGGTTTGCGGGCGGTATTACCGCGGTGTCCCATTGCTTTCAATGGGCAGCCGCGGTAAAGGAGCGGTGAACACACTGCTCCTTCACCGCTGTAAAGATGCGGCTAACAGGACTTTTGGAGCGGTCCTGCTAGCGCACCGCTTCAGTGTGAAAGCCTTCGGGCTTTCACACTGAAGACTACAGGGCACGATTTTTTCAGGCGGTATAACAGCGCTAATATTAGCGCTAAACCGCCTGAAAAACGTGTCAGTGTGAAAGAGGCCTTATAGAAGCCAATATATTCTTTATTTTATTTTATTAATGGATGAAAACTTGAAGAAACGTCAATGTAGAAGAGTGACAATCGGGAACCCCAAGAAGAAGAAGAAGACAAATTAGAATCAGATATGAAGTCACTTCCGCCATGACACCTCTACAAGAACGCGTGGCGTAAACCCCTCCCCCTCTGTTCGTCGGACGTTTTCCTTTAAATCCTAAATCCAATAACGCCGGTGAAGGTGAAGAAACGGATACAATTGTTTTAAAAAAAAAAAAAAGAAGTCCATCAATTCTAAGCAGATTTGTCGGGGATGAGATTTCAATGGCAGCGCCATGGCGAAGTGTGAGCTCACAGGATGATCTAATACACCATAAAGCATTAGTCTAGAATCGAGGAATAATTGTGCAATTTACTGCCACTCATCAGAACAATGCTGAAATCAGGAGGGTGGGGGGAGGGTAGGGGGGGACGCTTTGATTTTGAAACACGCTTTTTCTCAGTCTTAAAACGGTTAAACACCCGGCGCGCTCACTTAAGCTGTGACTTTGCAGAGCTGCCAAAATATTTTGATGTCTTGAACAAGATCTCCTTGGCTCACTACTCTCCTTTCTCCAAATGAATGAAGCTCAATGAATAATGCATTGCCAAGGCGCCCCCTACTGGCAGGCCGGCTTATTCTCCTGTGTAATAAATGTGCTGTTCTGACTATACACATCTATTATTTTTTTTTTTTTTATATATATATATTCCTACATTTCTGGCATATCTAAACCCACAGCAAAAAAATAATATATATATATATATATATATATATATATATATATATATATATTGCAGCCTACCAATTCTGTGTGGTGGCTGCGTTAGTTTTCTTTTTGTCGTTTTTTCCCTTTATATCAGGAGTCTCAAACCTGCGGCCCTCCAGCTGTTGCGGAACTACAAATCCCATCATGCCTCTGCCTATGGGAGTCATGCTTGTAACAGTTTAGCCTTGCAATGCCTCATGGGAATTGTAGTTCTGCAACAGCTGGAGGGCCACCTGTTTGAGACCCCTGCTCAAACATTGTCATCCCAGTTGTTTTTTTTTGTTTTTTTTGTTTTTTTTTTAGGACTTTATTCAAATTTTAAGACCCCTTTTACACTTATGCCGCGTACACACGATCGATTTTCTCGACGGTGAAAACACCATCGAGGAAATCGATGGGAAAAACGAGGGAACGGCTTTGTTCCCCCTACACACGGCCGTTTTTCCCGACATTTTTTTTCTTGGTCGAGAAAAACGACCGTGTGTGGGCTCCCCCGGCAGTGTTTCCCTATGGGGAAAACTGCCGTGGAAAAAAAATGACGGGAATCACGACGAGACAAATTAGAGCATGTTCTAATTTTTCTCGTCGTGATTAATGACGTTTTTCCCGTCGGGGAAAAATGACAAAAAGCCCACACACGGTCGTTTTTCTTGTTAAAAAAAAAAAAAAAAATTTTCCCGACGGGAAAAATGATCGTGTGTACGCGGCATGAGGCGTCTTTCAGGCGTTTAAACGCAAAAAATAGCGCATAAATAACGCCTGAAATACTCCTGCCCCAGCATTCTCAATGTGAAAGCCAGAGGGCTTTCACTCTGAGGCGATGCGCTGGCGCGGTGAAGGAGCGGTGAAGGAGCAGTGAAGGAGCGATGTGTATACCGCTCCTTCCCATTGAAATCATCGGGACACCGCGGTAATACCGCCCGCAAACCGCAGCGGTATTAACCCTTTTTCGGCCGCTAGTGGGGGTTAAAACCGCACCGCTAGCGGCCGAATATCACGGTCAATACGACAGTATAGCGGCGCTGAAAATAGCGCCGCTATACCGCCACCGCACCTCCCCGCCCCAGTGTGAAAGGGGCCTTAAAGTGACATTTAATTTTATTCTATTAGGCTACTTTCACACTGAAGCGCTGGATGCGCTGGCGGTATAACGGCGCTATTTTTAGCTCCGCTATACCGTTGTTTTTGCCGCGATTTGCGGGCGCTAGCGGGGTGATTTTGACCCCTGCTAGCGGCCGAAAAAGGGTTAAAAATGCCTCTTTGCAGCGTTTGGCGTGCGTTTTGGAGGCGCTACCCCATTGAAATTTCCAAAAACAAATGTTGGATGTGAGCTTTTGGTCGGATATTCCGACCTGTGTGTGTTGGCTCCATCTGACATTTGCTGTCGGAATTTCCGACAACAAATGATTGAGAGCTGGTTCTCAATTTTTCCGACAAAGAAAGGTCTTGACGGAAATTCCAAACCGTGTGTATCCAATTCCGACGCACAAAAATCCTACGCATGCTCGGAATCAATTCGACGCATGCTCGGAATAATTGAACTTCATTTTTCTCGGCTCGTCGTAGTATTGTACGTCTCCGCATTCTTGACGTTCGGAATTTCCGAGCAACATTTGTGTGACCGTGTGTATGCAAGACAAGTTTGAGACAACATCCGTCGGAAAAAAAATCTACGGTTTTGTTGTCGGAAATTCCGATCGTCTGTACGCGGCATTAGAGCTCGTTTACACTTCAAAATGTAGACAAGCTTCTTTTTTAAAGCGCTCTGAGTGCCAATCAAAGCTCCTCTGAATAAATAAAATGGTTACCTTACAGTCCTGTTCACACGTTGTGTTTCCTTTGCTTCACTTAAAAAAATGATACCCCATGTCTCTTTCTTAGTTCTTCAAAGTGTCTCCAAAGCCTCCATAGAAGTCTTTGACAAAGCTTGCTTACAGCACCTGCAGCTTTTCAGAGGCTTTAATTCAGCTTTAGCTTTGCCTTGTTTTGGAGGTATTGCAGATATGAGATATCCCAGGATGCACTGGGAAACCAAGAAGCGAACCGGAAAGATTTCATCAGTCACTTCCAGTTCATGTGTATATATTCTGGGAGTGTCTGGTGCAGACGTCACATCTGGTGTGCAGTGTGGAGCAGCAGGAGGGAGAGTGGGGTCTGGTCTGGAGTAGAGCAACTAGCAAATGGCACATGTGGTGTGCAACATGGGAACGCTATAGTGGAAGGTGGGGGGCGTAGAGAAAGGATTGAGCGGCAGAGGTTTAGCAGCGCTGGGGGACTGGAGGAGCATTGTAGCAATGTAGCGGGAGGTGAGCTGGGACTGGAGAGAGAGGAGGATCAGCCAACCAGACAATCAGCAGAGCTGGGGGTTACTACTGAGTGGGGGATCAGCAGAAGCTGGTGGTTACTACTGAGCAGGGGATCTGTTGAACAAAGGTACTAATAAGCTTGGGATCTGGAGGAGCATTGTAGCAATATAGCGGGAGGTGAGCGGGGACTGGAGAGAGAGGAGGATCAGCAAACCAGACAATCAGCAGAGCTGGGGGTTACTACTGAGTGGGGGATCAGCAGTAACTGGGGGTTACTACTGAGTGGGGGATCAGCAGAGCTGGGGGTTACTACTGACTGGGGGATCATCAGAGCTGGAGGTTACTACTGAGTGGGGGATCAGCAGAAGCTGGGGGTTACTACTGAGTCAGGGATAAGCAGAAGCTGGGGGCTACTACTGAGTGGGGGATCAGCAGAGCAGGGGGATCTGTTGAACAAAGGTACTAATAAGCTTGAGATCTGTTGAACTAGAGTACCAATGAGCTGGGGATCTGCTGAGCAGGGGTACCAATGAGAATGTGATGCATGCTAGCACATTATGCCATTAATTTGTAGGGAGAAGATTCATTTTTTTTACTAAAAGCTTCAAAAAAGCATCACAGAAGCATTATCGAAGCATCAAAAACACATCTAAAAAGCATGTTGAAACGGTAGTTGCTTTAATGTGTGTTAAAGTCGAAGCAAGTGTAAATAAGTCCTTACATTGGTGGTCAGTGGGAAGAATGCCCCCCTTACAGTGGTGATTACAATACCAACTATACAGACAGCTAGGGATGAGCTTCGTGTTCGAGTCGAACATACGTTCGACTCGAACATCGGCTGTTCGATCGTTCGCCGAAGATCGAACGATTTGGGCCGTTCGCGCCAAATTCGAGTGACGCGAACGGCCCACAATGCACTACGCCATCGCAGTGTCATCCAGGCGCTGTGATTGGCCAAGCATGCACTGTGACCCCGCATGCTTGGCCAATCACAGCGCCGGCAGCGAGGAGAGCAATGATTGGCCACAGGCAGGATGCCTGTGGCCAATTATTGCTGAGGGTGTTTAGTACACGCCCCACACTATAAAAGGCCGCCAGCACGGCGGCCTAGTGTAGTGTGTTCCGGAGCAGGGAAAGACAAGCATAGGCAGGGACAGTGACATTTATTTCTTTCTTGCTTAACCTGGATTCCTTTAGTTTAGGGAAAGAGAAGGATAGGTAGGGAGAGTGTCAGTGTGTTTTACTGTGCCAGTCCTTGTTTCTAGGGACAAAGAAGGAAAGTGAGGGGATTTCTCCTTGTGCTATAGTGTGCTTTAAAAAAACATTTTTTCTAGGGACAGAAAACTGTAGGTAGGGAGAGTGTCAGTTTCTTTCACTGTGCCAGTCCTTGTTTCTAGGGACAAAGAAGGAAAGTGAGGGGATTTCTCCTTGTGCTATAGTGTGCTTTAAAAAAACATTTTTTCTAGGGACAGAAAACTGTAGGTAGGGAGAGTGTCAGTTTCTTTCACTGTGCCAGTCCTTGTTTCTAGGGACAAAGAAGGAAAGTGAGGGGATTTCTCCTTGTGCTATAGTGTGCTTTAAAAAAACATTTTTTCTAGGGACAGAAAACTGTAGGTAGGGAGAGTGTCAGTTTCTTTCACTGTGCCAGTCCTTGTTTCTAGGGACAAAGAAGGAAAGTGAGGGGATTTCTCCTTGTGCTATAGTGTGCTTTAAAAAAACATTTTTTCTAGGGACAGAACACTGTAGGTAGGGAGAGTGTCAGTTTCTTTCACTGTGCCAGTCCTTGTTTCTAGGGACAAAGAAGGAAAGTGAGGGGATTTCTCCTTGTGCTATAGTGTGCTTTAAAAAAACATTTTTTCTAGGGACAGAAAACTGTAGGTAGGGAGAGTGTCAGTTTCTTTCACTGTGCCAGTCCTTGTTTCTAGGGACAAAGAAGGAAAGTGAGGGGATTTCTCCTTGTGCTATAGTGTGCTTTAAAAAAACATTTTTTCTAGGGACAGAACACTGTAGGTAGGGAGAGTGTCAGTTTCTTTCACTGTGCCAGTCCTTGTTTCTAGGGACAAAGAAGGAAAGTGAGGGGATTTCTCCTTGTGCTATAGTGTGCTTTAAAAAAACATTTTTTCTAGGGACAGAAAACTGTAGGTAGGGAGAGTGTCAGTTTCTTTCACTGTGCCAGTCCTTGTTTCTAGGGACAAAGAAGGAAAGTGAGGGGATTTCTCCTTGTGCTATAGTGTGCTTTAAAAAAACATTTTTTCTAGGGACAGAAAACTGTAGGTAGGGAGAGTGTCAGTTTCTTTCACTGTGCCAGTCCTTGTTTCTAGGGACAAAGAAGGAAAGTGAGGGGATTTCTCCTTGTGCTATAGTGTGCTTTAAAAAAACATTTTTTTTAGGGACAGAAAACTGTAGGTAGGGAGAGTGTCAGTTTCTTTCACTGTGCCAGTCCTTGTTTCTAGGGACAAAGAAGGAAAGTGAGGGGATTTCTCCTTGTGCTATAGTGTGCTTTAAAAAAACATTTTTTCTAGGGACAGAAAACTGTAGGTAGGGAGAGTGTCAGTTTCTTTCACTGTGCCAGTCCTTGTTTCTAGGGACAAAGAAGGAAAGTGAGGGGATTTCTCCTTGTGCTATAGTGTGCTTTAAAAAAACATTTTTTCTAGGGACAGAACACTGTAGGTAGGGAGAGTGTCAGTTTCTTTCACTGTGCCAGTCCTTGTTTCTAGGGACAAAGAAGGAAAGTGAGGGGATTTCTCCTTGTGCTATAGTGTGCTTTAAAAAAACATTTTTTCTAGGGACAGAAAACTGTAGGTAGGGAGAGTGTCAGTTTCTTTCACTGTGCCAGTCCTTCTTTCTAGGGACAAAGAAGGAAAGTGAGGGGATTTCTCCTTGTGCTATAGTGTGCTTTAAAAAAACATTTTTTCTAGGGACAGAACACTGTAGGTAGGGAGAGTGTCAGTTTCTTTCACTGTGCCAGTCCTTGTTTCTAGGGACAAAGAAGGAAAGTGAGGGGATTTCTCCTTGTGCTATAGTGTGCTTTAAAAAAACATTTTTTCTAGGGACAGAAAACTGTAGGTAGGGAGAGTGTCAGTTTCTTTCACTGTGCCAGTCCTTGTTTCTAGGGACAAAGAAGGAAAGTGAGGGGATTTCTCCTTGTGCTATAGTGTGCTTTAAAAAAACATTTTTTCTAGGGACAGAAAACTGTAGGTAGGGAGAGTGTCAGTTTCTTTCACTGTGCCAGTCCTTGTTTCTAGGGACAAAGAAGGAAAGTGAGGGGATTTCTCCTTGTGCTATAGTGTGCTTTAAAAAAACATTTTTTCTAGGGACAGAAAACTGTAGGTAGGGAGAGTGTCAGTTTCTTTCACTGTGCCAGTCCTTGTTTCTAGGGACAAAGAAGGAAAGTGAGGGGATTTCTCCTTGTGCTATAGTGTGCTTTAAAAAAACATTTTTTCTAGGGACAGAACACTGTAGGTAGGGAGAGTGTCAGTTTCTTTCACTGTGCCAGTCCTTGTTTCTAGGGACAAAGAAGGAAAGTGAGGGGATTTCTCCTTGTGCTATAGTGTGCTTTAAAAAAACATTTTTTCTAGGGACAGAAAACTGTAGGTAGGGAGAGTGTCAGTTTCTTTCACTGTGCCAGTCCTTGTTTCTAGGGACAAAGAAGGAAAGTGAGGGGATTTCTCCTTGTGCTATAGTGTGCTTTAAAAAAACATTTTTTCTAGGGACAGAACACTGTAGGTAGGGAGAGTGTCAGTTTCTTTCACTGTGCCAGTCCTTGTTTCTAGGGACAAAGAAGGAAAGTGAGGGGATTTCTCCTTGTGCTATAGTGTGCTTTAAAAAAACATTTTTTCTAGGGACAGAAAACTGTAGGTAGGGAGAGTGTCAGTTTCTTTCACTGTGCCAGTCCTTGTTTCTAGGGACAAAGAAGGAAAGTGAGGGGATTTCTCCTTGTGCTATAGTGTGCTTTAAAAAAACATTTTTTCTAGGGACAGAAAACTGTAGGTAGGGAGAGTGTCAGTTTCTTTCACTGTGCCAGTCCTTGTTTCTAGGGACAAAGAAGGAAAGTGAGGGGATTTCTCCTTGTGCTATAGTGTGCTTTAAAAAAAATTTTTTTTAGGGACAGAAAACTGTAGGTAGGGAGAGTGTCAGTTTCTTTCACTGTGCCAGTCCTTGTTTCTAGGGACAAAGAAGGAAAGTGAGGGGATTTCTCCTTGTGCTATAGTGTGCTTTAAAAAAACATTTTTTCTAGGGACAGAAAACTGTAGGTAGGGAGAGTGTCAGTTTCTTTCACTGTGCCAGTCCTTGTTTCTAGGGACAAAGAAGGAAAGTGAGGGGATTTCTCCTTGTGCTATAGTGTGCTTTAAAAAAACATTTTTTCTAGGGACAGAACACTGTAGGTAGGGAGAGTGTCAGTTTCTTTCACTGTGCCAGTCCTTGTTTCTAGGGACAAAGAAGGAAAGTGAGGGGATTTCTCCTTGTGCTATAGTGTGCTTTAAAAAAACATTTTTTCTAGGGACAGAAAACTGTAGGTAGGGAGAGTGTCAGTTTCTTTCACTGTGCCAGTCCTTGTTTCTAGGGACAAAGAAGGAAAGTGAGGGGATTTCTCCTTGTGCTATAGTGTGCTTTAAAAAAACATTTTTTCTAGGGACAGAACACTGTAGGTAGGGAGAGTGTCAGTTTCTTTCACTGTGCCAGTCCTTGTTTCTAGGGACAAAGAAGGAAAGTGAGGGGATTTCTCCTTGTGCTATAGTGTGCTTTAAAAAAACATTTTTTCTAGGGACAGAAAACTGTAGGTAGGGAGAGTGTCAGTTTCTTTCACTGTGCCAGTCCTTGTTTCTAGGGACAAAGAAGGAAAGTGAGGGGATTTCTCCTTGTGCTATAGTGTGCTTTAAAAAAACATTTTTTCTAGGGACAGAAAACTGTAGGTAGGGAGAGTGTCAGTTTCTTTCACTGTGCCAGTCCTTGTTTCTAGGGACAAAGAAGGAAAGTGAGGGGATTTCTCCTTGTGCTATAGTGTGCTTTAAAAAAACATTTTTTCTAGGGACAGAAAACTGTAGGTAGGGAGAGTGTCAGTTTCTTTCACTGTGCCAGTCCTTGTTTCTAGGGACAAAGAAGGAAAGTGAGGGGAATTCTCCTTGTGCTATAGTGTGCTTTAAAAAAACATTTTTTCTAGGGACAGAAAACTGTAGGTAGGGAGAGTGTCAGATTCTTTCACTGTGCCAGTCCTTGTTTCTAGGGACAAAGAAGGAAAGTGAGGGGATTTCTCCTTGTGCTATAGTGTGCTTTAAAAAAACATTTTTTCTAGGGACAGAAAACTGTAGGTAGGGAGAGTGTCAGATTCTTTCACTGTGCCAGTCCTTGTTTCTAGGGACAAAGAAGGAAAGTGAGGGGATTTCTCCTTGTGCTATAGTGTGCTTTAAAAAAACATTTTTTCTAGGGACAGAAAACTGTAGGTAGGGAGAGTGTCAGTTTCTTTCACTGTGCGAGTCCTTGTTTCTAGGGACAAAGAAGGAAAGTGAGGGGATTTCTCCTTGTGCTATAGTGTGCTTTAAAAAAACATTTTTTCTAGGGACAGAAAACTGTAGGTAGGGAGAGTGTCAGTTTCTTTCACTGTGCCAGTCCTTGTTTCTAGGGACAAAGAAGGAAAGTGAGGGGATTTCTCCTTGTGCTATAGTGTGCTTTAAAAAAACATTTTTTCTAGGGACAGAAAACTGTAGGTAGGGAGAGTGTCAGATTCTTTCACTGTGCCAGTCCTTGTTTCTAGGGACAAAGAAGGAAAGTGAGGGGATTTCTCCTTGTGCTATAGTGTGCTTTAAAAAAACATTTTTTCTAGGGACAGAAAACTGTAGGTAGGGAGAGTGTCAGTTTCTTTCACTGTGCCAGTCCTTGTTTCTAGGGACAAAGAAGGAAAGTGAGGGGATTTCTCCTTGTGCTATAGTGTGCTTTAAAAAAACATTTTTTCTAGGGACAGAACACTGTAGGTAGGGAGAGTGTCAGTTTCTTTCACTGTGCCAGTCCTTGTTTCTAGGGACAAAGAAGGAAAGTGAGGGGATTTCTCCTTGTGCTATAGTGTGCTTTAAAAAAACATTTTTTCTAGGGACAGAAAACTGTAGGTAGGGAGAGTGTCAGTTTCTTTCACTGTGCCAGTCCTTGTTTCTAGGGACAAAGAAGGAAAGTGAGGGGATTTCTCCTTGTGCTATAGTGTGCTTTAAAAAAACATTTTTTCTAGGGACAGAACACTGTAGGTAGGGAGAGTGTCAGTTTCTTTCACTGTGCCAGTCCTTGTTTCTAGGGACAAAGAAGGAAAGTGAGGGGATTTCTCCTTGTGCTATAGTGTGCTTTAAAAAAACATTTTTTCTAGGGACAGAAAACTGTAGGTAGGGAGAGTGTCAGTTTCTTTCACTGTGCCAGTCCTTGTTTCTAGGGACAAAGAAGGAAAGTGAGGGGATTTCTCCTTGTGCTATAGTGTGCTTTAAAAAAACATTTTTTCTAGGGACAGAAAACTGTAGGTAGGGAGAGTGTCAGTTTCTTTCACTGTGCCAGTCCTTGTTTCTAGGGACAAAGAAGGAAAGTGAGGGGATTTCTCCTTGTGCTATAGTGTGCTTTAAAAAAACATTTTTTCTAGGGACAGAACACTGTAGGTAGGGAGAGTGTCAGTTTCTTTCACTGTGCCAGTCCTTGTTTCTAGGGACAAAGAAGGAAAGTGAGGGGATTTCTCCTTGTGCTATAGTGTGCTTTAAAAAAACATTTTTTCTAGGGACAGAAAACTGTAGGTAGGGAGAGTGTCAGTTTCTTTCACTGTGCCAGTCCTTGTTTCTAGGGACAAAGAAGGAAAGTGAGGGGATTTCTCCTTGTGCTATAGTGTGCTTTAAAAAAACATTTTTTCTAGGGACAGAAAACTGTAGGTAGGGAGAGTGTCAGTTTCTTTCACTGTGCCAGTCCTTGTTTCTAGGGACAAAGAAGGAAAGTGAGGGGATTTCTCCTTGTGCTATAGTGTGCTTTAAAAAAACATTTTTTCTAGGGACAGAACACTGTAGGTAGGGAGAGTGTCAGTTTCTTTCACTGTGCCAGTCCTTGTTTCTAGGGACAAAGAAGGAAAGTGAGGGGATTTCTCCTTGTGCTATAGTGTGCTTTAAAAAAAACATTTTTTCTAGGGACAGAAAACTGTAGGTAGGGAGAGTGTCAGTTTCTTTCACTGTGCCAGTCCTTGTTTCTAGGGACAAAGAAGGAAAGTGAGGGGAATTCTCCTTGTGCTATAGTGTGCCAAAGCATTCCTCATCAACCATCTTTGAAATCCTTGTTTTTTGGACAGTCAGGGAAATTGTCGTTGTGCTATTCTGTGCAAAAGCAATCATCCTCAACCATATTTAGAAATCCTTAAGTAAAGGGACAGAGAAGGACACCTGAAGGTAGCCCTTATTGCTTTTTTCCCATCTCCCTGCAGGCCATCTATTAGAATGTCTGGAAGGCAAACAAGGAGAGGCAGACAGTCAGGAGGCAATAAAAGAGGGCAAGCAGGCTCTGTGTCTGGGGGCAACAGTGCTGGTCGTGGACGCGGTGCATTGTCATCAGCACATGGCCATGGGACACGCTTGTCCTTGTTTTCGGCAGCTGGACATGTTGAGCCACATCATGCCGAAGACTTGGTAGAGTGGATGACCAAGCCCTCCTCCTCATCCTCTCTCACCCAGGCTCAGGGTACTGGCAAAGCAGCTGCCAAAGCGTCCTCTTCCCTGGTATCAATGTCAGACTCATCATCAGTCACTCCTTCCCTAGACCCACCATGTCCTCCTCCTGAGGAGTCCCCCGAACTGTTTGAGCACAGTGTTGGGTACATGCTCCAGGAGGATGCCCAGCGTTTCGAAGGGTCTGATGATGAAACCCAGCTACAGGAAGGCAGTAGCGTGAGAGCAGACAGAGGGGATGCTCAAGAAGGATACCAATCTGGCAGTCATGTTCCAGCAGCTGCAGCATACTGCCAGATTGGCTCCAGTGATGAGGAGGGAGGGGATGATGAGGTCACTGACTCCACGTGGGTGCCTAATAGGAGAGAGGAGGAGGAGGAGGATGAGGAGGAGGCACATCTCCAACGACGCAGGATGCCCTTTGGTGGCCAGCGTAAGGGCAGTACACCGACGGAATCACACCGCAGAGCTCCGCCTGTGCAGGGCGCTGCCTCTGCCCGTCATTCAAAAAGTTCCTTGGTGTGGGCCTTTTTTGAGGCTAGTGCATCAGATCGCACAGCTGCTGTTTGCAACATATGTCTCAAGCGTATATCGCGTGGCCAAAACATCAGCCGCTTGGGTACCACATGCCTGACCAGACATATGTTGACCTGCCATGCAGCTCGTTGGCAAGCCTACCTCAAAGACCCACACCAAAGAACAAAGCGGACCTCTCCTTGCACCGCATCAGCTGGGATCTCCAACCCCACTATAACTTCAGTCCTCTCTGAAACATGCACTGAGAGGAATGAAGGTGTAGAATTAGGTGTGTCACAGCCAAGTACTTGCGGCCACTCTGCTAGCAGTACACCGACGTCCGATTCTAGCAGGCAAATTTCCCTGCCCCAGCTGCTGGACCGTCGAAAGAAGTTCACTCCCAGCCATCCACATGCCCAGCGGTTGAATGCTAGCTTGGCTAAATTGCTAGCGCTTCAACTGCTGCCTTTTCAGTTGGTAGACTCGGCCCCCTTCCGTGAGTTTGTGCAATGTGCGGTTCCTCAGTGGCAGGTTCCCAAACGCCACTTTTTCTCACGGAAGGCTATTCCGGCTCTCTACCGGCATGTGGAAGGCAATGTCTTGGCCTCGCTGGACAGGGCGGTCAGCGGTAAGGTGCATATTACCGCTGACTCATGGTCCAGCAGGCATGGACAGGGACGTTACCTTTCTTTCACGGCCCATTGGGTCACTCTTTTGGCAGCTGGGAAGGATGCAGGACAAGGTGCAGTAGTGTTGGAGGTTGTTCCACCGCCACGCCTCCAAAATGCTACTACTGGTTGTGACACACCTCTCTCCTCCACCCCCTCCTCTTCTTCCTCCATGGCCTCTTCCTGTGGTTTGTCCTATGAACCAGCGGTGCTCCGTAGCCGTTCACGGGGCTACGCAAGTACGCAGGCAAAAAGATGCCATGCCGTGCTTGCGCTGGTGTGTTTGGGGGACAGAAGCCACACTGGGGCAGAGGTCCTGTCTGCTCTGCAGGGCCAGGCCGAGAGGTGGTTGACGCCACGCCAGCTTAAGCCAGGAATGGTGGTTTGCGACAATGGCACCAACCTCCTCTCCGCCCTCCGACAGGGACAACTGACCCATGTGCCCTGTGTGGCTCACGTCCTTAACCTGGTGGTGCAGCGGTTCTTGGGCAGGTACCCGGGCTTACAGGATGTCCTGAGGCAGGCCAGGAAAGTCTGTGTGCATTTCCGCAGATCTTATAATGCCAGTGCTCGCCTGGCTGAGCTGCAAAAGGAGTTGAACCTGCCCAAGAACCGCCTTATATGTGACATGCCCACCAGGTGGAACTCAACGTTGGCCATGCTGCAGCGGCTGCACACGCAGCAGAGGGCCATCAATGAGTACCTGTGCGACTACGGCACCAGGACAGGGTCAGGGGAGCTTGGTTTTTTTTCTCCACGCCAGTGGGGCATGATCAGGGATGCATGCACTGTCCTGCCACCATTTGAGGAGGCCACGAGGATGGTGAGCAGTGACAGTGCATGCATCAGTGACACTGTACCTCTTGTCCACCTGTTGGAGCACACGCTGCGTGGAATAATGGACAGGGCACTTGAGGCAGAACAGAGGCAGGAAGAGGAGGACTTCCTTGCCTCTCAAGGCCCCCTTTACCCAGACAGTGTTCCTTCTGTCCCACCCATCACATAGGAAGAGGAAGAGGAGGAGGAGGAGGAGGAGGAGGATTGTGTCAGCATGGAGGTGGAGGCTGGCACTCAGCATCATCAGCAGCAGTCTTTTAGGGATGATTTACAGTCCCAAGAAACCAGTGGACTTGTACGTGGCTGGGAGGAGGTGGCTGCGGATCATGTCGTCCTTAGTGACCCAGAGGACTCCGGAGCGAATGCCTCAGCAAACCTACGCTGCATGGCCTCCCTGATCCTGCAAAGTCTGCGGAAGGATCCTCGTATTCTTCGGATCAAGGAGAGGGACCATTACTGGCTGGCCACTCTCCTTGATCCACGGTACAAGGGTAAGGTTGCGGACCTTATGTTACCTTCGCAGAGGGAGCAGAGGATGAGACAACTCCGGGAGGCCTTGCAGAAAGGTCTGTGCAACGCGTTCCCAGAGACTGGGAGGTTACAAACTCCTGGTCCTGGACAACGAGTTGCTGAGGCTTCGGCCAGTCAAAGAAGGAGCGGTGGGGAAGGTGGCCGTCTGACCGATGCGTTCAGACAATTCTTTAGTCCACAGCCCCAAAGTATGATCGGTTCCAGCAACCATCGCCAGCGTCTGATAAACATGGTGCAGGAATATCTAGGGGCAAGGTCAGACTTGGACACCTTCCCCACCGAAAATCCTCTGGCTTACTGGGTCTTGAGGATGGATCACTGGCCAGAGCTTGCACAGTATGCAATTGAGCTACTGGCCTGTCCTGCATCCAGCGTTCTTTCGGAACGCACATTCAGTGCTGCTGGAGGATTTGTCACGGATCACAGGGTGCGCCTGTCCACCGACTCGGTTGATCGACTGACTTTCATCAAGATGAACCAGTCTTGGATCACCACCAGCTACCACACACCTGATGCTGATATAACAGACTAATTGATTTTAACATGTCACATCCCTTCAAGACTGATGCTGATGCTGAGTGCCTGTGCTGTTATGTTGACTGGCTATCCTCCTCCTCCGAGTCCTCAATGATACGATTGATGATGATAGCTTGGAAGATCATTTTTGTTTATGGGTGCCGCCACCAGTGGCTAAGGCCCAATTTTTCAGCCCCTGTTTTACAGGGGCGTGTCATTACAATTTTTGAAGCAATACTTTGCAACAGGGCTCATTGCTGTGCTCCAAGTAACGTATCTGTGAGGGGTTGTAGTGTTGTGCCACCAGTGCCTAAGGCCCAATTTTTCAGCCCCTGTTCAACAGGGGCATGCAATTACAATTCTTGATCTAATAATTCACAGCAGGGCCCATTGCTGCACCCACCAAGAGTAACTCTGAGGGCTTACAGTGTTGTGGCAACGCCACCACCACCACCACCACCACCACGAAAGGCCCAATTTTTCAGCCCCTGTTCAAAAGGGGCATGTAATTACAATTCTTGATCTAATAATTCACAGCAGGGCCCATTCCTGCACCCACCAAGAGTAACTCTGAGGGCTTACAGTGTTGTGGCAACACCACCACCACCACCACCACGAAAGGCCCAATTTTTCAGCCCCTGTTCAAAAGGGGCATGTAATTACAATACTTGATCTAATAATTCACAGCAGGGCCCATTCCTGCACCCACCAAGAGTAACTCTGAGGGCTTACAGTGTTGTGGCAACACCACCACCACCACCACCACCACGAAAGGCCCAATTTTTCAGCCCCTGTTCAACAGGGGCATGCAATTACAATTCTTGATCTAATAATTCACAGCAGGGCCCATTGCTGCACCCACCAAGAGTAACTGTCAGGGCTTACAGTGTTGTGGCACCAGCACCACCATCAAAGGCCCAATTTTTACTACCACTGTTCAACAATTATATGTAATTAAAATTCCTGATATAATAGTTGACAGCAGGGCGTTCCAGCACCAACCAAGAGTAACTGTGAGTGCTTACAGTGTTGTGCCAACACCAACAACTAAGGGGCCTATTTCTGCAGAGTATATACGGCAGGTCCCTACTTTCAAACATCCAACTTACAAACGACTCCTACTTGCAAACGCAAGAAGACAACAGGAAGTGAGAGGAAATCTACCCCTAGGAAGGAAAATTCTCTCCTGTAAGAATAAATATGGGAGAAAGGTGTCTCCTCTGTACTGATGCTTTATCAGCAATCCTTGTTTCAAGAAAAACACCACATTTCAAAAACAGTTGTCATTGGGACGGAAAGTGAGGTGAAATGTTCTGAACAGGGGCACAGACAGCAAAACAAATGTTACAGGGGTGATAACCCTTACCTATGTTTTCCAAAAAGTTTAAAAATAGATTTTTGGGCTGGAGCTACACTTCAACAATGTACCTGTTCAAAATTACAAACAGATTCTACATAAGAACAAACCTACAGTCCCTGTCTTGTATGCACCGCCTGTATACGGCTGTTCAGAGTATATAGGGCCTTTTTTATTTTATGTGCGGGGTTCCCCTTAATATCCATACAAGACCCAAAGGGGCTGGTAATGGGCTGGGGTAGGGGGGGGGGGGGTCATGGGGTAGCTATGCCATTTTTCTTAAAGATTTTCATCCATATTACCGGGACCAGACATTACATTAAAGCCGCAAGCAGTTTTAAATGGCTTTTTTTTCCTTTAGAAGTGTCATTTTGTGCAGGGACAGTTCTAAACACGGGAAACACGTGGCACTTCACAGGCATACTTTAGACACCCCCCAGGTACGATATTTAAAGGAATATTTGACTTTTTTTTTTTTCACTTTATGCATCATTAAAATGACTGCTCCCGAAAAACGACCGTTTTTAAAACTTCTTTTTGCATTGATACATGTCCCCTGGTGCAGAACCCGGGTTCCCAAACCCTTTTTAGGACAATAACATGCATAATAGTTGTTATAATTAGCACTTTAGAATTCGAACGTTCGCATCCATTGTATTTAATAGGGTTCTAATGTGCGTACGAACTTTCGGTCCGTTCGCGGGTTCTGGTGCGAACCGAACCCGGGGGTGTTCGGCTCATCACTACAGACAGCTAAAAAGTTCATTGGTGTCATGCAGCTGGTTCTGCCAGGTAGCACTGGACCTGGAACTATACAGGCCTCATCACATGGGAAGTCAATGAGCCACAGCTCAAGGAACCTCTAAGGTAGGGTGACCAGACATCCCTGGTTTCCGGGGACAGTCCCCGGATTGAGGACACTGTCCCCGGACCAAGTCTGTCCCCGGTTTTGTCCTCGGATTGGATTTGAATAGGGGCTGGTGCAATTTCAAAGACAGTCAGTGCAGAATAAAATTCTAAATTACACCCCCCCGCTCCGCCGCACCTACTAGCTTATAGCAGTGTATTTTTTCTATTATCTGCACCCCTTTCTGATGATCATGTGCTGGTCGGAGCAGAGAGACCATTTCTTCAGTTTCGGGTGCGTGCCCATTCAGCACTGCTTGCATGTTCACATTTAACCCTTTGATTGCCCTAGATGTTATTCCCGCACCAGCCAGTGTCATTAGTACAGTGACAGTGCATATTTTTTAGCGCTGATCACTGTATTTGTGTCACCGGTTCCCACAAAGTGTCACTTAGTGTCCGATTTGTCCACCGCAATATTGCAGTCCCACTATGAGTCGCTGATCGCTGCTATTACTACTAAAAAAAAATATGTCCCCGAATTTCATTTAAAAAATCTGGTCACCTTACTCTAGCAACCTCTGGAGGAACCCGGGTTGAGAATGGCCGATCTAGGCCATGTGTTTCTTACTAATGCCGCGTACACACGGTCGGAATTTCCAACAGAGAAAGTCAGGTGGGAGCTTTTCGTCGGATATTCCGACCGTGTGTATGCCCCCGTCGGGCTTTTTCTGTCGGAAGATTCTTAGATAGAGAGCAGGTTCTCTATTTTTCCGTCGGAAATTCCGACGGAGGTTTTCCCGTTGCAAAGTCCGACTGTGTGTACGCAGCATTAGTCGTCTATGGTAGCACTCTCTAATGCTAATGCTTGACGATGTTGTATACAATTCTAGATCCCTGTACAACATGGAAAAAGCAAAGTCTAATGTTCTACTTGTGTAATCTTTAATTTTCAATAAACAAAATCGAACAAAAAAACACAGATATGTAAACTTTCTTACCTACCAAAACATTTGTAATGCTCTGGGCATCCTTGCCAGGCCGAAAGGCTGGTGACCTCATCTTTTTTTTCTCCTCTTTAATTCAACGATACTGGTGGGTCACCAGTAGTGCATCGCTCCCAACTGTCCCTGATTTGGAGCAATGTCCCTCTGTCCCTCTGTCCCTCTGTCCCTCTTTCCTCCTCATTTGTCCCTCATTTTGGTCTGATCTATATATTTTTATATAAAATGCACTATTTATCTTTCAAAAAGTGTTTCCCAGCGCTAAACCTTTCATCCGATTTCTAAATGGCTGCATTTGTACAAAGCCAATATAAAGGAATAGTAGTGGTAAAAAAAAAAGCACTTGTGGATTTAATTAAACTTTTTTTGGGGTTAATTCTCCTTTAAGGGGGTGTGGCAGGGGGCGTGTCCTATGCCTACATACGTTTGTTAGTAGGTGTCCCTCGTTCCCATCTCAAAATGTTGGGAGGTGTGGTAGTGATGTGCCGGGGTTCAGGCCATTTCAGCTTGAACCTGAAGGTAATGATTACATAATAACAGGCCGCTGGCTCTATCCTATCAACTGCAACCTGGGAATTCACTGCCCCACAGTTGCACATAACAATGGGGCGGGGATGATGATGACATCATTAATCTAATATGGCTACATGACCATATTTGGTCCATGACATTGTCCTTGAACCTTAGCTCATCACTAGTCACCTGTCCAACCCAGTGGCAGCTGGTGCTAAACAAAAATTGGGGGGGGTGGGCGCAAACAAACTGACATTTTTTGGAAAAAAAACCCCATCAATTGCAGCCACTGTGCCATCAAACGCAGCCACTGTGCCATCAAACGCAGCCACTGTGCCCACCAAACGCTGCCACTGTGCCATAAAACGCAGCCACTGTGCCCATCAAACGCAGCCACTGTGCCATAAAACGCAGCCACTGTGCCATCAAACGCAGCCACTGTGCCCATCAAACGCAGCCACTCTGCCCATCAAATGCAGCCACTGTGCCCATCAAACGCAGCCACTGTGCCATCAAACGCAGCCACTCTGCCCAAGAATGCAGCCACTGTGCCCATCAAACGCAGCCACTGTGCCACCAAACGCAGCCACTGTGCCCATCAAACGTAGCCACTGTGCCCATCAAACGCTGCCACTGTGCCCATCAAATGCTGCCAGTGAGCCCATCATATGCTGCCACTGTGCCAAATGCTGCCAGTGTGCTCATCAAATGCTGCCAGTGTGCCCATTAAATGCTTCCAGGGTGCCCATCAAATGCTGCCAGTGTCCCCATTAAATGCTGTCGGTGTGCCCCTCGCCCGCTCGCCATCTGCCCGGCACTTACCCTGTCTTGGTGGGGCAGCGGGTGACGGCGACGAGCGGGGTCCTTCATGCCTCCTGCGAGGCCGGGCACTTCTCCACACTGTCTTCATGTCTCGTCAGGCCTCCAATAGCGGTGCCTGTTGTTTCAGCCAATCAGGTGACAGGGTAACCAGACCCAGTGCATCTGATTGGCTGAGAGGCGGGTCAGTGTTAGGGAACCAAATACATTGCTTCCCTAACACAAGACTGAGTAATCAGCGAACGCACAGCAGTGCTGCCGCTGTTTACCCTTTTAAAAAATGTATTAGAGCCCACAGGCTCTAATCAGGAAGCCTATTAGAGCTTATGGGTCTAATCAGGCGCTTCCAAAACACCCCTACCGCTGTAATTCATATGCCCGGCGCCCGACAAGGCCGCGTACACACGATCGTGATTCACGGCGGTGAAAACACCGCCGTGAATCGCGACATGAAATTAAATGAAAAACGAGGGAACGGCATTTTCCCCCACACACGACCGTTTTTCCCGTCATTATTTTCTTTGTCGAGAAAAACGACCGTCTGTGGGCTCCGCGGCAGTGTCTCCCTATGGGAAAACTGCCGCGGAAAAAAATGATGGAAAAAACAATGAGAAAATTTAGAACATGTTCTAATTTTTCTCGTCGTTTTTCCTGCCATTTTTTTACAACGAGAAAAACGCCATAAAGCCCACAGACGATCGTTTTTCTCGGCGAAAAAAAAATGTTTAATTTTTCCCGACGGGAAAAATGATCGTGTGTACGCGGCAGTAGACTGACAAAATCAAGCAAAGCAATAAAGCCCTGATTAATGCTTTCCTCTCTTTTTTCCAGTTCTGCTGTTCAGAGGAGTAAAAAAAAGGCCAACATCAAGTCATTCTCAGGAAGAGTAGTTTCTTATATGTGCCTGAAGATTGTCTTGGAAGCTTGGGTGCTAAGCTCATAAGTGGAAATGATTTTCTGACTATAGGTTCACATTAAATCAATTTATTTCAGTCAGGCATTGCATATGGCACAAAGGAAACTCTGTTAATGCTAAAACTACTACACATGACATCTATTGAAGGTAAACTGTATTTGATCTAGCCCTGGAACTTATTAACCTAATATACCACTGCACAAGACCAGGCAGAGCTGTGAACTAAAATCCATGTCGTTTTCTTCACTAGTGATAAGCTAATGATCAGGCTGAACCCAGTTTGACCTGAACCCATGGGAAGCTGTCAAATGATGGCAGGCTGTCAGCTCAATCAGCTGAAAATGACAGCAGGCCGCCAGATCAATCAGCTGCAGCCATGGAGTTCCATGCCGCACACATAGGGATGGGGATGCTGGTGACAGTCAAGTTCCTCCACCCCAAACTCGCTCATCTTGCATTGTGCCATCCCCAAACTGTTCCCACAAAGTTGGGAGCAATAAATTGTCCAAAATGTCTTGGTATGCTGACGCCTTAAGAGTTCCCTTCACTGGAACTAAAATACATCCTCACACAATAATCCCCCCCCCCCCCCTCCACCAAATGATTTGGACCAGTGCACAAAGCAAGGTCCATAAAGACATCGATGAGCGAGTTTGGGGTGGAGGAACTTGACTGTCCTCCGCAGAGTCCTGACCTCAACCTGATAGAACACCTTTGGGATGAATTACTGCAGAGACTGTGAGACAGGCCTTCTCGTTCAACATAAGTGCCTGACCTCACAAAAACACTTCTGGAAGAATGGTCAAACATTTCTGTACCACCCTCTACCATAGGTAGGTGCTAGAGGTAAGGTGTTTTGGGTGATAGCTGCCAGACAGGTAAATTTAGGCAGGCCTATGCTGCATGTTAGGCCTGTTTGTTTTGATCTGGGGGGCAGGGAGAGGTTAGTGTAGCAGTGGGTGGGATCACCTGTCCTTCAGTTCTTGGGCGCCTCCCCTGCTTCCACGGAGAATGTTCTGGAAGAGGGGCAGGGCTGGGAATTGGAGTGACAGGGAGTTCATGTGAAGAGCCCTGACCAATCCCCAACTAGGACTGGCAGGGGGCAGGCCTCCTACTTAAACTTAGGTCCAGCCCACTGGAGGGGAGTTTTCAGCTGGGTTAAAGGGGTTGTAAAGGTTTGTTTTTTATTTTCTAAATAGGTTCCTTTAAGCTAGTGCATTGTTGGTTCACTTACCTTTTCCTTCCATTTCCCTTCTAAATGTTTTTTTTCTTTGTCTGAATTTCTCACTTCCTGTTCCTCCTTAGTAGGCTTGCCCCCATCATCCGAGCCGTTCTGGCTGGGGGTTAGTCGGCGTGCTCGCCCCCTCCCTTGGGACTACATCCCTGCATGAAGACGCTGTGAATGTTCAGTTGACTGGGCCGTTGGCCTGCTATAATGTTATTGTCTCCCGCAGGTTCAGGCCTAAGTGGCTTCAGCCCAATCCTTAGCTCCTCACTAATCTTCACATGAGATTAGTAGCTTATTTGATGTCCAGCGATCATGGTGTGAACATAGAGCATGCTGTCATTTCACTCAGTGCACTGTACACGCCTTCACCTGATGAAGAGTACATAAGTTACTATTAAGTCTGGTAAACGTTATTAGAAAATCGGACAAACGAGCATCCAATTTCCCCTAAATGTTCAAATCAGGCTGAAGACAAGAATGCTGTTAATGGTACAAAAATCATCAAACGACAGAGGAAAACTTCACATGTACGTAGCTATTTTCCTGGGTAGATCATTGTTTCCGATCATGCACGTTTTGCTCATTTGATTTTTTTATGGCCAAATACTGTACTAATTAAACAAAAATCAATTGTTCTGATAGCTAACGAGACAATTTTTCCCGCATGTCCCTTTGGAAATTTTGGTCTGAACAGTCAAAATCGGCTCTCAAAAGCAGTATATGGCTTCAAACATGCTTGGGACAAACATACAGTGCCTTGAAAAAATATTCATACCCCTTGCAATTTTCCACATTTTGTCATGTTACAGCCAAAAACATACCGTATATACTCGAGTATAAGCCGAGTTTTTCAGCACATTTTTTTGTGCTGAAAATGCCCCCCTCGGCTTATACTCGAGTCACCTTTTTTGTGCCTGATCTCCTGGACTTTGGGAACCCGGTCTTGGCCGGCCGTAAGTCCCCTGGACCCCAAACTTGGCACACATGTACCCCCACTCTTCCTCTACAAGTGGGCAAAGTTTGTTGTCCGGGGGACCTACGGACGGGGAGCACCGATTTTTCAAAACCGGGCACCCCTTACATAGCCTCCCATGTTAAATGGTCATTTCTCTTGTGAATTTGGGGACCCGGTACCGGCCGGTCGTAGGTCCCCTGGACCCGGAACTTGGCACACATGTAGCCCTATTTCTCCTCTATAAGTGTGCAAAGTTTTTTGGCTGGGGGACCTAGGGCCGTGGAGCACCGACAATTCAGTTATTTTTTGCGCAAAACTGGAATTTGGCAAGTCGGTCGTTTTTAAAGCAGCAGAAAAAGCTAGCTTTTATCAGCGTTTTTTTACTAGCTTTTATTAGCGTTTTTCAGTGTAGCGTAAAAAAATGTTTTTTTTCAATGGACCAAAAAACGCAAAAAAAATGCTCGCGGCGAGCGTTTTTGAGCGTTTATGAGTGTTTTTTCTGCGTTTTGCTTTTTTTTGCGTTTTTTTTTCTGCCGAAAAAAGGCACTTTGAACACAAATTTCTTGCGTTCAGAAAAAAGCCCATTAACTCCACTGCTCATTAAAGCTAAAAAAAACGCTATGTGTACATGAACACATAGGCTAACACAGAGTGCAGTTAATGGGCTTTTTAAAAAAACGCCAAAACGCCAATAAACTGCAGTTTATCAGCTTCTGTGTATAAGGAGCCTAAATCATATATATTTACAAAAACTGCTACTTCTGTGAGAAGGGTATGCAAAGATGTAGTTTACTGTTAATATTTTATAGTATGTTATTATTGCAGCTGATTTCAAAATGTAAAACGAAGTGGCGATATGCCAAACAGAGCCATTGGTTTTTCCATAGCAAGATACTTACTTTGATATACAAGTATCACAGCTGAACAATTATAGATTATCAAAACATATTGCACATGTAACCTTTCATATTTGCTAACTTTTGCGATACATCAGAATTACACCTCTGCCACCGTCGAGCAATAAAATACTACTTTTGTTCTTGTAAATGTGCCCCGAAAACATGCCCAGGATTTCAGAATCTCTTTTTGAGCACAGGTGAGTCAATGAAATATTAATCTTGAGCTAAAAGCGTGGAATTTTCTGCACAGCTGGCATTATTGACATTGGCTCTAAACATACTTAATATGCAGAATGTAATGTATAGATGCATGAGGCACATCCATAGTGTGGAGGATTTGAACCCCTGGTGAATACAATGCAGGAAGAACCACACAGTAATGATATTAAGTTTATTTGAGCTCTAAATAACACTAATATTATCATCACACTCGAGTCTCCGGAGTGTTGTTCTCATTTACATGATGCAAGATTTTATTTTTTAAAGTGAACGGCTGGAGAGAATAACTTCTTGCCAACATATTGTATTTTACAAATTATGGATTACTGTAGATTTTGAAGA
Source organism: Rana muscosa (assembly GCA_029206835.1). NCBI lineage: Eukaryota > Metazoa > Chordata > Amphibia > Anura > Ranidae > Rana > Rana muscosa. The sequence goes on from CM055124.1 coordinate 298,812,392, forward strand.
CTGACGTTCAAAAACAAACTAATAAACCAACCCATAAAATTCACAGAAAAATCCTGTGCTGGTTTGAAGAATGTCTCTACAACTTCAAAAAAAAACTTCAAACATTCCAATAACAATAAAAGAAATAAAAAAAAATGATAAAAACATCTAAGAACAGAATTATTCGATCAATACATTTTAAGAAATAAAAGCAATGTTTTCCTCCTAATAATTACAAATGACAAGCTCACCAATCGGTGATCTTTTTTGCATAGATGATGGTAGGTTGAAGCAACCACTAGGTTTTCATTTCAAGCCTTCCATGGACTCCAGTAGTGAAATCTTCCTATTTGAGTTGTTGCCTCCCATCCTGCCCATTCATGAACTCCAATTCCCTTGTTGTAGCAGATACATTGGAATGCTCTTGCTGGGATTTCCATAATGTAGCAGAAAGAACAAGACACCCTTGTACTGACCGCAGCATTTAGATTTGTTTGGGCTGGAGACCGTGTTTGACTGATTTGAAATGGTGGCTGGTAGTTATTAGCTTGTTCCACAGGTGAATAGTGGAGATAGTCCTCCTTTGGAGGTTTGGGCTGCGACCTTACTGGTACAACGGAGCCATCATTTCAGCATAGACGCTACTTGAATGAGGACGGTGGAGCACCCGGTGTCTGAAATAATGCGGCTCATGATGGAAGGATACAATCAATTATTGAAAGTCTAAAAATGAACCGATAGAGCCAACATGTTTTGGGTGTATTGCCTCCCCCTTATTCAGGGCTGACATATAAACATAAAGGTATAAAGGAATACATTTGAACATCCAATTATACATATATACGGTTTTATCCATACCTACTTTAATTTAAGTTACTTGTACTTAATATACCTACAGAAGTTACTGATTGTATACCTTTATGTTTATATGTCAGCCCTGAAGAAAGAGGCAATTCCCCGAAACACGTTGGCTCTCTCTGTATGTTTTTAAACTTTTTTTCACAATATTTTTATTAAAATTTAAAGCGGAGGTCCACCAGATTTTTTTTTTAAAAGGCAGGAGCTACAAATACTGCAGCTGCTGACTTTTAATAAATGGACACTTACCTGTCCAGCGCGCCCGCGATGTCGGCAGCCAAGGCCGAGCAATCACTCATCTACCGGCTGCCCCCGCCACCATCCTCGGTGAGGGAATCAGGAAATGAAGCTTTGCAGCTTCACTGCCCGGTTCCCTACTGCACATGCGCGAGCCGCGCGGCGCACCCTCACTGGTCCCCGCTGTCTCCTGGGACCAGTGTGTTTCCCAGAAGACAGCGGGGGGGGGGGGAAGTGGAGTGTCTATTCCCAGAAGTGGGTGCAAATACCTGTATTATACAGGTATCTGCACCCCCCTCCCCCCTGAAAGGTGCCAAATGTGACACCAGAGGGGGGAGGTTTCCCGAAAAGCGGAGGTTCACTTTTTGTGTGGACCTCCGCTTTAAGAGCAAACAGCACACAAAATGCAAAGACGAAGTACAGTAGTGATCACTATGCTGAGCATCAAATCCAGACGTCTATCCATTTGGTAGAAAATGGAACTCAAATGCAAAGGAACAAATCCCTCTGCTTGGGAGGCAATGGATGCTGTAGGTCAGGTCGCTTAACTGATTTGAAATGGTGGCTGGTAGTTATTAGCTAGTTCCACGGGTGAATGGTGGAGCTAGTCCTGCTTTGGAGGTTTGGGCTGCGACCTTACTGGTACAACGGAGCCATCATTTCAGCATAGACCCTACTTTAATGAGGACGGTGAAGCACCCGGTGTCTGAAATAATGTGGCTCATGATGGAAGGATACAATCAATTATTGAAAGTCGAAAAAAGAACTCATAGAGCCAACATGTTTTGGGCGTATTGCCTCCCCCTTATTCAGGGCTGACATATAAACATAAAGGTATAAAGGAGTACATGTGATCCTCCTTATACGTTTTCCATTTATACATATATACAGTTTTATCTAAACCTACTTCAATTTTAGTTACTTCTACTTAATATACCTACAGAAGATAATGATTGTATACCTTTATATTTATATGTCAGCCTTGAAGAAAGAGGCAATTCCCCGAAACACGTTGGCTCTCTCTATATGTTTTTAAACTTTTTTTCACAATATTTTTATTAAAATTTAAGAGCAAACAGCACACAAAATGCAAAGATGAAGTACAGTAGTGATCACTATGCCAAGCATCAAATCCAGACGTCTATCTATTTGGTAGAAAATGGAATTCAAATGCAAAGGAACAAATCCCTCTGCTTGGGAGGCAATGGATGCTGTAGGTCAGGTCGCTTAACTGATTTGAAATGGTGGCTGGTAGTTATTAGCTAGTTCCATGGGTGAATGGTGGAGCTAGTCCTCCTTTGGAGGTTTGGGCTGCGACCTTACTGGTACAACGGAGCCATCATTTCAGCATAGACCCTACTTGAATGAGGACGGTGAAGCACCCGGTGTCTGAAATAATGTGGCTCATGATGGAAGGATACAATCAATTATTGAAAGTCTAAAAAAGAACTCATAGAGCCAACATGTTTTGGGCGTATTGCCTCCCCCTTATTCAGGGCTGACATATAAACATAAAGGTATAAAGGAGCACATGTGATCCTCCTTATACGTTTTCCATTTATACATATATACAGTTTTATCTAAACCTACTTCAATTTTACTTACTTCTACTTAATATACCTACAGAAGATAATGATTGTATACCTTTATGTTTATATGTCAGCCTTGAAGAAAGAGGCAATTCCCCGAAACACGTTAGCTTTCTCTATATGTTTTTAAACTTTTTTTCACAATATTTTTATTAAAATTTAAGAGCAAACAGCACCCAAAATGCAAAGACGAAGTACAGTAGTGATCACTATGCCGAGCATCAAATCCAGACGTCTATCTATTTGGTAGAAAATGGAACTCAAATGCAAAGGAACAAATCCCTCTGCTTGGGAGGCAATGGATGCTGTAGGTCAGGTCACTTGAATGATTTGAAATAGTGGCTGGTAGTTATTAGCTAGTTCCACGGGTAGGGATGAGCTTCGTGTTCGAGTCGAACACACGTTCGACACGAACATCGGCTGTTCGATCGTTCGACGAAGATCGAACGTTATGGGCCGTTCGCGCCAAATTCGAGTGGCGCGTCACGGCCCATAATTTACTGCGGCATCTCTGTGCATTGCTGGCTGATGATTGGCCAAGCATGCACTATGACCCGCATGCTTGGCCAATCACAGCGTCGTCTGTACAGAGAGCCGTAATTGGCCAAATCATGGCTCAGAGGAGTAGGTACACGCCCCACACTATATAAGGCCACCTGGAAGTCGGCCTTGTGTAGTGTGTTGGCGTTTGTGAAAGAGAGAGTTACAGAGAGAGAGACAGTGTCATTTATATTGAGTTAGATAGAGCAGGCAGGCGAGTCAGTTAGCTGCTGTTACAGTGTGTAGAGGATATATATGCATCCTAGGTGTTGTAACTATATTTATACACTGTATTGAGTTTAGCTAGATCCGTTCCTGTTAGTCTCTATACTGTGACTGGCAGGCAGGTGATTGTGCTAGCTGCAGACAGTCAGTGTTTCACTTAGTGTACTACTGTGTGCTTTGCATAGCATTCACCTAAAGCTCACCTGAATACAGTTAGTGACTATTATAGTGGTGTTCTCATAATAAAACCACAAGCAGAGAGCTGCAAGTATTTTCAGTGTACTGTGTCCTCTGCACAGTTTTCACCTAAAACTAACTGAAAATAATTGCTGCTTTTCCCATACTAACACCACAGCAGGCCATTAGTATGTCTGGAAGGCAAACAAAGATGTCAAGGTCACCTGTGGCCAGGTGACAGATGCACACCGTAGGGGGACAGGAGTGCACCGCAAGGTAGTGAACCCTATGGCTGACTGCTGCGGATAGGAAACTGTGTGGTTGTGGAAAGCGGGACCAGAGGAGCACAACCGGGATCCTAACGGAAGCTAGAGCCAAGATTCCCCAGGGCGCGGAGTCTAAGACCCAGCAGGTCTTCTCCAGGGCCTCTAGTGGTGAGGATGTTATGCTGCAGGCTGGGACCAGGTCGCGGCCCCTGGAGTTTCCTAGCTCACGCCCCGTAGGATAAGGGGAAAAGAGGGGAAGCAGCAGCACAAGATATGAGAGAACCGAATAACAAGCTGAAGGTCAGGGGCCACAAGCAGACAAGGATAACAAGAGAACGAGCCGATGGTCAAGGGTCACGAGCAGACAGGGATAGACGGGGACAAGCCAAATATGTAACAGAGAGACAGACGAAGCACACGGCAGGCAGGAACCCAAACACACAATGCCTAACAAACACGTTGATCAGCAAAGCAGGCTTGCAGTGCACAGGTTAATATAGTGTTCTGTGATAGGGCCTGGGGTGGAGTCAGGCTGGGAGGAGATTATAAAGGAAGCCAGGTGAAAGGGTTCTGGCCTCTAAGATGAACACATGGGAAGGAAGGTAAGCTGACAGACAAACACTACTGCATATCCATGACAGTACCCTCCCTCTTATGGGCCCTCCCCCGCCTGGGCCCAGGCTTAAAGGGAAATCTCAGATGAAACCTCCTCAACAGATGAGGTGCAACGACATCAGATGCAGCGATCCAAGACGCTTCCTCAGTAGGGATGAGCTTCGTGTTCGAGTCGAACATACGTTCGACTCGAACATTGGCTGTTCGATCGTTCGACGAAGATCGAACGATTTGGGCCGTTCGCGCCAAATTCGAGTGACGCGAACGGCCCACAATGCACTACGCCATCGCAGTGTCATCCAGGCGCTGTGATTGGCCAAGCATGCACTGTGACCCCGCATGCTTGGCCAATCACAGCGCCGGCAGCGAGGAGAGCAATGATTGGCCACAGGCAGGATGCCTGTGGCCAATTATTGCTGAGGGTGTTTAGTACACGCCCCACACTATAAAAGGCCGCCAGCACGGCGGCCTAGTGTAGTGTGTTCCGGAGCAGGGATAGAGTAGCATAGGCAGGGACAGTGACTGTTATTTCTTTCTTGCTTAACCTGGATTCCTTTAGTTTAGGGAAAGAGAAGGATAGGTAGGGAGAGTGTCAGTGTGTTTTGTGCTTCTGCTATAGTGTGCTTAAAAAAAACATTTATTCTAGGGACAGAAAACTCTAGGTAGGGACAGTGTCAGTTTCTTTCACTCTGCAAGTCCTTGTTTCCAGGGACCTGTAAGGACAGTGAGTTAATTGTCCTTGTGCTATATTGTGCTTAAAAAAAACATTTATTCTAGGGACAGAAAACTCTAGGTAGGGACAGTGTCAGTTTCTTTCACTCTGCAAGTCCTTGTTTCCAGGGACCTGTAAGGACAGTGAGTTAATTGTCCTTGTGCTATATTGTGATTAAAAAAAACATTTATTCTAGGGACAGAAAACTCTAGGTAGGGACAGTGTCAGTTTCTTTCACTCTGCAAGTCCTTGTTTCCAGGGACCTGTAAGGACAGTGAGTTAATTGTCCTTGTGCTATATTGTGATTAAAAAAAACATTTATTCTAGGGACAGAAAACTCTAGGTAGGGACAGTGTCAGTTTCTTTCACTCTGCAAGTCCTTGTTTCCAGGGACCTGTAAGGACAGTGAGTTAATTGTCCTTGTGCTATATTGTGCTTAAAAAAAACATTTATTCTAGGGACAGAAAACTCTAGGTAGGGACAGTGTCAGTTTCTTTCACTCTGCAAGTCCTTGTTTCCAGGGACCTGTAAGGACAGTGAGTTAATTGTCCTTGTGCTATATTGTGATTAAAAAAAACATTTATTCTAGGGACAGAAAACTCTAGGTAGGGACAGTGTCAGTTTCTTTCACTCTGCAAGTCCTTGTTTCCAGGGACCTGTAAGGACAGTGAGTTAATTGTCCTTGTGCTATATTGTGATTAAAAAAAACATTTATTCTAGGGACAGAAAACTCTAGGTAGGGACAGTGTCAGTTTCTTTCACTCTGCAAGTCCTTGTTTCCAGGGACCTGTAAGGACAGTGAGTTAATTGTCCTTGTGCTATATTGTGCTTAAAAAAAACATTTATTCTAGGGACAGAAAACTCTAGGTAGGGACAGTGTCAGTTTCTTTCACTCTGCAAGTCCTTGTTTCCAGGGACCTGTAAGGACAGTGAGTTAATTTTCCTTGTGCTATATTGTGATTAAAAAAAACATTTATTCTAGGGACAGAAAACTCTAGGTAGGGACAGTGTCAGTTTCTTTCACTCTGCAAGTCCTTGTTTCCAGGGACCTGTAAGGACAGTGAGTTAATTTTCCTTGTGCTATATTGTGATTAAAAAAAACATTTTTTCTAGGGACAGAAAACTGTAGGTAGGGAGAGTGTTTTTTTTCTTTCACTCTGCAAGTCCTTGTTTCCAGGGACCTGTAAGGACAGTGAGTTAATTGTCCTTGTGCTATATTGTGCTTAAAAAAAACATTTATTCTAGGGACAGAAAACTCTAGGTAGGGACAGTGTCAGTTTCTTTCACTCTGCAAGTCCTTGTTTCCAGGGACCTGTAAGGACAGTGAGTTAATTTTCCTTGTGCTATATTGTGATTAAAAAAAACATTTATTCTAGGGACAGAAAACTCTAGGTAGGGACAGTGTCAGTTTCTTTCACTCTGCAAGTCCTTGTTTCCAGGGACCTGTAAGGACAGTGAGTTAATTTTCCTTGTGCTATATTGTGATTAAAAAAAACATTTTTTCTAGGGACAGAAAACTGTAGGTAGGGAGAGTGTTTTTTTTCTTTCACTCTGCAAGTCCTTGTTTCCAGGGACCTGTAAGGACAGTGAGTTAATTGTCCTTGTGCTATATTGTGCTTAAAAAAAACATTTATTCTAGGGACAGAAAACTCTAGGTAGGGACAGTGTCAGTTTCTTTCACTCTGCAAGTCCTTGTTTCCAGGGACCTGGAGAGACATTGAGTGAATTGTCCTTGTGCTATATTGTGATTAAAAAAAACATTTATTCTAGGGACAGAAAACTCTAGGTAGGGACAGTGTCAGTTTCTTTCACTCTGCAAGTCCTTGTTTCCAGGGACCTGTAAGGACAGTGAGTTAATTTTCCTTGTGCTATATTGTGATTAAAAAAAACATTTTTTCTAGGGACAGAAAACTGTAGGTAGGGAGAGTGTTTTTTTTCTTTCACTCTGCAAGTCCTTGTTTCCAGGGACCTGTAAGGACAGTGAGTTAATTTTCCTTGTGCTATATTGTGATTAAAAAAAAAATTTATTCTAGGGACAGAAAACTCTAGGTAGGGACAGTGTCAGTTTCTTTCACTCTGCAAGTCCTTGTTTCCAGGGACCTGTAAGGACAGTGAGTTAATTTTCCTTGTGCTATATTGTGATTAAAAAAAACATTTTTTCTAGGGACAGAAAACTGTAGGTAGGGAGAGTGTTTTTTTTCTTTCACTCTGCAAGTCCTTGTTTCCAGGGACCTGTAAGGACAGTGAGTTAATTGTCCTTGTGCTATATTGTGATTAAAAAAAACATTTTTTCTAGGGACAGAAAACTCTAGGTAGGGAGAGTTTTTTTTTTTTTTCACTCTGCAAGTCCTTGTTTCCAGGGACCTGTAAGGACAGTGAGTTAATTGTCCTTGTGCTATATTGTGCTTAAAAAAAACATTTATTCTAGGGACAGAAAACTCTAGGTAGGGACAGTGTCAGTTTCTTTCACTCTGCAAGTCCTTGTTTCCAGGGACCTGGAGAGACATTGAGTGAATTGTCCTTGTGCTATATTGTGATTAAAAAAAACATTTATTCTAGGGACAGAAAACTCTAGGTAGGGACAGTGTCAGTTTCTTTCACTCTGCAAGTCCTTGTTTCCAGGGACCTGTAAGGACAGTGAGTTAATTTTCCTTGTGCTATATTGTGATTAAAAAAAACATTTTTTCTAGGGACAGAAAACTGTAGGTAGGGAGAGTGTTTTTTTTCTTTCACTCTGCAAGTCCTTGTTTCCAGGGACCTGTAAGGACAGTGAGTTAATTTTCCTTGTGCTATATTGTGATTAAAAAAAACATTTTTTCTAGGGACAGAAAACTGTAGGTAGGGAGAGTGTTTTTTTTCTTTCACTCTGCAAGTCCTTGTTTCCAGGGACCTGTAAGGACAGTGAGTTAATTGTCCTTGTGCTATATTGTGCTTAAAAAAAACATTTTTTCTAGGGACAGAAAACTCTAGGTAGGGAGAGTGTTTTTTTTTTTTCACTCTGCAAGTCCTTGTTTCCAGGGACCTGTAAGGACAGTGAGTTAATTGTCCTTGTGCTATATTGTGCTTAAAAAAAACATTTATTCTAGGGACAGAAAACTCTAGGTAGGGACAGTGTCAGTTTCTTTCACTCTGCAAGTCCTTGTTTCCAGGGACCTGTAAGGACAGTGAGTTAATTTTCCTTGTGCCATATTGTGCTTAAAAAAAACATTTATTCTAGGGACAGAAAACTCTAGGTAGGGACAGTGTCAGTTTCTTTCACTCTGCAAGTCCTTGTTTCCAGGGACCTGGAGAGACATTGAGTGAATTGTCCTTGTGCTATATTGTGATTAAAAAAAACATTTATTCTAGGGATAGAAAACTCTAGGTAGGGACAGTGTCAGTTTCTTTCACTGTGAAAGTCCTTGTTTCAAGGGACAGAGAAGGACACCTGAAGGTAGCCCTTATTGCTTTTTTCCCATCTCCCTGCAGGCCATCTATTAGAATGTCTGGAAGGCAAACAAGGAGAGGCAGACAGTCAGGAGGCAATAAAAGAGGGCAAGCAGGCTCTGTGTCTGGGGGCAACAGTGCTGGTCGTGGACGCGGTGCATTGTCATCAGCACATGGCCATGGGACACGCTTGTCCTTCTTTTCGGCAGCTGGACATGTTGAGCCACATCATGCCGAAGACTTGGTAGAGTGGATGACCAAGCCCTCCTCCTCCTCCTCATCCTCTCTCACCCAGGCTCAGGGTACTGGAAAAGCAGCTGCCAAAGCGTCGTCTTCCCTGGTATCAATGTCAGACAAATCATCAGTCACTCCTTCCCTAGACCCACCATGTCCTCCTCCTGAGGAGTCCCCCGAACTGTTTCAGCACAGTGTTGGGTACATGCTCCAGGAGGATGCCCAGCGTTTCGAAGGGTCTGATGATGAAACCCAGCTAGAGGAAGGCAGTAGCGTGAGAGCAGACAGAGGGGATGCTCAAGAAGGACACCAATCTGGCAGTCATGTTCCAGCAGCTGCAGCATACTGCCAGATTGGCTCCAGTGATGAGGAGGGAGGGGATGATGAGGTCAATGACTCCACGTGGGTGCCTAATAGGAGAGAGGAGGAGGAGGAGGATGAGGAGGAGGCACATCTCCAACGAGGCAGGATGCCCTTTGGTGGCCAGCGTAAGGGCAGTACACCGACGGAATCACACCGCAGAGCTCCGCCTGTGCAGGGCGCTGCCTCTGCCCGTCATTCAAAAAGTTCTTTGGTGTGGGCCTTTTTTGAGGCTAGTGCATCAGATCGCACAGCTGCTGTTTGCAACATATGTCTCAAGCGTATATCGCGTGGCCAAAACATCAGCCGCTTGGGTACCACATGCCTGACCAGACATATGTTGACCTGCCATGCAGCTCGTTGGCAAGCCTACCTCAAAGACCCACACCAAAGAACAAAGCGGACCTCTCCTTGCACCGCATCAGCTGGGATCTCCAACCCCACTATAACTTCAGTCCTCTCTGAAACATGCACTGAGAGGAATGAAGGTGTAGAATTAGGTGTGTCACAGCCAAGTACTTGCGCCCACTCTGCTAGCAGTACACCGACGTCCGATTCTAGCAGGCAAATTTCCCTGCCCCAGCTGCTGGACCGTCGAAAGAAGTTCACTCCCAGCCATCCACATGCCCAGCGGTTGAATGCTAGCTTGGCTAAATTGCTAGCGCTTCAACTGCTGCCTTTTCAGTTGGTAGACTCGGCCCCCTTCCGTGAGTTTGTGCAATGTGCGGTTCCTCAGTGGCAGGTTCCCAAACGCCACTTTTTCTCACGGAAGGCTATTCCGGCTCTCTACCGGCATGTGGAAGGCAATGTCTTGGCCTCGCTGGACAGGGCGGTCAGCGGTAAGGTGCATATTACCGCTGACTCATGGTCCAGCAGGCATGGACAGGGACGTTACCTTTCTTTCACGGCCCATTGGGTCACTCTTTTGGCAGCTGGGAAGGATTCAGGACAAGGTGCAGTAGTGTTGGAGGTTGTCCCACCGCCACGCCTCCAAAATGCTACTACTGGTTGTGACACACCTCTCTCCTCCACCCCCTCCTCTTCTTCTTCCTCCATGGCCTCTTCCTGTGGTTTGTCCTATGAACCAGCGGTGCTCCGTAGCCGTTCACGGGGCTACGCAAGTACGCAGGCAAAAAGATGCCATGCCGTGCTTGCGCTGGTGTGTTTGGGGGACAGAAGCCACACTGGGGCAGAGGTCCTGTCTGCTCTGCAGGGCCAGGCCGAGAGGTGGTTGACGCCACGCCAGCTTAAGCCAGGAATGGTGGTTTGCGACAATGGCACCAACCTCCTCTCCGCCCTCCGACAGGGACAACTGACCCATGTGCCCTGTGTGGCTCACGTCCTTAACCTGGTGGTGCAGCGGTTCTTGGGCAGGTACCCGGGCTTACAGGATGTCCTGAGGCAGGCCAGGAAAGTCTGTGTGCATTTCCGCAGATCTTATAATGCCAGTGCTCGCCTGGCTGAGCTGCAAAAGGAGTTGAACCTGCCCAAGAACCGCCTTATATGTGACATGCCCACCAGGTGGAACTCAACGTTGGCCATGCTGCAGCGGCTGCACACGCAGCAGAGGGCCATCAATGAGTACCTGTGCGACTACGGCACCAGGACAGGGTCAGGGGAGCTTGGTTTTTTTTCTCCACGCCAGTGGGGCATGATCAGGGATGCATGCACTGTCCTGGCACCATTTGAGGAGGCCACGAGGATGGTGAGCAGTGACAGTGCATGCATCAGTGACACTGTACCTCTTGTCCACCTGTTGGAGCACACGCTGCGTGGAATAATGGACAGGGCACTTGAGGCAGAACAGAGGCAGGAAGAGGAGGACTTCCTTGCCTCTCAAGGCCCCCTTTACCCAGACAGTGTTCCTTCTGTCCCACCCATCGCACAGGAAGAGGAGGAGGAGGAGGAGGAGGAGGAGGAGGAGGATTGTGTCAGCATGGAGGTGGAGGCTGGCACTCAGCATCATCAGCAGCAGTCTTTTAGGGATGATTTACAGTCCCAAGAAACCAGTGGACTTGTACGTGGCTGGGAGGAGGTGGCTGCGGATCATGTCGTCCTTAGTGACCCAGAGGACTCCGGAGCGAATGCCTCAGCAAACCTACGCTGCATGGCCTCCCTGATCCTGCAAAGTCTGCGGAAGGATCCTCGTATTCTTCGGATCAAGGAGAGGGACCATTACTGGCTGGCCACTCTCCTTGATCCACGGTACAAGGGTAAGGTTGCGGACCTTATGTTACCGTCGCAGAGGGAGCAGAGGATGAGACAACTCCGGGAGGCCTTGCAGAAAGGTCTGTGCAACGCGTTCCCAGAGACTGGGAGGTTGCAAACTCCTGGTCCTGGACAACGAGTTGCTGAGGCTTCGGCCAGTCAAAGAAGGAGCGGTGGGGAAGGTGGCCGTCTGACCGATGCGTTCAGACAATTCTTTAGTCCGCAGCCCCAAAGTATGATCGGTTCCAGCAACCATCGCCAGCGTCTGATAAACATGGTGCAGGAATATCTAGGGGCAAGGTCAGACTTGGACACCTTCCCCACCGAAAATCCTCTGGCTTACTGGGTCTTGAGGATGGATCACTGGCCAGAGCTTGCACAGTATGCAATTGAGCTACTGGCCTGTCCTGCATCCAGCGTTCTTTCGGAACGCACATTCAGTGCTGCTGGAGGATTTGTCACGGATCACAGGGTGCGCCTGTCCACCGACTCGGTTGATCGACTGACTTTCATCAAGATGAACCAGTCTTGGATCACCACCAGCTACCACACACCTGATGCTGATATAACAGACTAATTGATTTTAAAATGTCACATCCCTTCAAGACTGATGCTGATGCTGAGTGCCTGTGCTGTTATGTTGACTGCCTATCCTCCTCCTCCGAGTCCTCAATGATACGATTGATGATGATAGCTTGGAAGATCATTTTTGTTTATGGGTGCCGCCACCAGTGCCTAACGCCCAATTTTTCAGCCCCTGTTTAACAGTGGCGTGTAATTACAATTTTTGAAGCAATACTTTGCAACAGGGCTCATTGCTGTGCTCCAAGTACAGTATCTGTGAGGAGTTGCAGTGTTGTGCCACCAGTGCCTAAGGCCCAATTTTTCAGCCCCTGTTTAACAGGGGCGTGTCATTACAATTTTTGAAGCAATACTTTGCAACAGGGCTCATTGCTGTGCTCCAAGTACAGTATCTGTGAAGGGTTGCAGTGTTGTGCCACCAGTGCCTAAGGCCCAATTTTTCAGCCCCTGTTCAACAGGGGCATGTAATTACAATTCTTGATCTAATAATTCACAGCAGGGCCCATTGCTGCACCCACCAAGAGTAACTGTCAGGGCTTACAGTGTTGTGGCACCAGCACCACCATCAAAGGCCCAATTTTTACTACCACTGTTCAACAATTATATGTAATTAAAATTCCTGATATAATAGTTGACAGCAGGGCGTTCCAGCACCAACCAAGAGTAACTGTGAGTGCTTACAGTGTTGTGCCAACACCAACAACTAAGGGGCCTATTTCTGCAGAGTATATACGGCAGGTCCCTACTTTCAAACATCCAACTTACAAACGACTCCTACTTGCAAACGCAAGAAGACAACAGGAAGTGAGAGGAAATCTACCACTAGGAAGGAAAATTCTCTCCTGTAAGAATAAATATGGGAGAAAGGTGTCTCCTCTGTACTGATGCTTTATCAGCAATCCTTGTTTCAAGAAAAACACCACATTTCAAAAACAGTTGTCATTAGGACGGAAAGTGAGGTGAAATGTTCTGAACAGGGGCACAGACAGCAAAACAAATGTTACAGGGGTGATAACCCTTACCTATGTTTTCCAAAAAGTTTAAAAATAGATTTTTGGTCTGGAGCTACACTTCAACAATGTACCTGTTCAAAATTACAAACAGATTCTACATAAGAACAAACCTACAGTCCCTGTCTTGTATGCACCGCCTGTATACGGCTGTTCAGAGTATATAGGGCCTTTTTTATTTTATGTGCGGGGTTCCCCTTAATATCCATACAAGACCCAAAGGGGCTGGTAATGGGCTGGGGTAGGGGGGGGGGGTCATGGGGTAGCTATGCCATTTTTCTTAAAGATTTTCATCCATATTACCGGGACCAGACATTACATTAAAGCCGCAAGCAGTTTTAAATGGCTTTTTTTTCCTTTAGAAGTGTCATTTTGTGCAGGGACAGTTCTAAACACGGGAAACACGTGGCACTTCACAGGCATACTTTAGACACCCCCCAGGTACGATATTTAAAGGAATATTTGACTTTTTTTTTTTCACTTTATGCATCATTAAAATGACTGCTCCCGGAAAACGACCGTTTTTAAAACTTATTTTTGCATTGATACATGTCCCCTGGTGCAGAACCCGGGTTCCCAAACCCTTTTTAGGACAATAACATGCATAATAGTTGTTATAATTAGCACTTTAGAATTCGAACGTTCGCATCCATTGTATTTAATAGGGTTCTAATGTTCGTTCGAACTTTCGGTCCGTTCGCGGGTTCTGGTGCGAACCGAACCCGGGGGTGTTCGGCTCATCACTATTCCTCAGGACCAAAACCTCTCCAATGCACAAGGTACTGAAGAAGAATACCTCTGCAGAGCCGAGAATCCAGAACTTGTCTAACCTCGTACTTTAGATTATCCTCAGAGACCAGAACCGAGGTAGGGAGATGACAAGAAGATCTATTGAGGACCAAAGGCTCTCTAGGAATAAGCAAGGGCATGAGAGGATCAACAGAAATCTGAGGAGGGTCCCCTAGACCCTTAAAGATGAACTGGTCATCTAGCACAGGACCATCAAACTGGGCAGATGTCAGTGGAACCCTGAAGTCAGGTTGGTTAGAGGGTGACATGTCACAGGAGTCAAGCTGAATAGCTGAAAGACAAGCAGAATGTCCTGAACAAGAAAAAGTAGGCGGCTCACTGGGCATGGGCTGGACTGGCATAACTAGTACAGAGGCCGAGTGAATAGCAGAGTCAGGTGTAGCGACTACCTGAATCGCATCGCAAGACGTAGTGACTGCAGGACTTGTAGACAAGCTAGCCTGGCTGTGCGTCCAAGGGCGATTAGGGACAGAGAAATGTAAATGGTTATGCGACCTGGAATGAATGACCGGCTCAGGTTCACAGGGGGCAACCTTGGGTAGGCAGGACGAGGAACAGGAGGAACCCCAAGCCAGGATTTGTCCAGTAGTCCAGTCCACATGAGGAGAATGGAGCTGTAACCATGGGAGACCCAAAATTATAGGTGTTGAGGCCTTGGGTAAGATAAGGAAGGATATCCACTCCTGGTGGAGTGTCCCTACCGACATTTTAACAGGGAGGGTCTGGAAGCGGATAGGTCCCCCTGGGAGAACAGTACCATCAATCGCCAAGACCACCAATGGCGTGGTGAGGGGCAAAAGAGTAAGTCTCATGGACGACGCGATTTCCCAGTCCATGAAATTGCCAGCGGCTCCGGAATCCAGATATGCTGAGACCGAATGAGAAGAAGCACCAACATGAAGGAACACAGAAAGCAGAAGACGAGAAGGGGAAGGTGATATTTCTGGGTCCAATACTCCACTTTCCAGATGAAGTGGACCCAAACGTTTTTCTGGACAAAGAGAGCAAGTGTCACGAAAATGACCTTTGCCCCCACAGTAGAGACACAGGCCTAGAGTTCTGCGCCTAGCACGTTCCTCTGGGGATAGCCTGGTCCTGCCCAGCTGCATGGGTTCCTCAGCTGGCAGGAGATGCTCCACGGGTCGAGGAGAGGGGAGCTCAGGCTGACTAAGGACCAAGGAGTGCTGGCGCCGCTTTTCTAGGGTCCTTTCCTGAAAGCGAATATCGATCTGGTTACACAAGGAGATAACTCCGTCCAGATCAGTGGGGATGGTTCTTCCTGCTAATTCATCCTTCACTCTATCAGAAAGGCCATGCAAAAAGGTTGCGACTAAGGCCTCATTGTTCCAGCTCAACTCAGCCGACAGTATGCGGAAATTAAGGGCGTACTGTCCCACAGAAGCAGACTCTTGGCGGAGACGTAGAAGGGCGCTGGCCGCTGAAGAGACACGAGCCGGTTCTTCAAAGATATTCCGAAAAAGTTTCAAGAAGCCAGACAGGCTAGAAACCACTGGATCATTCAGTTCCCACAGAGGGGCTGCCCAGGCTAAAGCTTCACCGGAGAGGAGGGAAATGATATAGGCTACCTTTGCCCTATCAGACAGAAAGTTTTGAGGCTGAAGCTCAAAATGAATCGTGCATTGGCTAAGGAACCCTCTGCAGGCCTTGGAGTCCCCAGAGAAACGGAACGGAGCTGGCAGTGTTAGTGAGTGTGTGGCTGCGACTGGTGCGATAGGTACCACCGCTGGTTGTACTTGAGGTTGCGGATTCGGGGTTCCCAAGGAGGCCTGAAGCTGCTCGAATCGAGAAGCCAGATCCTGGAGGAATCGCATCACCTGAGTCTGATTCGATTCCTGGGTTTCAAGTCTGTGGACTATGCCCCGCAATGGATCATCCGCGGGGATCGGGATGTCAGCCGGGTCCATGGCTGATCAAACTGTCAAGGTCACCTGTGGCCAGGTGACAAAAGATAGGCAGACAGTCACGAGGCAATAAAAGAGGGCAAGCAGGCTCTGTGTCTAGAGGCAACAGTGCTGCTGGTCGTGAACACGGTGCATCCTCATCAGCACGTGGCCGTGGGAAACGGTTGTCCTTCTTTTCGGCAGCTGGCTATGTTGAGCCGCAACATGCTGAAGACTTGGTTGAGTGGATGACCAAGCCGTCCTCCTCCTCATCCTCTCTCACCCAGGCTCAGGGTACGTTGTCTGGCAAAGCAGGTGCCAAAGTGGCCTCTTCCCTCGGCTCAATGGCATCAGTCACTCCTTCCCTAGCCCCACCATGTCCTCCTGAGGAGTCCCCCGAACTGTTTGACCACAGTGTTGGGTACATGCTCCAGGATGATGGAACCCAGCTGGAGGAAGGCAGTAACGTGAGGTCAGGTGAGGTCAGAGAGAGGGGGTAGTAACGTGAGCCCAGAGAGAGGGGGTGCCCAACAAGGTCAGCATCACACCGCAGATCTCCGCATGTGCAGGGCGCTGCTGTCTCTGCACGTTATTCCAAAAGTTCTTTGGTGTGGGCCTTTTTTCAGACGTGTGCAGCAGATCGCACCATTGTCATTTGCAACATATGTCTAAAGTGTATCTCGTGTGGCCAAAACATCAGCCGCTTGGGCACCACTTGCTTGACCAGACATATGTCGACCTGCCATGCAGTCCGTTGGCAAGCACACTTAAAAGACCCACACCAAAGAACAAGGGGGACCTCTCCTTGCTCCTCATCAGCTCGGATCTCCAACCCCACTATACCTTCAGTCCTCTCTGAAACCTGCACTGAGAGGAATGAAGGTGTATAATTAGGTGTGTCCCAGCCAAGTACTTGCAGGCAATCTGCTATCAGTACACCGACGTCCGATTGTACCAGGCAAATTTCCCTGCCCCAGCTACTGCACCGCAGCAAAAAGTTCGCTCCCAGCCATCCACATGCCCAGCGGTTGAATGCTAGCTTGGCTAAATTGCTAGCACTTCAACTGCTGCCTTTTCAGTTGGTAGACTCTGCCCCCTTCCATGAGTTTGTGGAATGTGCGGTTCCTCAGTGGCAGGTTCCCAAATGCCACTTTTTCTCACGGAAGGCGATTCCGGCTCTCTACCGGCATGTGGAAGGCAATGTCCTGGCCTCGCTGGACAGAGCGGTCCAGCAGGCATGGACAGGGACGTTACCTATCTTTCACGGCGCATTGGGTGACTCTGCTGGCAGCAGGGAAGGATGCAGGACAAGGTGCAGTAGTGTTGGAGGTTGTTCCGCCACCACGCCTCCAAAATGTTACTACTGGTGATTCTGACACACCTCTCTCCTCCACCCCCTCCTCTTCTTCTTCCTCCATGGCCTCTTCCTGTGCTGATTTGTCTTCGGAACCAGCGGTGCTCCGTAGGCGTTCAAGGGGCTACGCCAGTACGCAGGCAAAAAGATGCCTTGCAGTGCTTTAGCTGGTGTGCTTGGGGGACAGGAGCCACACTGGGGCAGAGATTCTGTCAGCTCTGCAGGGGCAGGCTCAAAGGTGGTTGACGACAGGCCAGCTTAAGCCAGGAAAGGTGGTTTCCGACAATGGCACCAACCTCCTCTCCGCCCTCCGGCAGGGACAACTGACCCATGTGCCCTGTTTGGCTCATGTCCTTAACTTGGTGGTGCAGCGGTTCTTGGGCAGGTACCCGGGCTTACAGGAGGTCCTGAAGCAGGCAAGAAACTCTGTGGGCATTTCCGTCAGGTCATACAATACCAGTATAAAAGTCCAAAATGCAGCGCTTCAGTGAAAAAACATATATGTGTTAAAGTCCATATAATGGAATCAATATGAGATGAAAAACTGGCCGATGCAAGTGTGGTGTGTTTTTCTTCCTGCACACTGAAGCTTGGTGGAGGTGTTCATACCAGTTTTTCTCGTATCTCATATTGATTCCATTATATGGACTTTAACACATATATGTTTTTTCACTGAAGCGCTGCATTTTGGACTTTTATACTTGTGTTCGCTGAATCAACAAACTGTGCTAACTTCTTTATTATTATTTGTTTTCTTAGTCAGCGCAGATATCCGTGCACCCGCTCTTTTTTTTTTCTTATAATGCCAGTGCTCGGCTGGCTGAGCTGCAAAAGGATTACAACCTGCCCAAGAACCGCCTAATCTGTGACATGCCCACCAGGGGGAACTCTACGTTGGCCATGCTGCAGCGGATGCACACGCAGCAGAGGGCCATCAATGAGTATCTGTTGCAATATGGCACCAGGACAGGGTCAGGGGAGTTTGGATTTTTTTCCCCACGCCAGTGGGCCATGATCAGGGATGCATGCACTGTCTTGGCACCATTTGAGGAGGCCACGAGGATGGTGAGCAGTGACAGTGCATGCATCAGTGACACTGTCCCTCTTGTCCACCTGTTGGAGCACACGCTGCGTGGAATAATGGACAGGGCACTTGAGGCAGAACAGAGGGAGGAAGAGGAGGACTTCCTTACCTCTCAAGGCCCCCTTTATCCAGACAGTGTTCCTGCTCGCCTGGCTATCACACAGGAAGAGGACGAGGAGGAGGAGGAGGAGGATTGTGTCAGCATGGAGATGGAGACTAGCATCAGCAGCAGTCTTCAAGGGATCAATTACAGTCCCAAGACACCCATGGACTTGTACGTGGCTGGGAGGAGGTGGCTGCTGATCATGTCGTCCTCAGTGACCCAGAGGACTCTGCACCGAATGCCTCAGCAAACCTACGCTGCATGGCCTCCCTGATCCTGCAAAGCCTGCGTGAGGATCCTCGTATTCGTGCGATCAAGGAGAGGGATCATTACTGGCTGGCAACCCTCCTTGATCCACGTTACAAGAGTAAGGTTGCGGACCTTATCTTGCCGTCGCAGAGGGAGCAGAGGATGAGGCATCTTCGGGGGGCCTTGCAGAAAGGTCTGTGCAATGCGTTCCCAGAGACTGGGAGGTTACAAATTCCTGGTCCTGGACAACGTGTTGCTGAGGCTTTGGTCAGTCAAAGAAGGAGCGGTGGAGAAGGTGGCCGTCTGACCGATGCGTTCAGACAATTTTTTAGTCCGCAGCCCCAAGGTATGATCGGTTCCAGCAACCATCACCAGCGTCTGATATACATGGTGCAGGAATACCTAGGGGGCAAGATCAGACTTGGACACCTTTCCCACCGAAAATCCTCTGGGTTACTGGGTCTTGAGGATGGATCACTGGCCAGAGCTTGCACAGTATGCCATTGAGATACTGGCCTGTCCTGCATCCATTGTTCTTTCGGAACGCACATTCAGTGCTGCTGGAGGCTTTGTAACCGATCACAGGGTGCGCCTGTCAACCGACTCGGTCGATCGACTGACCTTCATAAAAATGAATCAGTCTTGGATCACCACCAGCTACCAGGCACCTGATGCTGATGTAACAGAATAGTTTTCTTTGAAATGTCAGATCCCTTCAAGACTGCCTGTGCTGATGCAGAGTGACTATCCTGTTATGCTGAGTGACTATCCTCTTCATACTCAATAATCATGCTGATAGCTTGAAAGAACATTTTTGGTTCTGGGCACCGCCACCAGTGGCTAAGGCCCAATTTTTCAGCCCCTGTTTAACAAGGGCATGTAATTACAACAGGGCTCATTGCTGCGCTCTAAATACAGTATCTGTGAGGGGTTGCAGTGTTGTGGCACCAGCACCAGTGCCTAAGGCCCAATTTTTCTGCCCCTGTTCAACAGGGGCATGTAATTACAATTCTCTATCTAATATTTCACAGCTGGGCCCATTCCTGCGCCCACCAAGAGTAACTGTGAGGACTTACAGTGTTGTGGCACCAGCACCACCGCCACCACCAAAGGCCCAATTTTTCAGCCCCTGTTCAACAGGGGCATGCAATTACAATTCCTGATCTAATAATTCACAGCAGGGCCCATACCTGCGCCCACCAAGAGTAACTGTGAGGGCTAACAGTGTTGTGGCAACACCACCACCACCACCACCACCACCACCAAAGGCCCAATTTTTCTGCCCCTGTTCAACAGGGGCATGCAATTACAATTCTTGATCTAATATTTTACAGCTGGGCCCTTTTCTGCGCCCACCAAGAGTAACTGTGAAGACTTACAGTCTCATGGCACCACCACCACCACCAAAGGCCCAATTTTTCAGCCCCTGTTCAACAGGGGCATTGTAATTACAATTCTTGATCTAATAATTCACAGCAGGGCCCATTCATGCGCCCACCAAGAGTAACTGTGAGGGCTTACAGTGTTGTGTCAACACCACCACCACCAAAGGCCCAATGTTTCCTACCACTGTTTAACAATGGCATGTAATTACAATTCCTGATATAATAGTTGACAGCAGGGCGTTCCAGCGCCCAACAAGAGTAACTGTGAGGGCTTACAGTGTTGTGGCAACACCAACACCTAAGGGGCAAATTTCTGCAGAGTATATATGGCAGGCCCCTACTGTCAAACACCCAACTTACAAACGACTCCTACTTGCAAACGGAAGGAGACAACAGGAAGTGAGAGGAAATCTACCCCTAGGAAGGGAAATTCTCTCCTGTAAGAGCTAATATGGGAAAAAGGTGTCTCCTCTCTACTGATGCTTTATCACCAATCCTTGTTTCAATAAAAAAAAAAATTCCCAAAACATTTGTCATTGGGATGGAAAGTGAGGTGAAATGTTCTGAACAGGGGCACAGATAGCAAAACAAATGTTACAGGGGTGATAACCCTTCCCTATGATCTCCAAAAAGCTTAAAAATAGATTTTTTGGCTGGAGCTACACTCAAAAAATGTACCTGTTCCAAATTAGAAACAGATTCTACTTAAGAACAAACCTACAGTCCCTGTCTTGTTTGCACCGCCTGTATACTGCTGTTCAGAGGCCTTTTTTTATTTTGGGTGCGGGGTTCCCCTTAATATCCATACAAGACCCAAAGGGGCTGGTAAGGGGCTGGTAATGGGCTGGGGTGGGGGGGGGGGGGTGATGGGGTAGCCATGCCATTTTTCTCAATGATTTTCATTCATATTGCCAGGACCAGACAGTATAGCCGCAAGAAGTTTTAAAAGGCTTTTTTTCCTTTAGAAATGTAAATTTGTGCAGGGACAGTTCTAAACACGGGAAACACATGACACTTCACAGGCATACTTTAGACACCCCCCAGGTACCATATTTAAAGGAATATTTCACTTTATTTTTTCACTTTATGCATCATTAACATCACCAGCTCTGTCCCTTTATGTACATGCAGCTGTGGGGAAGGAAATTCCCCCGCCTCAGCTCATTGGCTTAGCGCTGACAGCTGACTTCCAGGTTCAGAAGAGCATGGGTTTGGACCGAACCCAAAACTCAACTTAAGCTCATCCCTACTTTGCAACAGCAGCTTCCAGGTTGGAAAACAAATCTGAATCATCATAATGCTGCTTTACTATGAGAAGCAAAGTGATGCAGAGACTAGGAAATAATAGAGCCGGGGTAGGCAACCTTGGTACTCCCATTGCAAGACTCTGACAGCCGCAGTCATGACTTCCATAAGCATGATGGGATTTGTATTTTCACCAGTAGTGTATTTAGGTTTTGTGCTGCCCTAGGCCTGACTAAACTTGTGCACCCCCCTAATTTAAATATGACCCACCCCTTACTGTCAAGGCCACACCCCATACAGTTTAAGACCCGCCCTGAAAATTTTGAGTGGGGACACTAGTGGGGGGAATGGAGTCCCTTAATTTGCATAGATTTCCTCTCACTTCCTGTTTGGCTATGGGGCAGGAAGTGAAGGGAAATCTCTGCAATTGGACAGGGATGGTAAAAAAAGAAACTGACAGGGGCTATAACCCTCCCTTACTCTATCCAAAAAAAAAAAAGTGTTGCCTATAGTTCTACTTTAAGCACAAATTTCTGATAATTTTATGGAGAGGACTAAGAAGATATAACCATGCCAATGGTGCAGCAGAAACATATAGCACAGTGAGGAAGGTTTGTGGTCCAGGATGATAGGACAGTCAAAATTAGAAGCACCGCCCCCCCCCCAGTTGCGGAATTCCGGCCGCCCGCATACTGGAAGCAGTGCGGTCGCTTTATGGGGGCGCTAGACTAATTTGCCTCTCAGCCCAGTCCGCCCCATAAGACTGGCGCTACACTAACAGTGTAGCGCAAGCCGGCGGGGACTCTTTCCGTGCTGCCCCCCTGCAAAGTGCTGCACTAGGCCTGGGCCTTGTTGGCCTAGGCCAGGATACAGCATTGATTTTCACCACAAATGGAGTACCGAGGTTGCCTTCCCCCATAATACAGTCTTCTTTCCTGCACTGCAGTGGTTCAGTGATGTTTGGATCAGAGAAAAGCCAGTTCACATATATGTATCCCAGCTTTAGTTTTGTGCCTGGAGTTGGGCTTTACAGGGGATATTGATCATAAAG
Source organism: Rana muscosa (assembly GCA_029206835.1). Taxonomy (NCBI): domain Eukaryota; kingdom Metazoa; phylum Chordata; class Amphibia; order Anura; family Ranidae; genus Rana; species Rana muscosa. Next base: position 298,834,592 of record CM055124.1, read on the forward strand.
GAAATTAGTCCAACTAGAGTGATGATCATACCGTGTATTGCAGGAGGGAGGAGGACAGTGAGCCGTAGTAACAGCAAACAGCACAGCGGGATCCTGTGGAAGGAAGATTAAATTAAAAAAAATTCTGGTAAAGGAGGAGCAGTAGAAGAATCTGATAAAATATACGCACATTATTTACAATTGTAATTGTCGCTATCATCTTCCCTCTTGATGCCGATGGCAGAATTTATAATTTTCCTTTTTTTTTATGGGGAACAAGGCAAAAGCCTATCATTTTAGATATATTTTAAATAAATTGTAGTATCAAAATTCGTATAATTTTTGCTAACATACTGTCATACTTAACCACTTCAGCCCCGGACCAATACGCAGCATAAAGACCAGGCCCCTTTTTGCGATTTGGCACTGCATCGCTTTAACTGACAATTGCGCGGTCGTGCGACGTGGCTCCCAAACAAAATTGACGTCCTTTTTTTCCCACAAATAGAGCTTTCTTTTGGAGGTATTTGATCACCTCTGCGGTTTTTATTTTTTGCGCTATAAACAAAAATAGAGCGACAATTTTGAAAAAAAATCAATATTTTTTACTTTTTGCTACAATAAATATCCCCAAAAATATATAAAAAACATTTATTTTTCCTCAGTTTAGGCCGATACGTATTCTTCTACATATTTTTAGTAAACAAAATCGCAATAAGCGTTCATTGATTGGTTTGCGCAAAAGTTATAGTATCTACAAAATAGAGGGTTAGTTTTATGGCATTTTTATTATAATTTTTTTTTTTTACTAGTAATGGCGGCGATCAGCAATTTTTATCATAACTGCGACATAATGGTGGACACATCAGACACTTTTGACTCATTTTTGAAACCATTGTCATTTATACAGCGATCAGTGCTATAAAAATGCACTGATTACTGTGAAAATGACACTGGCAGTGAAGGGGTTAACCTGTAGGGGGCGCTGAAGGGGTTAGGTGTGACCTAATGTGTGTTTCTTACTGTAGGGGGGCGTGGCTTGGCGTGTGACGCCGCTGATTGTCGTTCCCTATGACAGGGAACAGACGATCAGTGACAGGCTCACTAGGAAGAACGGGGAAAGGTTTGTTTACACTTACTTCTCCCCGTTCTTCAGCTCTGTGACCCGATACCAGAACACTGGCGGCGTTCCGGTCTGCGAGTCCCGCGGGCGCAGTCACGGAGCTCAGGACCGCGTGCGACCCACGGCTGGGCTCTTAAAAGGCAACGTACCTGTACGTGGATGTGTCCAGCCATGCCATTCTGCCGACGTATATCGGCGTGAGGCGGTCCTTAAGTGGTTAATTCTGTGCACAATAACAACCAATATTCAAAGCATGTTCTCCAGCTTAGGGCCCTTTCACACAAGCAACCAAATTGTCTGTTTTTCAATTGTCTGTTTTTATATGAAAAGTGGATAGCAATGCATCTCTATGGGCTTACTAATGTAAACAGTTAACCATCCGTTTACATCCATTTCTGTTCAGTTCTATTTTTTTTAAATGGTCATGCAACGCTGTACTCATTTGACATTTCTATCACTTTTTCAACACAAATAGTTTTATTTTGGTGATATTTAATCACCACTGGGTCTTTTATTTTTTGCTAAGCCAGCTAAAAAATTTGAGAGAAAAAAAGTTTTCTATGGTTTCTGTTATAAAATTTGGCAAACAGGTCATTTTTCTATTTCACTGATGTGCACTAATGAGGCTGCACTGATTAGCACTGATAGGCAGCACTGATGGGCACTGAGGAGGCTGCACTGATGGGCACTGAGGAGGCTGCACTGATGGGCACTGATGAGGCTGCACTGATGGGCACTGATGAGGCTGCACTGATGGGCACTGATGAGGCTGCACTGATGGGCACTGATGAGGCTGCACTGATAGGCTGCACTGATGGGCACTGATGAGGCTGCACTGATGGGCACTGATAGGCTGCACTGATGGGCACTGATAGGCTGCACTGATGGGCACTGATAGGCTGCACTGATTAGACATGTGCACTGCCGAAAAAATCCTTAGTTTTCGTTTCATGAATTTTTTGTTTTTTCGGGTCATTCATTATGATCACAATTCGTAAATTCGTAAATTTGAAAATTCAAAAATTTGTAAATTCAAAAATTAGTAGATTCGTAAATTCTAAAATTCTAAAATCTAAGAAAGAAAATCCGAAAATTCTAAACAATAACTAACTAACTAACTAATAATAACTAACTATTCAATTATAGGTATTGGAATTTCCTTTCAAATTTGACTGTTAGTGAACGTAATGAATACAAATTTATTTAAGTTACTAATTATCCGAAATAACGAATGCCGTATCTAAAAAAATGGAACGGAAAGAATTAATAATAAATAATAATAATAATAATAATAAAAAGTTTTTATTATTATTATTATTATTATTATTATTGTTATTTATTATTATTAATTTGTTACGTTCCAGTCGTTTATTTACGGCATTTGTTATTTTGGATAATTCGTATTTGTTACGTTCACTAACAGCCAAATTAAATATACTGTTTTCCACTCCTGTGACCCATTCTCACTCACTCACCCTGACATCACTCAGCCAGTTCAGGCTCTGGAAAGATCTCGACTTTACAGATGGGATCCACACAGATGCCTGGACCAGCAGCTGACTAAGCCTCTCTGTGAGCCACTGGGAGACCACTCCTGCCCCCTCCACAGCCTAGCACTTCAGTGAGCGCTGGAGGGGCAGAGCAGAAAGACGGTATTGGAATTTACTTTCAAATTTGGCTGTTAGAGAATGTAACGAATACTAATATATCTGAAGTTACGAATTATCTGAAATCACAAATGCTGCATCTAAACTAATGGAACGGAATGAGTTAATAATAAATAATAATAAAACGTTTTTATTATTATTATTGTTTTTTATTATTATTATTAATTCATTACGTTCCATTCATTTAGATACGGATATTCGTTATTTCGGATAATTCGTAACTTCAGATAAATTCGTATTTGTTAAGTTCACTAACACACAAATTTGCAAACAAATTCCAATACCTATAATTTAATAGTTACTAATAGTTAAGTTATTATTAGTTAGTTATTATTTCAGATTTTCTAAATTTTCACGTTTTCTGATTTTCAAATTTAGATTTTCCGAATTTTCGAATTTTCAAATGTACGAATGTATGAAATTTTGAATTTACGAATTTAGGAGTTTTCTAATTTACGAATTTACGAATTTTCAAATTTTACGAATTTATGAGTTTTCAAATATTCGAATTTACGAATATTTAAAAAAAAATTGTTAAACGGGTTTTCGTTCGGATATTTCCAAATTAACAAATTTGTTGAAATTAGTTAAACTAATTTAATAGTTACTAATAGTTAAGTTATTATTAGTTAGTTATTATTTCAGATTTTCAAATTTTTCACGTTTTCTGATTTTCGAACTTAGATTTTCCGAATTTCCGAATTTTCAAATGTACGAACGTATGAATTTTCAAATATACGAATTTATGAATATTTAAAAAAAATTGTTAAACGGGTTTTAGTTAATTCAGGTATTTTTCACAATTAAATTTGTTGAAATTAGTTCAACTAATTTGGAACCAACAGAATTGCACATGTCTAGCTCTGATTGGCGACACTGATGGGCACTGATTGCTGACACTGATATACTTAGAGTATATATTTTTGTCATAATGGGGCTCAAGGTCCTAAAGAAGGAGGTGGAAACAGAAGCTAAAGGTGAGCTGAAGTTAGGAGACTGGAACGTTCCTGTAGTCTGCCAGCCATAAGGCCCATTGGTCATGACATTTAGAAGCTGTGAGATGGGCTTTAGCATAAGTAAACTCCAGCAGGAGATGGTCATTGAGACTAAAGCCTCGTACACACGGCCGGGAATCCCGCCAGGAAAAAAACGTTGGGATTCCTGGCAAGCTTTCCTTGCCAAGCCGTGCATACAGACGGCCATTCAAAAGAACCGCCGTTCTTTTGAATGGCATGAACGCGGTGACGTCATCGACTACGACGAGCCTGCGCTCGTCACATTCGATGCCTTCGCCGCCATCTTGCTACACCCTACACTACCCTTGTATGCTACGTCGAAGTCTTTTCGAGCATGCGCGGGTTTACCTGGGGACAGGTAAGCAATGCACACTCACGGTTTTCTCAGCAGGAAACACTCTGCCGAGAATCCTGACGAGAAAATAGCGAGCAGGTTCTCTATTTTTCTCGGCGGGGTTCCAGGCCATACACACGACCGGTTTTCACGGCAAAAAGCTCCCCCAGCAGTTTTCTTGCCGAGAAAACCGTGCGTGTGTACGAGACTTTAGAATAACATCTTGTAGATGATGTGGATGTGTGGTTTTCCATCGTCTTGCAAAAGTTAGTTTGGCTGCAATAAGGGCATGAGTTATGAATGACTGTATATGATGAGGCAAGGCCTGAATGCCTACTCCTAGGAGAGCCATGTACACAGGATCAGATTTACATTCAAACTTTTGGAGGAAACTCTAAAAAAAACAACACTTGTCAGAGCGTTCAATGTAGACATCATGGAACCAACTAATTTCATCGGACCAGTCTTAAAAATGTTGTCCACACCTGCTACTTTGACGGAATTCCCAAACATATTACAGTATTAGGTTTCTTTTATTGCTTACAAAATCAATGAGCTGTTAATGTAAAGCTAAATTTATTTACATTTATAAGTAATTTGCATATTTGGAAGTATATTTATATATGCGTTATTTGTTCATCAGCCAGTGGGGTTGAGTATGTAAACTAGACATGCGCACACTGAAATATTTCGTTTCGGAATTTCGTTTTCGTTAGAAAAATAAATTTATTTAGTTACTCCCGAAATTCGTTTTTATTTATTCAGTTTTTCGTTAGAAATTGCATTCGCCTGAAAATCTGAATTAATTAAGGTCGAATCTGTCATTGAAGGCTTATGGTGTCTGTCGGATGTTCAAAGAAGATTCGACGGAGCAGCGAAACTGTACGATGCCTCAATTATACATTTCCGGTCGAATGTTCCGCCTACAAGCTAGCTATAGTAGAATTATAATGTTGTATGCCTAGTAATAATTATATTTATTAATTATTATTACTAGTCGACCAGCATTAGAATTCTTCTATAGCCTATGGGCGGAGCATTGGACCGGAAATGTACGATTGCAGCGTCGTACAGTTTATCTGCTCCGTCGAATCTTCTTAGAACTTTCAACAGACACCATAAGCTTTCAATGACAGATTTGACGTTTGTATGTTTTTCGATGCTTTGTCGAATCTTCGTCGTTCACGTTGAATTGTCAAGTTAGTTCTAGCTATTTTACTGCTCCTCCTCTTTGGTTACAATCAGCCAATAACATTCATTATCCTTAATTTTATTTTACTTCCCCCACCCAATTCCAGCAGCGATCTTTTCTCTCTATGTCGAATCTTTTCTCTCTATAATGTCGAATCTTTTCTCTCTATAATGTCGAATCTTTTCTCTCTATAATGTCGAATCTTTTCTCTCTATGTCGAATCTTTTCTCTCTTATGTCGAATCTTTTCTCTCTATAATGTCGAATCTTTTCTCTCTATAATGTCAAATCTTTTCTCTCTATAATGTTGAATCTTTTCTCTCTATAATGTCGAATCTTTTCTCTCTATAATGTCAAATCTTTTCTCTCTATAATGTCGAATCTTTTCTCTCTATGTCGAATCTTTTCTCTCTATAATGTCAAATCTTTTCTCTCTATAATGTCGAATCTTTCCTCTATATGTAGAATAATCTTGGACTAATAGAGTTAAGGTTAGGCACATTCGACCACAGGTTCGATAGACACAGATTGTTATTGTCAGCCTCATGTCGAATCTCCTATCTATATCGAACTGTTGTTACAACGAAAACGAAAATTAAGCATTTGTTTATGTCGGATCTTTCGGTTTTCGGATTCTGCATTTTCGTTTTCGTTTGTTAAAACAATAACGAAAATACCTGAAATTTGGACGAAAATGCATTCGGACGAAAACAAATGCACATGTCTAATAAACTCAACATTTCATATTCCTGATATGTGCCTGCTGTACCATGTACTTGTATGGGAAAGCCTCCTGTTCTCTTTGTGTTGCTTCCTTTGTGTGAAATCTCTGATGTTCCTGCCAGTCCCTCTGCTTTTCTTTCAAAAACTGACCACATTGAAGCAGGATAGCACAGCGTGGTCAGTTCTCTAGCTGTGCTGGTAACTCAGTCTGCTCTCCTCCAATGATCAGACTGCACAGCCTATCACTGGGAGGATCAATGTACTGTTGCTCCTTCTCCCCCAGCTCTTATACAAATGAGAACAGAGGGAATGTAAACGCGTATAAAAAAGGCGAAAAATGTATTTATAATGTTTTTGTTTTTTTTTATATATATCTATACACAAATGTTTTGCCTTTTTGAAACTGAATGGAATGTTTTACAAGGTGATCGTTTACCAATAGCCTTAACTTCATGATCACTGACAAGTGAAAAACATCGATTATCTTGTTACAATGACATCAGAAAGTGGGTGGGATATTATAGGCAGCAAGTGAACATGTTGATCCTGAAGTTGATGTGTTAAAAACAGACAAAATGGGCATTGCAGTTTGTTGTGTATGGGGCTGCATAGCCACAGACTGCTCAGGGGGCCCATGCTGAGCCGTGTCCACAGTCAAAACCACCTACAATCAGGACTGTCTTAATGCATGGGCACCTCTGGACACTGCCAGTGCCCAGGGGCCCTAGGTGCATGGGGGCCCCATGATAATCTTGCATTACATCATACTTGCCAACTGTCCCGGATTTGCCGGGACAGTCACGCTTTCAACTAAGCTGTCCTGAATGGCCATGTCCCGGCCAGCGTCCCATAAACTGTACTCTGCCCTTCTGATCCCAGTATTCTGCTCTCCTGACTCCCCATGTACTGTGTTGATTAGTCTTTGATTTATGTCATGTTTTATTATTGTTTAAAATCTATTTTATTATTGTAGCACTACCCCCGCAGGAGCTGCTGGCTTTTGGGTCAATGCACGTTACCCCACCATTCGTTGTCTAGGGGATGAGAGTCTATACACTTCAGGAGAAACTTCAATGTCCACACAAGTTGTAAATCCTTTTTCTTTGCTTTTATGTCACACCAACTTGCAGGGGAAAAGGACGGAGGGTTAGGGAAAGTTCAGGCACATGATGCAGACCACTGAGGAACTTTTAGGTTTTAAAACGACACTAAACAAAGTACACACACCACTTTCCTTCGAGTGGGAATTGCTCACCCGGATAGACCTCTCTCTTCGGCCTAGCAGCCGAGGTGGAGCATGAACCCAAAGTCTCTGCTACAGACTTGATGAAAGTAGAACAGGTAGACAATCCTCTGCCACAGGATTGGGCAATGTGAACAAATTGCAACTAGGTCCTCGGCCAAGGGACTTAGCAAGTATTCAGCCGAGCAGTATGAGAGCATTTAATCCGGACCGGCGATACTGCAGGGTAGCATTTGGCTAGGGTGCATCCTCCAATAAAGTCACTGGGCCTCCTCCCGAGATACCAGACTTCCGCTGGGTTCTCTCCAAGACAGGTCCTCTCCCGGTTCCTCCATTGAGTGGCTTCCTCAATCAGGACAGACAACACAGGACCACACCCAAGCCGTAGGCCCCAGACAGGACATCTGGGCCTACCCGGTAGGTGCACAGCCTCGGGCCAGCAGGCCCCAGAGGCGGAAAAACGAGACAGGCAGTAACACACGCCTTGGGCCAGAAGGGCCACATGGCAAAAACGAGCCCGGAACAATGGCGTCTGCTCCTTAAGTACCCTTCCCCAGCATGCTCAGCGGGGGAGACCACTCCCACTGAGCTGTTCCCGGGGAAAGACACCCAATCCGCTCTGACTTGGTTGTGTTCCAACACTGGCCTGTGGTGGTATTGCTACCTACAGGCGAACAGTGGGAAGCCCTCCCAACACAGCCACAGTCGAAACAGAGGCCAATTTAGCCTTCATAATCAAATCTGAGCCAGTAAGCGGGTCAGAGACCCACTAGATTCAAATATAGCGCCTGATCATCAGGAGCAGGGCGCTACACAATGTTTAATTCTATCAACTATTTATACTTGAGAGTAGGTGCGTAAATTTGGACAGGCTGGTAGGGGCCACCAGTGCATTACTTTGCCCAGGGGCCCATGATGTTATTAAGACGGCCCTGCCTACAATGGACACGTGAGCATCAAACGTGGATCACAGAGTAATGGAAGAAGGTGGTCTGGTCTGATGAATCACATTTTCTTTTACATCATGTGGATGGCTGGGTGTATGTGTGTCACCTACCCCAGGATGCAGTGTGGGTAGAAGGCAAGCTGGCAGAGGCTGCTTTGGGCAATGTTCTGCTGGGAAGGCTTGGGTCCTGCCATTTATGTGGATGTCATTTTGACACGTACCACCTACCTAAACATTTCTGGTAGCCAAGTACCTTGATGGCAGTGACCTCTTTCAGCAGGATGATGCGCCCTGCCACACTGCAAACATGGATAAAGAATGGTTTAAGGAAAACAGCGATGGGTAGAGTTTAACATATAACATGGTGCAAATGGGACCCCCACCCTCATACCGCCTCGTGACACCATGTAGGGATTCTTCTGTCAATTAATGACCTGCATGACCCGTCTCCAACTGCAGCAAATGGACTTGGAGTTCTTAGTGGAACACAAGTATGGTGATCACCGCACTCGTAGTACATTGACACTTCCAAACCTCTAACTGAAAGTCTGTTTCTCCATATGGATGGGGAGCTGGAGGAAGGTTCTGCAGGGGCCTATTGTAATGGATTACCCCTGGCCTAAAACCAGAATACTACTCCTTATTCTGCCGCTGGTTCAAATGTATGCTGGTGTAAATATACATGCATGCCTGCAAGAACAAATCACGCTGGAATACTGTGATCAGCCTGACCTCTTCATTACAACAGAACGTTTATTCTGGGTCTCAGCCCCTTTATAGACAAAGTGACATAAGCAATTGTCATCACAAATATGTACATATGATTGGCTGATTCCATATATGGTCGTCTTCCTCTCGAGTCTATTTCTTCCACGTGTCTTTACATTCTTTAGCTCAGCGCCATCTTCCTTTACTCGATGGAAGGAGGGAGTTGAAGTAGTGAATCAAGGAGTGGGGGATGGAAGAAACATCTGTTTTTTAATTTAAGGAAAACTCACTGCTGGCTGGTTATAAGATTACGTATAACACACACACATGATAATACTCTAACTTATATCCTTAGTTAGCATACATAAACTTTCTGGTTCCCAGTATGAACATCAATAAGCTTCTTATTGTATAAATATATCTTGATGTGTGTGTATATATCAGACTTTCTTTCAAAAGAGCACTTCTATTATTCCTTGCAAACACAGCTCATCTCAGAAGGGTGGCTAGTTACTCTAACATTCCTGAGGGGTGGGCAGTGAACCATGTCAGCAGCTGAATAGTAATTTTAGTAATTTAACCTACACTAAATTTCTAAACCCATACACCAAAACATAATGAAACAAAGAATTAATAAAAATAATAAAGAATAAAATAAAATAGCAATATTTGAGTGGATAATAGAGAGAAAGATCATTCATATAAAATAATCATTTTATAAACTCCATCACACTACTACTGCACCTGCAATCGCCCAATGGGATTACATAAGGTGATTGATGAGAGGGTGGTTTCTAAGCAAACCAAAAATGAACAAACTTATAACTTTTTAGCAATATGGCCACATTCTTGCAGGCTTCTCTCTTGGATAAACAAAATCAAACTGGTAATTTAAAGCAAACCAGTTCAAAACTGGGACAACTGAAACGGAGTAACTCATGATTTGTTACAGAGAAGCCACTAGCGAAAGTTACAGTCGACTCCTGCAAAGTCGCGGTTCAGAGTTCGTGGCCTCAGTCGTTCACGGATTTTTCCTTAGAATCTAACTAATATTTGTTCACAGAAACCCCCGCAATTAAAAAATTTTTAGGTTATGTGTTAAGCTGAGTTTGAAATGAAATTAATGTGTTTCGGGAGCATATTTGAGCATATTTAGAGTTTAAACTATAAAAATAGGCATTTTTTTTAATATTTTTGACCACATCCGAAATGTGCGTTTTTTTTTCCACAATTCACAGGTGCTCTAGGAACGTAACCCCCGCAAATTTCAAGGGTCAACTGTATATGCTAATCTTAGGACTTGTTTACACTGGCATCTGGGGGAAAGAAGGTGGTAAAGCAGACAGTTGAAGTGCGGTTGAGCAGAGGTTTCACTGCTCTTTCGACCACCCACCTAAACAAGCATTCGCTCAGTGCTATACTTATGATACTGCTTCCATATGCAGCCCATTGAACATTGGCAGTGCTGCCACCGTGTGCAGTGTGCAAGTGGTTTTTGCATTTTCAGTGTTAAAACAGGCAACATATCACAACCTCATCACCTGTGTGAATGAGTCCTTAACCTGTTGCCAACCAGCTGCTGTCGTTATACGAAGGCAGGTTGGCATGGCTGCGCAAACCACCTAAGGTATACGTTGGCCGCTTTAAGAGCTGCGGTGCAATGTCGAAGCTGATGCACGTGGCTGTTATCTGTTATCTGGTTTAGAACTACAACAGAAAGACCCCACACCTGAAAAGACACATCACTGTGATGAAAAATGATCCAGACTGCTTCTAAATACACTATATTACCAAAAGTATTGGGACACCTGCCTTTACACGCACATGACCTTTAATGGCATCCCAGTCTTAGTCCGTAGGGTTCAATATTGAGTTTGTCCACCCTTTGCAGCTATAACAGCTTCAACTCTTCTGGGAAGGCCGTCCACAAGGTTTAGGAGTGTGTCTATGGGAATGTTTGACCATTTGTGAGGTCAGGCTTACAGTCTCCACTTTAATTCATTCCAAAGGTGTTCTATCGGGTTGAGGTCAGGACTCTGTGCAGGCCAGTCAAGTTCCTTCACCCTAACCTCGCTCATCCAAGTCTTTGGACCTTGCTTTGTGCACTGGTGCGCAGTCATGTTAGAACAGGAAGGGGCAATTCCCCAAACTGTTCCCACAAAGTTTGGAGCATGAAATTGTCCAAAAAGTCTTGGTGTGCTAACGCCTTAAGAGTTCCCTTTACTGCAACTAAGACAAAGAAAGGGAACATCCAACCAAACCAAGTTAATCTGCCAACATCCCTGATACAATTAGATCAGAAGGAGGTACCCCCATAATAAATGGGACTTTAACGGCAACAGAATAAAGATAAAATACACTGTGATTTTATTCAAAGATATATACACATTTATAGATTCTCAAACTAATAAAAACAATGATGATAATGGTGATGAATTTCCATATGAAGTCCAGACGGCCCGACGCGTTTCAGGACAGAATACGTCCCTTCGTCAGGGGTATTTGTCAGGAAGGGATGTCACTATACAATAAAAGTCAAATATGTCAATGAGTAACAATATAAATAGTAATTACAATCAGTTGCTTAAAATACAGGACATACAGCATAGTAGTTGCATAACATAAAGCATTACCCAAAACGATCATCATGAAAATTCGCTGCTATACCAGTGGCGGCACTTGCATCGTGAACAGACACCACCTATGTCCGAAGGACAGAGTTGTACCAGGTGGGTCCCCACTCATCCACAGAAGTCCAACAAAATGGCACAGACAGAAAGCGCAGACATGAATATCACCCCTCCGTGTTCCCTGAGTATCTCCTTAGTGTGTGATCTATTACAGAAATAGGGGAGGCGTTTATTTCTAAAATTATTACTAGACTACTCCATGTCTGAAGGATTCCTCCTTTTAACAGACACAGGTCATATAAGAAAAGAAAAGCACAGTTCTATGGACATCCTACCCAGGGCTGGTGCAAGGCTTTTTGCCAACCTAGGTGGAACCTAATTTTGTCGCCCCCATTGGCTCCACCCCTGACTCCACCCCCTTTGCCCTGCCCATGTGACAGGAGGTGGCATTATACAGGAAGCATCGGCTCTGCTTCCCCTAGTGCTGGCTCCAGTGGTACATTTTGCCTCTAATTACACTACCGGTTGGACAGAGCAGCTGCCTGAGACTGAGTTAGTTACATGCTGCAGCCTGCAGAGCATGCAGACGCAAAGGAAACCAGTGGCCGGGCGCCCCTAGGCAGCAGTGCGCCCCAGGCGGTTGCCTAGTTTGCCTAGTGGTAGCACCGGCCCTGATCCTACCTATATAGCAGGGATATGTAATTAGCGGACCTCCAGCTGTTGCAAAACTACAAGTCCCATCAAGCCTCTGCCTCTGGGTGCCATGCTTGCTGCTGTCAGAGTCTCGCTATGCCTCATGGGACTTGTAGTTTGGCAACAGCTGGAGGTCCGCTAATTGCATATCCCTGCTATATAGAATCCACTTCCAGGATAAAACAGGGGACAACGGCGACCGAAGCCATGCTCATGAATGTCAACCCTCAGGCTTCCTCCTATGTCACTTTGGGATATGATCTATACACGGGCAGAGAAAGCATCTAGTTGTGACACAACAATTTGTTAATCAGTTCATGTCTGACGGAATGTACCTTTTAACAGACAGGAACTCTAATACAAGTGAGGAAAGAATTCCTCCAACTAAGGGGCCAAGTGCAACCCCTAAAACCCACACCATAATCCCCCCTTCATCAAATTAATTGGACCAGTGCACAAAGCAAGGTCCATAAATATATGGATGAGTGAGTTTGGGGTGGAGGAATTTGACTGGCCTGCACAGAGTCCTGACCTCAATCCGTTAGAACACCTTTGGGATGAATTAGTGTGGAGACTGTGAGCCAGGCCTTTCTTATTCACATCAGTGCCTGACCTTACAAATGCGCTTCTGGAAGAATGGTCAAACATTCCCATAGACACCCTCCTAAACCTTGTGGACAGTCTTCCCAGAAGAGTTGAAGCTGTTATAGCTGCAAAGGGTGGGCCAACTCATTATTGAACCCTTCGAACTTAAGCCTAGTACACACGGCCGAGAATCCCGTCAGGAAAAAAACTTTGTTTTTCCTGATGAGATTCTTGCCAAGCCGTGCATACAGGCAGTCATTCAAAAGAACCGCCGTTCTTTTGAATGGCAAGAACGCGGTGAAGTCATCGACTACGACGAGCATGGGCTTGTCACATTCGATGCCGTCGCCGCCATCTTGCTTCACCCTACACTACCCTTGTAAGCTACAGCGCATGCGTCGAAGTCTCATCGAGCATGCGTGGGCTTACCGGAGGACAGGTAAGCTTGTAGCCGCATACACACATACGGTTTTCTGGTCTGGAAACAGGCCGACGAGAATGCCAACGAGAAAATAGAGAGCAGGTTCTCTATTTTTCTCGTCGAGATTCCCGGCAGTTTTCTTGCCGAGAAAACCGGCCAAGGCTTAAAGCCTCGTACACACGGTCGGACTTCCATCTGACTTTTCCGTGGATTTTTGTCCGAACGGAGTTGACCGGGAACACCCATAGCATACACACAGCAGGACTTTTCTGCAAACTTTCCCAAAACTTTTGGCAACATCACGTGGTTTTTCTGCTCTTTTCTGCTCTTTACCGCCACCCTTTGGTCAACCTCTGCTATTGTTGGTTGATTTTAACTTTAGTTGTTTAGTCCATCGGACAAAAGTCCGATGGTTATCTGTACACACGGTCGGACTTTGCTCCATCTGACTTTTGTTGGGCAAAAGTTTGTCCGTTTGCAGACCCAACTTTTGTCCGATGAAAACAAAATCAAACGAAAAAAAGTTTGTCCGATGGAGCGTACACACGGGTCGGATTGTTGGTCCAACTTGCTTAAAACTAAGTTTGTTGGGCAAAAGTCCGACCGTGTGTACGGGGCTTTAGACTGGGATGCCATTAAAGTTCATGTGCGTGTAAAGGCAGGTGTCCCAATACTTTTGGTAATATACTGTATATGTGCATTAGGATCTCAAGATCTAATCTGAGAGGAGCCGCATCCACTTCGTCTGGTGTTCCCTACCACTCTCCTGGCTCTCTTTAACTTCACATAATGTACAAAACAAGCAGAACCATCCCTAATGCCGCGTAAACACGACCGTTTTTAATGTCATTGAAAAAAACTGAATTTTTCTCGACGTGATTTTTCGTGTTTCCTCTCAAGCCTGCCTTGCCTACACACTATCGTGGAAAAAAATGTTCGAGTAAAGCGCGGTGACGTACAACGCGTACGACGGCACTATAAAGGGGAAGTTCCATTCGGATGGCGCCACCCTTCATGTTAGTAAAGTTTGTTGAGCGGCGATTCGCGCTTTTCAGCCTCATGCTTTTCAGTCCGTTACAGCGTGACGAATGTGCTATCTCCATTACGAACGCTAGTTTTACCAGAACGAGCGCTCCCGTCTCATAACTTGATTCTGAGCATGCGCATTTTTTTTCACGTCGTTAAAGCCTACACACGGCCGTTTTTCATGACGAGAAAAACGACGACGTGAAAAACGACGAGAAAAATTAGAGCATGTTCCAATTTTTTCTTGCCCATTTTTCACGTTGTGAAAAATGCTCGGAAGCCCACACACACGATCGTTTTTAATGACCATTTTAAAAAATGGCATTTTTCTCGTCATTAAAAACGGTCGTGTGTACGCGGCATAAGGGGTTGGTGGACTTTGTCAGATTTGCCAAAATGTTCTGAAGCATAAAACTAGCAAAGTAAATATTCGTAAATAGGCAAAAATCCGCTGATGACATAGCGTAAATGTAGTCAAACTGGCTAATTCCCTCTTTGATAAATGTTCCTCATTATCTTTTGTTAATAATCCATTATGAAATTACAACAGTCATTCTGGAATTGTTAGGCTTTTCAATATAACTGTATATTATATTAGTCATCTGGGATTTCCATAGTTACAGTTCTCATTGTTCAGTTATTTTTTATTTTTTTTGGTAATAATTGCAATTTTATTTTAAATATTATCATTGTGGCCCCCAGATTAATTATTCCATAAACATCCCTTTGTTTCGCCGACTGCTCCGGTGAATTATTGGTCAGAATGTTTCGCGTAGAGCCCAGGACATTCTGCAATGCAGATTCTCTTAGAAAAATGTCAGTTGCATAATAAATTCTGGATAGGATCGCACTGTAGCAATTTTGTAGATTAAAATGACCTGTTTGAACTGTGTGAAGAAAAAAAAAAAAAAAACATATGTATATCTTCATTGCAGTTCCATTACTCACATTGTTCGGAGAATAACAGATAACAGAGAAGACGGCATAAAGTTTCGAGCTTTGGGTACAGTGTATTGTTACTAAAGCCTCCATAGATATACTGTTAAGCCTCGTACACACGACCGATTTTCTCGGCAAGAACCAGCAAGAAACATGCTGGCAGAGCTTTCTTGCCGAGTAAACCGACCGTGTGTACGCGGCTTTCAGGTTTCTCGTCAAGAAAACTGGCCAGAATCTCGACGAGAAAAATAGAGAACCTGCTCTCTATTTTCTCGTCGGGATTCTCGTCGGCCTGTTTCCTGACGAGAAACCCGAGTGTGTGTACACTTACCTGTCGCCGCGGAAACCCGCGCATGCTCGAAATGACTTTGACGCAGAGGTGGGGGACTTGAGTCACATGACTTGACTTAAGTCAGACTTAAAGGGACACTAAAGCTTCCCTTTTTTTTTGCAAAAAAATAACAAACAGTTTATACTTACCTCCACTGTGCAGCTCGTTTTGCACACAGTGGCCCCGATCCTGTGTCTTCTGGGGTCCCTCGGCGGCTGTCTCGGCTCCTCCCCGCAAGGACTCCACACCATAATGCGAGCAAGCTCGCATGGTGTGGAGTGATTGCGGACGCGCTCCCGTGATACAGCGGCGGCCATAGCCGCCGACTGTATCACTCGGCCCCGCCCCCCGGCGCGCTGCGTCATTGGATGTGATTGACAGCAGCGCCAGCCAATGGCTGCGCTGCTTTCAATCCATCCAGTGTAGCCAATCGGCGGCCAGGCTGAGAACCGAAGAGGATGACGGGGACGAGCACGGGACTTTCGAGGGGCCAGGTAAGTAAAACGGGGGCTCGGGGGGGGGGGGGGCGGTATTGTCGGATGTTTTTTCACCTTAATGCATAGGATGCATTAAGGTGAAAAAACATGTACCTTTACTACTCCTTTAAGTCACCTGTTTGAGGAATTGCGACTTGCTTAACAGAATTCAATAAATGACTCGACTTGACTTTGACTTGGGCTATATGACTTTCAATGACTTGGCACCACTAACACTAACCGCAAGCCGCCGTCTGCCTACCTGATCAGCGTGTCATGCAGACAGACGGCGGCCATTGCAGTGTTCAATAGCCGCGCCTCCTCGTCTGTGATAGGCGGAACACTCAATTTCACAGCAAGCAGTGTTCAGCCTATCACGGACATCCTCTTATCCTCGTCTGTGTTATGAGGATGAGCGGATGTCCATGATAGGCGGAACACTGAATGCTGGGAAATTGAGTGTTCCGCCTATCACAGACGAGGAGGAGGCACGGCTTTTGAATACCGGAATGCCGCCGATCAGGTACACGGCTGATGGGCACAGTGAAGCATGGGCACAGTGAGACACGGGCACAGTGAGGCATTGGGTACAGTGAGACACGGGCACAGTGAGGCCCAGTGAGGCATTGGGTACAGTGAGACACGGGCACAGTGAGGCATTGGGTACAGTGAGACACGGGCACAGTGAGGCATGGACATATAACCAATATTATTTATTGTTATCCCTCCTATTATTTTTATACAGAATGGGGTAGATCAGTATTTTGACTTGATTTGTGACTTGACCAAAATAAATGACTTGACTTGACTTGCTTGACTTCTAGCAGGGACTCGACTTGACTTGCTTGCTTTTCGTCACAGTAACTTGGGACTTGCTTGAGACTTGAAGGTTAAGACTTGAGACTTGCTTGTGACTTGCACATGTGTGACTTACTCCCATGTCTGCTTTGACGCATGTGCGGTAGCTTCCTAGGCATAGGTAGGGTGTAGCAAGATGGCGGCGACGGCGGCAATCGAATGTGACGAGCGCCGGCTCGTCGTAGTCGATGACGTCACCGCATTCGTTCCATTCAAAAGAACGGCGGTTCTTTTGAAAGGTGCGTGTGTACACTCGGCCGGGACAAGATTCTTGTCCAAGAATCTCGTCAGGAAAAACGACGAGTTGATTCCTGACGAGATTCTCGGCCGTGTGTGCGAGGCTTAAGATTGCAGTTGACACAATACTACTGTGGAATACTCATGGCATTAACATGCACAATCATTTTAGCTATGTGTGCATGTTTATAGTGCTAGGCAAATATCCATGGCTCCAGCTTTAAAAAATTAGCAAATTAGCAATCAGCTGGGAAAATCTATCAAGTTTACTCTTGACATCAAATTGCCAAGGAGATTCTGCGCAGATTGAACCTCTACCACAGGAGTGTCAAACCCAATTTCATTGCAGGCTGCATCCGCATTGTGGTTGCCCTCAAAGGGCCGATTGTATCTGTAAGACCAGATGTCCAGAGCCAGGGCTGCTGTTAAAAATCACGGGGCCCCGTACAGCCTACCTAGCAGGGCCCCCCCAATATATCAAGACCGCATTTTCACTAAAAATACACTAAAAACATTAGTGGACACAAACATAACAGAGAACCTGTGTGAATTAGCCCTTTTTTATTTGTTTTTTACATTAAAAAAATATATATTTACAGTGACAAGGGGGCACACGGGGGGGGGGGGGTCAGAAGCAGGCAGAACAGGGAGGGAAATCAGTGTCGGGAAGAAATTACAGGAATGATGCCCTGTGTCTGTGTCTCTACCTGCAGCAGCTGAAACCTGGCAGGAGGGGGAGAAACTGGCTTTCAGCTGCTGCAGAGAGCTGCACAGGGCATCGTTCTGTAACTGCCCGTCTGCCAAACCACACTATTTTCCCCTGCTGTTTGGGCCCCCCTGTGTTCCGGGGCCCCCTACAGGAGGACTGGTGGTCCCCCCCTATCAGCGGCCCAGAGCACCCCACCCACCCTTACATCAGATGTCAAGTGCCCCCCTCCACCATCAGAAGTCAAGAGTCCCCCACCCTCGCTTACATCACAGCGCAACCACCCCCCCCTTACATTGTGCTGTTGCCAGGAAGAAGCTGGGGCTGGAGCTGGGAAGCAGAAAGTGCAGGGTCTGGAGGAGGACTGGAGGCAGCTGCCAGAGCCTGCTGAATTCTGAGACCAGGGGAGGCAGAGACAAGGGGGTGCTGCAGCTGCACAGAGAGGCTCAGGATCTCTAGGAGGAGTTCTGGCCTCCTCTCTGCTCCCAACTGCTGAGACGGGGGGGAGAAGAGACAAGCACGTCCACAGCTGCACAGAGAAGCGCAGGATCTGGCAGAGGAGTTCTGTCCTTCTTTCAGCTGCCGTCTGCTGAGAAAAGGTGGGGGGTGGGGAGGGGATGCCGCAGCTGCAAGAGAGTTGTGAAGGCCAAATGAAATAGCCTGGTGGGCCATGTGTTTGACACATGTGCTCTACCAAATAATGCTATAATAGATTGTACATTGTTGTATGTGGCTGCAAGGTAACACCCAGCTGCCATACTTATGCTTCCATGGTGGCAGGAGGTTGTGTGCTAAAAGTATGCTCATTGCATGCTCCCAGCACACTGCCCGAGCTATAACCAACAGCTCTTGGTTGAGGCTTCTGATCAGAAGCAAATAACAGACTCCCAATCGTGTGGTGACATGATACAGAAGCCGCACCACCTCCTGGACCTTATAGACTGCTCAAAAGGCTGCCAGGAAGTGGAGTTAAGCTGGCCACAAACAGTTCGATTTTTGATTGAACATTTACAGTCAGGTCTATAAATATTGGGACATCGACACAATTCTAATCTTTTTGGCTCTATACACCACCACAATGGATTTGAAATGAAACAAACAAGATGCTTTAACTGCAGACTTTCCGCTTTAATTTGAGGGGATTTATATCCAAATCAGGTGAACGGTGTAGGAATTACAACAGTTTGTATATGTGCCTCCCACTTTTTAAGGGACCAAAAGTAATAGGACAGATTAACAATCATCAATCAAACTTTCACTTTTTAATACTTGGTTGCAAATCCTTTGCAGTCAATTACAGCCTGAAGTGTGGAACGCGATGACGTCACCAGACGCTGGGTTTCATCCCTGGTGATGCTTTGCCAGGCCTCTACTGCAACTGTCTTCAGTTCCTGCTTGTTCTTGGGGCATTTTCCCTTCAGTTTTGTCTTCAGCAAGTGAAATGAATGCTCAATCGGATTCAGGTCAGGTGATTGACTTGGCCATTGCATAACATTCCACTTCTTTTCCTTAAAAAACTCGTTGGTTGCTTTCGCAGTATGCTTCGGGTCATTGTCCATCTGCACTGTGAAGCGCCGTCCAATGAGTTCTGAAGCATTTGGCTGAATAGGAGCAGATAATATTGCTCGAAACACTTCAGAATTCATCCTGCTGCTTTTGTCAGCAGTCACATCATCAATAAATACAAGAGAACCAGTTCTATTGGCAGACATACATGCCCACGCCATGACACTACCACCACCATGCTTCACAGATGAGGTGGTATGCTTTGGATCATGAGCAGTTCCTTTCCTTCTCCATACTCTTCTCTTCCCATCACTCTGGTACAAGTTGATTTTGGTCTCATCTGTCCATAGGATGTTGTTCCAGAACTGTGAAGGCTTTTTTACGTGTTGTTTGGCAAACTCTAATCTGGCCTTCCTGTTTTTGAGGCTCACCAATGGTTTACATCTTGTGGTGAACCCTCTGTATTCACTCTGGTGAAGTCTTCTCTTGATTGGTGACTTTGACACACATACACCTACCTCCTGGAGAGTGTTCTTCATCTGACACACATACACCTACCTCCTGGAGAGTGTTCTTCATCTGACACACATACACCTACCTCCTGGAGAGTGTTCTTCATCTGGCCAACTGTTGTGAAGGGTGTTTTCTTCACCAGGGAAAGAATTCTTCGGTCATCCACCACAGTTGTTTTCCGTGGTCTTCCGGGTCTTTTGGTGTTGCTGAGCTCACCGGTGCGTTCTTTCTTTTTAAGGATGTTCCAAACAGTTGATTTGGCCACACCTAATGTTTTTTCTATCTCTCTGATGGGTTTGTTTTGTTTTTTCAGCCTAATGATGGTTTGCTTCACTGATAGTGACAGCTCTTTGGATCTCATATTGAGAGTTGACAGCAACAGATTCCAAATGCAAATAGCACACTTGAAATGAACTCTGGACTTTTTATCTGCTCCTTGTAAATGGGATAATGAGGGAATAACACACACCTGGCCATGGAACAGCTGAGCAGCCAATTGTCCCATTACTTTTGGTCCCATAAAAAGTGGAAGGCACATATACAAAGTGTTGTAATTCCTACACCGTTCACCTGATTTGGATGTAAATCCCCTCAAATTAAAGCTGAAAGTCTGCAGTTAAAGCACATCTTGTTCGTTTCATTGCAAATCCATTGTGGTGGTGTATAGAGCCAAAAAGGTTAGAATTGTGTTGATATCCCAATATTTATGGACCTGACTGTATACAGGAACGTATGAAAAACCATCAAAACATTCTTTCTTGCCATCATTGAGTTAACTAATTTTGTTCAAAAGCCCTTGAAATTTTGCCCAGACCTGCTATTTGAATGGAATCCCAGGCATATTAAACAGGTTTTATTACAATCTGTACAACATTTCCCCAACAAAAACCATATTCACATTTAGAATTTAATTTGTTGGGAAAAAAAATTCCATTGCACTCCTTCAAATTTAATTGTCTCAGCGAGTGAAAATGACTCTTGATTAAAGGCCCACTTCACACTGGTGTGACATACGCTTCGCTTTGAAAGCACATGTCGTGTGACGTGTATAAATCAATGATTTCCTATGAGAGCCGTCTTAACTGGTCCTACTTGTGTCGGTCCAACTTTGGAAAAGGTTCCTGCACTACTTTGGTCCGACTTTGGTCAGATTTCAGCCCATTGAATATCATTGAAGTCGTACCCAAGTTGGATCACCATCTTACCTGATCCGACTTCTGACATCCGACATGGATTACAGAAGCAGAAAAAGGAATTTACGTCACTCCACGACTGTTTTGATGGGTCAAAGGACAAGTTGGACCAGTGTTTCTCAACTCCAGTCCTCAAGGCGCCCCAACAGGTCATGTTTTCAGGCTTTCCATTATTTCGCACAGGTGATTTGATCAGTTTCACTGCCTTAGTAATTACCACAGCTGTTTCATCTGAGGGAAATCCTGAAAACATGACCTGTTGGGGCGCCTTGAGGACTGGAGTTGAGAAACACTGAGTTGGACTATTTCGAAGTCGGATTAAAATCGTATCCCTTTTATTAAAGTCGGATGGAAGTCGGATCGATGTCGGATCTACAGTCGTTTTGACTTTTTTTGACGTGTCATGCCAGTGTGAACCAGGCCTAACCCCCACTAACCATTGGGAAATCAAAAATGTTCCACTGGTGTATAGTGAGCTTTAACCACTTGCCGACTGCCTAACATAGATATACATCGGCAGAATGGCACGGGCAGGCAAAGCAACGTACAGGTAAGTTGCTTTGAATCTGCGCCCGCCCGCCGCAAGCTCCATGACTGTGCCTGCGGGACCCGCGGACTCGATGTCCGCCGGTGTCCCGCGATCATGTCACAGAGCGGCAGAACAGGGAGATGCCTCTGTAAACAAGGCATTTCCCTGTTCTGCCTTGTGACAGGACACTGATCTACCACTGTGATCGTGAGCAGTGATCAATGTTGTTTCAGTGGCAGCCCAGCCCCCACACAGTTAGAATCACTCCCTAGGACACACTTAACCCCTTCCTCACCCCCTAGTGTTTAACCCCTTCCCTGCCAGTCCCAGTTACACCCCCACACAGTAGTAATCACTCCCCTAGGACACACTTAACCCCTTCCTCGCCCCCTAGTGGTTAACCCCTTCACTGCCAGTGACATTTTCACAGTAATCAGTGCATTTTTACAGCCCTGATCGCTGTATAAATGACAATGGTCCCAAAATAATGTCAAAAGTGTCCGATGTGTCCGCCATAATGTCGCAGTCACGATAAAAAATCGCAGATTGCCGCCTTTACTAGTAAAAAAAAATAATAATAATAAAAATGCCATAAAACTATCCCCTATTTTGTAGACGCTATAACTTTTGCACAAACCAATCAATGTACGCTTATATGCGATTTTTTTACCAAAAATATGTAGAAGAATACATATTTTTTTATATATTTTTTGGGGATATTTATTATAGCAAAAAGTAAAAAAAATTGCTTTTTTTCAAAATTGTTGCTCTTTTTTTGTTTATAGCGCAAAAAATAAAAACCGCAGAGGTGAGAAAATACCACCAAAAGAAAGCTCTATTTGTGGGGAAAATAGGACGTAAATTTTGTTTGGGTGCAACGTCGCACGACCGCGCAATTTTCAGTTAAGTCGACGCACTATGGGAGACCCATTCAATAAACGCCATGGTAAAATGATAAGGTATATTCACTATTAATGAGCTCAGTTAAATATAAAGATTATTAGGGTAAATTTATAAGAAATGGCGCACAAGAAGAAAGGGATGCTGATTATGACAGCATCAGATGTATATTGTATATCTGAAGTACCAAAAAAAGAAGTGCTTTCCACCTTGTTCTTACTGCATAAACAAAGACCATCATTGAAAAATGCAAGATGCTACTACAATTATCCTTTCCATACTTCATGAAGTACATTATCGGATGCTCTCCAGGAAAAAGATCATTATAGATATTCTGCCAGGGGAAGTCTATAAATCAAATGGCCCAGCAAAGTGCAAGAAGGATTTCTCTACAAAGCATGTGTTCACCTGTATGTGAAGAGAGGGAAAGAATGCAACCACTTCCAAACTCTGAGTGACGCCAGTATGTTTAAGATGGGTTTTTACAGTTAAAATGGGCTCCTTGTAATTATCAGGAAAGGATACTTATTTTTACTGCAACAGATGCATAGTACAATAAGGCTCCGTTCACAGTAGGGTGACCACGTGTCCCGGATTGCCCGGGACAGTCCCGCATTTTGCAGGTCTGTCCCGAGCACATTTATTCCAGGACAATACAGTGTCCCGGAATGAAACTGACACAGCCTCCCCCCCGGGCCAATCTGATGCCCCCAAAAAAGGGCGCCACATCACTGCTTTACTCACTGACAATACTTGTCCTGGCCGGGAATGCCTGGAGGAGCACAATCCCGCCCCCTGCTTGTGATTGGAGAAATCATAAATCCCGCCTCTTGTGTCCAATCACTGTGCTGTGATTCGTTACAGTACAAGCTGATTTTTGGGAAGGGAGGGTGTCCCTGAATGGTAGTTTGGAAATGTGGACACCCTAGTTCACAGCCCTGTGACTTAGGATCCATCTTTGAGACTCAATGTCGCAGGACATGTGAAATGTGAACTGCCATGTATCTCTATGAGAGCTGTTCCAATTGACACTACAGAAGTCGAATGTGACTTCAGAAAAGGTTCCTGCATGACTTTGATCCGACTTTGACAAAGCTTCAATGCCAGAGAGTGTATAAGTCTTATCAAAGTCACCTCCAAGTCGTATCAAAGTTGGACTCCAAGGTTTCATTGAAAATTGTGCAATTTTGGAGTCGGCTAGTGTGAACCGAGCCTAATGCCCTGTACACACGACCGGGATTCCCGGCAGCAAAAGGTCCGTCGGAAATCCCGAGGGGAAAACCCAGAACCTGCTCTCTACATTTCCCCCGTACACACGTTCGGTTTTCCCGTCGGGAAAACTCAGATGAGAGCTTTTCCTCGGGAATCTCGACCGTGTGTATGCTCCATCGTGCTTTTTCCCCACAGGAAAACTGGCAAAAAACTTCAGTTTTCTGCCTGGAAAAAGCCTGCCCGGGAATCCTCACGGGAAAAAAGAGAGCTGGTTCTCTTTTTTTTGCCGGCCGATTCCGGCAGTTTTCCCATCGGAAAAACTGCGATGAAGCCAAAAGCTCTCATCGCAGTTTTCCCGTCGGGAATCCCGGTCGTCTGTACAGGGCATTCGAGTTTTATACTTACAATAACATCTGTTTCTTGAAGTCCATTGAAGGACATGGGCCTGTAGTTCCTCAATGGACAAGAAACAGTAAGCACAAAAATCTTATTTTTGTTGATTTTGGACGATAAGTCCATTGAAGGACGCAGGACTGTAGTAAGTCTCGGACATGTGGGAGGTTGAAAAGCAGGCCAATTGAGTGATGTGCAAAACCAATAAGAAAACCGACAGACAGCTAATCCTATTAAAGCAACACCTGAAAGAAGGCTTGATAGAGAAGAGTGTACCAAAATGTAAAAGGACATTGCAAAGGAATTTTAGGTTATTATACAAATAAATACCGTGCTCAGGTGAAAAACGATTAGTATATATACAAAAGGTGTAGCGCTGGATAAATAAAACTATATATGACCATATAGTGAACTAATTGACAAGAAAAAAAGTATATAAAAAAAACAGTGTAAATATTACAAATGAATAAAACACATCATAGTTCATATGTGCTGTGACAAAAAATGAATGTATCTCTCCTCTGTTCAAAGATTTGATGATAAAGAGTTCTACAGAGTGCAGGTAGCCAATGTTGAACATGGGGATAACCATCCAATGCTTAGAAAAAGATCCCGCCACCAAGGTGTAGAGTAAAGTCTTACCAGACAGCCTGCGACCGCCCTTCTCAGGGGGGTCAAAACAGGCTCAGTAGAGTGATGGTTCTCGATGGAAAGCAGGGAGAATCAGCAGGGACACCTCATCCGCGGTGGAAGGATCTCCAGAGACGTTGATTGGACACCTGTCCAAAACCGGAAGTGGTCACACTCTTTCCAGATCAGAGTGGATGCTCCTCAGTGAGTGGGGTAAGACCCAGAAGAAAAAGAAAACTTCCAATAGTGTAAAAAACGATTAGTCTAAGATATCCCAGCTGCAGCACAACATGCAATATTTTACATAGTAAACGAACAGATAGGAAAACTGTGCCACGCTGTTATATCCAACCTTTTAGCAAATGAGAATATGTCACCTGAAGTTATACAGTACACAACATAAATGGGAATCCAAAAAATTCAAATGAAAAGAAAAGGAGAAAATCATAAAAAATCCCATAAAAGTTCAAACAGATCCACTTCAGCTGGTGATCCCTGATGCCTCGTACACACGGCCGGGATTTCCGACGGGAAAAAGTCAGACAGGAATCCCGATGGGAAAGAAGAGAGCTGGTTCTCTTTTTTTTTGCCGGCGGTTTTGGCAGTTTTCCCGTCTGAAAAACTGCAAGGGAGCATACACACGGCCGGGATTCCCGGCCAAACCTCTCATCGCCGTTTTCCCGCCGGAAAACCCGGCCGTGTGTACGAGGCATTAGTCTATTGGAAATTAAAGAGAAAACTCCCAACTCCTTGTATTGTGAGATAACACCACCCTGTGGCTGCATGCAAGGCTTACCAGAAAGAATTGACCACCCGATACAGATAGGTCAAATACAGCAAGAAAGTAATATGGTCAGAAATCTCCTGAAGCAAAGTGAATGATCCCCAGCAGCTGCAGCACACCTCCACTAAGAAGCTCCCCACACTGATATGTTGGGTATAAACAAAAAATCTCTCATAGTGTACTCTATTAAAATCCTTGACTTTATTATAAAATCATCACACTCACATTAGGTGGAATATCCGACGGATACATAAAAATGGCTTCCTGGATCACTTCCGGTCAGAACGTGGTGACATCACAGCTGGCTCCGCCGACACATTTCGTCATAACTGACGTCATCTGGGGCACAGAAAGCCATGCTGCTAATCACCCTAATATAGGAAGCGGAGAAACCAAGCCGTGTTTTCAAATCTATCACACTCCCAATGATAGGAACTACGAGATGGCGTGCGGTACTAATGAAAAACCACGTCTCACTACAAAAATGAAAACTACGAGATGCTGTGCGGTACTAATGAAAAACCACGTCTCACTACAAAAATGAAAACATTATCCCTATATAAAAAATGAAAATATCAAAATAAAGTGGAATAAGCTCTCATAAAAAAAAAATAACTGTGAATCCAGGATGGAAATCCGAATTCACATGTTAAGTGCTCTGAGTGGGATATGATATACTTTCCTATCTATTTACTGATGCTAGCAGAATTAGGATTAAAAATAATCAATGTTGATTTGAAGAGTGAAATTCTGCATTAAAGAAGATTCTAAATTCTCAGTATACACTTTCATTTTATAATATCAGCACTGTGAGAGCAATACAAACAATAGTTATCTTTGAGAATCCAATATAAGCTTTCATGTCGTGAGTCCTGCTTATCTGATGGCTATCTCTTTCAACAACTCCCTGTGTGCATTGTGACCTCCTCTCTCCTCATTCCTTTGGTTTAATTACATTTTCCAAAGACTACATATCCCATGGTACCCTGCAGCCTGAAAGCAATGATGATGTCACAGGTGGTGTGTTTCCTGTACTGACTGTGCCTCCAGAAACTATAGTTGAAGTTTAGGCATCAGGCTTTGTGAATTGGGTGACACAGCAGTTCATATTCACAAGGAATAGTGAATATGTGTCACTGCATTCAAGGAAGTAAATGTTCTAATTTCGACATCATTCATATTATCAAATATTTTATTTAGTCATAGGACACAATTAAGGACATACAACTGGACATTACAGAAAACATAACATTGCAATTAAACATCCCAGATTTAGAACATATCGTTACATCCAAAAAACAAAAAAACACATATTGGATTGCGATCCAGAATATCTTCTCCATTCCATAACACTAATTCTAAAAATAATGTATTAACTCCTGGCGCCCTCAAAATACAGAAAGCAGCAACTCATATATACTGCCCCATCTATATTCCGAGACCCGTCCTAAACAATTTTTTAACTTACATAAAAAAGAAAAAAGAAAAGAAGAAAAAAAAGAAAAAAGAAAGGGGAGGGGAAAGGGGTAGGAAATAGGTATACGGAGATGGGCCCTGTGTGAGCTCGCAGGACGCAGGGAAGGATAAGATGGAACCCTTGGATGTCTCCCTAGCTATTCAAATTACTGTCAAGGAGGGTTCTTCCCTCATCTGAAGACAAAAAGTCATTCCAAGGTAACCAGGTCTTGGAGTAGAGTTCCTGCTGATGTCGTGCGGAAAGAACCAAGTCTTCTAGTCTGCTAATCTCTTACTTTACGTAGCCACATCCCGACTGTCGGGGGTAGTGCCGATTTCCAGAGGTGGGGGACTTGAGTCACATGACTTGACTTAAGTCAGACTTGAGTCACCTGTTTGAGGACTTGCGACTTGCTTGACAGAATTCAATAAATGACTCGACTTGACTTTGACTTGTCACTAATGACTTGCGACTTGACTTTGACTTGGGCTATATGACTTGCAATGACTTGGCACCACTAACACTAACCGCAAGCCGCCGTCTGCCTACTTGATCAGCGTGTCATGCAGACAGACGGCAGCCATTGCAGTGTTCAAAAGCCGCGCCTCCTCTTCTGTGATAGGCGGAACACTCAATTTCACAGCAGGCAGTGTTCAGCCTATCACGGACATCCTCTTATCCTCGTCTGTGTTATGAGGATAAGCGGATGTCCGTGATAGGCGGAAAACTGAATGCTGGGAAATTGAGTGTTCCGCCTATCACAGACGAGGAGGAGGCGCAGCTTTTGAATACTGGAATGGCCGCCGGGATGCCGCCGATCAGGTACACAGCTGACGGGCACAGTGAAGCACAGGCACAGTGAGACACGGGCACAGTGAGGCACGGGCACAGTGAGACACGGGCACAGTGAAGCATGGACACAGTGAAGCATGGGCACAGTAAAGCATGGGCACAGTGAAACATGGACACAGTGAAGCATGGACACAGTGAAGCATGGACACAGTGAGGCATGGGCACAGTGAGGCACAGTGAGGCATGGGCACAGTGAAACATGGGCACAGTGAAGCATGGACACAGTGAAGCATGGGCACAGTGATGCATGGGCACAGTGAGGCATGGGCACAGTGAGGCATGGGCACAGTGAGGCATGGGCACAGTGAGGCATGGGCACAGTGAGGCATGGGCACAGTGAGGCACAGTAAGGCATGGGCACATAACCAATATTATTTATTGTTATCCCTCCTATTATTTTTATACAGTATGGGGTAGATCAGTATTTTGACTTAATTTGTGACTTGACCAAAATAAATGACTTGACTTGACTTGTTTGACTTCTAGCAGGGACTCGACTTGACTTGCTTGCTTTTCGTCACAGTAACTTGGGACTTGCTTGAGACTTGAAGGTTAAGACTTGAGACTTGCTTGTGACTTGCACATGTGTGACTTACTCCCATGTCTGCCGATTTCCATGTCAGGGGAATACAAGACTTAGCTGCATCTAAAAGATGACAAATAATAGACTCCTTGTATACCTTTTCGGGTATATGAGACACGTGGAGAAGGAAGAAGGCCGGGTCTTCCGGTAACGTGTAGTCTGTAAGATTTTGGAGAATGCGTCTAACCTCTGTCCAGAAGCGCTTTAGTTTGGGGCAATTCCAAAAAATATGTAGAATGGTGCCTTTGTTTCCCTGACATCTCCAACACAAATCGGAGCACTCAGGAAAGACTCTCTTCAATCTCACTGATATTCTATACCAGCAAGTGAGAAGCTTGAAGTTAGTCTCTTGTGTTTTTGTACAAATCGATGATTTGTAAGTAAGCCTAAAAATACGTTGACACTGTATTGTACTAAAAGATTTACCGTACCTAGATCCCGTTCCCATGTGCCACTGTGCCTCCAGAAACTATAGTTGAAGTTTAGGCATCAGGCTTTTGTGAATTGGGTGACACAGCAGTTTATATTCACAAGGAATAGTGAATATGTGTCACTGCATTCAAGGAAATAAATGTTCTAACTTCGACATCATTCAGATTAATAGGAGTCGGCTGAAAATAATCAAAATTCAATGTGGAAATTTACAATTTACAATTTACAAGCCAACCTCAATGCTCTGTCTAATTGGGCGACTATGTTGTAGATGAGGTTTAATGTTGATAAATGTAAAGTTATGCACTTGGGGGCTAAGAATAGGCATCATACATACTAGGGGGAGTACAACTGGGGGGATCCGTAGTGGAGAAGGATCTGGGGGTTTTTGGTAGATCATAAACTCAATAATAACATGCAATGCCAAGCTGTGGTTTCCAAAGCGAGCAAAGTCCTTTCTTGTATAAGAGAGGTATGGACTCCAGAGAGAGAGATATCATTTTGCCCTCCTGTACAAATCATTAGTAAGACCTCATCTGGAATATGCAGTTCAGTTTTGGGCCCCAGTTCTCAAAAAGGATATCGGGGAACTGGAGAAAGTGCAGAGAAGGGCAACCAAACTGATAAGAGGCATGGAGGAGCTCAGCTATGAGGGAAGACTAAAGGAACTGAATGTATTCTCTCTTGAGAAGAGGAGATTAAGGGGGATATGATTAACATGTACAAATATATTAGGGGTCCATATAGTGAACTTGGTGTTGAGTTATTCACTTTATGGTCAACACAGAGGACAAGGGGGCACTCTTTACGTCTAGAGGAACAGAGATTTCACCTCCAAATACGGAAAGGTTTCTTCACAGTAAGAGCTGTGAAAATGTGGAATAGACTCCCTCCAGAGGTGGTTCTGGCCAGCTCAGTAGATTGCTTTAATCACTTAAGACCCGGACCAATATGCAGCATAAGGACCAGGCCCCTTTTTGCGATTCGGCACTGCGTCGCTTTAACTGACAATTGCACGGTCGTGCGACGTGGCTCCCAAACCAAATTGGTGTCCTTTTTTTCCCACAAATAGAGCTTTATTTTGGTGGTATTTGATCACCTCTGTGGTTTTTATTTTTTGCGCTATAAACAAAAATAGAGCGACAATTTTGAAAAAAATTCAATATTTTTTACTTTTTGCTATAATAAACATCCCCAAAAAATATATAAAAAATAATATTTTTTCCTCAGTTTAGGCCGATACGTATTCTTCTACATATGTTTGGAAAAAAAAAATCGCAATAAGCGTTTATTGATTGGTTTGTGCAAAAGTTATAGCGTTTACAAAATAGGGGGTAGTTTTATGGCATTTTTATTAATTATTTTTTTTTTTTTACTAGTAATGGCGGCGATCATTGATTTTTTTCGTGACTGCGACAATATGGCGGGCACATCGGACACTTTTGACACTATTTTGGGACCATTGTCATTTTTACAGCGAACAGTGCATTAAAAATGCACTGGTTACTGTAAAAATGACACTGGCAGTGAAGGGGTTAACCAGGAGGGGGCGCTGTAGGGGTTAAGTGTGTCCTGATTTGTGTTTCTTACTGTGGGGGGTGTGGCTTAGCGTGTGATGTCACTGATCTTCGTTCCCTATGACAGGGAACAGACGATCAGTGACAGGCTCACTAGGAAGCACGGGGAGAGGTTTGTTTACACTTACCTCTCCCCGTTCTTCCTCTCTGTGACCCGATCGCGGGACACCAGCGGCGATCGGGTCCGCTGTTCCCGCGGGGACGGTCACAGAGAAGAGGACCGGGTCGCGAGCGTGCCGCTGGCGGCGCGCTCGTGACCCATGGCTGGGCTCTTAAAGGGGACGTACCTGTACGCCCATGTGCCCAGCCGTGCCATTCTGCCGACGTACATCGGCGTGCGGCGGTCCTCAAGCTGTTAAGAAAGGCCTGGATTCTTTCTTAAATATACAGAATATAACGGAGTACTAACATTTATAGGTAAAGTTGATCCGGGGAATATCCAATTTCCTCTCGGGGGATCAGGAAGGAATTTTTTCCCCTGCTGTAGCAAATTGGATCATGCTCTGCTGGGGTTTTTCGCCTTCCTCTGGATCAACTGTGAGTATAGAATTAGGTATATGGGATTGTACAATATTTTTTATTTTATTTTTTTATAGTTGAACTGGATGGACTTGTGTCTTTTTTCAACCTGACTAACTATGTAACTATGAAATGAATGTATGATTTTACCTTTTGACCATAAATACATTTCAATTTACAAACATAAAAAGTAACTTAGGCCAACATTTAAGCTGGTTAATGTAAGGTGACCAGATTTTTTAAATGAAATCCGGGACTTTTTTTTTTTTTTACTAGTAATGGCGGCAATCAGCGACTCTCTGCCCATCGCCATCCACCTCACAGCCTGTCAAGCCTAACTCTCCGGGCCCCGGCTACTACTGGGTGGGGAGTGGAGGAAGATCACTCTACCGGGGAAGGCAAGGAGATAAGCAGGCAGATGGCTGGTTGGGACTTGAGCCAAGGCAGAAATTGCCCCAGCCCCTGTTCAAATCCAATCCGGAGACAGAACCGGGGACAGACTTGGTCCGGGGACAGTGTCCTCAATCCGGGGACTGTCCCCAGCAACCGGGGATGTCTGGTCAGTGGTCACCCTAGGTTAAGGAAATTACTGGGGAAAAGGTTCAAGCATGTCAAGCAAACCCTTGACTTTAGGGAAGAAAGCTAGGACAGACAAGGTAATTCTGTAATGCTATGTGGATCAACCTAACCCTCTCAGAAAGCGGGAGTTTCTAGAAAGGATATTAATCTCTGAAGGAGACAGAGCTGCATATGAGAGCTCTCTGAGCATGAAGCTAAAAGGAAACAGCAGGATGAGAGGGAACCCTGATGCTTCACATAAAAATTGATTACAGGGATGTGATAGTGACATTAAAACATGCCTGGCTGAGTATAAAATGTATGAGTTGTGGAATCAGTAAATGTTGTTGTGTAAAGGGCAGAATCCACCATATAGGAATGTGGGTTTGGAATCCCATTGGGAGCACCAGGGAAAAAAAGTGTGAAAGGAAGCTTAAAGCGGAGGTCCACCCAGAAATGTTTTTAACACTAAAATTCCTATAAAAAAAAGAAAAAAATTAATAGAATTTTTTTTTTATACTCACCCGAAATGCCCGTTGCTATGCGGAAGTCCCCTAATCTGCCTCTTCCTTTGCCTCGGTGTATGTCCCTCCGCTTCCTCTTCTTGTGAATGGGGCGCGCTGCCTTCTGGGAACTGTGTGTATCCCAGGAGGCAAGCCGCCCATTCACAAAGCGCGAGTCGCACATGCGCAGTAGGAAACGGGCAGTGAAGCCGTAAGGCTTCACTGCCTGTTTTCCTTAGTCAGGATGGGGGAGCCGGGACCTGCCAGCACCGATCGATCCCCGTCGCGGGCCCGACATCGCGGGCGACTAGGACAGGTAAGTGTCCTTATCATAGGCGTGCGCACGGGGTGTGCCAGGTGTGCCTGGGCACACCCTAATGACCATGTGCGGGGCAGATTCCCCTTGCTACTTGGCTGCAGAGAAAAGGACTGGGGAATCTCTGTCCTCACTCTTTTTCGCTGTTTCAAAAGTGAGACATAAGGGGTCTGTTTAGACCCCTGATATTTCACCTAGGCCCCCATGGGGCTGGCTTCTAAAAAACCAATAAATAAAATAATATTGTAAAAAAAAAAATTGTAAAAATAAAAAAAATTGTAAAAGTAATAATAAAAAAATATAAAAAATAAACCGACTCCAGTCTCTGCCCTTTTGACATCGTCCACTGCTCTACCGACACTGTTCATTGCCCTATTGCTTTGGGGTGCACACCCTAATGCAATAGGCTGCGCACACCTATGGTCCTTATTAAAAGTCAGCAGCTACAGTGTTAGTAGCTGCTGACTTTTAAAAAAAAATTAAAAATTGCGGGTGGAATCCCGCTTTAAGTGGAATTATTTCCCAGTAAGAAGGTTGCACAAAGACATGTGAACTTACAATATCCCACTAACGGTAGGAATACTAGCAGATAATAGAGAATTTTGTCTACTGACCCTCCAAGGAGGTGCAGGAGAATCAGTGATGGATATTTCCTTGGGAGCAGAAGGTAAAAAGGTCTAAGCTGAAGGACTCAGTGTTCAATTGTGTTAACAGGTATATAATGCAATTTTGGATTCCAGAATAAGAATGTCAATAATTAGAGGGAATTATAGTAGAGGATTTCCCTTGACTATTCCAGAGATCCTGTAGAGAGGTCAGTGGGAAAGAATCTGATAAACCCAACAAAAATTATTTCACTAGGGAGGGAAAAAGAATAGGAGGCACCAAGGAGGACGCATAGTACATAAAAGATTCTGGTGTCACACAGAAAGTGAGTAGAGGATTGTGTTTCCTACCTAAGAAGGAAGGCACAACATTTCCACAGAGAGAGATTGGGCTTGAAGAAGGTTAAACAGGTTCACCACTTCCCATCCGGGCCAATTCTGATATTTCTCTCCTACATGTAAAAATCATCATTTTTAGAAAATTACACAGAACCCCCAAACATGATATGTTTTTTTTAGCAGAGACCTTAGAGAATACAATGGCAGTCATTGCAACTTTTTATCTCGCACAGTATTTGCGCAGCAATTTTTTCATGCTTTAAAAAAAAAACAAAAAAATAACAGTAAAGTTAGCCCAATTTCTTTGCATAATGTGAAAGATAATGTTACGCCGAGTAAATAGATACCTAACATGTCACGCTTCAAAATTGCACACGCTCGTGGAATGGCGCCAAACTTCGGTACTTAAAAATCCCCATAGGCGTCGCTTGAATTTTTTTTACTGGTTACATGTTTTGAGTTACAGAGGAGGTCTAGGGCTAGAATTATTGCTCTCGCTCTAACGTTCACGGTGACACCTCACATGTGTGGTTTGGACACCGTTTTCATATGTGGGCAGGACTTACGTATGCGTTCGATTCTGCGTGCGAGCACACGGGGACAGGGGCACTGTATAAAAAAATAAATATATTTATTGTTAATTTTACTTAAAATTTTTTAGTTTCACACTTTAAAAAAAATTAAATGTTTTTGATCATTTTTGTTCCTATTACAAGGAGGAATGTAAACATCCCTTGTAATAGGAATATGGCATGACAGGTCCTCTTTACAGTCAGATATGGGGGGGGGGTCAATAATACCCCACATCTCACCTCTAGGCTGAGAACTGAAATAAAAAAAAAAATGATCTCGGCTGCCAAGCCGAGGCGGCGCCATTTGTTTGAATGCAGAGGACGGGCGTGACGTCATAACATCGCGCCCGGCCTCCGACTATCATAGAGACTCCGGCAACCAGCTGGTCCGCCGGAAATCTCTTTGGTAAACATCTGGGGCCGGTGGATCCGTTCTCTGACTCACCGATCGCAGAGGTGAGTCGGTAGAAGCACCGGAGGGCGGCGGAAGGGGGGGGGTGACGTCCCCTCTCGCCGCCCGCAAGAATGATCAAGCGACTGACCAGCTGCTATGACTGTTCTTATGTGTAGGGAATCGCTGGCTGAAAAAGCCAATATCTGAATGATGCCTGTAGCTGCACCCATCATTCAGATATCATTCAGATATCCCCCCACAAAGCCCAGGACGTCAGATGACGGCCAGCCGTCGGCAAGTGGTTAAGGAGTACAATCCAATAATGGAAAGAAACTTTATAGCAGAGAACAGTGTGGTAGTAGGTGGGATAACAGATTCAAGGAAGGATGGTAATAATAAGAATCCCACATGTCAGGGTACAAAAAATTACCCAGTCAATTTTGTAATAATAAAAAAAAAAAATACCAACATATGCAAGAATACCTGAACAGGAGGTGAAAGAAAGACTCTTGATCTAAATTTTAGAATAGAGCTAAACAGGAAACCTACACTGAGGAAGTTGTGTCCTCCAACCACCAGCGGTATCTGGAATGACTTGGTCAAGGACAGAACCACCCCTTAAAAGGAAAGTAAATTAAAAGCTTCTTAAGCCCTGGTTAACACTGATGCGATTTGGCATGCGATTTGACATGCCGGCAATGGCAGCATCCGAAACGGTGCGGTGGCGCATTTGCGGCGCCCCACAGATTCTCAAAAGTGGTTTCTGTACTACTTTTTGGCCATTTCGGGATGCGATTTCTATTGACATCTGTGCAGAAACCCGCACAGATGTCTCTGAAATCAACCCCGAAGTCGGGACAGACATGCGGGAATGAAATCGTGTGAGTTCAGCTCAAATCGCACGATTTCATTCCCGCAGTCAGTGTGAACCTAGGCTAAGGGTATTCTTAGTGTTCCAGGTACAAAACCACTGTGCTCCACAAACGTGAAGTGATTGAGGCCCATGCCAGAGGCAAGCTTAGTTGCTTGTTAAAGGCCTTCAAAACTGAAATGTAAGCTTTAGACTTTTGTTCCAAAAACTCCAGTGAACGGAAAAGAAAGAAAGGAAAGTAGTGCAGGGCCGGGCATGACAGTGTGTTAAGGGGAGACAATGCAGGGGTTAATATGAGAAGTGCTAAGAGGGGAGGTGACAGTGAGGAAGACTCGAGGGGGAGTGGTCTTATTTAAGGAGGAGTTGGTACCGGGCTGAGGAATAGAAAGTTTGGGGAGAGAAAGGAGGAGGCAGTTTTCCCACCCGCCCTCCCTATATGTTGTTTGTGTGTTTGTTTTCTTTCTTTCTTTCTTTCTTTCTTTCTTTCTTTCTTTCTTTCTTTCTTTCTTTCTTTCTTTCTTTCTTTCTTTCTTTCTTTCAGGAGCGTTGGAATATGGTTGTCATTGGCAGTGTTTTGTTGGTCTTTGATGGTGGCAGTAAACATATGTGATGGTAGTAGTATGTGCCCCTCCGCTGTATTCCAGCAGAAAGGTTAGCTTAAGGTGACCAGATTTTTTAAATGAAATCCGGTGACATCTTTTTTTTTTTACTAGTAATGGCGGCAATCAGCGACTCTCTGCACATCGCCGCCGCCCGCCTCACAGCCTCTCAAGTCTTACTCTTCGGGCCCCCGGCTACTTCTGGGTGGGGAGAGGAGGAAGATCACTCTGCCAGGGAAGGCAAGGAGATAAGCAGGCAGGCGGCTGGCCGGGACTTGAGCCAAGGCAGAAGAACATGCGAGCGGAGCCGAATGGGCATGCGCCCGAAACGTAAGAAATATTCTCTCCGCTCCGACCAGCACATGATCATCAGAAAGGGGCACAGATAATGGAAAAAATTACACCCCCCTAAGCTAGTAGGAGCGGCAGACCGTGAGTGTGTAATTCTGTTTTTTTTTTTTTTTTATTCTGCACTGACTGTCTTTGAAACTGCCCCAGCCCCTGTTCAAATCCAATCCGGGGACAAAACCCGGGGACAGACTTGGTCCGGGGACAATGTCCTCAATCCGGGGACTGTCCCCTGAAACTGGGAATGTCTGGTCACCCTAGGTTAGCTGGAATACTGTAATGGTTGCACTGTGGGAAGGGGGTTGTCTCCAAGCTGGTTATACAGCTGGAGGCCTATCATGCTGAAAAAGGTCCCGCAGTATATTGGTAGAATATGTGTTAGAGTACGTGGTGCCGTCAAAGACCAACAGACTGGGGTTAAACAAGTTGTTACGGATGTTATATATTTTGTTATATTTTGATATTGGAGTTATTTTTATTGGATTAATAAAATAGGCTGCTATGGCCATTTATACTCCAAATTAAGGCGTGGTCTTATCATTTTAGAAGGGTAAGAAATTGGGGTGTTGGAGTACAAGTGGTGGAACAGTAAAGGGAAGGTTGGGTACATCTGGACTACACTGGTCAAGGTTTTGAGAGTGTGCCATCAAGTTGGAGTTGTCTCTTTTTAAAGTGTGAATTCACACTGACATGGAGGCACACAACTGAGTTACTGCCAATAAGGCACAGACAGTTATACCGGATAACTCAAAATGACACCCTACAATAGAGTCCAAATGAAAGTCGGTGACATTATTAAATGTAAGAACTTCATGAATCGGTTTGGTGTTATATTTAGTTAAGGCAGATGACTGGAGCTTCTGCAGTGGGCAGGGGCCATTTGTCAACAAAGGGAAAAATCTCTTCCATATTGTCAGCAGGGAGCCGGGATTCCACAGGCTTTTTCCAGTCCTCATGAAGGAAAACAGAATGTAATGGAAAGGTCTTTGTAGCCATACCCCTATAAGAACCAATGGCGAAAAACGCAGTCTGATCCCCTAATTGCAGGGTAGAATGCACGGCATCTATCAGGAGATCAATAATTTCTTGTAAAGCTGTGTCATATGGAACTTTCTGAAAAATAGGGCCTTCAGGAGAAGGCTTTGAAAGTTCTTAATCTGAATCGCATAGACTAATCCACATATGGGTGAAGGTACGGTAGCCGGATTAGTGCTACAATGCACTAGAGTGTGCTAAGAACCTTTGCTAGATTTTTGTTTAACTGTCCACAGACTGCTAAAAAAATTATAGTGGATATTAAAGGTATTGTAGATGTATAAAAGTCTTCAGCCGCAAGCTGCATAGCTGTATATGACTCCATGGAGGGTAACACCATAGTAATAGGGGTCCTAGGAAGGTTGCAGACATCAGGCCCTTCTGGGAAAAGTCTCTGTTAGTAGCAAAATAGATAGGCTGAGGTCACCCATTGAAGCGGGACTGTCCTCTGTACGTCTGAATGAAGACATGTTGCATCACGTAACAGAGAACAAATAGACCCACAGGGATCCAATGCCTTGCATACTCACAATTACGGTTGCTACCTGTACAGGATTCTACACATTTTTCAGACCAGACTGTGGCTCCCCAAGTAACTAACATAGTCACACACAAATCTGTTGCCGTCCAAGAACTGCAGCGGTCGTCTGGTGGCAGATTTGGAATCACTGGGGGGCAGGGTGATGATGTCAGAAAGAGTAATCTGGCCACACCCACCATTTACTGCTGCACGTTATATACAACCTACAGCCCAATTAAATCAAAACATTAATACATTAAAAAAATCAAAAAAATTAATTACAAAAATGCTGTGCAAATCAATAAAGGTGCATTGAATCAATACATCATTAATTCATCCAACAAACAATACAGTGAAAAAAAAAAAAAATTGTGCAAAATCAATCTAGTATATAATAAAATACTCATAAGTCCATTAACCATGCAGTGTGTAAACAGACATCTTGTGAGAAATGTGACAGACAGGTCTTCAATGTTTTGCTTCACACCCTTCAGGATGTACACCGCCGGTATAATGTACTAGATTTGATCGACCATTTGTCAAAACATTGCTCAAAAGCTCAAGAATCCCTTGGTTCCTACGATTCCTGATTCCTCTATATGGATCTTTATATCACTAGAGGGATCACCAGCAGGAGAAAGGAGGTCCTGATTCCTCTATATAGATCTTTATATCACTAGAGGGGTCACCAGCAGGAGGAAGGAGGTCCTGCTTCCTCTATATAGATCTTTATATCACTAGAGGGGTCACCAGCAGGAGGAAGGAGGTCCTGATTCCTCTATATAGATCTTTATATCACTAGAGGGGTCACCAGCAGGAGGAAGGAGGTCCTGATTCCTCTATATAGATCTTTATATCACTAGAGGGATTACCAGTAGGAGGAAGGAGGTCCTGATTCCTCTATATAGATCTTTATATCACTAGAGGGATCACCAGCAGGAGGAAGGAGGTCCTGATTGCTCTATATAGATCTTTATATCACTAGAGGGATCACCGGTAGGAGGAAGGAGGTCTGATTCCTCTATATAGATCTTTATATCACTAGTGGGATCACCGGCAGGAGGAAGGAGGTCCCGATTGCTCTATATAGATCTTTATATCACTAGAGGGATCACCGGCAGGAGGAAGGAGGTCCCGATTCCTCTATATAGATCTTTATATCACTAGAGGGACCACCAGCAGGAGGAATGAGGTCCCGATTCCTCTATATAGATCTTTATATCACCAGAAGGATCACCGGCAGGAGGAAGGAGGTCCTGATTCCTCTATATAGATCTTTATATCACTAGAGGGATCACCAGCAGGAGGAAGGAGGTCCCGATTCCTCTATATAGATCTTTATATCACTAGAGGGATCACCAGCAGGAGGAAGGAGGTCCCGATTCCTCTATATAGATCTTTATATCTCTAGAGGGGTCACCAGCAGGAGGAAGGAGGTCCTGATTCCTCTATATAGATCTTTAGTGAGACCTCATCCAGTTCTGGAGACCTCACTTAAACAAAGATATTGATAAGATAGAACAATTCCAGAGATAGGTAACAAAAATGGTGAAAGGTTTGGGAGAAAAAACATATCGAGAGCGACGTCAGGAACTTTAAATGTATGTAGCGCCCATCCCAAATGGTTGGGACGCTATGTTTAAATTTAGGGGATAGTCTGAGCCAATAGTTGGGCTCAGACCTACTGATTGCTCTTAATTCTTGCTTCTGCTCTGGTTATGATACTGCCTGGCAGTTATTTTCCCTGTTCACCCGTAGGTGGCACTGCCACCGCTGGCTCATGTTGGAATATGGGTGTATCACAGCGTTTTGGGTGTCCCTTCTTGGCAGCCGGGCGGTGGGCATGATTGGCCCACTGTGCATGCTGGGAGGGCTACATAAGAGGCAGACACCATTTAGAGGGGGTTCTTTTTCATCTTCCTGGTGTGCCTTGTGGCCCTCATGGCACGGGGTGCGTGTGTGTGTTCTAGCCCCAGGCACATTCAGCCCGAGGCTACATCTCTGCTCGGTAGGCCCGGCTCTGCTGGTTTGGGCCTACATTTCTGAAGGTATCCCAAGCTGTCCATCCGTGGGAAGGAGGCTCTTGAGGAGGGGAGCTGGGGGAGGACCTGCCCCGGAGGAGACTGGCAAGGCGCCGATGTCTCGGGAGAGGCCTGGCAACCCATTCAAGGGGGGATCCATTATACTAAAGCCCTGCAATACGCCGGTTCGGCTTAAAGGCTCTATTATTGCTCGGGCTGGAGGTTCGGGACTTTTAAAATCCTGTGGCAGAGGATTCCCGGACGCATCCCAAGTTCACCAGGTCTGTGGCAGGGACCTTTGTTCACCTATAGCAGTTTGTGGCAGAAACTGTCTAAAGACTGATCACTGCATCATTCCGGCTGCTAGGAGACTAGAGGGGACTATCCGGGACTATCCGGGTGAGCAATACCCACTCAGGCTTGAGTGGCGAATATACTGACTGTTTATATCTATTGTACCATGTGCCTGAACCTTCCCCTACTTCTCTCGTTTCACACTTTCTCTAAAGTTCTACAGCAAAAGAAAATAAAGCCTTATTGTTGAGGTTTTACATCTGTGTGGACATTGACTTTTCTGAAAACTCTTTACCCTGACAACGGGAGCCATGGAGGTAGTTTGCATGACCCAAAATTAATCAGCGGCCCTTTCGGAGGTATTGCTACATGTACAGTATGGAGGATAGAAGAAAAAGAGGGATGTAGCACACGGATCTTTTTCCCCCTCTTACCTTCTCAAGCAGGGGGAGAAGACACACCATGCCTCTTGCCCGTGTCCTCCAGGTTATAGAGGTCAGGCGGTGTTACATACTTGGGTCCTGCAGCAAGTTACTTTCTTCTGGTTCTCCCCTCTATGTTTATAGAGGCGAGTCTTTATCTTTCCCAAATGAGGTCAATGTCCACACAACCTATCAACTCCAACGTGAGTTTATTTTATCTTGCTTTCAGGAACCAGAGAGTTGAAGTAAGAAAAAGGGTTAGCAGATAGAAGTGGATTCAGGCACACTCTTGGCTTTGCCGCCACTCGGTCCCGAGTGGGTACAGCTCACCCGGATAGTCACTCAATAGAACTAGCAGCCGGCGTGATGCTGGAACAATGACTCAGTCCCCTCCAAGGACCAAGTCAAGGAGATCCCTCCTGATCTTTCAACACTCCGCAGAGGCAGTCTGCGAAGTGAGGAATCCTTCCCTCCGACAGGTCACCAGGCCTTTCCCGAGTCAGCAATACTTTATCACTCGCCCTCTTGTTATGGGATCGATCCTCCCCTGGTTTCCTCTGTGTCAGATCGGTTACCCTCACGCGGGTTCTCTGGAACTCCTCTTCGATCGTAGACCCAGTCAAAGGTACTGGGCCTACCTGGAACTCTGTAGTCTCAGGCTGAAGGTGCCCGAGACTCCCCGATCAAGATGAGCGGACCCCCCTCTGAAGGGTAGCTCCCTCCGGGCATGGGCCCCGAGAATTGGCTTTTGCTCCTGCTCCCTGAGCAAAGGCCTCTGCCCCTTATATATCCTCCCCCGGCATGCACAGCAGGCCAAAACCGCCCAC
Source organism: Rana muscosa (assembly GCA_029206835.1). Lineage (NCBI taxonomy): Eukaryota > Metazoa > Chordata > Amphibia > Anura > Ranidae > Rana > Rana muscosa. The sequence goes on from CM055124.1 coordinate 298,875,727, forward strand.
CAACGGTAGCCGAGAGAGGACATCCAAAACCTACTCCATCACCTGTGGTTCAACCCCGGGTATAGGTGACAGCACCACCTATACGCCAAAGGGGAACTGCACGCCAGGTGACACAGCAGTAAAGCAGAGTCCAAATAATAAAGAGACCCGAGCCAAACTATTGCTCTGGTCACCCCTAAATTTAGATATAGCGGGGTTAAATTTGGGGACCCCGCTACAGGGACATTTCTGAAACTTTTAAATACATGTAAAGGGGTGAATAAGGTTCAGAAGGGCAGAATTTTCACTATAAACCCAAGATCAAGAACACGGGGACATGACCTCAAACTAACTGGAGGAAAGTTCAAACCTAACCTTAGAAAGTATGATTTTACCGAAATAGTAGTTGATACAGTGGAACCTCGGATTGCGAGTAACGCGGTTAACGAGCGTTTCGCAATACGACCACTGGATTTTTAAAAATCGTAGCTGCTTTATAAATATCTTAATGATATTAAAAAAAAAATTATATACAACCTACAGCACTAGTCAAAATTATATATACAGTATAAAAACGAATAATTTAGATCATAGTGCATACAACCACAATTAAATCAAAACATTAATACATTAAAAAAAAAATTCATTAAAAAAATGCCGTGCAAATCAACCCTAACGACCGCCCCCCTCCAAAAAAAATAAATAACCCTCGGCCGCCACTGCATACATCCCAGGAGTTTTAATGAGCATTTTTTTTTCTTTCATCTGGAGGACAGTCTTTCCCAGTTAAGCACACACTCCTGCCCGCATGCCTGAGCTACGAGCAGATGGAGTCCAGGAAGCAGAGGCGGCTCTAGGCTTTTTGAGGCCTTAGGCAAAACTTAGACATGAGGCCCCACTCACGCCCATAATGGGGAAAAATAATTCAAGCAAGAAAAATGGCTGCAGAAAATGCACGGATCTAGCACACAGGTGATCAGCACCACTTCCAGGGCACCCTCCTCACCCATCAGACATATTCAGCCAATGCAAGAGGGAGGGAGAGAGTGGGAGGTGATAAAGAGAGAGGGGTGATAGAGATCCGATGGCGCTGACATTAGTATTGATCACAGGCAAATTAGGTGGCCGCGAGGCCCCTGTGAGTGTGAGGCCTTAGGTGATCGCCTAATTTGCCTAATTAGAGAGCCGCCTCTACCAGGAAGTAATTGCTACCTGAACCATCTGCCCTTACTCAAGATGGCTGCAGCCAGAAATGCTAGGGAAGTGTTTTTCAAAGTGATTTCTCAACATGATAAAGCATGGAGCCCTGATTGGATGGGGGAGCTCTGATTGGATGGGGGAGTTTGCTTTGCATACTAAAAATTGATTAAATGGCGTTTTCAGTTGTTCGGCGCTCAGATACAGTTTAGTTCCACTTTAAGTTTCATAAAATCTATTCCATTTTTTTTTTTTTGGTTTTGATACAATGTCATTGAATCCGTTTCACAGTGAAAGCTCCAAGACAAGATGGAGATAACACGGAAAGGCAACAACAAAGTGGCCATAAATAAAACGGCACAAGTGACAGCCGCTAATAATATTAAAGCAGATAAATGTTTAAACAAAGCTGGAATATGGACTTTGCGCTTTTCCCACAACTGTGATCGGACAAGATAATAAAATTGCAGCAGTTTCTTGGAGATTTACTGGAAGACGCTGGGCCCCGGGTCCCTCTCATTTCTCCTTCCCACCGCTGCTTTCTCCATGCCAGTTGTTAATTATCTTCGCTGACGTTAATGTCATTTCCGATGCATTCACTGTGTATAATTGAGTAGGTTCGCTACGTGAATATGTTGTTCTTTCAGTCCCGTTTATTCTGCTGTCAGCATTTACTGACAGTCTAATCTTGGTTAAAGAAATAGCTGCTGAGATATTGGCGTCTGATATGGTGATATTTGCCTTAAAATTAAGGAGGGGGGTTGCGCCCTCCCTCTAGCAGTAGCAGAAAAGGACTTCACCTTCGTTTCGCCTCTAGCAGACCTCTAAACGCCGAGCGACCAGTTCAGCTCATCAATATTCATCACGCAACGGAAAAAAAAAAAAATTGCTATAACTAGATAAGTATGAAATAATGTAATGCAATATTGATTATTTTATGGTATGATTATGTGTAATTACATCTCTCAAATTTTATTTTAATATTACAATATACTACTTTTAGCTCTTTAAAATTACCCAAAACATCTCCATTTAATGGAACGAACATGGCATCAATTTTTATGTGAAACATTCTTTTTTCTGGTAAAGTGTGACCCCTTCAGACAATGAGCATAAATTATACGGGCAACTAGCCATGTAAAAAAAAAAAAAAAAAAAATTCACGTGCTGAGAGCAGGTGTTTCAAATAGATTACTGTATTAAAATGTTATAAAAATGGCACAGAAAATGAAACTGTAAGCAGAATAAAATAATATTATATGATTATGAAAGAAAATAAAATATCTACAACACTAAGTAAAAATCGATACACCAGTACAAACCTACAAAAGTGCAGATTTACAGGAGACATAAGGGCCACATATTTGTTTTTTGTTGGAAAGCTACCGTATATACTCGAGTATAAGCCGACCCGAATATAAGCAGAGGCACCTAATTTTACCACAAAAAACTGGAAAAACGTATTGACTCGAGTATAAGCCTAGGGTGTCCATCTGCATGCCTCACTTTGCCTCACTATGTCCATGTGCATGCCTCACTGTGTCCATGTGCATGCCTCACTGTGCCCATGCCTCACTGTGCCCATGCCTCACTCTGTCCATGCTTCACTCTGCCCATGCCTCACTGTGCCCATGCCTCACTGTGTCCATGCCTCACTGTGCCCATGCCTCACTGTGACCATGCCTCACTGTGCCTCACTGTGCCCATGCCTCACTGTGCCTCACTGTGTCCATGCCTCACTGTGCCCATGCCTCACTGTGCCCATGCCTCACTGTGTCCATGCCTCACTGTGCCCATGACTAGACTGAAGTTGAACATGGGAGTCTATGGAAGGGGTACCAAGTTTCGGGTCCAGGAGACCTACGACCGGCCGGTACCGGGTCCCCAAATTCACTGAAGAAATTACCATTTAACATAGGAGTCCATGGAAGGGGAGCCCGGCTTTGAAAAATCAGTGTTCCCCGGCCGTAGGTCCCCCGGACAACAAACTTTGAAGAGTGGGGCTATATGTGTGCCAAGTTTGGGGTCCAGCGGACCTACGGCTGGCCGGGATCAGGTGCACAAATTTGACACAAACTCGAGTATAAGCCAAGGGGGGCATAATCAGCACAAAAAAATGCTGAAAAACTTGGCTTATACTCGAGTATATACGGTATATGTCAAAAGTTATATATATATATATATATATATATATATATATATATATATATATATATATATATATACTTTATTTCATATATATATATATATATATATATATATATATATATATATACTTTTTTATTTATTTATATATGTAGCAGCCATTTAAATTTGGGGGGGGGGGGAGCATCTGGGTTATTGGGAGACCCTACTGTTGCCATTGATCATTTTGACAAAGCGCTGTTATATTCATCTAAATGTAAGTGTATCTACCTACATTAAATACCCCTTTTTATACAGTATCACACTATGTGCCTTTTCTTTCCTTCTAATTTTTGCAATTCATTCGGCATCACTACCTGATCCTAATCGGGCACTGCATACAAGTCTCATTGTTATCTGGATATGAGAGATACTTTTTTCTATCTTTTGGACTGGGTTGAAGTTTGATGTCCCCCATTTGAATCGCAGTTGGAGATTTGCTGTCTACAGCGGCTTACCTATGCTTGGTTGACCCTCTGAACGTAGGTTTTTGGGGTCCACTCTTTCTGGTAAGCCTTTTCTACAACCGATTGGTGGCGGTCACTTTAAGTGCACTCTCTTCACGTCAACTTTACTTAGGAGCACCATTCCATTTGTTCTTATTATGAACTCAATATTTCTGGTGTTTATTGTGTTATATAATTTGCACCACCGAGGACTTTTTGAACACTTTATTTATTCAGTTTGTCCGGTAAAGATGTCACAGCATTGAGGACTTTTTGAATATTTCCTTTATTCAGTTTGTTCAGTAGAGATGTTACATTGTTTATTTAATTATATATCACTGTCATATACTGCACCTTATTTGTGTGCTGTTCCCATTCATTTTTAGCGCTACACTTTTTTGTTTCGTTAGTATCTGGGTTATTGAACCCAGATGTACTAATTGTTAGGGAATCTGAGAATCCCTTTTGTGGTTTTTTTGGAGGACTCTGGTGGTGTGGGGTTCCCTGTGGCCTGCAGGTGGCGTTGTCGCCCTGGGCCGGAGTTGAACCTGCACCGCAAGACTGTTCCTTTTTGTTCTTTCCTGGCGCTGGTACAGCAGGGCGGGGAACCCGATGTGACGCAAAGGGAGAGGAGATAAAAGGGGCGGACGCCTTGACCTCGGGGTTCAGAGTTGGAGGACACGGCCGCGCCCAGGCACCTTTAGCCTGGGTGCTGGCGTTCTGGAGTTCCGGGCCCAGGTGCCCTTGACCTGGCCGGAGCGAGGGATGGAGTCCTTCCCGGGCACCTTAAGCCTGGGGTGAGGTACTACGGCCAAGGCCTGGGACCCAGTAACTTCGACTGGGTTCCGCGAGGGTGGAGGAGTCCGAGGGGCCCTAAGGTATTGGGACCCGTATCTGAGGTGAGGAGGCCAAGGAGTGTAACCCTTCCGAATAGCCCGGTACAGCATTAATCCTGGTGATGGCGGGTCCTCTGGTAACTCTCTTGAAGTGATGTCTTTCCCCTGACAGGGGCTGCAACGTAGCGAAGGTAACTCCAGTTCCTGTTCATTAGAGTCGCTGGAAGAGACTCTGAAGCCAAAAAGTATGTTTTACAGCCACTGTGCTTAGCAACCGTTGGTGAAACCTCAACGGTTTAGTTTTCTTTGAGGATTGTGCCTTGACCTACTCCCCACCAATACTGAACTGTTCTATGGGTCTCAAACTATCTGCTCGCAAAGGACTATTTGTTTGCCGTTATGGAATAAATATGTGTTGGACCTTTTTCAGTGTGTGCTACTCCAATTACTGGGAGCAAAGGGGGTTATCAGCAGAACAGACTTGGCTCTGAGCGTATACACAGCCCGGGTGTAATCTGATTCTGGCCTTCACCTCTACACGCAGTAATCTAGAGGACATGGGCCGTGGCGCACCTCGCTCTCTCCTTCAAGGTACCCCTAGACCGGAGCCAAAGTAACCGCTAAAGAAAAGAGAGAGGGTGAGGCCGCTACATACATATATATATATATATATATATATATATATATATATATATATATTATTAAATATTATATTATATATGTTTGCTCACCAATTTATAAAGACTTTAGCTGGGTTTTGTTTTGTTTGTTTTTTGTAAAAATGTCACCAAATATTCATGGAATAGTTCATGGAGAGACAGGAATGGAGTGGAAGGTCACGAAGGGGGTAAATCCCTCTGGGGCTGAGGTGGTTAAAGCCTAATGCCGCATACACACGGTCTGAATTTCCGTCAGAAAAAGTAAGATGAGAGCTTTTCGTTGGATATTCCGACCGTGTGTATGCCCCATCGGACTTTTTATGTCGGAATTTCCGACAGACTTAGATAGAGAGCAGTCGGGAGAAGCACAAAAGCGCCACTCTAAGTGCAGTATTATCAATAAAATGTAATATTAAAAATGGGAGGGGGGAGCATGTATGTACTCACAAACATGAGATAAAAATGAGCATGTAGACAGAAAACAAAGTCTTATCTGTAGGGAAGCGGTGGCGCAGACCAGATGGCGCTGGTGAAAGCCGGTGTGTAGCAGCACCGCACTTCGGCTAGTGCAGGAAAGACAGGATGAGGGAGATCCACAGCGGGCGATGAACCATGCTGTAAGCCGTGTCTCGTAATCGACTTCTGGGTATTAGCAGGCCGTGACTTGCGGTGATGTTCCGGGTGGTTAGAGGACCAATGAGATCCGGGTAGCTGGATTAAATTTTATTGATAATACTGCACTTAGAGTGGCACTTTTGTGCTTCTCCCCACAGCTCTTTCAGGATTTGTTTCACTTCTTCACTGGGCTGCCTTCTAGGTGTTTTAGGACGGACTGAAAGGACTTTTTATAGTCTTATGTGAATTGTTTTTATTATCATCTATTGATTCATTAATTTACCATTTCTCATTTAGCGCCTTTGTTTTAATCCTTTTCCCTCATCCCTATTAGTTCTTACATTGTCTTTGATACCAGCGCCAACTTCCTCCTATATGTGTTAGATAGAGAGCAGGTTCTCTATTTTTCCGTCGGAAATTCCGACTGAGGTTTTCCCCTTGGAAAGTCCGACCGTGTGTACGCGGCATTCGATTCTGTGTCATATTATTCCCACCATCATTTGCATCCTGTGCTGTAGAAAGTTTTAAATAAAAGAATAAAGAATGTAGCCTACCTGGGGTAATTAACACCCAGAGCAGACATTTTTTTAGTTCAAATATGTCTTTATTTAGTCTAATGCCGCATACACACGATCGTTATTCATGTCATGCATGTCCCCGACTTGTTCATTCCCCGACTTAGTTGGGGTAGGCGGTACACTTTGGTGGGGGTCAGCCACGCCCAGTGACCTTTGACCTCTGGGGACCCGCCTTTGGGGGGAGGTCCCTGTTCAAGAGCCTGGGTCCTAGCCTTGTTCTTAAAGGGAAAACCCTAACCCTAACCCCTAACCCTTAACCCTAACCCTAAGGGAAAACCCTAACCCCCTAACCCTAACCCCTAACCCTAACCCCTAACCCTAACCCTAACGCTAACCCTAACCCCTAACCCTAACCCTAACCCTAACACTAACGCTAACCCTAACCCCCTAACCCCCTAACCCTAACCCCAACCCCAACCCCTAACCCTAACCCCCTAACCCTATCCCTTACCCCTAACCCTAACCCTAATCCCTAACCCTAAAAAGTTTTTCTCGTCGTGATTCCTCTCAAGCCTGCCTTGCATACACACGTTCATGAAAAAAAACGCTCGAGCAAAGCGCGGTGACATACAACACGTACGACGGCACTATAAAGGGGAATTTCCTTTTAAACGTCACCACCCTTTGGGCTGCTTTTGCTGATCCTCGTGTTAGTAAAGTTTTGTGAGAGACGATTTGCGCTTTTCAGCCTCGTGCTCTTCAGTCCGTTACAGCGTGACGAATGTGCTATCTCCATTACGAACGCTAGTTTTACCAGAACGAGCGCTCCCATCTCATACTTGATTCTGAGCATGCGTGTTTTTTTTCCCTGCGCAAAAGCGTACACACGACCATTTTTCACGACGTGAAAAAGAATGAGAAAAAAATAGAGCAGGTTCTAATTTTTTTTTCGGGCAGTTTTCTCATTGCAAAAAATGCTCTGGAGCCTACACACGACCGTTTTTCACGACCAATCTAAAAAATTGCATTTTTCTCTTCATGAAAAACGGTTGTGTGTACGCGGCATTAGCCTTACTATAAATACTATGGTCGTAGAAAGATACACTTCAGTAGAGTTACTACTACAGTATATGATATGGATGGAAGAGTAACACGTCTGAAGACTCTAACATGATGAAGAATCATTTAGAAGAGAAAAGAGAGAATGGGAAGGACTCAGAGTGTTGTAGAGGTAAGGTGGCAATAGATGGATAGAACTTCAAACTAAAATTCTTAGGAAATGTTAGGAAAATGTATGCAAAAATTCTCAGAACATTCTTAGAATATTCCCAGAACATTTGAATTTCGCCAAAAGATTTAGCTTGTTTTTAACATTTAATTTTGGAATGAATGGACTTTACCGAACAAAAACCATATACACTGTAATGCCGCGTACACACGATCGAAAATTCCGACAACAAATGTCCGATGTGATCTTTTGGTCAGAAATTCCGACCGTGTGTATGATCCATCGGACATTTGCTATCGGAATTTCCGACCACAAAAATTTGAGAGCTGGTTCTTAAATTTTCCGACAAGAAAAGTTTTTGGTGGAAATTCCGATCGTCTGTATGCAATTCCAACGCACAAAAAAACACCCATGCTCAGAATCAAGCAGAAGAGCCGAACCGCCTATTGAACTTCCATTGATCTCGGCTGGTCGTACGTCTTGTACGTCACCGCGTTCTTGACGTTCGGAATTTCCAACAACATTTGTGTGACCGTGTGTATGCAACACAAGTTTGAGCGAACATTCCGTCGGAAAAAAAAATCCACAGTTTTGTTGTCGGAATTTCCCACCATGTGTACGCGGCATTAGAAATTCATTCATTCAAGAAAAAATTTCCATCTTGCTCTTTCAAATTTTCTCGTTGCTTACAATCATCAATTTGACCCCACTGATGAATAGTAAAAAACAAAAGCACATTCTTAGACCATTCTTTTCCCAAGAATTTTTATTTGAAATTCTACCCATCTTGAGCAGGCACTAATTATTGTAGAGCCAAGGCCCTAAAGGAATCAGACTCCCTTTGGGCCAGCCAATAGGTCCATGTAGAACGGGCCTCATATAAGTCAATCCTGTTGGATGTCGACAGGGTCTCAATGTTGTTCATTTAATTAAAAATCTCTGCCCATTTCACAGTAGAAATGTAGCTGATTTCCAATGTCCAGAGATGGCCACTTAAGCTGCTAGTAGGCAACATCCTAGAATGAGCAAGGGCAGATATTTTACTCCTTTTACCACCCCATGCTCTATACAACAAAATCATTTTCAGTAATCACCTTGACCTGAAAAAATTGTGGTGTCCCGTTATGTTAGTGGTCAGTGTAGAAAATACCCTTTACCTTGGTGGTTAATGGAAATTGCCCTTTGCATTGCTAGTCGGTAGTGATGAGCCGAACACCCCCGGGTTCGGTTAGCACCAGAACCCGCGAACGGACCGAAAGTTCGAACGAACATTAGAACCCTATTAAATACAATGGATGCGAACGTTCGAATTCTAAAGTGCTAATTATAACAACTATTATGCATGTTATTGTCCTAAAAAGGGTTTGGGAACCCGGGTTCTGCACCAGGGGACATGTATCAATGCAAAAATAAGTTTTAAAAACGGTCGTTTTCCGGGAGCAGTCATTTTAATGATGCATAAAGTGAAAAAAAAAAAGTCAAATATTCCTTTAAATATCGTACCTGGGGGGTGTCTAAAGTATGCCTGTGAAGTGCCACGTGTTTCCCGTGTTTAGAACTGTCCCTGCACAAAATGACACTTCTAAAGGAAAAAAAAGCCATTTAAAACTGCTTGCGGCTTTAATGTAATGTCTGGTCCCGGTAATATGGATGAAAATCTTTAAGAAAAATGGCATAGCTACCCCATGACCCCCCCCCTACCCCAGCCCATTACCAGCCCCTTTGGGTCTTGTATGGATATTAAGGGGAACCCCGCACATAAAATAAAAAAGGCCCTATATACTCTGAACAGCCGTATACAGGCGGTGCATACAAGACAGGGACTGTAGGTTTGTTCTTATGTAGAATCTGTTTGTAATTTTGAACAGGTACATTGTTGAAGTGTAGCTCCAGACCAAAAATCTATTTTTAAACTTTTTGGAAAACATAGGTAAGGGTTATCACCCCTGTAACATTTGTTTTGCTGTCTGTGCCCCTGTTCAGAACATTTCACCTCACTTTCCGTCCTAATGACAACTGTTTTTGAAATGTGGTGTTTTTCTTGAAACAAGGATTGCTGATAAAGCATCAGTACAGAGGAGACACCTTTCTCCCATATTTATTCTTACAGGAGAGAATTTTCCTTCCTAGTGGTAGATTTCCTCTCACTTCCTGTTGTCTTCTTGCGTTTGCAAGTAGGAGTCGTTTGTAAGTTGGATGTTTGAAAGTAGGGACCTGCCGTATATACTCTGCAGAAATAGGCCCCTTAGTTGTTGGTGTTGGCACAACACTGTAAGCACTCACAGTTACTCTTGGTTGGTGCTGGAACGCCCTGCTGTCAACTATTATATCAGGAATTTTAATTACATATAATTGTTGAACAGTGGTAGTAAAAATTGGGCCTTTGATGGTGGTGCTGGTGCCACAACACTGTAAGCCCTGACAGTTACTCTTGGTGGGTGCAGCAATGGGCCCTGCTGTGAATTATTAGATCAAGAATTGTAATTACATGCCCCTGTTGAACAGGGGCTGAAAAATTGGGCCTTAGGCACTGGTGGCACAACACTGCAACCCTTCACAGATACTGTACTTGGAGCACAGCAATGAGCCCTGTTGCAAAGTATTGCTTCAAAAATTGTAATGACACGCCCCTGTTAAACAGGGGCTGAAAAATTGGGCCTTAGGCACTGGTGGCACAACACTGCAACTCCTCACAGATACTGTACTTGGAGCACAGCAATGAGCCCTGTTGCAAAGTATTGCTTCAAAAATTGTAATTACACGCCCCTGTTAAACAGGGGCTGAAAAATTGGGCGTTAGGCACTGGTGGCGGCACCCATAAACAAAAATGATCTTCCAAGCTATCATCATCAATCGTATCATTGAGGACTCGGAGGAGGAGGATAGCCAGTCAACATAACAGCACAGGCACTCAGCATCAGCATCAGTCTTGAAGGGATGTGACATTTTAAAATCAATTAGTCTGTTATATCAGCATCAGGTGTGTGGTAGCTGGTGGTGATCCAAGACTGGTTCATCTTGATGAAAGTCAGTCGATCAACCGAGTCGGTGGACAGGCGCACCCTGTGATCCGTGACAAATCCTCCAGCAGCACTGAATGTGCGTTCCGAAAGAACGCTGGATGCAGGACAGGCCAGTAGCTCAATTGCATACTGTGCAAGCTCTGGCCAGTGATCCATCCTCAAGACCCAGTAAGCCAGAGGATTTTCGGTGGGGAAGGTGTCCAAGTCTGACCTTGCCCCTAGATATTCCTGCACCATGTTTATCAGACGCTGGCGATGGTTGCTGGAACCGATCATACTTTGGGGCTGCGGACTAAAGAATTGTCTGAACGCATCGGTCAGACGGCCACCTTCCCCACCGCTCCTTCTTTGACTGGCCGAAGCCTCAGCAACTCGTTGTCCAGGACCAGGAGTTTGCAACCTCCCAGTCTCTGGGAACGCGTTGCACAGACCTTTCTGCAAGGCCTCCCGGAGTTGTCTCATCCTCTGCTCCCTCTGCGACGGTAACATAAGGTCCGCAACCTTACCCTTGTACCGTGGATCAAGGAGAGTGGCCAGCCAGTAATGGTCCCTCTCCTTGATCCGAAGAATACGAGGATCCTTCAGCAGACTTTGCAGGATCAGGGAGGCCATGCAGCGTAGGTTTGCTGAGGCATTCGCTCCGGAGTCCTCTGGGTCACTAAGGACGACATGATCCGCAGCCACCTCCTCCCAGCCACGTACAAGTCCACTGGTTTCTTGGGACTGTAAATCATCCCTAAAAGACTGCTGCTGATGATGCTGAGTGCCAGCCTCCACCTCCATGCTGACACAATCCTCCTCCTCCTCCTCCTCCTCCTCCTCCTCCTCCTCTTCCTGTGCGATGGGTGGGACAGAAGGAACACTGTCTGGGTAAAGGGGGCCTTGAGAGGCAAGGAAGTCCTCCTCTTCCTGCCTCTGTTCTGCCTCAAGTGCCCTGTCCATTATTCCACGCAGCGTGTGCTCCAACAGGTGGACAAGAGGTACAGTGTCACTGATGCATGCACTGTCACTGCTCACCATCCTCGTGGCCTCCTCAAATGGTGCCAGGACAGTGCATGCATCCCTGATCATGCCCCACTGGCGTGGAGAAAAAAAACCAAGCTCCCCTGACCCTGTCCTGGTGCCGTAGTCGCACAGGTACTCATTGATGGCCCTCTGCTGCGTGTGCAGCCGCTGCAGCATGGCCAACGTTGAGTTCTACCTGGTGGGCATGTCACATATAAGGCGGTTCTTGGGCAGGTTCAACTCCTTTTGCAGCTCAGCCAGGCGAGCACTGGCATTATAAGATCTGCGGAAATGCACACAGACTTTCCTGGCCTGCCTCAGGACATCCTGTAAGCCCGGGTACCTGCCCAAGAAGCGCTGCACCACCAGGTTAAGGACGTGAGCCACACAGGGCACATGGGTCAGTTGTCCCTGTCGGAGGGCGGAGAGGAGGTTGGTGCCATTGTCGCAAACCACCATTCCTGGCTTAAGCTGGCGTGGCGTCAACCACCTCTCGGCCTGGCCCTGCAGAGCAGACAGGACCTCTGCCCCAGTGTGGCTTCTGTCCCCCAAACACACCAGCGCAAGCACGGCATGGCATCTTTTTGCCTGCGTACTTGCGTAGCCCCGTGAACGGCTACGGAGCACCGCTGGTTCATAGGACAAACCACAGGAAGAGGCCATGGAGGAAGAAGAAGAGGAGGGGGTGGAGGAGAGAGGTGTGTCACAACCAGTAGTAGCATTTTGGAGGCGTGGCGGTGGGACAACCTCCAACACTACTGCACCTTGTCCTGAATCCTTCCCAGCTGCCAAAAGAGTGACCCAATGGGCCGTGAAAGAAAGGTAACGTCCCTGTCCATGCCTGCTGGACCATGAGTCAGCGGTAATATGCACCTTACCGCTGACCGCCCTGTCCAGCGAGGCCAAGACATTGCCTTCCACATGCCGGTAGAGAGCCGGAATAGCCTTCCGTGAGAAAAAGTGGCGTTTGGGAACCTGCCACTGAGGAACTGCACATTGCACAAACTCACGGAAGGGGGCCGAGTCTACCAACTGAAAAGGCAGCAGTTGAAGCGCTAGCAATTTAGCCAAGCTAGCATTCAACCGCTGGGCATGTGGATGGCTGGGAGTGAACTTCTTTCGACGGTCCAGCAGCTGGGGCAGGGAAATTTGCCTGCTAGAATCGGACGTCGGTGTACTGCTAGCAGAGTGGGCGCAAGTACTTGGCTGTGACACACCTAATTCTACACCTTCATTCCTCTCAGTGCATGTTTCAGAGAGGACTGAAGTTATAGTGGGGTTGGAGATCCCAGCTGATGCGGTGCAAGGAGAGGTCCGCTTTGTTCTTTGGTGTGGGTCTTTGAGGTAGGCTTGCCAACGAGCTGCATGGCAGGTCAACATATGTCTGGTCAGGCATGTGGTACCCAAGCGGCTGATGTTTTGGCCACGCGATATACGCTTGAGACATATGTTGCAAACAGCAGCTGTGCGATCTGATGCACTAGCCTCAAAAAAGGCCCACACCAAAGAACTTTTTGAATGACGGGCAGAGGCAGCGCCCTGCACAGGCGGAGCTCTGCGGTGTGATTCCGTCGGTGTACTGCCCTTACGCTGGCCACCAAAGGGCATCCTGCCTCGTTGGAGATGTGCCTCCTCCTCATCCTCCTCCTCCTCCTCTCTCCTATTAGGCACCCACGTGGAGTCAGTGACCTCATCATCCCCTCCCTCCTCATCACTGGAGCCAATCTGGCAGTATGCTGCAGCTGCTGGAACATGACTGCCAGATTGGTGTCCTTCTTGAGCATCCCCTCTGTCTGCTCTCACGCTACTGCCTTCCTCTAGCTGGGTTTCATCATCAGACCCTTCGAAACGCTGGGCATCCTCCTGGAGCATGTACCCAACACTGTGCTGAAACAGTTCGGGGGACTCCTCAGGAGGAGGACATGGTGGGTCTAGGGAAGGAGTGACTGATGATTTGTCTGACATTGATACCAGGGAAGACGACGCTTTGGCAGCTGCTTTTCCAGTACCCTGAGCCTGGGTGAGAGAGGATGAGGAGGAGGAGGAGGGCTTGGTCATCCACTCTACCAAGTCTTCGGCATGATGTGGCTCAACATGTCCAGCTGCCGAAAAGAAGGACAAGCGTGTCCCATGGCCATGTGCTGATGACAATGCACCGCGTCCACGACCAGCACTGTTGCCCCCAGACACAGAGCCTGCTTGCCCTCTTTTATTGCCTCCTGACTGTCTGCCTCTCCTTGTTTGCCTTCCAGACATTCTAATAGATGGCCTGCAGGGAGATGGGAAAAAAGCAATAAGGGCTACCTTCAGGTGTCCTTCTCTGTCCCTTGAAACAAGGACTTTCACAGTGAAAGAAACTGACACTGTCCCTACCTAGAGTTTTCTGTCCCTAGAATAAATTTTTTTTTTAATCACAATATAGCACAAGGACAATTCACTCAATGTCCTTACAGGTCCCTGGAAACAAGGACTTGCAGAGTGAAAAAAAAAAAACACTCTCCCTACCTACAGTTTTCTGTCCCTAGAAAAAATGTTTTTTTTAAGCACAATATAGCACAAGGACAATTAACTCACTGTCCTTACAGGTCCCTGGAAACAAGGACTTGCAGAGTGAAAGAAAAAAAACACTCTCCCTACCTACAGTTTTCTGTCCCTAGAAAAAATGTTTTTTTTAATCACAATATAGCACAAGGAAAATTAACTCACTGTCCTTACAGGTCCCTGGAAACAAGGACTTGCAGAGTGAAAGAAAAAAAACACTCTCCCTACCTACAGTTTTCTGTCCCTAGAAAAAATGTTTTTTTTAATCACAATATAGCACAAGGAAAATTAACTCACTGTCCTTACAGGTCCCTGGAAACAAGGACTTGCAGAGTGAAAGAAACTGACACTGTCCCTACCTAGAGTTTTCTGTCCCTAGAATAAATGTTTTTTTTAAGCACAATATAGCACAAGGACAATTAACTCACTGTCCTTACAGGTCCCTGGAAACAAGGACTTGCAGAGTGAAAGAAAAAAAACACTCTCCCTACCTACAGTTTTCTGTCCCTAGAAAAAATGTTTTTTTTAAGCACAATATAGCACAAGGACAATTAACTCACTGTCCTTACAGGTCCCTGGAAACAAGGACTTGCAGAGTGAAAGAAAAAAAACACTCTCCCTACCTACAGTTTTCTGTCCCTAGAAAAAATGTTTTTTTTAATCACAATATAGCACAAGGAAAATTAACTCACTGTCCTTACAGGTCCCTGGAAACAAGGACTTGCAGAGTGAAAGAAAAAAAACACTCTCCCTACCTACAGTTTTCTGTCCCTAGAAAAAATGTTTTTTTTAATCACAATATAGCACAAGGAAAATTAACTCACTGTCCTTACAGGTCCCTGGAAACAAGGACTTGCAGAGTGAAAGAAACTGACACTGTCCCTACCTAGAGTTTTCTGTCCCTAGAATAAATGTTTTTTTTAAGCACAATATAGCACAAGGACAATTAACTCACTGTCCTTACAGGTCCCTGGAAACAAGGACTTGCAGAGTGAAAGAAAAAAAACACTCTCCCTACCTACAGTTTTCTGTCCCTAGAAAAAATGTTTTTTTTAAGCACAATATAGCACAAGGACAATTAACTCACTGTCCTTACAGGTCCCTGGAAACAAGGACTTGCAGAGTGAAAGAAAAAAAACACTCTCCCTACCTACAGTTTTCTGTCCCTAGAAAAAATGTTTTTTTTAATCACAATATAGCACAAGGAAAATTAACTCACTGTCCTTACAGGTCCCTGGAAACAAGGACTTGCAGAGTGAAAGAAAAAAAACACTCTCCCTACCTACAGTTTTCTGTCCCTAGAAAAAATGTTTTTTTTAATCACAATATAGCACAAGGAAAATTAACTCACTGTCCTTACAGGTCCCTGGAAACAAGGACTTGCAGAGTGAAAGAAACTGACACTGTCCCTACCTAGAGTTTTCTGTCCCTAGAATAAATGTTTTTTTTAAGCACAATATAGCACAAGGACAATTAACTCACTGTCCTTACAGGTCCCTGGAAACAAGGACTTGCAGAGTGAAAGAAAAAAAACACTCTCCCTACCTACAGTTTTCTGTCCCTAGAAAAAATGTTTTTTTTAAGCACAATATAGCACAAGGACAATTAACTCACTGTCCTTACAGGTCCCTGGAAACAAGGACTTGCAGAGTGAAAGAAAAAAAACACTCTCCCTACCTACAGTTTTCTGTCCCTAGAAAAAATGTTTTTTTTAATCACAATATAGCACAAGGAAAATTAACTCACTGTCCTTACAGGTCCCTGGAAACAAGGACTTGCAGAGTGAAAGAAAAAAAACACTCTCCCTACCTACAGTTTTCTGTCCCTAGAAAAAATGTTTTTTTTAATCACAATATAGCACAAGGAAAATTAACTCACTGTCCTTACAGGTCCCTGGAAACAAGGACTTGCAGAGTGAAAGAAACTGACACTGTCCCTACCTAGAGTTTTCTGTCCCTAGAATAAATGTTTTTTTTAAGCACAATATAGCACAAGGACAATTAACTCAATGTCTCTCCAGGTCCCTGGAAACAAGGACTTGCAGAGTGAAAGAAACTGACACTGTCCCTACCTAGAGTTTTCTGTCCCTAGAATAAATGTTTTTTTTAAGCACAATATAGCACAAGGAAAATTAACTCACTGTCCTTACAGGTCCCTGGAAACAAGGACTTGCAGAGTGAAAAAAAAAAACACTCTCCCTACCTACAGTTTTCTGTCCCTAGAAAAAATGTTTTTTTTAAGCACAATATAGCACAAGGACAATTAACTCACTGTCCTTACAGGTCCCTGGAAACAAGGACTTGCAGAGTGAAAGAAAAAAAACACTCTCCCTACCTACAGTTTTCTGTCCCTAGAAAAAATGTTTTTTTTAATCACAATATAGCACAAGGAAAATTAACTCACTGTCCTTACAGGTCCCTGGAAACAAGGACTTGCAGAGTGAAAGAAAAAAAACACTCTCCCTACCTACAGTTTTCTGTCCCTAGAAAAAATGTTTTTTTTAATCACAATATAGCACAAGGAAAATTAACTCACTGTCCTTACAGGTCCCTGGAAACAAGGACTTGCAGAGTGAAAGAAACTGACACTGTCCCTACCTAGAGTTTTCTGTCCCTAGAATAAATGTTTTTTTTAAGCACAATATAGCACAAGGACAATTAACTCACTGTCCTTACAGGTCCCTGGAAACAAGGACTTGCAGAGTGAAAGAAAAAAAACACTCTCCCTACCTACAGTTTTCTGTCCCTAGAAAAAATGTTTTTTTTAAGCACAATATAGCACAAGGACAATTAACTCACTGTCCTTACAGGTCCCTGGAAACAAGGACTTGCAGAGTGAAAGAAAAAAAACACTCTCCCTACCTACAGTTTTCTGTCCCTAGAAAAAATGTTTTTTTTAATCACAATATAGCACAAGGAAAATTAACTCACTGTCCTTACAGGTCCCTGGAAACAAGGACTTGCAGAGTGAAAGAAAAAAAACACTCTCCCTACCTACAGTTTTCTGTCCCTAGAAAAAATGTTTTTTTTAATCACAATATAGCACAAGGAAAATTAACTCACTGTCCTTACAGGTCCCTGGAAACAAGGACTTGCAGAGTGAAAGAAACTGACACTGTCCCTACCTAGAGTTTTCTGTCCCTAGAATAAATGTTTTTTTTAAGCACAATATAGCACAAGGACAATTAACTCACTGTCCTTACAGGTCCCTGGAAACAAGGACTTGCAGAGTGAAAGAAAAAAAACACTCTCCCTACCTACAGTTTTCTGTCCCTAGAAAAAATGTTTTTTTTAAGCACAATATAGCACAAGGAAAATTAACTCACTGTCCTTACAGGTCCCTGGAAACAAGGACTTGCAGAGTGAAAGAAAAAAAACACTCTCCCTACCTACAGTTTTCTGTCCCTAGAAAAAATGTTTTTTTTAATCACAATATAGCACAAGGAAAATTAACTCACTGTCCTTACAGGTCCCTGGAAACAAGGACTTGCAGAGTGAAAGAAACTGACACTGTCCCTACCTAGAGTTTTCTGTCCCTAGAATAAATGTTTTTTTTAATCACAATATAGCACAAGGAAAATTAACTCACTGTCCTTACAGGTCCCTGGAAACAAGGACTTGCAGAGTGAAAGAAACTGACACTGTCCCTACCTAGAGTTTTCTGTCCCTAGAATAAATGTTTTTTTTTAAGCACAATATAGCACAAGGACAATTAACTCACTGTCCTTACAGGTCCCTGGAAACAAGGACTTGCAGAGTGAAAGAAACTGACACTGTCCCTACCTAGAGTTTTCTGTCCCTAGAATAAATGTTTTTTTTAAGCACAATATAGCACAAGGAAAATTAACTCACTGTCCTTACAGGTCCCTGGAAACAAGGACTTGCAGAGTGAAAGAAACTGACACTGTCCCTACCTAGAGTTTTCTGTCCCTAGAATAAATGTTTTTTTTAAGCACAATATAGCACAAGGACAATTAACTCACTGTCCTTACAGGTCCCTGGAAACAAGGACTTGCAGAGTGAAAAAAAAAAAACACTCTCCCTACCTAGAGTTTTCTGTCCCTAGAAAAAATGTTTTTTTTAAGCACAATATAGCACAAGGACAATTAACTCACTGTCCTTACAGGTCCCTGGAAACAAGGACTTGCAGAGTGAAAGAAAAAAAACACTCTCCCTACCTACAGTTTTCTGTCCCTAGAAAAAATGTTTTTTTTAATCACAATATAGCACAAGGAAAATTAACTCACTGTCCTTACAGGTCCCTGGAAACAAGGACTTGCAGAGTGAAAGAAACTGACACTGTCCCTACCTAGAGTTTTCTGTCCCTAGAATAAATGTTTTTTTAATCACAATATAGCACAAGGAAAATTAACTCACTGTCCTTACAGGTCCCTGGAAACAAGGACTTGCAGAGTGAAAGAAACTGACACTGTCCCTACCTAGAGTTTTCTGTCCCTAGAATAAATGTTTTTTTTAAGCACAATATAGCACAAGGACAATTAACTCACTGTCCTTACAGGTCCCTGGAAACAAGGACTTGCAGAGTGAAAGAAAAAAAACACTCTCCCTACCTACAGTTTTCTGTCCCTAGAAAAAATGTTTTTTTTAAGCACAATATAGCACAAGGAAAATTAACTCACTGTCCTTACAGGTCCCTGGAAACAAGGACTTGCAGAGTGAAAGAAAAAAAACACTCTCCCTACCTACAGTTTTCTGTCCCTAGAAAAAATGTTTTTTTTAATCACAATATAGCACAAGGAAAATTAACTCACTGTCCTTACAGGTCCCTGGAAACAAGGACTTGCAGAGTGAAAGAAACTGACACTGTCCCTACCTAGAGTTTTCTGTCCCTAGAATAAATGTTTTTTTTAATCACAATATAGCACAAGGAAAATTAACTCACTGTCCTTACAGGTCCCTGGAAACAAGGACTTGCAGAGTGAAAGAAACTGACACTGTCCCTACCTAGAGTTTTCTGTCCCTAGAATAAATGTTTTTTTTAAGCACAATATAGCACAAGGACAATTAACTCACTGTCCTTACAGGTCCCTGGAAACAAGGACTTGCAGAGTGAAAAAAAAAAAACACTCTCCCTACCTAGAGTTTTCTGTCCCTAGAAAAAATGTTTTTTTTAAGCACAATATAGCACAAGGACAATTAACTCACTGTCCTTACAGGTCCCTGGAAACAAGGACTTGCAGAGTGAAAGAAAAAAAACACTCTCCCTACCTACAGTTTTCTGTCCCTAGAAAAAATGTTTTTTTTAATCACAATATAGCACAAGGAAAATTAACTCACTGTCCTTACAGGTCCCTGGAAACAAGGACTTGCAGAGTGAAAGAAACTGACACTGTCCCTACCTAGAGTTTTCTGTCCCTAGAATAAATGTTTTTTTTAATCACAATATAGCACAAGGACAATTAACTCACTGTCCTTACAGGTCCCTGGAAACAAGGACTTGCAGAGTGAAAGAAAAAAAACACTCTCCCTACCTACAGTTTTCTGTCCCTAGAAAAAATGTTTTTTTTAAGCACAATATAGCACAAGGAAAATTAACTCACTGTCCTTACAGGTCCCTGGAAACAAGGACTTGCAGAGTGAAAGAAAAAAAACACTCTCCCTACCTACAGTTTTCTGTCCCTAGAAAAAATGTTTTTTTTAATCACAATATAGCACAAGGAAAATTAACTCACTGTCCTTACAGGTCCCTGGAAACAAGGACTTGCAGAGTGAAAGAAACTGACACTGTCCCTACCTAGAGTTTTCTGTCCCTAGAATAAATGTTTTTTTTAATCACAATATAGCACAAGGAAAATTAACTCACTGTCCTTACAGGTCCCTGGAAACAAGGACTTGCAGAGTGAAAGAAACTGACACTGTCCCTACCTAGAGTTTTCTGTCCCTAGAATAAATGTTTTTTTTAAGCACAATATAGCACAAGGACAATTAACTCACTGTCCTTACAGGTCCCTGGAAACAAGGACTTGCAGAGTGAAAGAAACTGACACTGTCCCTACCTAGAGTTTTCTGTCCCTAGAATAAATGTTTTTTTTAATCACAATATAGCACAAGGACAATTAACTCACTGTCCTTACAGGTCCCTGGAAACAAGGACTTGCAGAGTGAAAGAAACTGACACTGTCCCTACCTAGAGTTTTCTGTCCCTAGAATAAATGTTTTTTTTAATCACAATATAGCACAAGGACAATTAACTCACTGTCCTTACAGGTCCCTGGAAACAAGGACTTGCAGAGTGAAAGAAACTGACACTGTCCCTACCTAGAGTTTTCTGTCCCTAGAATAAATGTTTTTTTTAAGCACAATATAGCACAAGGACAATTAACTCACTGTCCTTACAGGTCCCTGGAAACAAGGACTTGCAGAGTGAAAGAAACTGACACTGTCCCTACCTAGAGTTTTCTGTCCCTAGAATAAATGTTTTTTTTAAGCACACTATAGCAGAAGCACAAAACACACTGACACTCTCCCTACCTATCCTTCTCTTTCCCTAAACTAAAGGAATCCAGGTTAAGCAAGAAAGAAATAACAGTCACTGTCCCTGCCTATGCTACTCTATCCCTGCTCCGGAACACACTACACTAGGCCGCCGTGCTGGCGGCCTTTTATAGTGTGGGGCGTGTACTAAACACCCTCAGCAATAATTGGCCACAGGCATCCTGCCTGTGGCCAATCATTGCTCTCCTCGCTGCCGGCGCTGTGATTGGCCAAGCATGCGGGGTCACAGTGCATGCTTGGCCAATCACAGCGCCTGGATGACACTGCGATGGCGTAGTGCATTGTGGGCCGTTCGCGTCACTCGAATTTGGCGCGAACGGCCCAAATCGTTCGATCTTCGTCGAACGATCGAACAGCCAATGTTCGAGTCGAACGTATGTTCGACTCGAACACGAAGCTCATCCCTACTAGTCGGTGTAAGTGGAATATCAATTCAACCTTAGTCAAAGCTCAAGGAACTCATAGCAACCTCAGAAGGAGCCCCAGGGTTCCATGGAACCCTGGTTGAGTAAGGCTGGTCTAGTTCAACAAGTCCTATAAAATGACAGCTAAAGAACAAAAATTATCAAGTTCTACAATTTTTCTTATAATTTTACAAAAACGAAAAATTTATTACCAAATACTTACCGTAATTTTCCTTTCCTGATAGACTCCATGGCAGACTACGTGTGGGTTAACCCCGCCTCCTCTCCACAGCTATAGGACCCCTTACCCATAAATTTGAGCTCACCTCCACAGACAGGTGTTCCGTAACTAGCCGACTCAAATTTCAACTCTCATATTTTTAATTCATGGGTGGGAACTCCGTCTGCCATGGAGTCTATCAGGAAAGGAAAATGACGGAAAGTATTTGGTAATAAATTTTCCGTTTTCCTGACAGACTCCATGGCAGACTACGTGTGGGAAATAACTAGCCAATCCACACGGGAGGGTATGCTTGCTCAAAAAAAATATTTTAATCTTTCCCGTCAACTGACAGGATTTTTCGACCAAAATTAACAGAGGAAAGGGAAGCAGGCTCAATACAATAATGAGACATAAATGTATGAATAGAAGACCACGAGGCTGCCCTGCATATCACTTCAGGAGCCACGTGTCGAGCTGCTGCCCATGAGGCTGCCATGCCTCTGGTGGAATGAGCCGTCACGCCTCTGGAGGAGCCAAGCCCTTTGCCCTGTAAGCCTGTTGAATAGATTGGACGATCCAGGCTGCTATTGTTCTGGAGGAAGCCCTCTTTCCTTTGTTGCTACCAGTGTGTAACAAGAACAGGTAGTTCAAGCTTCTAAAAGATGAAGTGACTCGCAAATATTCTTTCAGAGTCTCACCTACATCCAAGGGATGAACATCTGCTGATTCTGGAGAATTGAAAGTAGGAAGGACTATTTCCTGATTCTCGTGAAAAACTGACTTGACTTTTGGTTTAGACCCAAGCATGGGAATAAGGACCACTCGGTCCGGGAAGAAAGTCAAAAAGGGTTCTTGACAACCCAGGAAGCTTATTTCTGAAACCCTTTTGGCTGAAGTAATGGCCACTAGAAAGGCCAGTTTGATTGATAAGTCCTTAATAGAAAGATCCTTGTTGTTGAGTGCTGAAAGAGCATCAAGGACGAGCAGAAGATCCCATTTGGGGAATCTAGGTTTCCTCTGAGGCCTGATTCTCGAAGCCCCCTGAAAGGATTGTTGAACCAGGGGATGAGTTGCCCATGATGTTCCTGAAAATGCCGATAAGGCTGAAACTTGTCAATCAGTTCCCTCAGAGTACAAAGGAAGATCCAAGCCTGATTGTAGAAAACTCAAAACGTCTTGAACTCCAGGATTTCTGAAAGATTTTCCAGCAGAAGTCATGAAGCTGACAAACCTGGTCCAGATTCTGTTGTAGGTTTTGTTCATGTTAGGCTTTCTGGAGCTCATAAGGGTAGAGATTACCCCTAAAGCACACCCAAGAGACTCTAGCGGGTCCCTGAAGCTCATCAGATTCAGGAGAGGAAACCATGGCCTGTTCGGCCAGTATGGTGCTATTGTTATCACTTCGCCTTTCTCCAACTGGAGCCGCTGCAGGAATTTTTGCATGATCGGAGGTGGAGGGAAGGCATATGCCTTGTTGATATTCCAATGGCTTGTTAATGCATCTACTCCGAAGGCTTGACTGCACCGACCTCGAGTGTAGTATCTGTCTACTTTGTGATTGCAGGGGGATGCAAACAGATCCACTTCTGGATCGAAATCCAACGATAGGATCCACTTGAAGGTTTGTGGATGCAGTGACCATTCGTTGTTGTCTAGGTTGCTGCGTGACAGGAAGTCCGCTTGAATGTTCTGTTTCCCTGGAATGAAGACTGCTGTTAAGTTGAGTAGATTCCTCTGAGCCCAGGTCATAATGGGCTCGACCTCTTGGAGAAGGGCAGAGCTCCGAGTGCCCCCTTGTCTCTTCACATATGCCACAGCGGTGGTATTGTCCATTTTCAGTAGGACCGACTTCCCTTTCAGAAGGTGGGAGAAAGCGCGAAGGGCGCACCATGCCGCACGCAATTCCAGAACGTTTGACCCTGGAATGTGGAGATGGGCATCCCATTTGCCCTGAGCCAGTTCTGCTCCACAATGTGCTCCCCAGCCCGCATTGCTGGCATCGGATGAAACAGTCATCCATTGGATGGGAGCAAGGGAGTGGCATGTTAACAAGTTTTTGTGTTGAAGCCACCAGAGAAGACTGTTCCTCATTGACTGAGTAGTCCTGATCAGCTGATTGCGATAGTCTGTCTTCCATTGCTGAAGGAATCCTGATTGAAAAGGCCGAAGCCTCCACATTGCCCATTTGACCATGGGGAACGTGGCCACCATCGTGCCGATTATCTTCAGGCACTGTGACGCCCTTAGGTGAGAGTAGTCTAGGGCTAAAGATATTCTTACCCGAATGACCGGGATTTTTCTTCCGAAAGAGAGATGGTATTCTCTACTGTGTCGAATTGAGCTCCTAGGTAGGTTAGGCGTAGGGTCGGGTCTGGCTGACTTTTCTCTCGGTTTAGGAGCCATCTGAACTCTATCAATGTAGAGATCACTTGATCTTTGTGGATCAGCAGCTGCTGCTTGTCTTGGGACAGTAGTAGCAGCTCGTCCAGGTAATGATACAGACGCACACCCTGTATTCTGATAAGAGACACAATTACCGACAGTACCTTGGAAAAGACCCTTGGAGAGGTCGTTAGTCCAAATGGAAGACAAATAAATTGTAAGTGCTCTCGTTCGACCTGAAATCGAAGGTATTTGTAGAATTCTTCTGCCACGGGAACATGAAAATACGCGTCCTTAACATCTATTGAGATCAACCAGTCACCTGGTTGAACAACTTTTTGGATGGTTGAGAGTGCTTCCATCTTGAATTTCTCGTGCTTTATGTACCTGTTCAGGAAAGTGAGATCTATAACTGGACGCCAAGAGCCTTTCTTCTTTTGTACTAGGAAGAGGGGGAAGTATACCCCTGGAATTCCTCGTCCTTTGGGACGGGCACCACTGCTCCTTGATCTTTCAGGGCATTCACATATGAAAGAAGAACTTGTTGTTTTTCTTCTGATTGAGGCAGTGAAGATTGCATTGGTCTGCATGGAGGGACTTTGGTGAAGGACCATGCGTGACCTGTTGAGACCGTTTTGATGGTCCAATAATCTGAGATCAAGGTCACCCAGACGTGCCAGCAGAGACGTAGGCGAGCCCCTACCCGACCGCTTGGGCAGGCCCAATCTCAAAAGGACTTGGTTGGCTCGCGCCCACCGGGCATCTGTTTCTTGCCAGATGTTTTGGAAAGATATCTGCCTATTCCAGTTCCAGCTTCTCCTAAAATCCCGTCCGGGCCTATAGGAGCATGCCTCTCTTGAACGCTCTGTACTGCGTCTCTGCTGAGGTTTTCTTTGGTTAAACGGACGTTTGTCCTGAGGGAGGAATCCCGACTTTCCGCCTGTAGCCTTTGAAATGGCATTATACAGTTTGTTTCCAAACAAGGAAGTTCCTTCAGAAGGAATTTTGCACCATGCCTGCTTTGAGGCAGGATCAACAAGCCAGGGGCGCAACCATAGTGCTCGTTTGGCTGTGACCGAAGATAGCAAGGATCTAGCCATCAAGCGGATGAGATCAATTGAAGCTTCTCCCAAAAAGGCGATAGCCAGTTTAAGTTCTTGCACTGCTGAACTTTGTGCCAATTCCTCCGAGACACCTTTCAGAACGGAGTCAACATTTTCCACCCAGGCCTCCATTGCTTTGGAGGTGACTGCAAGGGCTAGGGCTGGTTTGCAAGCCATACCGTTCAAGTTATTTATTCTCTTAATGTCTTGGTCAATCTTTCAATCCAGACCATCTTTAAAAGATACAGTGTCATCTAGCAGGAGGGTGACATGCTTCGCTAGGCGCATTACTGCTGCATCCACGAGGGGAACATTTTCCAAACCTTCTTATCCCCCTTGCTCCATTCTTCCTTAAACACTCCTTTCAGCTCGGTGTGAAATTGGAACATTCTTTCCCCAGTTTCTTAAACAGTTCCTTTGTTTCTCTGGGGGGGGGGGGGCAGTGGTATCTTCCAACTTTAAGGTTTCCATCACTGCCTTGATCAGTGGAGAGACTAAAGCGTAGTCGAATCCCACTACAGAATCATCTCCCTCCATCTCGTCTTGCGAGGAATCATGGGAGGAATCACAGAATCATCTCCCTCCATCTCGTCTTGCGAGGAATCATGGGAGGAATCACAGAATCATCTCCCTCCATCTCGTCTTGCGAGGAATAATGGGAGGAATCATGGGGCTGGAATTGGCCGGAATCCTCCTGGGCCTCGTCAGCCAAGGAGCCAGACAAGGTGGTGGACTGGCTCCTCGTGTGGGGGGGCATCTATTTCCATCATAGACTGCTGTACCACACGTTTAATAAGAGACTCAAGATTTTGATTTTTCGGTCTCTTTCTCACCGACCGCTCGGGCATAGCATGGGTCACACAGCGATTTGCCCTCTGGGATTCTAGTTTTACATCCCCAACAGGCTCTGTGATCAGAGCGATTATCGCGGTGGTGGTAGCGGTGACTTGAGGAGGAATGGGAACATCTCCTATATTTAGAGGGGGAATGTGAGCGTCCCCTATGATAGTGGGTCCCAGACGGAGTGTCACGTCTGGACCTGGAGGATGATTGGTGATGGTGATGATGATGGTGATGATGATGGTGCAGCCTGGCAAGGTCCCTATCCTGTGACCGATGAACTGATGTAGCCGGGCTGTAAGAGATAATACAGACAGAGGGAGGGGGAGGAAGGTGGGCAGGTTGTAACCGTTAGCAACCACCAGAAAAAAATGACACCAAATACACCAACCCCCTACCCACTCCGCACAGACCTTGTGCGGGGGGGCTGGCCACATGGCGGTGCAGATGAGTCCATGACGAGGAAAACACACAATGATGCGTAACTCCACTACCTAGACTAAGGATAAGCAAATCAATGCAAGAACAGCGCAGAAAAAAAAAAAGTTTATTTTTTTTTTTTTTTTTAAACTGTCCCTTTAAGAGACACTAAGCATTACAAGCATTACATGCATTACATTGCCAAGAAGTGCTTACCCCGTCCTGGTAGTATTGAGACTCCGGGAGGCTGCTGCTATATGCCCACAGTTTATCCCACCTGTATAGGGCTCCTCAGCGGTTTAAATCACCCGCCGGAATGACGTCATGGCCGGTCCCGCTGTGCGTATGCATCGGAGGGACCGAACCTACTGCGCCTGCGCGGCCCCTGACCCCTCCGCCATACTGCGCATGCGCAAAAACCAAGCCTCGGTTTCACCGTGGCTCTGCGCATGCACAGACGATCAACAGGCTGGGATCAGGAAGGGAATGGCATCCTGGAACGCAAAAGCGTTCCACACATATACTAAGCTTAGCGGCGCTGTATGACAGAGAAAAAACAGCAGAGAAAGTCATACAAACAAACAAAAACTATCTGCCATGGAAATAGAAAAAGTCTTCAGACCTTGCCAGCTGAGATCCACCGTCCGTCATGGTACGCTGGGGCCACATCCCTTCCACCATAGGGGTATCCATCAGCCCAAAACCACTCACCCGCTCATAGCTGGGCCCTGGGTGCACCGCACAACTCGTACCTGATCCGACAGACATCCTGGACTGCACCTGAATTGCATGATGAAGGTCCATGTGAGGAGGATAAAAAAGGAACACCTGTCTGTGGAGGTGAGCTCAAATTTATGGGTAAGGGGTCCTATAGCTGTGGAGAGGAGGCGGGGTTAACCCACACGTAGTCTGCCATGGAGTCTGTCAGGAAATTATGATTTCTTTCCCGTACTGCTGTTAACGTGAATGCATAGTAAGTACATGCTGAATGCAAAGCATGCATTTGCAATGCATGTGGCGTATGTTTGAAGTGTTTTATATATAATTTACAACTGCTGATCAATCACTTAAAAAAAACTCCCAAGAAATGCATTGTAAACTCATATACAATGACACATGACAAATGCATCTTAAATGCAATAATTTTTTCTTGTGTGCGCTTGAAAGCAGGTTTTCACATAGTTGCATTTTGCTTGCCTACTACACCCTTGCATACAGGGGAGGGCTGGGCCAGGGGGCAGGGTGGCAATTGCCTCCCAGGCCGCCTTAACTTATGTTCAAAATGGCCAGCAGCCGCTGCCCACTACCATTTTCTTTTTTTGTTCTGGTCTAGGAAGTCGGGCCGGGGGAGTTGTAGTCCGCGCTCAAGCTTCCGGTGGGTGGAAAACATAGCAGCACAGAGGAAACTACAACTCCCTGGGACCGGATTCTTGGAAGCAGGCAGAGGCAGGGCGTGCCAGGGAGTCAGGATGCAGGGCTGCAGGACTGGGCTCTGGCTGCAACTTGACCCCAGGATCAGGAGCGTTACCCCCCCCAGGAGACCGTGGCGTGCAAGGACCTGCTGAGCTGAGATCGCTCAGGTGAGAGACCCTGACACTCCTAGCTGACCCCCCATCTCCCCCCCCATACACCCCATGTAACCTGCCCCAGTGATCAGGCTTCATTGATGGGCACTGGAGTTGGCTGCACTGATGGGCACTGGTGAGGCTGCATTGAAAAACCAGGTGGGCCATGGATGGTGAGCTGATTCGGCTGTTCAGTGGGCCACTTGACTGGACTTGCCCCCCAGGCCTAAGGCTACCAGCCCTCCCCTGCTTGCATATGAGCAACAACAGATCTAAGGTATTTGAAGTGATATAGAACTACCTCATTCTTTACAAAAGTCATCTGTCGAAAAAAACAATTGAAGAGAAAAGCTGTTTCAGGCAACTTGTACCAAGATTTAAACGAGTGTGAAAGAAGGACATTTTGGGGGGATTTGTTTTGGGTTTTGAACACATTGGGGAAGGATTAGAACTTAAGTCAGTTTTTGTTTTTTGTTTTTTATATTTTTTATTTATTTATTTTTAAAGCGGAGGTTCTGCGGTCCATACATTTTTTTTTCTAGGCATTCTAAGCTACAACGTATGCATTTTAATTACTCACTTCTCCGGCGATTTTAAACCTCCCCCGTCCGTTTTGCGATTAAAAAACACTTTATAAAACTCTTCCTGTATTTCCCATTTTGCTTGTGGGCACCTTGAAGCCCACAGGCATATTCTTCCGGGTAGCGATGAATGCTTGTCTCCCGACATTAGATCCGCCCTCGTCACGTGACCGGGTAGACGAGTCACGTGACGATTAAATTATCATGATATTTGCAAGGAAAGGGGTTACTATATTACTCCAGGGAAGCAGGACAGTTTGCTCCCAGGAGACATTGCAAGACAACATCACAGCAAAGGACACGCCTACTCCCGCGGGAGGAAATCCTGGAAGTAGGAACAAATAAATAAGAATAAAGAAAACTGCACAGAAAAAAAAAAAAGGTTGGTCTTTTATTTATCTTCATGCTAAGAGGGACTGTTGACAGCTAACTTTAAAATGTGGGTGAACCTCCGCTTTAAATATACCGTACATCAGTAGAGGCAGCAGTACACATAAAATAAGAACCATTCAAAACAGTAATAGTTACACATTCAACATTGAAAAGAAAGTCAAAATAGAAAGGTCTCACCAGAAGGCCTTGAACAACAAACAGAAAACAGAGACCTTTGTAACTAAATAAAAATCTACAAATACTTTATATGGTTTTATGCAATGAGTCTCTTTTTTTGTTTCCTGCTTTCTACCCTGTGAGTCTGGGAGAGTAGAGGATTAGACTACAAAAAGTAACCAAGTGAGTTTGACCTTTGTTTTGTTATGAATTTCCCTGCTTTCTGGTGAGTCTACAGTATGCTGTCTAAAGCCCCATACACACGGTCAGACTTTTTGCCAACAAACTTCAAAATGAGCAAGTGTGACAAAAAATCCGACCGTGTGTACACTCCATCGGACAAACTTTTTTGGTTTTTGTTTTTTATCGGACAAATGTTCGGTCTGCAAACGGACAAACTTCTCGGCAAAAAAAGTCCGATGGAGCAAAGTCCGACCGTGTGTACAGAAATTCATCTGACTTTTGTCTGAAGGACAAATAAGCATGCCCAGAAATAATGTTAAAATCAACCAACAATAGCAGAAGTTGACCAAAGGGTGGCGGTGAAGAGCAGAAAAGAGCAGAAAAACCACGTGATGTTGGAAAAGTTTTGGGAAAGTTTGCAGAAAAGTCCTGCCGTGTGTATGCTATGGGTGTGCCCGACCAACTCCCTTCGGACAAAAATCCACAGAAAAGTTTGTTTAAAGTCCGACTGTGTGTACGAGGCTTTAGGCAGTGTTCCTCAGCCTTTTTTCAGTCAAGGCACCCTTTAAAATTCTGCACAATTTTGAGGGCACCCCATTCTAAAATTTGAAAAACAAAACTAATTGTTTTACATATCGCAGCAACATTCACACATGTAGGACACCCAACATTAGAATTGATGTATTCTTCCAAAATAAAACACACTTTTCACACAGTTACTGACTACTATTCCAATGTTTCTCTTCCTCGCTCAGCTAATGTGACCCCAGTGCTGACAGAAAGGGGCAGGGGAGGAGCAAACAAGGATGCTATGCAGGCGCCTGACGTCCTCCTTATCAATCGACGATGTCATTGGTGGTCAGGAGGCCAGCGAATAAAAGGTTGTAACAGTACACAATGAAAACCTGTGGATTTCTGTAACTAAAAGGCAGGCTTGATCCATCCCTTGGTTTGTTTAAAATTTTTGGGCATTTTGTAGGAATTTTGCCAAAGCACCCCTGAAAAGACCTGAAGACCCCCCAGGGTGTCCGGGCACCCTGGTTGAAATCGGCTAGTCTAAAGCCCCATACACACGGTCGGACTTCCAATGGACTTTTGCCTGGATTTTTGTCCGAACGGAGTTGGCCGGGAACACCCATAGCATACACACCACAGGACTTTTCTGCAAACTTTCCCAAAACTTTTTGCAACATCACGTGGTTTTTCTGCTCTTTTCTGCTCTTTACCGCCACCCTTTGGTCAACTTCTGCTATTGTTGGTCGATTTTTAACATTAGTTGTTTTGTCCATCGGACAAAAGTCCGATGGTTTTCTGTACACACGGTCGGACTTTGCTCCATCGGACTTTTGTTGGGCAAAAGTTTGTCCGTTTGCAGACCCAACTTTTGTCCGATGAAAACACAAAAAAAAAAAAAGTTTGTCCGATGGAGCGTACACACGGTCGGATTGTTGGTCCAACTTGCTCAAAATGAAGTTTGTTGGCCAAAAGTCCAACCGTGTGTACGGGGCTTTAGGGGTGCATACAAGCCGATGGAGCACTGGTGAATTTTTCATTTTGGGTGGAGCACCTGTTGGGAAAGTTTGGAAAAATGCACCATTTGAACTGCATACCATCTGACCTTTCAATTTATGACTGGAACACACTTTAAGGATGGTGGAATGGACAATGTGATTTATCTGTATTGTTTTTTTGGGAATTTATTTGTTACATTTGAGTATTTAATTGTAATTTCAAGCACTGCTTTATTTACACTGTTTTTTTGTTTTTTTTTTATATTGCACTTAATATGGATGTATAAGTTTAGGTAGTAGCACTGCCTGACATTACACTTCTATATAGGTGCACAACTACAACACTTTACAAAGGGTTTGACTAAACCCACACAACAAACCTCCTTTGTACGCCACTCCACTATACACATTTTATTACATACCACTAAGATATCAGATATCCCAACAGGACTAGATGCCCTGGCCTTCAGCAAATCTGGCAGACTTCTCCCTACTTATGGTCTTATGCAAAAAGTCTTGGATAATATGAAACAAATTCAACTGGTGACAGGTGTCACACAATATAGCCCATTATGGAACATACCTAGAGTTACCGTATATACTCGAGTATAAGCCGACCCGAGTATAAGCCGAGGCCCTAATTTTACCACAAATAACTGGGAAAACCTATTGACTCGAGTATAAGCCTAGGGTGAGAATGCAGCAGCTACTGTAAGCGGAAAAGAGGGTCAACAATGTCCATTTGCAGCTTCACTGTGCCCATTTGCACGCCTCACTGTGCCCATTTGCAACCTCACTGTGCCCATTTTCAACCTCACTGTGCCCATTGCAATCTCACTGTGCCTATTTGCAACCTCACTGTGTCCATTGCAACCTCACTGTGCCCATTGCAGCCTTACTGTGCCCATTCTCACTGTGCCCGTTGCAGCCTTACTGTGCCCATTCTCACTGTGTCCATTTTAGCCTTACTGTGCCTATTGCAGCCTTACTGTGCCCATTCTCACTGTGCCCATTGCAGCCTTACTGTGCCTATTCTCACTGTGCCCATTGTAGCCTTACTGTGCCTATTCTCACTGTGCCCGTTGCAGCCTTACTGTGCCCATTCTCACTGTGCCCATTGCAGCCTTACTGTGCCTATTCTCACTGTGCCCATTGTAGCCTTACTGTGCCCATTCTCACTATGCCCATTGCAGCCTTACTGTGCCCGAGTCAGTGTACCTGTATTCTTGACAGGCTTTGGACATCCATTTTTCAAAAGTCACGGCTTCCTCCTGGTCCCGTTCCATGATAGGTGTTTGACACTGTGTTCCGCTACCGCCTATCACGGAGGTCCTCTCATCCTCGGACTCAGTTTCCCAGCAGACACTGTGTTCAGTGTTCCGCCAATCACGGACCTGCTTTCATCCTCAGACAAGAGGACGTCCGTGATAGGCAGGACACTGAACACAGTGTCTGCTGGGAAACTGAGTCCGAGGATGAGAGGACCTCCGTGATAGGCGGTAGTCGAACACAGTGTCGAACGCCTATCACGGAACGGGACGGGACCAGGAGGAAGCCGCAACTTTTGAAAAATGGACGCCCGCAGTCCTTCAGGTACACTGATTTGAGTATAACCTGAGGGGGCTATTTTCAGCCCTAATAAAAGGGCTGGAAAAACTCGGCTTATACTCGAGTATATACGGTAAATAAACTTCAACATGCCACTAGAGGGTGAAAATTGGGTATCACTCACTTACGCCATTTATTCAGGAATGGCACTTTGTGAACTTTTGCTGGTTTGCGAGAACAGTTTCTCTCCCCAGTCTATGTTTTATCACTACCTGAAATTGCATGCAGTGCAAGCACAAAGAGGCCATTCCGAATGGCGTTTGTCCCCCACTCCGATATTTAATATGATGGAAAACACTTCCACCACTAAGGTTTTTTTTTCTAAATGCTATTCCATGCTACTAACAGCTCATCCCTAAAAGCAGAAAGACAGTGGGAAGCAGACCTCGGCCCTTTTGTAGAGGACCAGTGGGATGAGGAAGCTCTACAAGTGGTACAGTCATGTTCACGTAAAAAACTTTAGGTTTGGGCAAACTGTAGGATCCCCTGTGTGGTAGATGTAGTTGGGATCATGGTGACCTAATTCCCCTTTTGTGGCGTTGCCCTAAACTGCACTTATACTGGCAGGGAATTATAAGTATGTTGAAGTATTCCTGGTTCTGATTCCATTTGACCCTAAACACTATGTACCAGGACTCCTAGACACGCTACAGTTACCCACAAACACAAGGGAAGCAGTTGCCAGTGCACTGTTCCAGGTGTGAGGTATTATCCTGTGCCACTAGAAGTCATCAGACCCCCCCCCCCCTACTCATATAGAAGGGTTACAATGCATGGGGGATACTCTGAAGCCGTGAAAACAGTCCGATGGATTTTTTTCATCGGACAAACCGATCGTGTATGGGGCCCCATCGGTCTTTTTTCCATTGGTGTCAAAAAATAGAACATGTTTTAAATTTTTCCGATGGATAAAAAACTGATAGCAAATTCCGATCGTCTATGGACAAGTCCATCGGTTAAAAAACCCAAGCATGCCCAGAATCAAGTCGACGCATGCTCAGAAGCATTGAACTTCATTTTTCTCGGCTCATCTGCGTGTTTTACGTCACGGACGTTTGGGACGGTCGGTTTTTTGACTGATGGTGTGTAGGCAAGACTGATGGAAGTCAGCTTCATCGGATTTCCGATGTAAAAATCTATCGGTTTAAAAACCATAGGATATCCGATCGTGTGTACAGGGCTTTAGGATGGAGAAATATATCTACCAGTATAGGGGCTGTTTTCATAAATGTGAACAACTTTAGGGACCCTGGTTAGATACTCCAGGTTTTAAATACACTTCTTATCTCTGTGTCACGTTGTATTGTCTACATGTAGGCAGGTGCGGTCTACTTTCTTCACTGCAGGTGGCTCTCAACTGCAGCAGCATTGCAGGGGCAGCGAAAGTCAAGAGTAGCAGGGTTCCTCTATGGTTTCCTGGGTCACTTGGGAAGCTATCCGATTGGAGCTGCCGCCCCATGTGACTCTAGCATCCATTTTTGGTTAGGCAGAGCCTATTTAAGGCCCTGACTCCAAGGCTTGGCATGCATTTCGCATGTGGGTAGTGTAAGGACGGGTCAACTATTTGACAGGAACAGTGATTAGCGACAGGGAGAGGTCCCAAACAAGTAGGGAAAGGATACGAACACATCATCCCTCTGGAGACCTCCCCAATTGGATTTGGACCAGTCAGGCCGCATTCCGCCCCTCAAGACAGATGCTGTTGGCTCTGCTCTGCTACACATTGCTGTTACATGCCGTGGGTGTTCCCAGTTGGGTGTCTTCCCACCGGGCTTGTTGTGAATTATTGGATTCTACATTAATACAAGTTCTGTTCTCTACAGCCAGACTGTGTGTTTACTGACACTGCACCAGAGGTCTGGGGGCGCTGGTGGCTCCCAGCACTTCCTGGAGAACTTGGAGACACTCCCAGCTGGGTGGGCGTAACGCACGTTTGGAAGTACCCAGAAGTATCAGCAGTTCCTGATTGTCTCCAAGGTCTCCAGAAAGCGCTGGGAGCCACCAGCGACCCTGGACAGTGCAGGGACAAGGTAATCTAGAGCCCAGGGCGAACATTCCAAATTGCGCCCCTCCCCTCAAGATGTATAAGCAATATATGTCAGCAAAAATCCCCCCTCCCCCCAAAAAAAGGAAAAGCATTCATCTGCATGCTTACCCCCTAAGCATACAATCCCACTCCTCCCAGTACAAATTCACCCCCTGCTGAAATCCCCTTCCCAGCACATATCTTTCTCATTCCCAGTATGCCCCTAGCACAAATCCCCCCCCCAAAAAAAAAACAAATTCCACCTCCTAGTACAAATTCTCTACCCCTCAAAATTCCCCTCTGAGCACAAATCCTCCCCCCCCCCCAACTCCAAATCCCCCCTCCCAGCATACATCGTCTCCAATCCCTCGTCCAAGTACAAATCCTCCCAAATTCTTCCTCCTAGCACAAATCCCCTCCCCATCATGATATTACCTTTCCTAGCACAAACCCAACAAAATTCCCCCTCCTAGCACAAATCTTTGTCCCCCACCCCCCCCTCCTAGCACAAATCCCCTCAAATCACTACTCCTAGCACACCTCCCCAAATTTCCCCTTCTAGAACAATTCCTTATCCCCTGCTGCCCCTACAAAGCCCCCCAACCTCCTTGTGGTGCGATCCTCACATGATACCACAGTACCCAGGGCAGCGGCCCCTCCTGCCCACCCCTTGTCCCGGCCGCCAGCCAGGGCCATCTTAATAGTGTCATGGGCCCCTGGGCAAAGTAATGCCCCTACCAGCCTGCCCAAATTTACACACCTACTCTCAAAAATTCAAGTATAAATAGTTGATAGAAATAAACATATATTCATTAGTACTGTCAATAAAATTGATTTTTAACAATAAGAAAACATGCCAGAAATCAAAGACTGATCAACACAAAGGGCCCAGTACAGGGGGATCAGGAGGGCACAATACTGGGAACAGGAGAGCACAGTACAGGGGGATCAGGAGGGCACAATACTGGGAACAAAAGGGCACAGTACAGGGGGATCAGGAGGGCACAATACTGGGAACAGGAGGGCACAGTACAGCTGGGTCAGGAGTGCACAATACTGGGAACAGGAGGGCACAGTACAGGGGGATCAGGAGGGCACAATACTGGGAACAGGAGAGCACAGTACAGGGGGATCAGGAGGGCAAAATACTGGGAACAGGAGAGCACAGTACAGGGGGATCAGGAGGGCACAATACTGGGAACAAAAGGGCACAGTACAGGGGGATCAGGAGGGCACAATACTGGGAACAGGAGGGCACAGTACAGCTGGGTCAGGAGGGCACAGTACTGGGAACAGGAGGGCACAGTACAGGGGGATCAGGAGGGCACAATACAGGGGGATCAGGAGGGCACAGTACAGGGGGATCAGGAGGGCACAATACGGAGAACAAAAGGGCACAGTACAGGGGGATCAGGAGGGCACAATACTGGGAACAGGAGGGCACAGTACAGGGGGATCAGGAGGGCACAATACTGGTAACAGGAGGGCACAGTACAGGGGGATCAGGAGGGCACAACACTGAGAACAAAAGGGCACAGTACAGGGGGATCAGGAGGGCACAATACCGGGAACAGGAGGGTACAGTACAGGGGGATCAGGAGGGCACAATACTGGTAACAGGAGGGCACAGTACAGGGGGATCAGGAGGGCACAATACTGGGAACAGGAGGGCACAGTACAGGGGGATCAGGAGGGCACAATACTGGGAACAGGAGGGCACAGTACAGGGGGGATCAGGAGGGCACAATACTGGGAACAGGAGGGCACAGTACAGGGGGATCAGGAGGGCACAATACTGGGAACAGGAGAGCACAGTACAGGGGGATCAGGGGGGCACAATACTGGGAACAGGAGAGCACAGTACAGGGGGATCAGGAGGGCACAATACTGGGAACAGGAGAGCACAGTACAGGGGGATCAGGAGGGCACAATACTGGGAACAGGAGAGCACAGTACAGGGGGATCAGGAGGGCACAATACTGGGAACAAAAGGGCACAGTACAGGGGGATCAGGAGGGCACAATACTGGGAACAGGAGGGCACAGTACAGCTGGGTCAGGAGTGCACAATACTGGGAACAGGAGGGCACAGTACAGGGGGATCAGGAGGGCACAATACTGGGAACAGGAGAGCACAGTACAGGGGGATCAGGAGGGCAAAATACTGGGAACAGGAGAGCACAGTACAGGGGGATCAGGAGGGCACAATACTGGGAACAGGAGGGCACAGTACAGCTGGGTCAGGAGGGCACAGTACTGGGAACAGGAGGGCACAGTACAGGGGGATCAGGAGGGCACAATACAGGGGGATCAGGAGGGCACAGTACAGGGGGATCAGGAGGGCACAATACGGAGAACAAAAGGGCACAGTACAGGGGGATCAGGAGGGCACAATACTGGGAACAGGAGGGCACAGTACAGGGGGATCAGGAGGGCACAATACTGGTAACAGGAGGGCACAGTACAGGGGGATCAGGAGGGCACAACACTGAGAACAAAAGGGCACAGTACAGGGGGATCAGGAGGGCACAATACCGGGAACAGGAGGGTACAGTACAGGGGGATCAGGAGGGCACAATACTGGTAACAGGAGGGCACAGTACAGGGGGATCAGGAGGGCACAATACTGGGAACAGGAGGGCACAGTACAGGGGGATCAGGAGGGCACAATACTGGGAACAGGAGGGCACAGTACAGGGGGGATCAGGAGGGCACAATACTGGGAACAGGAGGGCACAGTACAGGGGGATCAGGAGGGCACAATACTGGGAACAGGAGGGCACAGTACAGGGGGATCAGGAGGGCACAATACTGGGAACAGGAGGGCACAGTACAGGGGGATCAGGAGGGCACAATACGGAGAACAAAAGGGCACAGTACAGGGGGATCAGGAGGGCACAATACTGGGAACAGGAGGGCACAGTACAGGGGGATCAGGAAGGCACAATACTGGGAACAGGAGGGCACAGTACAGGGGGATCAGGAGGGCACAATACTGGGAACAGGAGGGCACAGTACAGGGGGATCAGGAGGGCACAATACTTGGAACAAAAGGGCACAGTACAGGGGAATCAGGAGGGCACAATACTGGGAACAAAATGGCACAGTACAGGGGGGATCAGGAGGGCACAATACTGGGAACAGGAGGGTACAGTACAGGGGCATCAGGAGGGCACAATACTTGGAACAAAAGGGCACAGTACAGGGGAATCAGGAGGGCACAATACTGGGAACAAAATGGCACAGTACAGGGGGGATCAGGAGGGCACAATACTGGGAACAGGAGGGTACAGTACAGGGGGATCAGGAGGTCACAATACTGGGAACAAAAGGGCACAGTACAGAGGGATCAGGAGGGCATAATAATGGCAGGGTACAGTACATGGGGCCTCCATGCACCTGGGGCCCCTCGGAAGTGCCCAAGGGTGCCCATGCATTAAGACAGCCCTGACACCAGCTACTTTACGGTATACACCAGTGGCGTTACATGGATGAGCACCAGGCTCCTTAACGTGGGATATTGTTTTTAACATTGTGAGTGTATTTCCACATTTTTTGTAACATTAAAACTATAATCCTTCTACTGCTCGAATTGCCTCCAGACCTCTGGCCACGTACTGTATACACCATACACTTTATACTGTAATGTATTTTGTATTGCCGTCATAATTTTTATATTAATAAATGATTGTGGAACGAATCGTCTGCGTTTCCATTATTTCTTATGGGGGAAATTTGCTTTGATATACGATTGCGGAACGAATTATGCTGGCAATCCAAGGTATTACTGTAGCTGCCTGACACAGCTTTTTCTTCTGAACAAATAAGATCCAATAAAATGTACAAAACATAGATCTTCGCTTTTTCCCACCGCTGATTCTAAGAATTTTCTACATGTGGATGAATTGTGTCCATTCCCAATTGGTAGATGCCCTGAGTGAAATGTGAAATTAATCCGAGAGCGCCGTCCGGTCAGCTGCATACACTCTGGAGCATTCAATCAATCCGCTTAATCTTGTGCGGACAGACTTCTCTGAGAACACAGATTTACAGTGTAATATTTTCGTGAAAACGCTTCATTTTTAGCTACTGGGGATAGGACCTTTTCTTTTCTCTGGGACATTTTTTTCCCCGGAGCAGATGGCTTCTAATATGAAGTTGTGAGAACAAAGTCTGGAAAATATAGAAAATGAATAGAGGGACAGCTGCCTTGCATTACACCTGTTCTAAGTTTTGTAACTATCAAAGAATCCCTGTCCTTCAATGTATGAAACCAGAAACGGGGGGGAGCGAGGAAAAAAAAAAATCACAAAAAAAAAAAAATCACTGGAATAGTTTACAGATCACATGGAACAATGTTTTGTGAATGTTGACATTTCTTTCGCACATGCTGGTAGAGGAGACTGCTGGAGGAGTACTTGAGAAAAGATCTTTAAAAAGGTCAAAGCTAAGCTGTCAAGGAAATAGCAAACACACAAAGAGTATGTACTTTTTCACTAGGTAATTCCTATTAGCGGACCTAGA
Organism: Rana muscosa; assembly: GCA_029206835.1. Classification (NCBI taxonomy): domain Eukaryota; kingdom Metazoa; phylum Chordata; class Amphibia; order Anura; family Ranidae; genus Rana; species Rana muscosa. The sequence goes on from CM055124.1 coordinate 298,914,391, forward strand.
AAAACACCAGGGAAACCCAACAATCTCCAGGATTAAGTACAATATAGATTATCTTTAGCGGTGAGTGAACTAAGCTGGAGGTTACGCAAGGGGTTGATAAAACGGTTGACAATGTGTCTGCTTGGAGCTACGCAGCGAAAACCAGTCCATTTCTCTCCCTCGTAGCTGTCATAAAGCATTCAGGAAATTGAGTTGGAAGAATGAACCTAATGCCGCGTACGCACGACCGTTTTTCATGACGAGAAAAATTGCATTTTTTTTTAGATTGGTCGTGAAAAACGGTCGTGTGTAGGCTGCCCAAAAAAAAAAATAATTAGAACCTGCTCTATTTTTTCTCGTCGTTTTTCACGTCATGAAAACCGCTCGTGTGTAGGCTTTTACGAGGAAGAAAAAAACACGCATGCTCATGTGGCGGGGGTCCTAAATTTAGGGATTGCTATGGTAAATTTAGGGGTGATTCGAGTGGTAGTTGGCTCGAATCTTTCAATTTACTGGACTCTGCCTTGCTGCTGTTTCACCTAGCGTGCAGTTCCCCTAAAGCCTCGTACACGCGGTCGGACTTCCATCGGACTTTTCCGTGGATTTTTGTCCGAACGGATTTGGTCGGGAACACCCATAGCATACACACCACAGGACTTTTCTGCAAACTTTCCCAAAACTTTTTGCAACATCACATGGTTTTTCTGCTCTTTTCTGCTCTTTACCGCCACCCTTTGGTCAACTTCTGCTATTGTTGGTTGATTTTAACATTAGTTGTTTTGTCCATCGGACTAAAGTCCGATGGTTTTCTGTACACACGGTAGGACTTTGCTCCATTGGACTTTTGTTGGGCAAAAGTTTGTCCGTTTGCAGACCCAACTTTTGTCCGATAAAAACAAAACCAAACGAAAAAAGTTTGTCCGATGGAGCGTACACACGGTCGGATTGTTGGTCCAACTTGCTCAAAATGAAGTTTGTTGGGCAAAAGTCTGACCGTGTGTACGGGGCTTTAGAAGTATGGGTGGTGCTGTCACTTGTACTTGGGGTTGAACCACAGGTGATGGAGTGGCGATTGAGTGTCCTCTCTCGGCAGCCGTGCGGTGGGGAGTGGTCTGCCTGCTGTGCATGCCAGGAGAGGATACATAAAAGGCAGCCTCCGCCTGGGAGGGGTTCGTTCTTTGTGGTTTCCAGAGTCGGAGTTCTGGTGCGTGGCACATGGCCCTCCAGGCCATGGGGCCACGTGCGCTTCAGTCCCAGGCACCTTTAGTCCTGGGACTGCAACTTCAGCCCTGGGACCAGCACCTTTAGCTGGAGCCCGCTTCGGGGAGGAAGAATCCCAGGGTGCCGCCTTGCGAGAGGACCCGTTTCTAGAAGAGGAGGCTGGGGGAGGACCGTTCCGAAGGACTGGTGAGAGATCACAGTGAAGGAAGGGGCCCGGTAACTCTCTGGAGGGATGTCATCCATCCGAAAACAGGGATCTAAACAACTGGATCATTAGGAGGTTTGGGACACTATAGATTCAGTGGCAGAGGATCTCCTGAATGCATCCATTAGGGAATCTAATAGACTGTTCGAGTTACACGCCGGCTGCTAGTGCCTTTGGGAGACTATCCGGGTGAGCTGTACCCACTCGGGATCGAGTGGCGAAGAAACAAGAGTGCCTGAATTGATCTGTCTTCCTAACACCTTTCTCTTCTCCTCAATCTTGTGGATGTTCATGCATAAGGAAAGAAATAAACTCTATGTTGGAGTTGACACTGGTGTGGACCTTGGAGTTACTTGGGGTATAGAGACTTTGTCCTTTACATTCTAGGGACGAAAACCAACTTTGAAGGGAACACTGCTGCAAGACCCGTAAGTGAAAACAAGTGTGCTTAACCTCTGCAAACCAGAGGATACGGACATGGTGGGGACTGTGTGCCTTTTTCTCCTGTGAGCGAGCCAAAGACAGTGGAGAAAGAGAGCCGGTTGCTACACTCAGAATTGAGTATGAGACAGGACCAGGGATGAGCCGAACACCCCCCTGTTCGGTTCGCACCAGAACCTGCGAACAGACAGAATGTTCGTGTGAACTTTAGAACCCTATTAAATACAATGGACTCGAACGTTCAAAATCTAAAGTGCTAATTATAAAGGCTAATATGCAAGTTATTGTCCTAAAAAGTGTTTGGGGACCCGGGTCCTGCCCCAGGGGACATGTATCAATGCAAAAATAAGTTTTAAAAATTGACGTTTTTACGGAAGCAGTGATTTTAATAATGCTTAAAATAAAACAATAAAAGTGAAATATTCCTTTAAATTTCGTACCTGGGGGGTGTGTATGATATGCATGTAAAGTGGCGCATGTTTCCCATGCTTAGAACTGTCCCTGCACAAAGTGTCATTTTTGAAGGAAAAAAAGTCATTTAAAACTCACTCGCGGCTATTAATGAATTGTCGGCTCCCGGCAACACATACAAAAGTCATTGATAAAAAAAAAAAAAAAGCGTGGGGGTCTCGCAGAATTCAATTACCAGGCCCTTCAGGTTAAAGGGGTCTTCCAGATTCCGATAAGCCCCCCGCCCGCAGACCCCCACAACCACCGGGCAAGGGTTGTGGGGATGAGGCCCTTGTCCCCATCAACATGGGGACATCCTCCCCATGTTGAGGGCATGTGGCCTGGTCCGGTTCAGGAGGGGGGGCGCTCTCTCATCCCCCCCTCTTTTCCTGCGGCCTGCCAGGTTGCGTGCTCGGATAAGGGTCTGGTATGGATTTTTGGGGGGACTCCAAGCCATTTTTTTTTAAATTTGGGGTGCAGTTCCCCTTAAAATCCATGCCAGACCTGAAGGGCCTGGTATGGATATTTGGGGGAACCGCACGCATTTTTTTTTATTTGCGGCGGGGTACTCCTTAATATCCATTCCAGACCTGAAGGGCCTGGTAATTGAATTCTGGGGAACCCCCACGCTTTTATTTTTATTTTTATCAATGACTTTTGTATGTATTGCCGGGAGCCGACAATTCATTAATAGCCGCGAGTGAGTTTTAAATTACTTTTTTTCCTTCAAAAATGACACTTTGTGCAGGGACAGTTCTAAGCACGGGAAACATGCGCCACTTCACATGCATATCATACACACCCCCCAGGTACGAAATTTAAAGGAATATTTCACTTTTATTGTTTTATTTTAAGCATTATTAAAATCACTGCTTCCGAAAAAACTTCAATTTTGAAAACGTTTTTTTTGCATTGATACATGTCCCCTGGGGCAGGACACGGGTCCCCAAACACTTTTTAGGACAATAACTTGCATATTAGCCTTTATAATTAGCACTTTAGATTTCTCCCATAGACTTTTGGAATTTGCCGCGAACACCCCAATTTGTTCGTTGTTCGGCGAACGGGCGAACAGGCAATGTTCGAGTCGAACTCAAAGCTCATCCCTAGACAGGAGCGCTCGTTCTGGTAAAACTAGCGTTCAGAATGGAGATAGCACATTCGTCACGCTGTAACGGACTGAAGAGCACAAGGCTGAAAAGCGCGAATCGTCTCTCCCCAAACTTTTACTAACACGAGATCAGCAAAAGCAGCCAAAAGGGTGGCGCCATCTGAATGGAACTTCCCCTTTATAGTGCCGTCATACGTGTTGTACGTCACCGCGCTTTGCTCGAGAGTTTTTTTTTCACGAACGTGTGTATGCAAGGCAGGCTTGAGAGCAGGGGAGGACTGGGCCAGGGGGCAGGGGGGCAATTGCCCCCTGGGCCTCATTTATGCCCGGTAAGAAGGCTGCACCGCTTCCGCCACAAACATGCGTAAAGGATGTCTGGTGAAGAGAAGTAAAAAGTCCTAGCCGATGACCTACTGAGTGCGGAGTGAGGACAAAGAGAGAACGCAGGCCTCCCTCCCCAGCATGGATGGTGTAAACTGGAGACCGTGGCCTCATCTATTAGTGCATTGTGGAGATAGTGGCCTCATCTATTAACCACTTCGTACGCAGAAGAACAGTTTTCAGCTCTTGCTGATGAATGCTACTTTCTTTAAAGTATTACTCAGGGGAGGAATGGGCCTGGGGGCAGAGGGGCAATTGCCCCCTAGGCCACTCTGATGCCCTGTAAAAAGGCTGCACCACTTCCGCCACAGACATGCTTAAAGGATGCCTGGTGAAGAGAAGTAAAAAGTCCCAGTCGATTACCTACCGAGTGCGGGATGAGGACAGAGCGCAGACCCCCCCCCCCCCCGGCATGGATGGTGTTAACTGTGTCCGAGCAGAGGCTGGTTCCATGGCCCACTGGAGACTCTCCTTGGAACCCCAAGTCAGCCGGTGAGTAGAGAGTACCTGGAGCGGAGCTTCAGCCTGGGATGGGGGTCAGGAGGAGGCAAGGAAGAGGGAGAGCAGGAGGGGGGCTGCACCACGGGCCTCTGGATTGTACTTGCCCCCTTGGCCAAAAGTTGCCAGTCTGCCCCTGCTTGAGAGGAATCACGACAGGAAAAACTTCATTTTTTTGCATGACATGAATAACGGTCGTGTGTACGCGGCATTAGTTCAATAAGGCAATTTTTTTTTTTTGATTTTAGCAAAGAGTAATAAAGTTATTTTGCAAAGCTGACAACCAGGCAATAGAAGTTGTCTCACGTGTTCAGCAGATAGCAGACAATTATAAAATGACCATTTGTACATCAGAAAAGTGTATAAGCCCCAAGGGAGCAGTAAGCGCGAGTTTTAACCGCTTGCCGACCGGCGTACGAACTTATACGTCGACAGAATGGCACGGCTGGGCAAATGGGCGTATATATACACGTCCCCTTTAATTTGCCGCTGTGTGGTCGTGCGTGCGCGCGCGCCGGCGGCACGCTCGCAACCCTGACCATGCCCGCAGGACCCGCGGACTCGATGTCCGCCGGTGTCCCGCGATAGGGTCACAAAGCTGAAGAACGGGGAGATGTCAGTGTAAACACAACATCTCCCTGTTCCTCCTAGTGACACTGTCACTGATCGTCTGCTCCCTCTCATCTGGAACAGCGATCAGTGACGTGTCATTCGTAGCCACGCCCCCTAACAGTTAGAATCACTCCCTAGGACACACTTAACCCCTTCGGCGCCCCCTACAGGTTAACCCCTTCACTGCCAGTGTCATTTTGACAGTAATCAGTGCATTTGTAAAAATTACAATGGTCCCAAAATAGTGTCAAAAGTGTCCGATGTGTCCGCCATAATATCGCAGTCGCGAAGAAAAAAATCACTGATCGCCGCCATTACTAGTAAAAAAATAAAATAATAAATATGCCATAAAACTATCCCCTATTTTGTAAACACTATAACTTTTGCGCAAACCAATCAATAAACGCTTATTGTGATTTTTTTTTCCAAAAATATGTAGAAGGATACGTATCGGCCTAAACTGAGGGGGAAAAAAAATGTTATATATATTTTTTGGGGATATTTATTATAGCAAAAAGTAAAAAATATTGCATTTCTTTCAAAATTGTCGCTCTATTTTTGTTTATAGCGCAAAAAATAAAAAACGTAGAGGTGATCAAATACCACCAAAAGAAAGCTCTATTTGTGGAAAAAAAGGACGCCAATTTTGTTTGGGAGCCACATCGCACGACCGCGCAATTGTCAGTTAAAGCGACGCAGTGCCGAATCGCTAAAAGTGGTCAGGTCTTTAAGCGGCATATTGGTCCGGGGCTTAAGTGGTTAAAACACAAATGAACTTTAATGGCATCCCAGTCTTAGTCCGAGACTGCGAGCCAGGGCTTCTCGTCCAACATCAGTGCCTGACCTCACAAATGCGCTTCTGGAAGAATGGTCAAACATTCCCATAGACACTCCTAAACCTTGTGCAGGGGCGTCTTTAATTTTGATTGGACCCTGGGCAAAAATTTCCTGGGGGCCCCTCCATGAAATTTTGCTCTCCACCTGCTTTGAGACATACAATAAATATCAGCTAGACTTAAAATCAGTTTACTATAACAGATCAGGCAGTGATTTGCGATTGGTTGCCAGAGGTTACAGCATATCATTACCACTTACTGACTGGTTGCTAGAGGTTACAGCACATGATTTCTTCTTGTTGATTGGTTGCTAGAGATTACTGTACAGTAATACTGCTCACTGATTGGTTGCTAGAGGTTACAGCACATCATCTCTTCACTGCAGAGGGGCATGAACATAGGCGTGCGCACAGGGTGTGCCAGGTGTGCCCAGGCACACCCTAATCACCCTGTGCAGAACAGATTCCCCCTACTGACCTGGCTCCCTCTCCTTCCCCCCAGAGCACTGCCGGCTTCCCTCCTCTCCCACCGGTTGTTGCTGTGGATGTTTTAGGATGAGTGGAGGAAGGGGCCAGTAAATATGCCATTTACCGGCCCCTTCCCTTTCTGAATGAACGACGTGAGTGATCGGTAGAGTGTGTTCGAGCTTTGGGGTGCACACTCTAATGCCAAAGGCTGCACACACCTATGGGCATGATATACATATGAATGCCGCCTTTATTTACATATGAATGTCGCCGGCCTCAGCTATTTGCATATGCATGCTCCCGTTATTTGTATATGAATGACGGTTATTTACATGTAAACACAGGGTCTGCAGGTGAGTCGTCTGTACACAGCAATAGGGCAGAGCTGGGCAGCATTAGTAGCAGCACTTCACACTGAGATATCAGGACACAGCAAAGGACTAAAACTTCAAGGGACAAGGGAACTTAAACTGAGAAAGATGGCAAGTATAAGGCAGCTGCTTTGGGCCCCACAACAATGACAGGGCCCAGGGCAGCTGCACCTTTTGCCCTGCCTTAAAGACGGCCCTGACCTTGTGGACAGCCTTCCCAGAAGAGTTGAAGCTGTTATAGCTGCAAAGGGTGGGCCAACTCAATATTGAACCCTACGGACTAAAACCTCGTACACATGGCCGAGAATCTCGTCAGGAAAAAACACGTCGTTTTTCCTGACGAGATTCTTGACAAGAATCTTGTCCCGGCCGAGTGTACACACGCTCGATTCAAAAGAACCGCCGTTCTTTTGAATGGAACGAACGCGGTGACGTCATCGACTACGCCGAGCGTGCGCTCGTCACATTCGATGCCGCCGCCGCCATCTTGCTACACCCTACCTATGCCTAGGAAGCTACCGCGCATGCGTCAAAGTCATTTCGAGCATGCGCGGGTTTCCATGGTGACAGGTAAGCGTACACACACTCGGGTTTCTCATCGGGAAACAGGCCGACGAGAATCTCGACGAGAAAATAGAGAGCAGGTTCTCTATTTTTCTCGTCGAGATTCTGGCCAGTTTTCTTGACGAGAAACCTGAAAGCCTCGTACACATGCACGGTTTTTTCGGCAAGAAAGCTCTGCCAGCAATTTTCTTGTCATTTCTTGAAGAGAAAACCGGCCGTGTGTACGAGGCTCCAGACTGGGATGCCATTAATGTTCATGTGCGTGTAAAGACAGGCGTCCCAATACTATATAGTGTATGCTCTTGCCATTACTGAAGGAACAAACATTAATTTGACCCTGGTAGTCAGAAAACCTAATGAACGTTTAGAAATGAACATTTTCAAATGAAATTATACCTGTGTATGGCCAGTTAAAATAAGTTTCTTCCTGGTCATATTTCTGTCAGTGGTGATCAGGGATGAGCCGAACACCCCCCTGTTCGGTTGCACCAGAACCTGCGAACAGACAAAATGTTTGTGTAAACTTTAGAACCCTATTAAATACAATGGACTCGAACGTTCGAAATCTAAAGTGCTAATTATAAAGGCTAATATGCAAGTTATTGTCCTAAAAAGTGTTTGGGGACCGGGGTCCTGCCCCAGGGGACATGTATCAATGCAAAAAAAAGTTTTAAAAACTGACGTTTTTTCGGGAGCAGTGATTTTATAATGATTAAAATGAAAAAATAAAAGTGAAATATTCCTTTAAATTTCGTACCTGGGGGGTGTGTATGATATGCATGTAAAGTGGCGCATGTTTCCCGTGCTTAGAACTGTCCCTGCAAAAAATGTCATTTTTGAAAGAAAAAAATGCATTTAAAACTGACTCGCGGCTATTAATGAATTGTCGGCTCCCGGCAATACATACAAAAGTCATTGATAAAAAAAAAAAAAAAGCGTGGGGGTTCCCCAAAATTCAATTACCAGGCCCTTCAGGTCTGGAATGGATATTAAGGGGAACCCCGCCGCAAATTAAAAAAAATTGACGTGGGGTTCCCCCAAATATCCATTCCAGGCCCTTCAGATCTGGCATGGAGTTTAAGGGGAACTCCACCCCAAATTTTAAAAAAAATGGCGTGGAGTCCCCCTAAAAATCCATACCAGACCCCTTATCCGAGCACGCAACCTGGCCGGCCGCAGGGGAAAAGGGGGGGATGAGAGAGCGGCCCCCCTCCCTCCTGAACCGTACCAAGCCACATGCCCTCAACATCGGGAGGATGTCCCCATGTTGATGGGGACAAGGGCCTCATCCCCACAACCCTTGCCCGGTGGTTGTGGGGGTCTGCGGGCGGGGGGCTTATCGGAATCTGGAAGACCCCTTTAACAAAGGGGACCCCCAGATCCCGCCCCCCCCCTATGTGAATTGGTAAGGGGTACATTGTACCCCTACCATTTCACGAAGAAAGCGTAAAAAAAATGTTAAAAAAACACACAAACACCTTGAAAAAGTCCTTTATTAAAAAAAAAAAACATTCCAGCGGTGAAATCCAGTGTCCCGCGGCGATCCCAATGTCCAGCGCTGTCCGTCATTGGTTGTGCCTGTGCGGACCTGATGGGGAACTCCCTCTCAGTGTTTTAAATGTATAGACCCGCCCCTTCTAAAGTTCCCCATCAGGTCCGCACAGGCGGGTCTATACATGTATTACCAAAGTGAGAGAAGTTCCCCATCAGGTCCGCCCCCTCGGTATGTCGGACCCGCCTACGTCATTGGCCTGAGCGGGGAACTTCCTTCACTGTGTAAATTTAAATTTAAAAGCATGACAGGTCCTCTTAAATATGAGATCTGGGGGTCAAAAAGACCTCACATCTCATATTTACACTAAAATGCAATAAAAAAAATAAAAAATTGTCATTTGAAAAAATGACAAAAATAAATTGTCTCATTAAGACGTATGGGCGGAAGTGACGTTTTGACGCCGCTTCCGCCCTGCTATGTTATGGAGACGGGTGGGGGGCCATCTTGCCCCTCACTCGTATCCATGACAAGCCACGGACAGGACCCGATCGCCACCGCCGCTGCCGACGGCTCGGGTAAGCGGCGGAGGGCGCGGGAGAGTGGCGGGAGGGGGGCGGCCTCTCCCGCTGCCGATAATGGTGATCTCGCGGTGAATCCGCCGCGGAGACCACCATTATTGTTTACAGAACCGCCGCCTGAAGAGATGGATATCTCGGTTGTGGCAGCAGCTGCTGCCGTTACCGAGATATCCCTCTTCAAAAAGAGGACGTATATAGTCGTACGGCGGGTCTGAAGTCCCGAACTTCTCAGCACTTGCAACTTTAGAGACCATAGGTGTAGGGTGACCACATTTCCAGACTACCATTCAGGGACACCCTCCCTTCCCAAAAATCAGCTTGTGCTGTAACGAATCACAGCACAGTGATTGGACACAAGAGGCGGGATTTATGATTTCTCCAATCACAAGCAGGGGGCGGGGATTGTGCTCCTCCAGGCATTCCCGGCCAGGACAAGTACTGTCAGTGAGTAAAGCGGTGATGTGGCGGCCTTTTTTGGGGGCATCAGATTGGCCCGGGGGAGTGGCTGTGTCAGTTTCATTCTCCGGGACACTGTATTGTCCTGGAATGAAGGTGCCCGGGACAGACCTGCAAAATGCGGGACTGTCCCGGGCAATCCGGGACACGTGGTCACCCTACATAGGTGCCAGTGGGACACATTACAAGGGCAACTAGCGGGTCACGAAATTCTTCCCTCTGACAGGTAACCAGGCCTCTCCCGAGACGGCGACATTCTTCACCGATCCCCTTAGAAAGGTCCTCCCCTGGTTGCCTCTCCTTCAGAGCGGGTCACCCTCCCACGGGCACCCTGGGATTCCGCTGCTTGGTTGTAGGCCTCAGTTAAAGGTACTGGGCCTACCTGGAACGATGGGGCCTCGGGCTAAAAGGTGCCCGGGACCCAGCACATTCACACGCACCCCTGGCCATGAGGGCCACCGAAGGTGGGGTACGTGCCGAGGACAAAGACCCCGGGCCAATGGCGTCTGCCCCTTAAGTACCCTCTCCTGGCATGCACAGCAGGTAGACCACGCCCACTGCACGACTGCCGAGAGAGGACACCCAATAACGCCGCAACGCCACCTGCGGTTCGACCCGCGACATGGGCAACAGCGCCACCTGCAGGTCAAAGGGAACTGAACGACCAGGCAACATCACAGTAGAGCAGAGTCCAATTTAACCACCTCCCTACTGTGCACGAAAACCCCCTTCCTGCCCAGGCCATTTTTCAGCTTCCAGCGCTGTCACACTTTGAATGACAATTGCGCTGTCGCGCTACGTGGCTTCCAAACAAAATTTGCGTCGTTTTTTCCCCACAAATAGAGTTTTCTTTTGGTGGTATTTGATCACCTCTGCGGTTTTTATTTTTTGCGCTATAAACACAAGAGAAAAGCGTCAAGTTTGAAAAAAAAACACAATATTTTTTACTTTTTGCTATAATAGATATCCATTTTTTTATTTATTTATTTTTACATTTTCCTCAGTTTAGGCCGATACGAATTCCTCTACATATTTTTGGTAAAAAAAAAAAATCGCAATAAGCGTATATTGATTGGTTTGCGCAAAAGTTATAGCGTCTACAAAATAGGGGATAGATTTATAGCATTTTTTTTTTTTTAATAGTAATGGCGGCGATCTGCGATTTGTATCGTGACTGCGATATTGCGGCGGACACATCGGACACTTTTGACACATTTTCGGGACCATTCACATTTATACAGCAATCAGTGCTATAAAAATGCATTGATTACTGTATAAATGTGACTGGCAGGGAAGGGGTTAACACTAGGGGGCGATCAAGGGGTTAAATGTATTGCCTGGGAGTGATTCTTACTGTGGGGGGAGGGGACTGACTGGGGGAGGAGACCGATCTTTGTCCTTATGTACAAGGGACACAGAATCTGTCTCCTCTCCTTGACAGGACGTGGATCTCTGTGTTTACAGACACAGATCCACGGTCCTGCTCGGTTACTGGGCAATCGCGGGTGCCCGGTGGCCGCCGGGCACGCGTATCGGGTGCCCAGCGACGCGGCGGACGCACGCCCCCCTAGTGGACTTTAAAGGCGCGACGTCATATGATGTCCGCCCAGGTTAACAGTGTCAATTGACGGCGGCCGGTTGACAATAGTGATGAGCCGAACACCCACGGGTTCGGTTCGCACCAGAACCCGCGAACGGACCGAAAGTTCGTACGAACATTAGAACCCTATTAAATACAATGGATGCGAACGTTCGAATTCTAAAGTGCTAATTATAACGACTATTATGCATGTTATTGTCCTAAAAAGGGTTTGGGAACCCGGGTTCTGCACCAGGGGACATGTATCAATGCAAAAAGAAGTTTTAAAAACGGTCGTTTTTCGGGAGCAGTCATTTTAATGATGCATAAAGTGAAAAAAAAAAGTCAAATATTCCTTTAAATATTGTACCTGGGGGGTGTCTAAAGTATGCCTGTGAAGTGCCACGTGTTTCCCGTGTTTAGAACTGTCCCTGCACAAAATGACACTTCTAAAGGGAAAAAAAGCCATTTAAAACTGCTTGCGGCTTTAATGCAATGTCTGGTCCCGGTAATATGGATGAAAATCTTTAAGAAAAATGGCATAGCTACCCCATCAACCCCCCCCCCCTACCCCAGCCCATTACCAGCCCCTTTGGGTCTTGTATGGATATTAAGGGGAACCCCGCACGTAAAATAAAAAAGGCCCTATATACTCTGAACAGCCGTATACAGGCGGTGCATACAAGACAGGGACTGTAGGTTTGTTCTTATGTAGAATCTGTTTGTAATTTTGAACAGCTACATTGTTTAAGTGTAGCTCCAGCCCAAAAATCTATTTTTAAACTTTTTGGAAAACATAGGTAAGGGTTATCACCCCTGTAACATTTGTTTTGCTGTCTGTGCCCCTGTTCAGAACATTTCACCTCACTTTCCGTCCCAATGACAACTGTTTTTGAAATGTGGTGTTTTTCTTGAAACAAGGATTGGTGATAAAGCATCAGTACAGAGGAGACACCTTTCTCCCATATTAATTCTTACAGGAGAGAATTTTCCTTCCTAGGGGTAGATTTCCTCTCACTTCCTGTTGTCTTCTTGCGTTTGCAAGTAGGAGTCGTTTGTAAGTTGGATGTTTGAAAGTAGGGACCTGCCGTATATACTCTGCAGAAATAGGCCCCTTAGGTGTTGGTGTTGGCACAACACTGTAAGCACTCACAGTTACTCTTGGTTGGTGCTGGAACGCCCTGCTGTCAACTATTATATCAGGAATTGTAATTACATATAATTGTTGAACAGTGGTAGTAAAAATTGGGCCTTTGATGGTGGTGCTGGTGCCACAACACTGTAAGCCCTGACAGTTACTCTTGGTGGGTGCAGCAATGGGCCCTGCTGTGAATTATTAGATCAAGAATTGTAATTGCATGCCCCTGTTGAACAGGGGCTGAAAAATTGGGCCTTTCGTGGTGGTGGTGGTGGTGGTGTTGCCACAACACTGTAAGCCCTCAGAGTTACTCTTGGTGGGTGCAGGAATGGGCCCTGATGTGAATTATTAGATCAAGAATTGTAATTACATGCCCCTTTTGAACAGGGGCTGAAAAATTGGGCCTTTCGTGGTGGTGGTGGTGGTGGCGTTGCCACAACACTGTAAGCCCTCAGAGTTACTCTTGGTGGGTGCAGCAATGGGCCCTGCTGTGAATTATTAGATCAAGAATTGTAATTACATGCCCCTGTTGAACAGGGGCTGAAAAATTGGGCCTTAGGCACTGGTGGCACAACACTGCAACCCCTCACAGATACTGTACTTGGAGCACAGCAATGAGGCCTGTTGCAAAGTATTGCTTCAAAAATTGTAATTACACGCCCCTGTTAAACAGGGGCTGAAAAATTGGGCCTTAGGCACTGGTGGCACAACACTGCAACCCCTCACAGATACTGTACTTGGAGCACAGCAATGAGCCCTGTTGCAAAGTATTGCTTCAAAAATTGTAATTACACGCCCCTGTTAAACAGGGGCTGAAAAATTGGGCGTTAGGCACTGGTGGCGGCACCCATAAACAAAAATGATCTTCCAAGCTATCATCATCAATCGTATCATTGAGGACTCGGAGGAGGAGGATAGCCAGTCAACATAACAGCACAGGCACTCAGCATCAGCATCAGTCTTGAAGGGATGTGACATGTTAAAATCAATTAGTCTGTTATATCAGCATCAGGTGTGTGGTAGCTGGTGGTGATCCAAGACTGGTTCATCTTGATGAAAGTCAGTCGATCAACCGAGTCGGTGGACAGGCGCACCCTGTGATCCGTGACAAATCCTCCAGCAGCACTGAATGTGCGTTCCGAAAGAACGCTGGATGCAGGACAGGCCAGTAGCTCAATTGCATACTGTGCAAGCTCTGGCCAGTGATCCATCCTCAAGACCCAGTAAGCCAGAGGATTTTCGGTGGGGAAGGTGTCCAAGTCTGACCTTGCCCCTAGATATTCCTGCACCATGTTTATCAGACGCTGGCGATGGTTGCTGGAACCGATCATACTTTGGGGCTGCGGACTAAAGAATTGTCTGAACGCATCGGTCAGACGGCCACCTTCCCCACCGCTCCTTCTTTGACTGGCCGAAGCCTCAGCAACTCGTTGTCCAGGACCAGGAGTTTGTAACCTCCCAGTCTCTGGGAACGCGTTGCACAGACCTTTCTGCAAGGCCTCCCGGAGTTGTCTCATCCTCTGCTCCCTCTGCGACGGTAACATAAGGTCCGCAACCTTACCCTTGTACCGTGGATCAAGGAGAGTGGCCAGCCAGTAATGGTCCCTCTCCTTGATCCGAAGAATACGAGGATCCTTCCGCAGACTTTGCAGGATCAGGGAGGCCATGCAGCGTAGGTTAGCTGAGGCATTCGGTCCGGAGTCCTCTGGGTCACTAAGGACGACATGATCCGCAGCCACCTCCTCCCAGCCACGTACAAGTCCACGGGTTTCTTGGGACTGTAAATCATCCCTAAAAGAATGCTGCTGTTGGTGCTGCTGAGTGCCAGGCTCCACCTCCATGCTGACACAATCCTCCTCCTCCTCCTCGTCCTCTTCCTGTGCGATGGGTGGGACAGAAGGAACACTGTCTGGGTAAAGGGGGCCTTGAGAGGCAAGGAAGTCCTCCTCTTCCTGCCTCTGTTCTGCCTCAAGTGCGCTGTCCATTATTCCATGCAGCGTGTGCTCCAACAGGTGGACAAGAGGTACAGTGTCACTGATGCATGCACTGTCACTGCTCACCATCCTCGTGGCCTCCTCAAATGGTGCCAGGACAGTGCATGCATCCCTGATCATGCCCCACTGGCGTGGAGAAAAAAAACCAAGCTCCCCTGACCCTGTCCTGGTGCCGTAGTCGCACAGGTACTCATTGATGGCCCTCTGCTGCGTGTGCAGCCGCTGCAGCATGGCCAACATTGAGTTCCACCTGGTGGGCATGTCACATATAAGGCGGTTCTTGGGCAGGTTCAACTCCTTTTGCAGCTCAGCCAGGCGAGCACTGGCATTATAAGATCTGCGGAAATGCACACAGACTTTCCTGGCCTGCCTCAGGACATCCTGTAAGCCCGGGTACCTGCCCAAGAACCGCTGCACCACCAGGTTAAGGACGTGAGCCACACAGGGCACATGGGTCAGTTTCCCTGTTGGAGGGCGGAGAGGAGGTTGGTGCCATTGTCGCAAACCACCATTCCTGGCTTAAGCTGGCGTGGCGTCAACCACCTCTCGGCCTGGCCCTGCAGAGCAGACAGGACCTCTGCCCCAGTGTGGCTTCTGTCCCCCAAACACACCAGCGCAAGCACGGCATGGCATCTTTTTGCCTGCGTACTTGCGTAGCCCCTTGAACGGCTACGGAGCACCGCTGGTTCAGAGGACAAAGCACAGGAAGAGGCCATGGAGGAAGAAGAAGAGGAGGGGGTGGAGGAGAGAGGTGTGTCACAACCAGTAGTAGCATTTTGGAGGCGTGGCGGTGGAACAACCTCCAACACTACTACACCTTGTCCTGCATCCTTCCCAGCTGCCAAAAGAGTGACCCAATGGGCCGTGAAAGAAAGGTAACGTCCCTGTCCATGCCTGCTGGACCATGAGTCAGCGGTAATATGCACCTTACCGCTGACCGCCCTGTCCAGCGAGGCCAAGACATTGCCTTCCACATGCCGGTAGAGAGCCGGAATAGCCTTCCGTGAGAAAAAGTGGCGTTTGGGAACCTGCCACTGAGGAACCGCACATTGCACAAACTCACGGAAGGGGGCCGAGTCTACCAACTGAAAAGGCAGCAGTTGAAGCGCTAGCAATTTAGCCAAGCTAGCATTCAACCGCTGGGCATGTGGATGGCTGGGAGTGAACTTCTTTTGACGGTCCAGCAGCTGGGGCAGGGAAATTTGCCTGCTAGAATCGGACGTCGGTGTACTGCTAGCAGAGTGGCCGCAAGTACTTGGCTGTGACACACCTAATTCTACACCTTCATTCCTCTCAGTGCATGTTTCAGAGAGGACTGAAGTTATAGTGGGGTTGGAGATCCCAGCTGATGCGGTGCAAGGAGAGTTCCGCTTTGTTCTTTGGTGTGGGTCTTTGAGGTAGGCTTGCCAACGAGCTGCATGGCAGGTCAACATATGTCTGGTCAGGCATGTGGTACCCAAGCGGCTGATGTTTTGGCCACGCGATATACGCTTGAGATATATGTTGCAAACAGCAGCTGTGCGATCTGATGCACTAGCCTCAAAAAAGGCCCACACCAAAGAACTTTTTGAATGATGGGCAGAGGCAGCGCCCTGCACAGGCGGAGCTCTGCGGTGTGATTCCGTCGGTGTACTGCCCTTACGCTGGCCACCAAAGGGCATCCTGCCTCGTTGGAGATGTGCCTCCTCCTCATCCTCCTCCTCCTCCTCTCTCCTATCAGGCACCCACGTGGAGTCAGTGACCTCATCATCCCCTCCCTCCTCATCACTGGAGCCAATCTGGCAGTATGCTGCAGCTGCTGGAACATGACTGCCAGATTGGTGTCCTTCTTGAGCATCCCCTCTGTCTGCTCTCACGCTACTGCCTTCCTCTAGCTGGGTTTCATCATCAGACCCTTCGAAACGCTGGGCATCCTCCTGGAGCATGTACCCAACACTGTGCTCAAACAGTTCGGGGGACTCCTCAGGAGGAGGACATGGTGGGTCAAGGGAAGGAGTGACTGATGATGAGTCTGACATTGATACCAGGGAAGAGGACGCTTTGGCAGCTGCTTTGCCAGTACCCTGAGCCTGGGTGAGAGAGGATGAGGAGGAGGAGGAGGGCTTGGTCATCCACTCTACCAAGTCTTCGGCATGATGTGGCTCAACATGTCCAGCTGCCGAAAAGAAGGACAAGCGTGTCCCATGGCCATGTGCTGATGACAATGCACCGCGTCCACGACCAGCACTGTTGCCCCCAGACACAGAGCCTGCTTGCCCTCTTTTATTGCCTCCTGACTGTCTGCCTCTCCTTGTTTGCCTTCCAGACATTCTAATGGATGGCCTGCAGGGAGATGGGAAAAAAAGCAATAAGGGCTACCTTCAGGTGTCCTTCTCTGTCCCTTTACTTAAGGATTTCTAAATATGGTTGAGGATGATTGCTTTCGCACAGAATAGCACAATGACAATTTCCCTGACTGTCCAAAAAACAAGGATTTCAAAGATGGTTGATGAGGAATGCTTTAGCACAGTATAGCACAATGAGAATTTCCCTCACTGTCCTTCCCTGTCCCTACAAACAAGGTTTAGCACAGTAAAACACACTGACACTCTCCCTACCTATAGTTTTCTGTCCCTATAAAAAATTTTTTTTTAAAGATGGTTGATGAGGAATGCTTTAGCACAGTATAGCACAATGAGAATTTCCCTCACTGTCCTTCCCTGTCCCTACAAACAAGGTTTAGCACAGTAAAACACACTGACACTCTCCCTACCTATAGTTTTCAGTCCCTATAAAAATTTTTTTTTTAAAGATGGTTGATGAGGAATGCTTTAGCACAGTATAGCACAATGAGAATTTCCCTCACTGTCCTTCCCTGTCCCTACAAACAAGGTTTAGCACAGTAAAACACACTGACACTCTCCCTACCTATAGTTTTCTGTCCCTATAAAAGTTTTTTTTTAAAGATGGTTGATGAGGAATGCTTTAGCACAGTATAGCACAATGAGAATTTCCCTCACTGTCCTTCCCTGTCCCTACAAACAAGGTTTAGCACAGTAAAACAGACTGACACTCTCCCTTCCTATCCTTCTCTTTCCCTAAACTAAAGGAATCCAGGTTAAGCAAGAAAAAAAAATGTCACTGTCCCTGCCTATGCTTCTCTTTCCCTGCTCCGGAACACACTACACTAGGCCGCCGTGCTGGCGGCCTTTTATAGTGTGGGGCGTGTACTAAACACCCTCAGCAATAATTGGCCACAGGCATCCTGCCTGTGGCCAATCATTGCTCTCCTCGCTGCCGGCGCTGTGATTGGCCAAGCATGCGGGGTCACAGTGCATGCTTGGCCAATCACAGCGCCTGGATGACACTGTGATGGCGTAGTGCATTGTGGGCCGCGAATTAGGCGCGAACGGCCCAAATCGTTCGTTGTTCGGCGAACGATCGAACAGCCGATGTTCGAGTCGAACGTATGTTCGACTCGAACACCGAGCTCATCCCTAGTTGACAACTGGTTAAAGAAACAAACAGCCTGAGCCAAACGAATGCTCAGGCTACCCCCTAAATTTCAAACATAGCGGGACCCAAATATGGGGACCCCGCTACACTAGGAAAAAAATTAAAAAATGCCATAAATCTATCCCCAATTTTGTAGACGCTATAACTTTTGCGCAAACCAATCAATATACGCTTATTGCGATTTTTTTTTACTAAAAATATTTAGAAGAATGCGTATCGGCCTAAACTAAGGAAAAATGTTTTTTTGAAAAAAAATTATTGTGATGATTATTATAGCAAAAAGTAAAAAATATTGTGTTTTTTTCAAAATTGTCGCTCTATTTTTGTTTATAGCGCAAAAAATAAAAACCGCAGAAATGATCAAATACCACCAAAAGAAAGCTCTATTTGTGGGGAAAAAAACCTTAAATATTAATTTGAGTACAGTGTTGCATAACCGCGCAATTGTCATTCAAAGTGCGACAGCGCTGAAAATGAAAAATTGGTCCGGGCAGGAAGGGGGTGAAAATGCCCGGCATTGAAGTGGTTAAAACTAAAGTCCCTTTATATATACATACAGGGCACACAACCTACAATCAGGGGTCTCAAACCTGCGGCCCTCCAGCTGTTGCGGAACTACAAGTCCCATCATGCCTCTGCCTATGGGAGTCATGCTTGTAACTGTTTAGCCTTGCAATGCCTCATGGGAATTGTAGTTCTGCAACAGCTGGAGGCAGGGCCGCCATCAGGGGGGTACAGGCAGTACACCTGTAAGGAGCCCGGAGGTCCCCAGGGGCTTGGATGGCCCCCCTTCTTTTTTTTTGTAAGGGGCCCAGAGGTCCCCAGGGGCCCGGAGTTCCCCAGGGCCCCGAATGTCAACCCCCCTTTTTTGTATTTTTTTTTATAATTTTTTTTTATTATTAATTTTTTTATTTATTATTTATTTTTATTTTTTTATTTTTTTTGTAAGGGGCCCAGAGGTCCCCAGAGGCCCGGAGGTCCCCAGGGCCCCGGATGGAAACCTCCCTTTTTTTCATTTATTTTTTATAAAAAAAAAATATTATAATTTTTTTAATGAAATTTTTATTTATTTATTTATTTAATTAAATTTTTTTATTTTTTTTTAAGGGGCCCGGAGGTCCCCAGGGCCCTGGATGTTTTTTTGTGTTCGTCAGCACCAAAACCCCCTGCTTCTCAATTCGTGGCACCCCCCTCCCCGCTTCTCAATTTGCGGCAGCCCCCCTACTTTTCAATTTGCGGCGGCAGCACCCCCCCCCCGGTTCTCTCCTCTGCTCCAGGGGGGGCCCCATGTCTGAAGCTGTGTAAGGGGCCCCAAAATTCCTGATGGCGGTCCTGGCTGGAGGGCCACCAGTTTGAGACCCCTGAAACATGTTCAGACCTTCAGTAATTCATCCATCCAAGCTTGGCTGTAGTGCATAAGCTCAACTACATTTCTTTTTGTAGGCATTATGGTGATCTGGCATCCCGTTTTGCTAACCATTTTTTTTTTTTTTGGTACAGGAGGAATTCCAGAACACACCAACTGCAGGCTCTTTGCTGTGTTTCACATACAGATAAGTTGATCAATCAAATTATTAGCACTAGGGCTCCTGCATAAGAGTGATGAGGCCATCCATCACCCAGATCAGAGTATTTCTGTGGCAGGTACGGCCAGGTGTTTCCCATGAGCGGGAAATCAATGACGGGCTGACATTGTTCATGGCTATCTACAGCTGTTCAGATGTAATCGCACATGGAGTGACGGATGTGCGTCCCTGACCCAGACAGACGTCTGAATGCAAGAGCCCCCTAGACAGCATTTCATGGACAGCAACACTTCAGCCCAGAAAAGCAGAAATATCATTGGATGGCAAAATTATAAAACTCAGGTTCACCTATTTCAGACGTGTAAAGCCATCAAACTCACTGGAGAAGGCCTTGAAAAAGTATTCATACTCCTTAAAATTTTCCACATTTTGTCATGTTACTGTGAACAGCAAATTTTCAAGTCTTGCCACAGATTCTCAATGTGATTTAGATCTGGACTGTGACCGGGCCATTCTAACACATGAATATGCTTTGATCTAAACCCTTCTATTGTAGCTCTGGCTGTATGTTTCGGGTCGTTGTCCTGCTGGAAGGTGAACCTCCGTCCCAGTTTTAGGTCTTTTGCAGACTCTAACAGGTTTTTGTCTAAGATTGTCTTGTATTTGTCTCCATCCATCTTCCCATCAACTCTGACCATCTTTCCTGTCCCTGCTAAAGAAAAGCATCCCCACAACATGATACTGTCACCGCCATGTTTCACAGTGGGGATGGCGTGTTCAGGGTGATGTGCAGTGTTAGTTTTCCCCCACACATAGCGTTTTGCTTTTAGGCCAAAAAGTTAATGTAGCGGGTATATGCTTCCCTATTTTTGAATCTGGTGGGGAAACTGTGATGTATGGTTCCCTGGGGCCCACCAGGTGGCGCTGTCACTTTGGGCCCGGGGTTGAGCCATCGTTGCGGTGGCGTACCTCTTCTTGGCCTCTCTCAGCGGTTGTATGGTGGGGTGGGGAACTTGCCGTGCTTGCTGGGAGGGGGTATAAAGGGGGCGGCCATTTTTGGTGGTGGGAGTCAAGTCCCGGGCACCTTCAGCTTGTGGGCGGTGGTTCGTGACGGTCCTCTAGGCGGCCTAGGCCTAGAGGACGTTCGGCGGTCGTGTTCCATCCCAGGCACCTTTAGCCTGGGGTGAGGTACTCGGATGGAGGTCTGGTGCTCAGTGCCCACCACTGAGTTCCGCGAGGGAAGGAGGTCCTAGGGAACCCCGGGAGTGGGTACCCGAATCCGGAAGGCGTAATGGACCGGTGGGAGATACTCGCTTGAAGACCTGGTGCAGCATATTGCCAGTGACGGGTTGGGCCTCTCATCGGAGACCGCCTGGAGGGAAATTCCCCCTCGCTCTGAGACCACATCCCACTTTCAAGAAGGAAAGTGGAGAGTTCATTGTGTCTGGGCCTACTCGCCTCCACACCTCCTTGTCTGTTCTGTTCCCTAAGGGAGTCCAACTGATTGTGTTCACTTTTGCATTGAGAAGAATAAAGGAGTGTTGGACTTTAATGGTGTGGGGCTCGTTTTCTGGCAGACATCGTTCAAGGTAACTCTCTTTGGAGGTTCCAGGTGCAGAACACCGACCCGAAGGTAAAATAAGAACTTTGCTTACACCGCACAAACATCTGCGGTGAAGGCATGGCGTGGTGACCCCGCACTCTCTCCTCTAAGGCACTCCTAGACAAGAGACAGGCAAGCTGATAAAGAGAGGAGAGTGAGGAGGCCGCTACACGTGGGGGCTCGGGTCTGGGATGGTGTTCGTGTTACTACGGAAGTGAACGTGTCTGCCGGGAGGAGTTCCGAGGAGGTGGGCCGATTTATTGGCCAAAGTGCATCCCTGCTCGAAGTCGTGGACATGACCCAGTGAAGGGAAAGGCCCGCGCAGAAAAGCGAGAAAAGGGGGGAGCTCAGCCGTGTGAAGGACTACACGTGGGGGCTTCTATTTGCACTGCGCCACCAGGCACACCCCCACCGCTTAGTTCGTGGGCGTGACTCAGAAAGAAAAAGAAGAAAAGCCCGCGAACTGGAGCAAAGGGGAGGAGTCCGATACGTGTGAAGGACTACACGTGGGACGTTGGCGCAAAACCTTGCAGTGCGCGATGGATCAGCTAGAGGTCGCCATGTTCAGACATACATCGTGGATTCCAGTTCACCCTTCCACCACGACCCTGACTGCTGCTGCTCCGGTTACAGATACGGGGATCCGGCTAAAGCCAAGGGGTCGATTCGCCTTGTATTCGTGCATGGACGTTGAGGCCCTGGGTGTGAATTGTCCCGGTTGTTCGGGACTCGTGTGCCAACTGAAGCCATTCGGGCGATGCGAGGCCTGTGGGGAGTTTCTATTTGAAGTGGATCCGGCGGTTGAGAAGCCGAGAACCATTTACCCCGGCCGTGTTGCAGGCAGCACAACTCAGAGAGGAGGAATCACTGCTTTGACAGCCATCCCTGCGCGCACTGCAGTGACCGCGGAGAAGGTCGCGAGCACTCAACGGGAGAAATCTGAGGATGCTGACTCGGTCACCACTGTCTCGCAGCGTCCATCACTGAAGAGAAAGACTGGTATGGTAGCCCCGACCAGCGGTTGTGGTGGACCATCTCGCCCGCTTACGCCTGGCCCGGATGGATCCGTCGATAAGAGTTCCGGACGTCCTGCCTCAAGAAAAGGCTGAGGTAAGCCAGGCGAGGGACTTGGTGTGTGGGCGGAGGTGTTGGGGATCCACAACCCTGTGTGTCCGTGGGGGGTGGTAGTCCCGTTTCCACTACAGGCTACATACCCGCTGAGGAGTGTGACACCTCCGACCTAGAGTCGCTCTCCGATCTGGGAGACAATGTCGCCATAGACGAACTGTTTGCTCAAAAGGGCTGGTACAAAGTACCTCTCGCCTCGTCCCGCAGAACTAGGGACCCACTCATGTCTACAGGGGATAGTACACCCCGGGTGGAGGCACCAGTGCCTGAGGAGGGGTCCCGTCCCCAGCCTACTCTTGCTTTCCCGGTGCCTCCTGCACCTAATGCTGGGGAAAAGAGACTGCTGTTGCGGCCACCTATGCCCAGATCAGATGTAATCAAGGTCCCTCGTCACCCGGACTCAATAGTTTTGCCTGGCGAAGGGGACAAAGCCACTATGCCTCCTCTGGCGAGACTACAACGCCTATTTGGCCAGAAGGTTGCTGCTGAGTACAGAGGGGAGTATCCATACTTGTCCAAGGAGTTGCTGTATGAGGTGGAAGTGTGCCGGGAGCGCTGATACAATGACTTTGTGTGGACCCACCTTCAGGTTCCACACGCCCGCAGGTACCTGGCATGCTCCCCCAAGGCCTCTCAGCGTTTTAAAGATTGCAAGGCAGAATGGATGTTGGGACGGCACATCCACGCGGACAAGGTGCTGGTCCGGCGGAAGGAAGGGGAGGATGTTGAGTATCATCTGGAGACCATGGATCAGCACTTGAAGCCACTTGTTCTGCCGCATCCCCGCTTCTATCTGTAGGAGGAAAGAGACTCTGTTCCTGTTTCTTTATGCTGCTGAACTTTCTGGGGTTTGTTGTCCTTGTTACCCAGAGGAATGAAGGACTGTTCCTGTTTTTGTTCTTCAATTTTCCAGCAAGAGATCATGGACTCTGGGGTAGATAGGGCTCAAGAGAAGAAGGAAAGTTCCATGAGTGCAGTTACCGCGACGCTGTCACCAGGTGGCAGTGTTGCGCATCGTTAACACTTTTCACACACTCACTCTTGGAGAAAAGGGATTTCTTCACGAAGAAGTTTCTTTCCTCTTACACGAATACATGTGTCAGCGTTTATGTGTGTTAATTTTATTTTCCCTCTGCAGGAGAGCATCCCATCAAGACCACCTCCTTGTCTGTTCTGTTCTCTAAGGGGTCCAACTGATTGTGTTCACTTTTGCATTGAGAAGAATAAAGGGGTGTTGGACTTTAATGGTGTGGGGCTCGTTTTCTGGCAGACATTGTTCAAGGTAACTCTCTTTGGAGGTTCCAGGTGCAGAACACCGACCCGAAGGTAGACCAAGAACTTTGCTTACAACACACAAACATTTGTGGTGGAGGCTTGGCGTGGTGACCCCACACTCTCTCCTCTAAGGTACCCCTAGACAAGAGACAGACGAGCTGATAGAAAAGAGGGGAGAGAGGAGGCCGTTACATTAAATTTTGGTCTCATCTGACCAGAGCACCTTCTTCCACATGTTTGCTGTGTCCCCCACATGTTTGCTGTGTCCCCCACATGATTGCTGTGTCCCCCACATGTTTTCTGTGTCCCCCACATGACTTCTCACAAACTGCACACAGGACTTCTTATGACTTTCTTTCCCCAATGTCTTTCTTCTGGTCACACTTCCATAAAGGGCAGATTTGTGGAGAAGCACGACTAATAGTTGTCCTGTGGACAGATTCTCCCACCTGAGCTGTGGATCTCTGCAGCTCCTCCAGAGTTACCATGGGCCTCTTGGCTGCTTCTCTGATTAATGCTCTCTTTGCCCGGCCCGGTCAGTTTAGGTGGGCGGCCATGTCTTGGTATGTTTGCAGCTGTGCCATACTCTTTCCATTTTTGGATGATGGATTGAACAGAGCTCCGTGAGATGTTCAAAGCTTGGGATATGTTTTTATAACCTAACCCTGCTTTAACTACTTGAGGCCCGTGCTATAGTCAAATGACGGTTTCAGCGCGGACCTGAAAATCCGGGAGGCCGTCAATAGACAGCCTCCCCTTCGTGCACTCCCCGCGCGCCCCTGCAGGGCACTGTGATCACCCGAGTCACTGAGACTGGGGTGATCACCGATCCGAGTAAGGGGCCGATCCCGACCCCTTACCACATGATTAGCTGTCAGCCAATGACAGTTGATCATGTGATGTAAACAAAGAATCGGTTATTGTTTTTTTTTCTCCTCACGCTGACAGCGCGAGGAGGAAAAAAGCCGATCACCGGCTCGTTCATTGGTCCCGAAGAGGAAGGAGGCAGATGTGCCTCATCAGTGCCAGCTGCCAGTGCCTGCCAGTATGATAATAATTGCTACCTGCCAGTGCCCACAGTGCCACCTATCAATGCCCACAGTGCCACCTATCAATGCCCACAAGTGCCACCTATCAATGCGCGCAAGTGCCGCCAATCAGTGCCCCATCAGTGCCACCTAGCAATGCTGCCTATCAGTGTAACCTACCAGTGCCCATTATTGCCACCCATCAGTGCCCATCACTGGCATCCATCAGTGCCCATCACTGCCACCTATCAGTGCCCCTCACTGCCACCTATCAGTGCCACCTATCAATGCCACCTATTAGTGCCACTTCTCAGTGCCCACCAGTGCCACCTATCAATGCCCTTCAGTGCCACCTCTCAGTGCTGCCTATCAGTGCCCACCAGTGCCGCCTATCGGTGCCCACCAGTGCCGCCTTATCAGTGCCCACCAGTGCCGCTTTATCGGTGACCACCAGTACCGCCTTATCGGTGCCCATCAGTGCAGCCCATCGGTGCCCATCAGTGTAGGGAAGGGACAAGCTTATGATACTTTTGCATACTATAAATTTTGCTGAAATAGTTAAATGACTTGTATAATATTTGTTTATTATGTAAAATATTATTTAATTTTTATATTTTGCTTATTACTTTTAGAAAGAAAATCTTTTCAGCTAGGTAACTATGAAAATTTGCTTATAAATATTTCATATATACCAGATTACACACACAGCTAAGTGAGCCCATCTGCTAAAGGAAATGAGACTGCCACAGCTTCAGGCATGGGCCCCCTGGAGCCGAGGAGAACCGGGGGGGGGGGTGCTGCCGCAGCGAATTGAGAAGCGGGGGCGGGCTGCCGCAAATTTAGAAGCGATGGGGGGGTGCCACGAATTGAGAAGCAGGGGGTTTGGGTGCTGATGAACACAAAAAAAAAACAGAAGAACAAAAAAAAAAGGGGGGGTTGCCATCCAGGGCCCTGGGGACCTCTGGGCCCCTTACAAAAAAAAAAATATATATAAAAAAAAAAAATTATAAAAAAAAAATGGGAGGTTTCCATCCGGGGCCCTGGGGACCTCCGGGCCTCTGGGGACCTCCTGGGCCCCTTACAAAAAAAATTAAAAATAAATAAATTAATTAAATAAAATAAATGAATAAAAATAAATTAAATAAAAAAATGAATAATAAATTTTTTTTATAATTTTTTTTAAAAAAAGGGGGGTTGACATTCCAGGCCCTGGGGAACTCCGGGCCCCTGGGGACCTCTGGGCCCCTTACAGAAAAATTAATAAATAAATAAATTAAATAAATAAAAAAAATAAAAAAAAAAACAAATTAAATAAAAAAAATGAATAATAAAAAAATGATAATTTTTTTTAAAAAAAAAGGGGGGTTGACATTCGGGGCCCTGGGGAACTCCGGGCCCCTGGGGACCTCTGGGCCCCTTACAAAAAAATAAAAATAAAATTAATAAAAAAATAAAGGGGGGCCATCAGGGCCCCTGGGGACCTCCGAGCCCCTTACAGGTGTACTGCCTGTACCCCCCCTGATGGCGGCCCTGACACAGGCTAATATGAAGCACACCGGCATCGCTCGGCTTTCTTGCTAGAGATTCGGACCTGCGTTAAAAACAGAGACAACGATGCGGCTTGTCCTAAATGTTTATTTGATAAATAAAAATGTGTATGAATCATGGAATAAAATGTACAAAACATTCACCATAAAACTTTAAACTTGAGTACCAGCCTGTATTACTCCTTTATTAACAGGCCTTATTTCAGTTTTTAGCTCTGTGATAGCTTGACTGACAATTACTCAGTTATACAGCACAGTACCCAGATACATTTTCTATCATTTTTTGTTTTAAAAAACAGACAGAGCTTTCTTTTGGTGGTATTTTATAATCACTGGAATTTATATTGTTTTACTATATCCCTTTCATGACTAGGCCCATTTCTGACATTTGGTGTTTACAAGTTAAAATGCGGACTTTGCTAGAAATTTACTTAGAAACCCCAAACATTATATATATATATATATTTTTTTTAGCAGAGAATCTAGAGAATAAAATGGCGATTGTTGCAATATTTTATATCACACAGTATTTGCGCAGCTGTGTTTTAAACGCAACTTTTTGGGAAAAATTAACTTTCATGAATTTAAAAAAAATTAAAAAGCAAAGTTAGTCCAATTTTTTTGTATAATGTGAAAGATGATGTTACGCCGAGTAAATAGATACCAAACATGTCATGCTTTATAATTTCCCGCACTCGTGGAATGGCGACAAACTACGGTACCTTAAAATCTCCATAGGCGACGCTTACATTTTTTTTTACGGCTACTAGGTTAGAGTTACAGAGGAGGTCTACGGCTATAATTATTGCTCTCGCTCTGACGATCGCAGCGATACCTCACATGTGTGATTTGAACGCCGTTTTCATATGCGGGCGCGACTTCCGTATGCGTTTTCTTTGCCGCGTGAGCTCGCGGGGACAGGGGCGCTTTAAATTTTTTCTTATTTATTTTATTTATTTTTATAATTAAAAATAGTGTTTTTTAAAAAAAAAAAAATGTGATCACTTTTATTGCTGTCACAAGGAATGTAAACATCCCTTGTGACAGTAATAAGTGGTGACAGGTACTCTTTATGGAGAGATCGGAGGTCTAAAAGACCCCCAATCCCTCCTTTGCACTTCAAAGTATTCAGATCGCCGAAAACGGCGATTCTAAATACTGTGTACTTTTTTAAATTCGGAACCATTGGCAGCCGAGTAACCCGGACGTGACGTCATGACGTCGCTTCCGTGGTTACAGTGAAGAGAAAAAATCAAAGCCGTTCAGATTCAGTCTCCCTCTAGCCGCCCGAGGTGGCGGATCATGGATCGGGTCTCCCGGTGGGACGGGAGGCCCGGTAAGAGCGGCGGAGGCGGCCGGAGGGGGGGGATGTCCCCTCCTGCACCTCCGGTATAACCACCGAGTGGTGGTTATACCTGGAAAGCCAATCGCCAGCTCTAAACAACGGTACCGGGATGATGCCTGCAGCTGCAGGCATCATCCCGGTATAACCCCGAAAGCCGAGGACGCATATATGCGTCCGCTCGGCGGGAAAGGGATATACACTATATTACCAAAAGTATTGGGTCACCTGCCTTTACACGCACATGAACTTTAAAGTGGTTGTAAACCCTTACATACCACTTTAACCTTCAGGTAAGCCTAGATTTAGGCTTACCTGTAGGTGCAACAAATATCTCCTAAATCTACACGGTTTAGGAGATATTTGCAAAAGAAAGGCACCGATGTCTATGGCGCATGCCCCGTAGACAACGGTGTGCAGGCGCACTGAGTGTGCCGCTTCTAACGGCGATCATTCCGTTAGTGGCGCGCGGGAGGGACGTCATCGCGGCTCCGGCCAGTCACAGCGATAAGCGGAAGTCACTCGTGGAGAGATGGCGCTGACGGAGGAGGTGACCGAGCACCGCTGCGGGGGCTTCGATCACAGCTAAGTACTTCATAATGCTATGTAGCGGGTACTTACTTTCCCGGGGTAAATTTTGAATCTTTCGGTGACACCGGTGGTGTGTTCTGGCGGCCCACTGGGTGGCGCTGTCACCATGGGCTGACGGACGGATATCGCTATGTGCTGAGTCTCCTTTTTGGCCTCTCTCGGCAGCGGTATGGTGGGGCGGGGAACCCGCCATGCTTGCTAGGAGAGGGTATAAAGGGGCCGGCCATCTTGGTCACGGGGTCTTCGTCCCAGGCACCTTCAGCTTGTGGACGGTGGTTCGCGTTCGTCCTCTAGGCGGCCTAGGCCTAGAGGACCACCGGAGATCGTGTTCCACCTCAGGCACCTTTAGTCCTGGGGTGAGGTACTTGGATGGAGGTCCGGAGCTCAGTGCCCAACATGCGAGGGAAGGATCCTAAGGCACTCCGGGGATGGATGCCTGAATCCGAGGTGGGCGTAGTGGACCGGGAAGAGCTCCTCATCTGAAAACCCGGTGCAGCAGACTGCCGGTGACGGGTGACACGTGGGGGCTTCTAATTGCACTGCGCCACCAGACACAACCCCCGCCGCTTAGTTCGTGGGCGTGGCTTAACCAAGGAAAAGTGAAGAAAGCCCGCGAACTGGAGCAAAGGGGAGGAGTCCAATACGTGTGAATGGACTACACGTGGGACATTGGCGCGAAAACTCTGCAGTGTGCGATGGATCAGCAACAGGTCGCCATGTTTGGACACACCTCGTGGATTCCGGTACATCCTTCCACCACGACACTGACTGCTGCTGCTCCAATAACGGAAACGGGGATTCGACTAAAGCCAAGGGGTCAATTCGCCCTATACTCATGTATGGACGTTGAGGCCCTGGGTATGATTTGTCCCGGGTGTTCGGGACTGGTGTGCCTGTTGAAGCCGTTCGGACGCTGTGAGGCCTGTGGGGAGTTCACGTTTGAGGTGGATTCGGCAGTAGAGAGGCCGAGAACCATCTACCCAGGCCGGGCTTCAGGTACCACCACTCAGAGAGGAGAAATCACTGCTGTGAGAGTCACCCCAGCGCACACTGCAGCGACCAGGGAAGAGGTCGTTAAAACTCTGCGGGAGAAATCCGAGGATGCTGACTCGGTCGCCACTGTCTCGCAGCGTCCGCCTTCGAAGAAAAGAACCAGCATGGTGGCCCCGACCAGCGGTGGTGGTGGACCGTCTCGCCCGCTTATGCCAGGCCCGGATGGATCCGTTGACGAGGGTTCCGGACGTCCCGCTTCAAGGAAAGGCCAAGGTAAGCCAGGCGAAGAGACTTGGTGTGTGGGAGGAGGTGTCGGGAAGGCATGGCCTAGTAAGTCTGCGGAGTGTGGAGGCTCCGTTTCTACAAAGAGCTACATACCCGCGGAGGAGTGTGACACCTCCGACCTGGAATCGCTCTCGGACCTGGGAGATGATGCCATCATTGATGAGTTGTTTGCCGAGAAAGGCTGGGACAAGGTACCGCTTGCTTCATTCCGCAGATCCCGGGATTCACCCATGTCAACAGGGGAAAGTACGCCCCGGGTGGAGGCGACAGCGCCTGGAGAAGAATCTTGTCCTCAGCTTGTCCCTACATCCCCGGCGCAACCTGCATCTGATGCTGGGATAAAGAGACTGTTGCTGCGGGCACCAATGCCCAGATTGGAGGTGGTCAAAGCGCCTCGTCATCCAGACTCGGTAGTTATGCCTGGTGAGGGAGACAGAGCTACCATGCCTCCTTTGGCAAGACTACAACGCCTATTTGGCCAAAAAGTTGCAGAGGAGTACGGATGGGAGTATCCCTACTTATCAAAGGACTTGCTCTACGAGGTGGAGGTGTACAGAGAGCGCTGGTACAATGACTTTGTGTGGACCCACCTAAAAGTTCCGCACGCCCGCAGATACCTGGCATGCTCTCCTAGTGCTTCACAGCGTTTCAAAGATTGTAAGGCCGAATGGATGTTAGGAAGACACATCCATGCAGATAAAGTGTTGATCCGACGCAAAGAAGGTGAAAATGTGGAGTATCATCTGGAGACCGTGGATCAACACTTGAAGCCACTGATTTTGCCGCATCCCCGCTTCTACTTATAGGAGACAGAGACTCCGCTCTTATCATGTTGTTGAACTTTTTGGGGCAGTTGTTCTGTATGCCAAAAGGAATGAGGAACTATTCCTGTGTTTTTTCTTTCCCCTCTTCCTGCAAAGAGATCACAGACTCTGGGGTTAGATAGGGCCAAAGAGAAGAAGAAGCTCCACGAGTGCAGTACCGCGAGGTTGTCACCAGGTGGTAGTCTTGTGCAACGTTTTTTTTTTAAAACACTTTTCATGCACCCACTCTTTGGAGGAAAGGAATTTCTTCTCGGAGAAGTTTCTTTTCTTCTTACACGAATACATGTGTCAGGGTTTTTGTGTGTTGGTTTTGTTTTTTTTCTTTCCCTCTGCAGGAGAGCATCCCGTCAAGATTATGGAACTTGGGGTGGTTTTTAGTTAGGATGGGAGGGAAAGGTATAATGTTGAAATGTGAGTTCATGTTTAATGTTGTCTTTTACTTTTGTTACAGGGGCTGAGACACAATTTCTCCATTAGGATAGTTTCCTAAAATTTTTTGTTTTTTTCAAATTGTTAGTTGGTTTCTGGATTGGGTTGTGTCAGCCGTTGAGGGCATGATTCACTCCAGACACCGGGGACCAGTGTCAAATGACAGGGTGGAGAGTGTAGCGGGTACTTACTTTCCCGGGGTAAATTTTGAATCTTTCGGTGACACCGGTGGTGTGTTCTGGCGGCCCACTGGGTGGCGCTGTCACCATGGGCTGACGGACGGATATCGCTGTGTGCTGAGTCTCCTTTTTGGCCTCTCTCGGCAGCGGTATGGTGGAGCGGGGAACCCGCCATGCTTGCTGGGAGAGGGTATAAAGGGGCCGGCCATCTTGGTCACTGGGTCTTCGTCCCAGGCACCTTCAGCTTGCGGACGGTGGTTCGCGTTCGTCCTCTAGGCGGCCTAGGCCTAGAGGACCACCGGAGATCGTGTTCCACCTCAGGCACCTTTAGTCCTGGGGTGAGGTACTTGGATGGAGGTCCGGAGCTCAGTGCCCAACACTGAGTTCCGCGAGGGAAGGATCCTAAGGCACTCCGGGGATGGATGCCTGAATCCGAGGTGGGCGTAATGGACCGGGAAAAGCTCCTCTTTTGAAGACCCGGTGCAGCAGACTGCCGGTGACGGGTGAGTCTCTTGTCGGAGACCGTCCGGAAGGAGAATTCCCCTCGTGCGGAGACCATAGATCACTCTCAGGGAGGAGAGTGGATGATAGAACTTGTGTCTGGGCCTATCAATCTATCCAATGAGGATAGATTTTTTTTTAGTAAGGGGCCCGGAGGTCCCCAGGGCCCCCGGATGGCAACCCCCCTTTTTTTTTTATAAAAATCTTTTTCTTTTTTCTTTTTTTGTAAGGGGCCCAGAGGTCCCCAGGGCCCCGGATGGCAGCCCCCCTTTTTTTTATAAAAATCTTTTTTTTTCTTCTTTTTTTATAAGGGCCCAGAGGTCCCCAGGGCCCCGGATGGCAACCCCCCTTTTTTTTTTTTTTTTTTTGTAAGGGGCCCAGAGGTCCCCAGGGCCCTGGATGGCAACCCCCCCCTTTTTTTTTTCTTTTTTTTTTTCTTTTTTCACCAGCACCCAAAGCGCCCCCGACCTCAACAAATTCGCGGCGGCAGCACCCCCCCTCCGCTTCTCAATTCACGGCAGCTCCCCCCCCCTGCTTCTCAATTTGCGGCGGCAGCACCCCCCACCCCGGTTCTCCTCTGCCCCAGGGGGCCCATGCCTGAAGCTGTGTAAGGGGCCCCCAAATTCCTGATGGTGGCCCTGGCTGGACAAAATCATGCCGCCAGGGAAGTTAAGAACAAACAAAATCCTGAGCCCTGATGAAGCAGGGAGTTTGTTTAGCCCCATGAAACGTGTTGAATTTTTTCTCTGATATGAACTCATTTTATCAATACAAACTTTGGACTCTTGGATGTTCGTTTGGCCTTGTTGGACTTGGAATATTTGTGTTTTTTTGTGCAATTTCAACCTGCATTTCTCAGGATCTAGGAGGTCATCCTTGCCATGGGTGGAAGATGGGGATGAGGTAAGGACTTTACAGGTACATTTTACGGGGTGGGGGACCGGGCAGTGTAAGTAGACCTTGCATTTTTACTGCAAGGTTCGTTTTAATATAAAAATGAAACCAATTTATACACCGGCCAAGAATTATGACGCTGGCTACAGTTGTTTTCGCGGTGCAGGTGGAGGGAAATAAATAATTCTCACTGTTAAACAAACAGCGATGACATGTCAAGGTAAGTTCGCACAATATATTTATCTTTCAATTTTCAGGTCGAGTCAAACTAGTAACATTTTGTCACTTTCATGTGCCCTGAACCGCGCCTTCCTGTTCAACGGTAGAGTGTAAAATCTCCAGCTCCGATCCTTAAAACACAAATCAATAAGAAAATGGAGGTCCAACGGCACATTAAATGGAAATGTTTCCTTACCGCTGTAATGCCGATACGAGTGTGGGATTTAATTCACTCAGGATAATTTGTCTGCTTTTGTCTCCCATTGTATGAAAATGCGATTATTCTGTGGGGCATGCTATGGAACAATCATTACTACTAATGGGCAGTTGTTTTTTTTTTTTATATATTTTTTTTTCTAGAGTGCATTCTAGAGAGTAAAAAAAAAAAACTCCAGATTTTGACAACTTGCATATAAATATTTAAAAATGTATTGCTATATGTAGGAGCATTCAAAGTCATTTAGCTGTGTGCACATCCAGAAGTAGATGGCATTCATCACCCTCTGACAGCTGCTGTTAGAGCAGTTGGTGTTGTCGGTCTAATTGCCAATCACTTTCTATAACATTCCAGCTTCACAGTCCAAATATGTTCTTAGGGATATATTTTCTTACATGCTGGGCTCATCCAATGGCATTCGAATGCATTTTTCTTAAAGGCTAATAATAATATAACTATTCAAGCCCTTGCAGTTTTACATGCCAGCATAACAGGCAACGCTGTGTGTTGGAAATTAATCTGACATACAAGAAATCCAGTGTCTGTAGAGAGAAGATTTGAAGGAAATAGTTTAGGAAGATGACAGTAACCTTTAGAATGACAAACACATGCCCCGCTGTCTCTGTCCTCGGACTGTTCTAGGGGTTTAGTCTAACAAAACAGCTGAGGAAAGCCAGAAAATAGACCAAGTAGGATAAGGTAGGGTGACCAGACATCCCCGGTTTCCAGGGGACAGTCCCCGGATTGAGGACACTGTCCCCGGACCAAGTCTGTCCCCGGTTTTGTCCCCGGATTGAGGACACTGTCCCCGGACCAAGTCTGTCCCCGGTTTTGTCCCCGGATTGAGGACACTGTCCCCGGACCAAGTCTGTCCCCGGTTTTGTCCCCGGATTGAGGACACTGTCCCCGGACCAAGTATGTCCCCGGTTTTGTCCCCGGATTGAGGACACTGTCCCCGGACCAAGTCTGTCCCCGGTTTTGTCCCCGGATTGAGGACACTGTCCCCGAACCAAGTATGTCCCCGGTTTTGTCCCGGAATTGGATTTGAACAGGGACTGGGGCAATTTCAAAGACAGTCAGTGCAGAATAAAAAAAAAAAAGCTGAATTACACCCCCTGCTCCGCCGCTCCTACTAGCTTAGGGGGGTGTATTTTTTTTCCCATTATCTGTTTCCCTTTTTCTGATGATCATGTGCTGGTCGGAGCGGAGGGAATATTTCTTCAGTTTCGGGCGCCCATTCAGCTCCTCTCTCATGTTCTTCTGCCTTGGCTCAAGTCCCAGCCAGCCGCCTGCCTTCTTATCTCCTTGCCTTCCCTGGCATAGTCTTCCTCCGCTCCCCACCCAGTAGTAGCCGGGGCCCGGAGAGTAGGACTTGACAGGCTGTGAGGCGGGGGGCAGAGAGTCGCTGATTGCCACCATTAGTAAAAAAAAAAATATATATATATATGTCCCCGGATTTCATTTTAAAAATCTGGTCACCTTAGAATAAGGTGACCAGATTTTTAAAATGAAATTCGGGGACATATTTTTTTTTTTACTAGTAATGGCGGCAATCAGAAACTCTCTGCCCGTTGCCGCCGCCGCCAGCCGGTCAAGTCTTACGCTCCAGGCCCCGGCGACTACTGGGTGGGGAGCGGAGGAAGATCACTTCGACAGGCAGAGGCCGCTCTAGGCTTTGTGAGGCCTTAGGCAAAACTTAACTTTTTCACGCCAATAATGGGAAAAATAATTCAAACAAGAAAAATGGCTGCAGAAAATGCACAGATCTAGCACACAGGTGATCAGCACCACTTCTTAGGGCACCCTCCTCACCCATCAAAGCCAGAAAATAGATCACTTCTACAGGCAGAGGCCGATCTAGGCTTTGTGAGGCCTTAGGCAAAACTTAGATATAAGGCCCCACTCACGCCAATAATGGGAAAAATAATTCAAACAAGAAAAATGGCTGCAGAAAATGCACGGATCTAGCACACAGGTGATCAGCACCACTTCTTAGGGCACCCTCCTCACCCATCAGACATATTCAGCCAATACAAGAGGGGGGAGAAAGGGGGAGGTGAAAAAGAGAGAGGGGTAATAGAGAGATCCGATGATGCCAACATTATTATTGATCACAGGCAAATTAGGCGGCCGCGAGGCCCCTGTGAGTGCGAGGACTTAGGCGACCACCTAACTTGCCTAATTAGAGAGCCGCCTCTGTCGACAGGGAAAGCAAGGAGATAAGCCGGCAGGCGGCTGGCCGGGACTTGAGCCAAGGCAGAAGAACATGCGAGCGGAGCTGAATGGGCATGCACCCAAAACTGAAGAAATATTCCCTCCACTCTGACCAGCACATGATCATCAGAAACGGGGCACAGATAATGGAAAAAAATACACCCCCCTAAGATAGTATGTGCAGCGGAACGTGGGGTGTGTAATTCCGATTTTTTTTTTTATTCTGCACTGACTGTCTTTGAAATTGCCCCAGCCCCTGTTCAAATCCAATCCGGGGACAAAACCGGGGACAGACTTGGTCCGGGGACAGTGTCCTCAATCCGGGGACTGTCCCCTGAACCCGGGATGTCTGGTCACCCTAAAGTAGGATGTTTCTTGGAGGTCATTTTCTTTAGACCTGCCTTTATCAACCAGGCCTCCATGGTTCCTCCAGAGGCTGCTAGTTGTTTCTTGAGCAATGACTGCCTCTCAAATAAGTATTTAGGGATGAGCCGAACATCCCCCCGGTTCGGTTCGCACCAGAACATGCGAACAGGTAAAAAATTAGTTTGAACACGTGAACACCGTTAAAATCTATGGGACACAAACGTGAAAAATCAAAAGTGCTCATTTTAAAGGTTAATATGCAAGTTATTGTCATAAAAAGGGTTTGGGGACCCGGGTCCTGCCCCAGGGGACATGTATCAATGCAAAAAAAAGTTTTAAAAACGTCTGTTTTTTCGGGAGCAGTGATTTTAATAATGCTTAAAGTGAAACAATAAAAGTGAAATATTCCTTTAAATTTCTTACATGGGGTGTCTATAGTATGCCTGTAAAGTGGTGCATGTTTCCCGTGTTTAGAACTGTCCCTGCACAAAATGACATTTCTAAAGGAATAAAAGTAATTTAAAACTATTCGCAGCTATATGAATTGTCGGGTCCCGGCAATACAGATAAAAGTCATTGAAAAAAACGAAATGGGTTCCTCCCCCAGTCTATTACCAGGCCCTTTGGGTCTGGTATGAATATTAACCACTTGCTTACTGGGCACAATTTTCAGCTTTCAGCACTGTCACGCTTTAACTGACAATTGTGCGGTCGTGCGACGTGGCTCCCAAACAAAATTGACGTCCTTTTTTTCCCTCAAATAGAGCTTTCTTTTAGTGGTATTTGATGACCTCTGCGGCTTGAATTTTTTGCGCTATAAACAAAAATAGAGCGACAATTTTGAAAAAAACAAACAATATTTTTTACTTTTTGCTATAATAAATATCCCTTTTTTTTTTTTAAAAAAAACATTTTTTTTTCTCAGTTTAGGCCGATACGTATTCTTCTACATATTTTTGGTAAAAAAAAAATCGCAATAAGTGTATATTGATTGGTTTGCGCAAAAGTTATAGCGCCTACAAAATAGGGGATAGATATATGAATTTTTATTTAGTTTTTTTTTTTTTTTTACTAGTAATGGCGGTTATCTGCGATTTTTGTCAGGACTGCGATATTATGGCGGACACACTTTTGACACTATTTTGGGACCATTGACATTTATACAGCGAACAGTGCTATAAAACTGCACTGATTACTGTATAAATGTGACTTGAAGGGAAGGGGTTAACACTAGGGGGCGATCAATGGGGTTAAATGTGTTCCCCGCTAGGTGATTCTCACTGTGAGGGGACTGACTGGGGGAGGTGACCGATGGGTGTCCCTATGTACAAGGGACACACCATTGGTCTCCCCTCCATGACAGGACGTGGATCTCTGTGTTTACACACACAGATCCACGTCCCTGGCTCTGTAACTGCCGATCGCGGGTACCTGGCGCCTGAGTGACGTGGTGGGCACGTGCGTGCGCCCCCCAGTGGCCGGGAGGAGCCGAGGACGTCAATAGACGGCCTCCCGGCATTGTAGAGCCACCTTGTGGCCGTCAAATTACAATGGCCTGGGTCTCAAGTAGTTAATATTAATGAATATTATTTTTGGGGGGAACCCCACGCCATTTATTTATTTTTTGGCCAGGTTTCCCCTTAAAATCCATACCAGATCTGAAGGGTTTGCGAGTGTTGTCCCGCAAAACGAGCACGATTCTGGCCAAAGCGGTGTGCAGTACCGCATTTGGCCTGAGGTGAGGTGGGCGCCGGAGCCTAGCAAAGCTGAATGTCGCCGATCCCAGCCTATTCGGAAATGCACAGAAAGGCCCGAGGACAGCACAGCTGACCCCGGCAAATCTCGGGAACAAAGTCTTTCTGAGATTTGCAGAGGTCAGCCGAGGTGTCTTCGGGCCTTTTCTGCCTTTTCCGAGGCTCTCCGGTGCCCCCCCCGCCTCTGGCCGCATGCGCTATTGCATCCCATTGAAGTCAATGCGGAACAAATTATTTTTGTTTCCATTGACTTCAATGTGGAAACTCACTTTGATATGCGAGTGCTTTGGATTACGAGCATTCTCCTGGAACGGATTATGCTCATAATCCGAGGATCCACTGTACATTTAACACTCACCCCTCCACATGCAAAACTGCAGAGGCTTTATTTTAATTTCTATTGTTTTCATTTTTTAATCGTTAGACCTGCCTCCACCACCATTCTGGCCTAGGCCAGTATGGCATGTACTGCATGCTGCGACCTCCAAGGACACTGACACACATGTAGGATTGGCACACAAAGCTGGGTTGGTGGGCTAGGGGTGGATATTTATTATAGCAAAAAGTAAAAAATATTGCATTTTTTTTTAAATTGTCGCTCTATTTTTGTTTATAGCGCAAAAAATAAAAACTGCAGAGGTGATCAAATACCACCAAAAGAAAGCTCTATTTGTGGGGAAAAAAAGGACGTCAATTTTGTTTGGGAGCCACGTCGCACGACCGCGCAATTGTCAGTTAAAGCGACGCAGTGCCGAATCGCAAAAAGTGGCCTGGTCCTTTAGCTACAAAATGGTCCGGGGCTTAAGTGGTTAAAGAACCATGACAAAGGACAAAAAGAACCATGAAACAAGTAAGAAGTATCGTCATAGTACAACCACGAACCACAGCTACTAACTTGTCTCTGCAGATTATAAGGTGAAGCATTGGTGATGCATGAACTAATTAGCAAACAACTTTCCAATTCAATATTTTGATTCAGCTACTGTAAAATGCAAAATACTACCACAAAATAACTAGATCTAACCAAGTAAAAAAAACTGGACCACATTGATTTGGTCTAATTTACTGTAAATAATTTAATTAGCACTTGCATGGAAAATAAGCAATTTCTCTGACAGTTTACATTCTATTGAAGCTTTGGTTGAACCATAACTGTATAACATATGCAGTAAATCTAAAAAAAAATGTTTTACTGGTCATGAATACATATAGCCATATACATGTATGGTCAATGAGAAGGCCGGAAGATCTTCGTTTGTATGGCCAGTTGAAATAAAAATGTAAACAGATGTATAACAATACCACTCATGTTACTCACCTCTACTGTAAGAAAGAGCAACCTGCACCAGAAGAATCTTCAGAATTTGACATACTTCTGGGAATGTCAGATTCCTGGTCCCCCCGCTGCACTCAATGGCTCCAAGTTACTACAATAAAACAACATACTGGAATCTTTTAGACTAACTAATATGTGTAGTCAGATGAAGGAAAACTTCAAACAAGCTCAACGCATTTTGGGGGCAACACCACTCCCACTTCATCAGGGCTCAACACAGGATAATGAGGAGAGGTTCCAATATGGGTTCTAATATAGATCTGTGAAGTCACTGTGGGGTTGATTTATTTATTTATTTTTTTTCATTTAAGTTTTAGTTTATTTTTTTCTGAATAGAGTCAGTACATTTAAAAAAATAAATACAAGATAGCATTACAATATAATGCACAAACGGTTAAATCATATTATAATAGATCCAAAATTATAACATTTCCATGTAAAGATATATTCACGTGTAGATAATATAAAAACATAAGCCATTGAAATTTATGTATCAAAAAGGAGTAACCCCCTGCCTCCCCTCCCCCCCCCCCTTTCTTACCTTCCCTCCTTTGTAAGCAAATTAGTATTATAATATATTTAGTATCTCAAATTATATATACCCGTATATACTCGAGTATAAGCCGACCTGAATATAAGCCGAAGCACCTAATTTTACCACAAAAAACGGGGAAAACATATTGACTCGAGTATAAGCCTAGGGTGTCCATCTGCATGCCTCACTGTGCCTCACTGTGTTCATGTCCATGCCTCACTGTGCCCATGCCTCACTGTGACCATGTCTCACTGTGCCTCACTGTGCCCATGCCTCACTGTGCCCATGACTAGACTTACGTTTAAGATGGGAGTATATAGAAGGGGTGCCCGGCTTTGAGAAATTGGTGCTCCCCGGCCATAGGTCCCCCAGAGAGCAAACTTTGCACACTTGTAGAGGAGTACTGGAGCTACATGTGTGCAAAGTTTCGGGTCCAGGAGACCTACGGCCGGCCAGTACCGGGTCCCCAAATTTACCGGAGAAATTACAGTTTAACATGGGAGTCTATGGAAGGGGTTCCCGGGTTTGAAAAATCGCTGCTCCCCGGCCATAGATCCCCCGGACAACAAACTTAGCACACTGGTAGAGGAAGAGTGAGGCTACATGTGTGCCAAGTTCGGCCGGTACTGGGTCCCCAAAGTCCGGGAGATCTTTGCACACTTGTAGAGGAGTACTGGGGCTACATGTGTGCCAAGTTTTGGGTCCAGGGGACCTACGGCCGGCGGGTACCGGGTCCCCAAATTTACCGGAGAAATTACTGTTTAACATGGGAGTCTATGGAAAGGGGTTCCCGGGTTTGAAAAATCGGTGCTCCCTGGCCGTAGGTCCCCCGGACAACAAACTTTGCACACTTATAGAGGAAGAGTGAGGCTACATGTGCGCCAAGTTTGGGCTCCAAAAGACCTACGGCCGGCCGATACCTTGTCCCCAAATTCCAGGAGATGAGGCGCAAAAAGGTAACTCGAGTATAAGACGAGGGGGGGCATTTTCAGCACAAAAAAATGTGCTGAAAAACTCGGCTTATACCCAAGTATATACGATATATAGATACCAGATGGTAAGGAGATCCTCCGGTCCCCCCAGACACCCCTAAAGGGAAGATGCTGTGCCTGAGTGGGAAAGAGGAACCCCCCACCCACCATCCACATTACCTCAAAAACTTCTGGTTGAGACAACAGAGGACACAAATTCGAGTATATGTAACATCAAACATATCAGTCTATGTTAAGATTAACCGGAGAACAAAAATCCATTCTCAATATATTAAAACAAAGTAAAATATTCTGACCCTAAAACAATAAATCGTTATATAGACCTGAGAAGTCTTAAAATAACCTAGTACATATTCATATTAGTCGTATTCAATAAGACAGGAATATGTAAAAAAATGTATCACTCAAGGAAAGAAAAGAAAAATACTTAGTGGGAAAGAAAGAAATAAAGAGAAAGAAAGAAAGAAAGAAAGAAAGAAAGAAAGAAAGAAAGAAAGAAAGAAAGAAAGAAAGAAAGCCTATTAAAACTGGAGAGTGTAAAATCTGGTGCAGCTCTGCATAGAAACCAATCAGCTTCCAGTTTTTTTTTTTTTGTCAAAACGTAATTGAACAAGATGAAGTTAGAAGCTAATTGGCTACCATACACAGCTGCACCAGATTCTAAAGCCCCGTACACACGGTCGGACTTTTGGCCAACAAACTTCATTTTGAGCAAGTTGGACCAACAATCCGACCGTGTGTACGCTCCATCGGACAAACTTTTTTTCGTGTGGTTTTGTTTTCATCGGACAAAAGTTGGGTCTGCAAACGGACAAACTTTTGCCCAACAAAAGTCAGATGAAGCAAAGTCCTACCGTGTGTACAGAAAACCATCGGACTTTTGTCCGATGGACAAAACAACTAATGTTAAAATCAACCAACAAAAGCAGAAGTTGACCAAAGGGTGGCGGTAAAGAGCAGAAAAGAGCAGAAAAACCACGTGATGTTGCAAAAAGTTTTGGGAAAGTTTGCAGAAAAGTCCTGTGGTGTGTATGCTATGGGTGTGCCCGGCCAACTCCGTTCGGACAAAAATCCACGGAAAAGTCAGATGGAAGTCCGACCGTGTGTATGGGGCTTTAGTGAACCAGTTTTAGTAAATCAACCCCTGTGAGTACATATAAGTTTTATTCTGTGTTGAACCCCGATGAAGGGGAAGTAGTGTTTCCCTCAAAACACTTTTTTTTATGACTTTTTTACCAACAATTAAAATTATCTTGGACTCTTTTATCCAGTTTTGGTCTGGTATTTCTCTGTATTTCTAAGTCACTACTTTGTCCTGTAACATTATGGGGCCAGTGAGAAGAACCACTAGGCGCAACAGGGGACCAAGAGATCGATATTCTCTGAAGTGTGTTCGTTTCTAAAGATTCTTTGGGCATTTGTTCCTCTTCATTACATTAAAGCTCAATAGCCCTGGCAAGGTGGCTTCCACTTAGCAAGACTTTCCTTGATGGGCACCCAACAGCAACTCGAGACATTTCTATACAATGGGGCACTAGATCAAAACCAGAAGAACGATCATTTTATCTGTTGATGAAAAAAGGTATATGAAAACAACATATTTTGGAGACAACACCACTCCTCCTTCGCTAGAGCTCAACACAAGATAAAACTTGGATAGTCTTTAATTTTTAAAGATTTGTTGTCCAAGCCTCCATCTCACACTCAGATGGAGGCTTGGAACACACGCCCGGCGGCCATCTTAGGAAAACCAGAAAGTAATGCCATTTCCACTGACAATGCGGCCGGGGATGAACTCTCTTGATTGGGGTCACTTTTCCTATATATACAAGGGGGGGCAACAGTGGAGGGACACCCCAGATGATGTCCTAGGAGACGAAACGCGTCGGGAGGACTCCATTGTTGCCACATTCTTTGCAAAGCGCTTTTATATCAACTTAAATGTAAGTGTTTCCACTACATTAAATTTTGATTTACATACAGAGTTACGCTATGTGGCTGTTTCTTTTCTCCATTACATGATACTTACCTGCTCATATTGATTGGGATATTCCCGGACCACTACTGCATATGAGGTTATCTGCTAAGAGGTCATCTTTCTTCTGCGGTTTCTCTCTCCCTGTTGATGTTTGGCCATTTCCAGCACAGCAATTTGCAGCACACAGATTGTCCAGGTTCCATGGTGGTTCCACCACACCAAACATATGTTCCTCTGGATTCAAACTATCTGGTAAGCTCCTTACCCATTGGTGGTGGTTCTCTTCATCTTCTCACCGTCAACACTTTTCCTTCAGAGCCGGTTCACACTGGGGCAACACGACTTCCAGCGCGACTTTACAAGGTAACTTCAAGGCAACTTCGAGGCAACTTCAAGTTTCCTCCAGGACAGGCGACTTTGCCAGTGGCCAATCAAACAATAATCAGCTCTGGGGGAGGGAGGGGTTTGCCTGAGAAAACTATTTTCTCTTCCTGTAAAGTTGCTTCAGTTAAGACACTGATCCGACTTTTGAGGCGACTTCCATTGAAATCAATGGGTACAAGTCGCCTAGAAGTCATTTTCAAGTAGTACAGGAACCTTTTTTGAAGTCGGAGCGACTTCTGTAGTGTGCATAAAGACGGCTCCATAGACTAACATTACAGCGCGACTTGGGGCGTCTCGGGGCGACCTGAAGTCGGATCCTGAATCGCCCTGGTGTGAACCGGCTCTCAAAGTTTTCACTCACCTTTTGAATTTCACCATTGCCTCCATTTTTGAATTACTTTAGGACACTCAGTTGCACAAGTTTTCACTTGTATTTCGCATATAGACATTTTGTATATATGAGGACTTTTCACTGTTCTTACTTAATATTTGAGTGTCTTTTTTATATCGCACTGTTTTATATATTCATTTGAGTGCGTCATGCATTCTTGTTCATTTTTTGATTAGCGCTACCTACACTTTTTGTTTCCACGCTCCTTACTATTTGTCTACTTGTTGTGTTAGCAGCTTATCCAGAGAGGAAATATTTTGTATGCTACTTTTATTCAGTATACCAAACTAAATCAATCGAAGCTCACAAATTATCTAAACCATGAGACGGTATGACATAGGGCCGAAACAACTAATCGATTATGAAATTAATCGATTACTACTTTCATAATCGATTAATCGGCCAGTAACATAATGGGGTTAAAAAAAACTAAAATGAGCCCTTTACAGTACAAAAAGAGCAAATCGCTACTGTAAATATTACCTTCACTGCCCCACAGTAAAAAATGAACCCCTTACAGCGATTATTTTCTCTTTTTGTACAAATTTTAGTTTTTTTAACACCATTATGTTACTAAACATCTCAGGCCCGGGTCACACCTCTGTGCTTTTTTGGTGCTTTTTGCAGAAACACACTACAGTTCATTTACATGGTTTCCTATGGGACACGTTCACATCCATGATTTTTTCAGCTGCTGCGTATTTGGAAAGGGCAAGGACTTTTTTTAACGCAAAACTGTGCTATTTTGGTTCTTTGGTTCAATATACTTCAATAAAGAACCCCTTATATTATTTTTTTTTTTTTATTTTTTTATTATTTATTTATTTTTTCACTATTAGGCTTGGAAGACCAAGTCTTCTTAGGATATAATATTAACTAGGGCACTATTAGAGATTAATTTTTTATAGTTCGGGGAATTAATTTTTATTTATTTTTTTCACAAATACACTAGTGTTTAAATAGAAGACTTGTTCGAAGGCAGTCTATAGTGGCTGTCTTTTATTGGGTTACACCTAGATTGTAAATGGGGAAAAATGTATTTAATTTAACGAATACACTTTAGGAGTTCCCTTTATTTATTATTTTTAATTTATTTTTTCTTTATAGGATTTGGGAATATTTTAGTGGATAAATGTTGGTGTTAATGATGGCACTTAAGTCACTTACACTTGTATTTTGGGGAGTAATCCCCTCTTCCTTTTCTTCTTTCTTTTTGTTATTATTATAGGGCAGTCTATTGGGGTTGTCTCGTACTGAGCTCCACCTAGATAGTAAATGGGGAATAATTTATCTAATTTAACAAGCACATTTTAGACACTATAGAAGGATTCTCTAGGACAGGTATCCTCTAGGATAGGTTAGGTAAAGACAATGAGGTGTGAAAAAGCCGAGACCGAATAATTGTTTTTAAATGTATGTAATAACTTTAATGTTATGGTACTATTTGTAAATGTTTCTTATACAGTAAAAAAATTAACAAAGAAACATTTAAAAAAAATAAAGACGCTGCAGAAAAGCATGTAATAATGTGTTTTTGCGGCAATTTGTGTTTTTTAGTCTGCCCAACAACAATTTGGCCAAAAAAAAATGTAAAAATGCAGCAAAATTACCTCTTTTTTTTTTTTTTTTTTACGGTTATTAACCGATTAATCGATTAATCGAAACAATAATCGGCCAACTAATTGATTATGAAAATAATCGTTAGTTGCAGCCCTAGTATGATACCAGTATTGCAATGATGTCTATTTCTATTTATGTGTTAATGAAAGCCTACTGTACACTTTTCCTTTCTCAATAAAAAATAAGATTGAAAAACAAAAAAAAGTAAAATATTTCAAAGACTTCATTCTACTAAAGCAATCTCTCTTCTCCCCATTGTCAAGTTTTTCCAGCATTTCCCCCCAAAAAATATTTCAACGCCATAATTCTACTTGGTGCCGCACAAACAAGTTAATATGTGTACCGGGGTCTCCTTTAAGACTCTCAGGACTACTTTACCCAGAACCCCATTCGGTACCCAGGATGCAATGTTTCCACCCCAGAGACTCATGGGTGGGGTTATATAAGGAGGAGGCGAGGCTGCGCTCAGCCTCTTTGGGACAC
This sequence comes from Rana muscosa, assembly GCA_029206835.1. Taxonomy (NCBI): domain Eukaryota; kingdom Metazoa; phylum Chordata; class Amphibia; order Anura; family Ranidae; genus Rana; species Rana muscosa. The sequence goes on from CM055124.1 coordinate 298,958,896, forward strand.
AAGACTTCAGTGGAGAGATATTCCTGTGCGGATCCGCTGTGGTGCAAGGCCTGAAGCCTGGGGCCTTGCGCTGCTACCCAAGAGAGCCTTCCACCCCATCATGAGCCTGGGTGGCATCTGACTCGGTTTCCTCAACCGCTGCTGAGCCGGAGACCAGACCGCTGCAGACGCTGTGTGTGGAGACATAGCAGGTGGAAGTTCCTGGACTGGGATCACGTCCGGAGGGGTGAGCGAGCACATTCTCAATCCACAAATACTGTATACCATTGTTAGGCCTACAGACTGCCGTGGCCCACCAGTTCCTATTTCAGTTTCCCCCTCCCCTGGAGATCCATAGCTGAACTGAGTCAAACGGATCTCTAGTGGAGTGTACTGTGTTGGCATTTTCTTTCCCTTTGATTACAAATGTGTTCCTGAAATGTGCACCACCGTTTAAAGACTGCATGCGAAGAATTTTACCCCCCTAGAGACTAAGTTATATGGTTAGGCCTGGCCATCTAGGTAGTTTATTTAGTTGCTGCGCCATAGGGCGCATAGTGAAGTACTGTTACACGTGGCGCGTGTGCGCCATATCTTACTAGTTGTAGTGTGTCTATTGCTGCAGGGCTCTGCAGAGATATTCCTGTGATTTGTTATAACTGTTGATTTTATTACCAGTAGAAAATAAACTCGTTATTCTTCTATCACTGCATTGGTGTCTGAATTTAACCATAGAGCATAAGAGATACACATATTACCCTAGACTAACTGTGCCAGAAGGGGGTCGAGTACATTGACGGGGGTTGGCGGAGCTGTCTTCAGGGCCCAAACTAAATCTGCGGCCTTCTTAACTGAAGGTATCGCTACATATGCTTTGTTTAAAAAAATATTCAATTTTCTGTCTGTATGAAGAGTGAAAAAAAAAAAAAAACCTGCAATGTTTTGTCTACGTCTCCGTATGATGAGTATGTAGAAATATAGAAGTTTATTGAGCAGAAAATGAAATAAATAGTTCAGGGCATCCCATGGTCTAACAGCCTCCACTGTGTCTATTTACAGCTCAATAGAAGACAGTTATAAAAATACGCCGTCTCCGTGCTAAGTTAATTTTAAGTCATTTTATCTGCTTTTCTTTCCATATTTCTCCCCCAAATAATAGCTGTAAGTGAATTAGCACAGGACTCTTTGTCTGACAGCCCGTGGCTTTAATTCAGTTTGTGGACGGTGACCTCTGACTCCTTTTTACTATACTAACCAAGCTGAAAGAACACTTAGCAATTTCTCTACTTCCTACAGGAGAGAGACTCTTGGGGGCACACAGGGAATAGCGGAGAGAGAAGGGGGGGGGGGGGGGGTAAAGCTGCAAGAGGAAACAAACTTTCACATAAAATTATGGTATATGGATAATTGAGAAGTTTAAAAACATGAATCTAATTGTGCGCTCCCAAGAGAGGCCGGTATTGAGCCATCCTATAAAAGGCCTGAAGAATCCCACTGGTGATTTATTGCTAAATCCTAGTATTTTTCAATACATTATAGTTTTTAAATTGTGTTTAAATTGAGTGTAGAAGAGCAGAGGCCATTAGGAGATGCAGAAATGAAGATTATATTTAAATATTCATGCATGCAGTACCTTATTATTGAATCTGAACACTAACAAAATCAATATTAAGTGCGGTTTGACATGAATTTATTTATGAATTTCGACTTTCTAAGTACTGTATTTTTTCACTCAAAAATTGTGAGTATAATGTAGTAATGATATCAAAACAAAGTGTCAGAGTGCATTAGCTTAGGAGGTTATAAACCTCCTTATTAAGGGGCCCCATATAGTCCGCAAAATGCTTAGCACACAAATTTTTTTTTTTTTTTTTTCCAAACACTTAAATGGGCCTCGCGCACAGGAAGCAGCCGATAGTGGAAAATGACAACGCTAACATTTTGCTGTTCTTAGCACCTGTTTAGAAGTAAGGGAACAAGACTGTTAATATCAATGTATTCATCTTAAGCTTTTTGCATAATGGAGATGGCGCTGCTTGCGTACTCCGAGCCAAGGTTTAAAGTTATCAGCACAATACCATCCTATTCTTGGCACCCTGAATTCACGCGCGTCCGCCATACGTTTCAGGACTGGCACTCAATTAAAATTTAATAAGGGAGCTGGGCCGATTCCATTGCATGCCTAGAACTACTTCTTAAGCCCCGTCCGTACACACGGTCGGACTTTTGGCCAAACAAACTTCATTTTGAGCAAGTTGGACCAACAATCCGACCCGTGTGTACGCTCCATCGGACAAACTTTTTTTTTTTTTTCATCGGACAAAAGTTGGTTCTGCAAACGGACAAATTTTTGGCCAACAAAAGTCCGATGGAGCAAAGTCCGACTGTGTACAGAAAACCATCGGACTTTTGTCCGATGGACAAAACAAATAATGTTACAATCAACCAACAATAGCAGAAGTTGACCAAAGGGTGGCGGTAAAGAGCAGAAAAACCACGGGATTTTGGAAAACGTTTTGGGAAAGTTTGCAGAAAAGTCAGAGCGTGTGTATGCTATGGGTGTGCCCGGCCAACTCCGTTCGGACAAAAAAACACGGAAAAGTCCGATGGAAGTCCGACCGTGTGTACGGGGCTTTAAAGGGGTTGTAAAGGTTTGTTTTTTATTTTCTAAAATAGGTTCCTTTAGAGCCCATTCACACAGGGACGACTTTGGACCTGACTTCAAGTCGCCCCCAGTCGCCTCAAGTCGCGCTGCATGAGAAAATCAATGGAAGTGAATGGAGCCGTCTTAATGCACACTACTGCAGTCGCTCCGAATTCAGAAAAGGTTCCCGTACTACTTCAATCTGAATTCTAGGCGACTTGTACCCATTGATTTCAATGGAAGTCGCCTCAGAAGTCGGATCCCCTGTCTTAACAGAAGCAACAATACAGGAAGAGAACATACATTTCTAAGGCAAACCCCTCCCTCCCCCCCTCCCTCCCACAGAGCTGATTCTTGTTTGATTGGCCACTGGAAAGTCGCCTGTCCTGGAGGAAACTTGAAGTTGCCTTGTAAGTTGCATGGAGTCGCGCTGTGATTCATACTCAAGTTGTGTCCATGTTGCCTCCCAAAGTTGCGCTGGAACTTGTGTTGCCCCTGTGTGAATGGAGTCTTAAAGGGGTTGTAAAGGTTTGTTTTTTTATTTTCTAAATAGGTTCCTTTAAGCTAGTGCATTGTTGGTTCACTTACCTTTTCCTTCCATTTCCCTTCTAAATGTTTTTTTTTTTCTTGGTTTTCTTTGTCTGAATTTCTCACTTCCTGTTCCTCCTCAGTAAGCTGTTCTGGCTGACTCCACACCACTCGGATGATGGTGTGAAGTTTACTGAGGAGAAACAGGAAGTGAGAAATTCAGACAAAGAAAAAAAACATTTAGAAGGGAAAAAAAGCGAACCTTTATAACCCCTTTAACCACTTGACCACTGGGCACTTAAACCCCCTTAATAACCAGACCAATTTTCAGCTTTCGGTGCTCTCACATTTTGAATGACAATTACTCAGTCATACAACACTGTACCCATATGAAATTTTTGTCCTTTTTTTCACACAAATAGAGCTTTCTTTTGGTGGTATTTAATCACTGTTGGGTTTTTTATTTTTTGCGCTATAAGAGAAAAAAGACTGAAAATTTTGCAAATTACTATTTTTTCTTCATAAATTTTGGCCAAAATTTATACTGCTACATATCTTTGGTAAAAATAAGTACAAATTGGTGGATATTATTTGGTCTTTGTGAAAGTTATAGAGTCCACAAGCTGTGGTGCCAATATCTGAAAATTGATCACACCTGAAGTATTGACGGCCTATCTCAATTCTTGAGACCCTAACATGCCAGAAAAGTACAAATACCCCCCAAATGACCCCTTTTTGGAAAGAAGACATTCCAAGGTATTCAGAAAGAGGCATTGTGAGTTTTTTGAAGTTGTCATTTTTTCCCACAATTCTTTGCAAAATCAAATTTTTTTTTTTTCTCTTTTTTTTTTCACAAAATTGTCATATTAGCAGGTTATTTCTCACACACAGCATATGCATTCCACAAATTACACCCCAAAACACATTCTGCTATTACTCCCGAGTATGGCGATACCACATGTGTGAGACTTTTACACAGCGTGGCCACATACAGAGGCCCAACATGCAGGGAGCACCTTCAGGCGTTCTGGAGCACCCAGGCCAATTCTGACATTTCTCTCCTACATGTAAAAATCATCATTTGTTTGCTAGAAAATTACATAGAACCCCAAAACATTATATATGTTTTTTTAGCAAAGACCTTAGAGAATATAATGGTGGTTGTTGCAACTTTTTATCTCGCACGATATTTGCGCAGCAATTTTTTTAACGCGTTTTTTACGGAAAAAAAATGTTTTGTGCTTAAGAAAAAAAAAAACAGTAAAGTTAGCCCAATGTTTTTGCATAATGTGAAAGATGAAGTTACGCCGAGTAAATAGATACCTAACATGTCGCCCTTAAAAATTGCACACACTCGTGGAATGGCGCCAAACTTCGCTACTTAAAAAATCCCCATAGGCGACGCTTTAAATATTTTTACTGGTTACATGTTTTGAGTTACAGAGGAGGTCTAGGGCCAAAATGATTGCTCTCGCTCTAACGTTCGCAGAGATACCTCACATGTGTGGTTTGAAAACCGTTTTCATATGTGGGCGGGACTTACGTATGCGTTCGCTTCTGTATGCGAGCTCACGGGGACAGGGGCGCTTTAAAAAAAAAAAAAAAATTTATTCTTCATTTTACTTTATTTATTTTAGTTTGACATGTTTTTCCGCCCTAAACATTTTTTTGATCACTTTTATACCTATTACAAGGAACGTAAACATCCCTTGTAATAGGAATATGGCATGACAGGTCCTCTTTACAGTGAGATATGGGGGGGGGGTGTCAATAAGACCCCACATCTCACCTCTAGGCTGGGAAGCCTGAAAAAAAAAAAAAAAAAAAACAACAATCCTGGCTTTGATCGTAGCGGTGAGTCGGTAGAAGCACCGGAGGGCGGCGGGGGGGGGGACGACATCCCCTCTCGCCTCCCGTAAGAATGGTCAAGCGGCGGAACAGCCGCTATGATTGTTCTTATGGTGTAGGGAATCGCCGGCTGAAAAAGCTGATATCTGAATGATGCCTGTAGCTGCTCCCATCATTCAGATATCCCCGCACAAAGTCAAGGACGTCATATGACGGCCGGAGGGCGGGAAGTGGTTATTGCAGAGTATTGCCGGGCATTGCGGAGTATTGCTGGGCATTGCGGAGTATTGCTGGGCATTGCGGAGTATTGCTGAGCATTGCGGAGTATTGCTGGGCATTGCGGAGTATTGCCGGGCATTGCGGAGTATTGCAGGACTATGGCAGGGTATTGCGGTGTATGGCAGGGTATTGCGGTGTATGGCAGGGTATTGCACGGGTATTGCACAGGGTATTGTGGAGGGTATTGCACAGGGTATTGTGGAGGGTATTGCAGAGTATTGTGGAGGGTATTGCAGAGTATTGTGGAGGGTATTGCAGAGTATTGTGGCGGGTATTGCAGAGTATTGTGCAGGGTATTGCAGAGTATTGTGCAGGGTATTGCAGAGTATTTTGCAGGGTATTGCGCAGGGTATTGCAGAGTATTTTGCAGGGTATTGCAGAGTATTTTGCAGGGTATTGCAGAGTATTTTGCAGGGTATTGCAGAGTATATTGCAGAGTATTGTGCAGGGTATTGCAGAGTATTGTGCAGGGTATTGCAGAGTATTGCACCAGGGTATTGCAGAGTATTGCACCAGGGTATTGCAGAGTATTGCACCAGGGTATTGCAGAGTATTTTGCAGGGTATTGCAGAGTATTTTGCAGGGTATTGCAGAGTATTTTGCAGGGTATTGCAGAGTATTTCGCAGGGTATTGCAGAGTATTTCGCAGGGTATTGCACCAGGGTATTGCAGAGTATTGCACCAGGGTATTGCAGAGTATTGCACCAGGGTATTGCAGAGTATTGCACCAGGGTATTGCAGAGTATTGGCAGGGTGTATTGCAGAGTATTGGCAGGGTATAGCACAGGGATGGCTGAGCAGGGATGAATGGATGGCTGGATCTGTGACTGCAATTGTCACAGATCCAGCCCACAGTGCTGCTGCTGCCATCCGCTCCCTCCCCCTCCCCTCTCACACTGTACCGATCGGTACAGAGAGGGGAGGGAGGAACCGGCGTCATCAAATGACGCCGGTCTGTTTACAAGTGATTGCTCCGTCATTTGACGGAGCGATCACGTGGTAAACGGCCGCTATCAGCGGCGATTTACCGCGATTCGTGATCCGCCGGGTCCTCTGGACCCGGCGGTCACGGAGTTTCCCGTGTGCGCGCCCCAGGGGGCGCGCGGGAGCGCGATTCTGGGAGGACGTTATATAACGTCCTCCCAGAGTTAAGCAACCACCTTGTCGACGTTATTTGTCGGCAGGTGGTTGTTAAGTGGTTAAGCTAGTGCATTGTTGGTTCCTTTTCCTTCGATTTCCCTTCTAAATGTTTTTTTTTCTTTGTCTGAATTTCTCACTTCCTGTTCCTCCTCAGTAAGCTTTCCCCCCATCATCCGAGCCGTTCTGGCTGGTGGTTAGTCAGCGTGCTCGCCCCCTCCCTTGGGACTACATGTGAACGTTCACAGCGTCTCCCCGCAGGGATGTAGTCCCAAGGGAGGGGGCGAGCACGCTGACTAACCCCCAGCCAGAACGGCTCGGATGATGGGGGGAAAGCTTACTGAGGAGGAACAGGAAGTGAGAAATTCAGACAAAGAAAAAAAAACATTTAGAAGGGAAATCGAAGGAAAAAGTAAGTGAACCAACAATGCACTAGCTTAAAGGAACTTATTTAGAAAATAAAAAACGAACCTTTACAACCCCTTTAAATTCTGCAACATCTATTTAGGACATAATGCACAGCAGTCCAAGGACGCAAAAGCCATATATTTTTTATTTTCATTTTTAATTATGAGAATGCAGTTGACAATGAGGGTGGCCGCAACATAATATGAGGGCCTAACTGAAAGTAATGCAAAAGTGTGCAGAACTTTTTTATTAACTTTCATAGGATGTTCCAATTTCACATGTTTGTAGTGTTACCCTTTCATTATACAGTAAAAACCTTGGTTTGAGAGTAACTTGGTTTGAGAGCGTTTTGCAAGACAAGCAACATTTTTTAATACATTTTGAATTGATATACAAGCGATGTCTTGATATACAAGTAGCGTCATGTCACAACTGAGTAAATTTTCCCATAAGAAATAATGGAAACTCAGATGATTCATTCCACAACCATTTATTTATAGGTCCTTCAGTTTATAGTCCATATAAAAAGATTATAGCAATGTGATTGGTTGTGTTACCATAAAATGTCCATCCACACATGGAAGCCTCATCAAGGGGATTAGAAGAAAAATCCAGCAGGAGCTCCAGAGTATAAAAGAGAAGAGAGACGCCTCTAAGGCCCGGTTCACACAGGGGCGACTCGTCAGGTGACTCGGTCGCCTGAGGAGTCGCGTCCCACGCTGTTCAATGGAACCGTTCTAATAGGAGCGACTCAGGTCGCTCCGACTTAGAAAAAGGTTCCTGTACTACTTTTGGGGGCGACCCAAGGCGGACCTGCATTGACTTCTATACAGAAGTCTTTATGCAAATCGCCTCGGCGGGCGTCTCAAGTCGTCTTGAGGTCGCCCCCAGAAGTCGTGCCGCGTCGTGCCGCCCCTGTGTGAATGGGGCCTAAGTGTAGTAATATGGTTACATTTAATGAAGGTACAACATTTAGAAACTCACATGGTTGATGATTAAAAGAGGCACATCTAAGTATGCAGGTATCCGGAGTAAATCTGTCCACTTAGCTAGAAAGGTACGGATTTCTCTGCTAAAAAAAAAAACTTGCACCTACAGGTAAGCCTAGAATTAGATTAAGGCTTACCTGTAGGTGCATGAAATATCTCCTAAACCTACACGGTTAAGGAGATATTTGCAGATAACTCTGCACCGATGTCTACGGCGTAGACAACGGCGCAGGCGCACCGAGCGTCCGGGCATAATGAATGGGACATGCCAGGTTTTCTGAATGGGCGAATGCCGGGCCCCGCGAGCATGCGTGTGACGTCATTGCCGCTCCGGCCAATCACAGCGCCGGAGCGGTGATACCAGGAAGAAGCTCCGAGGGGACATGGCGGCGGCGGCGGATGGGGAACGAGGAGGACTTCGGGGGCTTCGATTTCAGGTAAGTACCACATAATGAGCTAGTATGAATAGCATACTAGCTCATTATGCCTTTTTCTTGCAGGGCTTTTTTTTTTTTTTTTTTCAGGAAAAGTGTCAGAGGGTGTACTTCCTCTTTAATGTTTCTGTCCCCGTTGTCCCCGTGTTTTTTCACCATTTCCCATTCCAGTGAAAAAATATTAACATTAATTAGCTTTGAACATTTATGCTCAGATTATTTTCATGCTCTGAGGATAATTATCTTTGCTTTGCTCAATGGGCCTGATTCACTAAAAGGAAACAAGAGCAGGCGGGAATTGCTATTAAGATCATTTGTACGCTTGTGTTGTTGGGATATCATTGGGTCCAGTAAATGCTGAAATGTACAATCACACGATCACTGTATACATTGGTGCCACCTTTGCAGTGTGCATCAAAAGAGCACCGTATTTGTCCCTTATATGCAAAAAAAAAAGGTGAACTAAAGCCTCGTACACACGGTCGGACTTTTGCCCAATAAACTTCGTTTTAAGCAAGTTGGACCAACAATCCGACCGTGTGTATGCTCCATCGGACAAACTTTTTTCGCTTGGTTTTGGATTTCATCGGACAAAAGTTGGGTCTACAAACGGACAAACTTTTGCCCAACAAAAGTCCGATGGAGCAAAGTCCGACCGTGTGTACAGATAACCATCGGACTTTAGTCCGATGGACAAAACAACTAATGTTAAAATCAACCAACAATAGCAGAAGTTGACCAAAGGGTGTCAGTAAAGAGCAGAAAAGAGCAGAAAAAACACGCGATGTTGTAAGAAGTTTTAACCACTTCAATACCATGTACTTATGCACCTTCCCGCCCAGACCAATTTTCAGCTTTCAGTACTCTCACATTTTGAATGACAATTACTTAGTCATGCTACACTGTATCCAAACAAAATTTTTATCATTTTCTTCTCACAAATAGAGCTTTCTTTTGGTGGTATTTAATCGCCACTGGGTTTTTTATTTTTTGCGATATAAGCAAAAAAACAGCAATTTTTTTAGTTTCTATTGTAAAATTTTGCAAATAAGTAATTTTTCTTCATAAATTTGTGCCAAAATGTATACTGCTACATATCTTTGGTAAAATGAACCCAAATTAGTGTATATTATTTGGTCTTTGTGAAAGTTATAGAGTCTACAAACTATGGTGGCAATCACTGAAAATTTATCACATCTGATCACGCCTGATGTACTGAAGGGATATCTCATTTCTTGAGACACTAACAAGCGAGGAAAGTACAAATACCCCAAAATTACCCCTTTTTGGAAAGTAGACAGTCCAAGGTATTTACTAAGAGGCGTGGTGAGTTTTTTGAAGTTGTATTTTTTTCCCACAATTCTTGGGAAAATTTAATTTATTTTTATTTTTATTTTTTTTACACAAACTGGTCATATTAACAGTTTTTTTCTCTCACACAGCATATGCATAATTGCAACTACACCCCAAAATACATTCTGCTACTCCTCCTGAGTGTAGCGATACCACATGTGTGAGACTTTTACACAGCCTGGCCATATACAGAGGCCCAACATTGAAGTAGCACTTTCAGGCGTTCTACAAGCATAAATCGCACATATCCTTTCTCAACCACCTATTACACTTTTGAAGGCCCTGGAGCACCAGGACAATGGAATTTTCCACAAAATGACCCCATTTTTGAAAGCACACACCCCAACGTATAATCTATGAAGCATTATGAGTCTTTTGAACGGTTCATTTTTTTCCAGAAGGTTTTGGAAAATGTGGAGAAAAAATGAAAATGCATTTTTTTTACACAAAGTTGTCCATTTATAAGATATTTCTAACGCATAGCATATACATAGCAAAAATGACACCCCAAAATGCATTCTGCTACTCCTCCTGAGTATAGCGATACCACATGTGTAAGACTTTTACACAGCCTGGCCACATACAGAGGCCCAACATCCAAGTAGCACCTCCAGGCATTCTAGCAGCATTAATTGCACATATCATTTTCTGACTACCGATCACATTTTTGAAGGCCCTTCATATATCTAACACATAGCAGGTACATACCAAATAACAAAAGATTACCTGTGGTTTTAGAAGTGCAGTGGTCCACAGAGGAGAGCATCGGTCCAGGCAGCAGGCAGGGATGAGGTCAGCGACAGCAAAAGCAATCATCCAGGCAGCAGGCAGGAATACTGTCCATAGTTCGCACAGGCAGAGATACTGTCAGCACAGCCAGAGCACAGCCAAAGCACAGGTCCAGGTAGCAGGCAGAGGTGTCCCGGCAGAAATGCTGTCCAAAGTCAGTAGAGGCAGCAGGCAGATATATGGTCAACACAGCCAAAGTATTGGTCCAAGCAGCAGGAAGAAACATGGTCCATAATGTCATGGGTCATTACAGGCAGTAATATGGTCAGCACAGCCAAATTATTGGTCCAGGCAGCAGGAAGGACCATCAAGCTTAGGGCCAGGGGGACAGGGGTAGAGGCTTCTCCCACCCAAATCGCTTTGAAGCCTCCAGGCAACCAGACCCTGTTCTTGGAGCACAGAAAACGAAAAACTGGTTTTCTCTACTCAGAACGCTATTCTGAAGCCCCTCACATATGTGAGACCCCTGTGTACTAAAAGTAGATGGCCAAAAGATCAGTCCAAGTGGCAGGCAAAAACATGGTCGATTAACAGGCCAAGGTCGGTACACGTGGAAGTCAGAAACGTGGTTTAAATCGGCAGGCAGAGGCATCGTCGGTAAACAGGCTGAGGTTGGTGCACGTGGAGGTCAGAAACGTGGTTTAAATCGGCAAGCAAAGACATCGTCGGTACACAGGCCAGGGTCAGTTAATTAACATGGAAGGTAGTTAGTAACATGGTAGCAGGCAAATAGGGAAATGGCAGTCTGTTAATAATAAGGGGAACTAATGGATGTATGATAATTTTTGAAGCAATTTCCGATGCACAGGCCAGGTTGGGAGGGACAATCGGGACAATAATAGCTGGTGTCTCTTCTTACTCCTCCTCTGCTGCATACACGGCATTTCTTTTGGCGTCTTCTTCCAGATTCTGTGGGGGGGATGCTAAAGGGATAGTGTCGCTCGTGAAGCCGACTCACACTATCAGAGCGAATGCTTCCTGGGGCGTGATCTTGTTGGTAAATGAGGGCATCGATGATATCTTCGATATATTGGAGGTAGTGGAGTCAGTGATTTTGAGTTGCTTTTTGGTAGCAGACAAACGAATTAAAAAGGGCCATGTGAAACAGGTGAAACGCAACTTTTTTGTGCCAATAACGGGACTTTCTGGTTGATAAGTAGGGCTGTAGCATCTGGTCGTTTAAATCCACCCCCCCATGTACAAATTGTAGTCGTGGACACATTCAGGCTTTACAATGGAGCCGCGTCTTCTTGGGATCTCCACCATGGTGTCATTGTGGATCGTAGAGAGGATGTGGACATCTTTCTTGTCCCTCCACTTCATGGCCAACACCTCCTCGTTCCTCATGGATGCCGATTCTCCAGGTCGCAATTTTTTTGTCAATAAATTTTGTGGGAATCCCTTCCGTTTTTTTTTTAAGGTACCGCAGGCCGGGGTTTGTTTACAGTAAAGGTGGCGAAAAAGGGGCAGGCTGGTATAATAATTATCAACATATAAATGGTAACCTTTTCCGAACAGGGGGTATGCCAACTCCCAGACAATTTTCCCACTGGTTCCAATATATGTGGGGCAATCACGGGGCTGGAGCTGGGAGTCTTTGCCTTCGTAGATCCTGAATTTGCAGACGTATCCAGTGGCTCGATCACATAATTTATTTAATTTTAACCCATACCTGGCTCTCTTGCTTGGTATGTACTGCTTGAACTGCAGTCGGCCGGTGAAATGTACGAGGGACTCGTCCACACAAATTTTTTGGTCTGGGATGAAAACTTCTTCAAATCGCTGGGAAAAGGCATTGATTAGGGGGCGTATCTTGTACAATTTGTCGTAGTTGGGATGATCTCGGGGAGGGCACTGTGAATTGTCATTGAAGTGGAGAAAGCGCATAATCATGTCGTATCTTTTCCTGGACATGACAGCGGAATATATGGGCATGTGTTGGATGGGGCGTTTGGACCAATATGAATGGACTTCGTTCTTTTTTGTAAGCCCCATATTGAACATAAGGCCCAAAAATAATTTAAATTCCTCCAATGTTAGACGCCGCCACTGGAACATGCGGGCGTAGGAAGAATCGGGGTTGGCAGCAATAAATTGGGATGCATACAGATTCGTTTGATCCACTATATTCTGCAGCAAATCTTGTGGGAAAAATAAACAAAAATAATCAAATTTAGAAAAATTTGTAGTGTCGGGCTGCACACCTGGCTGTGCGGTGAAAGGGGGGATGATAGCGGATCCTGAGTTGGCAGGCAACCATAAGGGGTTTGCCAGGGCATCGGGAAGGTAGGATTAGGGCTGGATTCTTCAGGTTGGGCGTGCATTTCCATTGCTTGTACTGGGCTCCTCTTCCTGGGGTATGGCGCTGCTGGTGGTGGGCAGTTCTCCTGATCTTGGTGCTGATCTTGGTGCCGATCGCATTCTTTTGGGAGGGACGGTTTCTTCCGGGGACTCGGACTCTGAGCCACTATCCTCCACTGGCTCGTATTCCGAACCAGAATCGGATAATGGGAGCTCCCCGCTGCTCTCATCATCCGACATGGCAAGAATGGCATATGCCTCCTCAGGTGTGTAAACCCTTTGGGACATTATGGCAGTGCTTATTGGTGGGCCTGTGTAATGGTACTGCTGGTGGTAGTGGTGGCGGTCTGTGTGGTAGTACCGATGGAGGTATTAGTGGTGGGCCTGTGTGGTGGTACCGATGGCGGTATGGGTGGTGGTGGTACCAATGGCGGTACAGGTGGTGGTGGTACCGATGGCGGTACGGGTGGTGGTGGTGGTGGCGGCGGGTACCGATGGCGGTACAGGTGGCGGTACGGGTGGTGGTGGTAGCGATGGCGGTACAGGTGGTGGTGGTATCGATGGCGGTACAGGTGGTGGTGGTACCAATGGCGGTACAGGTGGTGATGGTACCGATGGCGGTACAGGTGGTGGTACAGGTGGTGGTGGCACTACCGACGGTGGTACGGGTGGTGGTACTGGTGGTGGTACCGATGGCGGCACTAGTGGTGATACTGGTAGCGGGCCTGTGTGGCAGTATAGATGCTGGGCCTGGTGGCGGTACTGGTGGTGGTACTGGTACCGATGGCGGTACTGGTAGCCTGTGTGGCGGTGCCAATGGCGGTACCGATGGAGGTGGGCCTGTGACAGATGATTGACAGATGGGCTGATTGATTGACAGATGGGCTGATTGATTGATTGACAGATGGGTTGATTGATTGACAGATGGGGTGATTGATTGACAGGTGGGGTGATTGATTGACAGATCGGCTGATTGATTGACAGATGGGCTGATTGATTGACAGATGGGCTGATTGATTGACAGATGGGCTGATTGATTGACAGATGGGCTGATTGACAGATGGGCTGATTGACAGATGGGCTGATTGACAGATGGGCTGATTGATGTGCTGGGCTGTGTGACAGGTCCTCTTTATGGGGGGGGGCGTGTTGTGCACTGTAAACTTATGTAGACAAACTACACTGAGCTAACTTACTGATCTCTTCTCTCTCCTCACAGATCGGTGTGTGAGGAGAGAGCAGGGATCAGGTAGTAACTCCTGTGGAGTTTGTTTACATTTGTGACCGGCTGTGATTGGACACAGCCGGTCACGTGGTAAACAGCCAATTCATTGGCTGTTTACTCTGATCGGGGACGCGCTGTGTCCAAGGGACACTCGCCTTCCCCGATCCCCGCTCTGCAAGCCTGTGGCGGCGCGCACGGAGCGCGCCGCCGAGTTTGTTTTGACAGGTGATCGGCTGTGACTTTGACACAGCCGATCACATGGTAAACAGCCAATGAAATTGGCTGTTTACCGTGATCGGGGAAGCGCTGTGTCCGAGGGACACATGCCGTCCCCGATCACCGCGCTGCGCGCCCCCCGCGGGCGCGCGCAAGGCATTATCCTGCAGGACGTCATATGACGTCCAGTATCGATAATGCAACCACTTCCCGGACGTCAATTCACTATTGACTGGGCGGGAAGTGGTTAAGAAAGTTTGCAGAAATGTCAGAGCGTGTGTATGCTATGGGTGTTCCCAACCAACTTCGTTCGGACAAAAAACCACGGAAAAGTCCGATGGAAGTCCGACCGTGTGTACAGGGCTTAAGAGTATATAGTTATATTTTGTCTATAATGTTGTATATACAAAAGTTTTAAGTTCTTTTTTTTTAATAAACATTGTGTAGTATAGAATAACTTGTGCGCTGCTATGTGAATGAACCTATTACTGTGAATAATTACAATCAACTAGGAACAGCTGCTACCGTTCTAAAGTGACCTCACACTCATAAGAATATATAAAACAAATAAATAAATAAGTGCGCCGTTATTTGTTTTATATATTTTTTTTTTACAAGTTGCCTATTTTAAACCACTTATTAACCCCTAGTTTGACCGCTTCCCGACCGCCGCACGACTATATACTGTACGTCGACACAATGGCATATATATATACGTCCCCTTTAAGGAAGCGCCATTGTGCCCGCCGCGAGCTCCGTGAACCCGACCGCGGGTCCCCGCGGACTCGATCGCCGCGGGGACACCCGCGATCGTCCCGCGGTGAGTTAGAACGGGGAGATGCTGATGTAAACACGCATCTGCCCGCTCTGCCTAGTGACAATGACAGTGGTCACCGCTTCCTGTAATCGGAAGCGGTAATGACCGTCTTGTCACATGTAGCCCACCCCCCCTACAGTAAGAAACACTCATCAGGGCACACTTAACCCCTTACAGCGCCACCTAGTGGTTAAACCCTTCGCTGCCAGTGTCATTTTCACAGTAATCAGTGCATTTTTAGAGCACTGATCGCTGTAAAAATGACAATGGTCCCAAAAATGTGTCAAAAGTGTCCGATGTGTCCGACAAAATGTCACAGTCACGATAAAAAATCGCTGATCGCCGCCATTACTAGTAAAAAAAAAAAATATTAATAAAAATGCCATAAAACTATTCCTTACTTTGTAGATGCTATAACTTTTGCGCAAACCAATCAATAAACGCTTATTTCGATTTTTTTTTAACCAAAAATATGTAGAAGAATACGTATCGGCCTAAACTGAGATAAAAAAAAAGTTTTTTTATATATTTTTTGGGGATATTTATTATAGCAAAAAGTAAAAAATATTGCATTTTTTTCAAAATTGTCACTCTATTTTTGTTTATAGAGCAAAAAATAAAAACCGCAGAGGTGATCAAATACCACCAAAAGAAAGCTCTATTTGTGGGAAAAAAAAGTATTTGATCACCTCTGTCATTTATACAGCGATCAGTGCTATAAAAATGCACCGACTACTGTAAAAATTACACTGGCAGTGAAGAGGCAGTGAAGAGGTTAACCACGAGGGGGCGCTGAAGGGGTTAAGTGTGTCCTAGGGATGTGTTCTAACTGTAGGGGGGATGGGCTATGTGTGACACGACACTGATCACCGCTCCAGATCACAGGGAGCTGCGATCAGTGTCCTGTCACTAGGAAGAATGGGGAAATGCCTTGTTTACATCAGCATTTCCCCGTTCTTCCTCGCCATGAGACGATCGCGGGTATGCCCGTGGACATCGAGTCCGTGGGACACGCGGTCAGACTCACGGAGCTTGCGGCGCACGCGCGCCTACAATGTCGCATCTTAAAGGGGACGTACCTGTACGCCCATATGCCCAGCCAAGCCACTGTGTCGACGTATATAGTCGTGCGCTGGTCAGCATGTGGTTAAGCCTTTAGACATGAATGACCACAATATCCCAAGAGGCTTCAGGCGCGGGGGCATTGTTCTCGTCTATGCGTGAAACCTGGAAGTGCGATGCCAGGATTCTCTGAAAAGGTACTTACCAACTCCCCTGCTGGACGTATACAAATACTGCGTGGTTACTAACGGCACGTACATGTCCCCAATCACGTCAATTGTGACGAAACATGTAGGACGGAGTTTACGTATGTGCCGTCACCAGACCAACGCCTATCTTGCTGTGTACACAAGCTGATTTTGCTTCCATGCTGCCTTTGGATTTTGATATGCCTGTTTTATTCAATGACATTGTGAGTACCCTCAATCCCCCTTTTTTTTAAAATAAAGTTTTAAACGGATTTACACTATGTGGATGCTCCTTTTCAATACATATCCATGATGAGAATGCGTTCTTGCTTATCCACGGAGTTGCCATTTGAATTTGCTGTATCTTTGATCCTGTGATTGGATGACATCTGCTACCCTGTTACCTCTTATACACTTGGGGCGTTTGTGACTTCATAATAGAGTCCTAGCATTCTGGGTAACAGTCCAACTTTATGCGGTGGTGGATCACGTGGTGAAATCATATCACTTATTATTTTGGATTACACGATCTTCATGGACACTTCTTTTGGATTCTTTTCACTTTTACACGTTTACATATGTTTAGTATCACTTTTATGGATCATCTACTTTGTGTTCCTACTTTTAGCGCTACATTCATTATTATTACTTACCAACTCCCCCCCCAAAAAAAGCCATAGATGGGGTGAAGGTCCACTTTAAAAACCCTGCACTACAGTACTACACCACCATTGTTTCAATCACACTCCGTATACATCTGTGTTCTCCAGACAGGGTGAGGTTCATAGGCCTGTTTGGTTTGCATTACAGCGGAACCTCAGATTACGAGCATAATCCGTTCCAGGAGAATGCTCGTAATCCAAAGTACTCGCATATCAAAGCGAGTTTCCACATTGAAGTCAACGGAAACTAAAATAATTTGTTCCGCATTGACTTCAATGGTATGCAATACCGCATGCGGCCAGAGGCGGGGGGGGCACCGGAGAGCGCCGAAAAGGCCAGAGGACACCTTGGCTGGCCTCAGCAGACCTCAGAAAGACTTTGTTCCCAAGATTTGCCAAGGTCAGCCGAGCTGTCCTCGGGCCTTTCCGTGCATTTCCGACCGGCGCCGATCGGCTGCGACGCCCATCCACACGGTACGGCACACCACTTTGGCCTGAATCCTGCTCATTTTACGAGACAACACTCGCAAACCGAATTGTTGTGATTTTTAAAAATACAGTGCTTGCATTGCGAAACGCTCGTTAACCGCGTTACTCGCAATCCGAGGTTCCGCTGTATTCGGTTTCACCTATATTGCACTTGACCTTGTAAAATTGGAAACCCATTAACCACTTAAGGACCAGCCACGGTATATATATGTCGGCAGAATGGCTCGTACAGGCACAATCACGTACCTGTACGTCCCCTTTAACTGCCCGTCGTCGGGGGCGCGCGCCGCCGGCGGCGCGCTCGCGACCCCCCTGCCTTCCCCGTGAGTCGGACCACGGGTCCCGCGGACTCGATCGCCGCGGGGATCCCCACGATCGTCTTACGGAGGCTCGGAGCGGGGAGATGTTAGTGTAAACACAACATCTCCCCGTTCCCCTACTGACGCTGTCAGCGATCTCCGCTCTGTGTAATCAGAGCGGAGATCGGTGACGTGTCAGTCATAGCCACGCCCCCTAACAGTAGTAATCACTCCCCTAGGCACACTTAACCCCTCCAGCGCCCCTAGTGGTTAACTCCTTCACTGCCAGTGTCATTTTCAGAGTAACCAGTGCATTTTTATAGCACTGATCGCAGTGAAAATGACAATGGTCCCAAAAATGTGTCAAAAGTGTCTGATGTGTCCGCCATAATGTCGCAGTCACAAAAAAAAATCGCTGATCGCCGCCATTACTAGTAAGAAAAAAATAAATGCCATAAAACTATCCCCTATTTTGTAAACGCTATAACTTTTGCGAAAACCAATCAATAAACGCCGATTGTGATTTTTTTTTACCAAAAATATGTAGAAGAAAACGTATCGGCCTAAACTGAGGAAAAAAAAATGTTTTTTTATATATTTTTGGGGGATATTTATTATAGCAAAATGTAAAAAATATGTCATTTTTTTTCTAAATTTTTGCTCTATTTTTGTTTATAGCGCAAAAAATAAAAACCGCAGAGGTGATCAAATACCACCAAAAGAAAGCTCAGTTTGTGGGAAAAAAAGGACGTCAATTTTGTTTGGGAGCCACGTCGCACGACAGCGCAATTGTCAGTTAAAACGACGCAGTGCCGAATCGCAAAAAGGGGCCTGGTCTTTATGCTGCGTATTGGTCCGGGGCTGAAGTGGTTAAAAAATGCATTGCAATGAAAAAAAAAAATAATAATCTGCAAGAAACTGCAAACTGAAAAATGATCCTGCCAGAAATGCAGTAAGTTTCTAACTTCCTGTAGTGGACTGACCTCTTTTATTTATGTATTAATGTTTTTCATTTGGATAGACATTGTTTTACCTGTACAATCTACTGTACATTGGAAGCAACTGGTTATTGCGGTTTATTTTATTAACCGGTATCTATATGTGGGTGCAGGTACAGTCTTAGGAATGGCTTTAAAAATGTAAAAGCCTCTAATGTTCTCTGATCAAAGCAACAGAACAGCCCTTACTTCCATTCACACATTTAATTACCATCAGTCACTTTAACAATAGATGACTTGACAAATTTCTGGCAGGCAATGAAACTTATCTGACTGCTAATTGTTTTAGTCTGCGCACCATTGTAAAAATCATTCATTTTAAAGTACTTTCCAATTGTCTTAAGAGGTCCAATGCCTCGGCAGCGCTAACATTCTTAAATAAGGAGGCAGCTTTCTGGTGTCACAATGGCCCCTGTGAAGAAGATATAATTATTGTAGTAGGTCTGATTTGTTACCCCCTTCCTGGATATATTTAAAGTAGAACTACAGTGGAACCTCGGATTACGAGCATAATCCGTTCCAGCAGATAATCAAAATATCAAAGCGAGTCTCCCCATTGAAGTCAATGGAAAGGAAAATGATTTGTTCCGCATTGACTTCAATGGGATGCAATCCCATTGAAGTCAATGGGGGGGGGGCGCCGGAGAGCCTCGGAAACGGGCGAAAAGGCCCGAGGACACTTCGGCTGACCTCGGCGAACCTCGGAAAGACTTCCTACCCGAGATTTGTCGAGGTCAGCCGTGCTGTCCTCGGGCCTTTCCATGCATTTCCGAACGGCGACGTTCGGCTCTGCTCGGCTCCGGCGCCCGCCCGCCCCCCCCACCTCAGGCCAAAAGCGGTACTGCAAACCGCTTTGGCCTGAATCGTGCTCGTTTTGCGAGACAACACTCGCAAACCGAGTCAGGATTTTTTTTTAAATACAGTGCTCCTATTGCGAAAACGCTCGTTAAAGTGGTTGTAAACCCGATAATTTTGTTTTTTTTTTCATAACCACCTGTAAGAGAAAGGCATAATGAGCTAATATGAATAGCATAATAGCTCATTATGCATCACTTACCTTAGATCGGGGGCCCAGAAGCCGTCCTCGTCTCCCTCTTCAGCCGCATCCATCGCTGCGGCGTTACACCAGCCACACCAGCCAATCACAGCGCCGCTCCGGAGCGGCGGAGACGTCACTCTGCGTATGCGCGCGAGAGCCGTCACATTCGGCTACGCCCAGCGATTGCTGGGAAGTAGCCGATTTTGTGAATGGGATTAACCCCATGAATGCGCCGTTGTCTACAGCGCGCTTGCGCCGTAGACAGCGGCGCCTGTCATTTTTAGCAAATATCTCCTAAACCGTGTAGGTTTAGGAGATATTTGTTGCACCTACAGGTAAGCCTTAATCTAGGCTTACCTGTAGGTGCAAGTTGAAAAAGTGGGTTTACAACCACTTTAACCGCGTTACTCGCAATCCGAGGTTCCACTGTATAGCCAAAACTTGTTCTCTCATTTTGGATAGATTAAGGGAGGGTTATAACCCCTGTCAGTTTTTTTTTACAAATCTTGTCATCCAGGAATCACCATATGTAAAAAGACAAATTCGTATCTGAAATCCAAGGTGACCATGTGTTCCACCACCAGAAACAAGATGGACTCTTACCAGAAAGGATGGACCCTATAACAGAGTCAACAAAAGAACACGGCTCTAGGCAGACATCTCATAATGCATCCCACCTGCTGATGGAAATAGGCGCTGGCTCTGCATGTAGGAATGAATCGAAGAAAAGGCAGGACGGCCGCACTCTGTTAACACCTTTATTGAAGATGGTTTAAAAATTCTTCTGGTACAAAGACATCAGAGGCACAAGATCAGTGAAAAGCTGACATATTTCACACCACTGTGGGGTGCTTAGTCATAGCTGTTGGATGATGGAATGACCGTCCATATATATGGGGATGAGAAAAAGATGCATAAGTCCAAATTCCTGGACACATATGAAACACCTGGAGTCATGCAGGTGCATGGGATATCTTAATCAATGAACTTAAACACGACATCCCAAAATAACCTGATAGACATACCGGATGTATCGTACAACACAAAAATGCATGAGGAACAGTGGCGGCTGGTGCTCAAAATTTTTGGGGGGGCGCAAACAAACTGAAAAAAAGAAAAACATCAATTGCCGCCACTGTGCCCATTAAACACAGCCATTGTGCCCAAACGCCACCAGTTTGCCCCCTCAAATGCAGCCAGTTTCCCCCCAAATGCAGCCAGTTTCCCCCAAATACAGCCTGTTTGTCCCCATATACAGCCAATTTGTCCCCAAATGCCGCCAGTTTCCCCCCAAATGCAGCCAGTTTGTCCCCAAATACAGCCAGTTTCCCCCCATATACAGCCAGTTTGTCCCCAAATGCAGCCAGTTTGTCCCCATATACAGCCAGTTTGTCCCCATATACAGCCAGTTTCCCCCCAAATGCAGCCAGTTTCCCCCCATATACAGCTAGTTTGTCCCCAAATGCAGCCAGTTTGTCCCCATATACAGCCAGTTTGTCCCCAAATGCAGCCAGTTTGTCCCCAAATACAGCCAGTTTGTCCCCAAATACAGCCAGTTTGTCCCCATATACAGCCAGTTTCCCTCCAAATGCAGCCAGTTCCCCCCAAATGCAGCCAGTTTGTCCCCAAATGCAGCCAGTTTGTCCCCATATACAACCAGTTTCACTCCAAATGCAGCCAGTTTCCCCCCAAATGCCGCCAGTTTGTCCCCAAATGCAGCCAGTTTCCCCCCAGCCCTGCACTTACCTTCCTCAGATCAGCGCCGTCCTTCTTCCGTCCTCGATGTCGCTTCAGCCTATCAGGTTACCGGTAACCAAACCCCGGTGAACCTGATTGGCTGAGACACCTCTCAGTGTTAACCAAGGGCGTCCCCTGGTTAACGATTTGGAAGCCGATTACAGCCCTCAGCCGCTGGCTCTGATAGGCGCTTCCAAAAACCAACCAGCCGCGGTTATTCAGATGGGCGGCGCTCAACAGGGGGCCGGCCATCTGAATAGTGGCCGGCAGCGGCGGCGACAATACATAGGTTCATGCAATGCATGAACCTATGTATTGTTGTGAGTGACGGGCGCAGGAGAGAGAGGGGGTGGCGCTCCTGCGCCCACTATGGATGCACACGCCACTGATGAGGAACAAACATAATATGTAAATATTCAGTCTTAAATTTGCAACAAATTAATCAATGAACAAATGATGAAGAAAGTAAAAAAATAAATAAAAAAGAAAATAAATGAATAATGAGAGAATAAATACATGAATGAAAAAGTAAAAAGCTGAAAAACCAAGTACCATTGTGCGTTTATATACAAATGCATATTAAAAACATGAGTTTATAGAAATAAAGTAAAACACATTGAAACACATGGTCTTTTGGTTTTTCTGTGTTTGTTCTATATAGCATAAAGTTATCGGAAAGAAAAGAATGAAATATAATCAATATATATTAGGGGTGCGGAAATTAACGATTAATTGCTCGATTAATCGTTAATTTC
This sequence comes from Rana muscosa, assembly GCA_029206835.1. NCBI lineage: Eukaryota > Metazoa > Chordata > Amphibia > Anura > Ranidae > Rana > Rana muscosa. Next base: position 298,981,072 of record CM055124.1, read on the forward strand.
TTTGATCGATCAAAATTTTTTTGATCGATGACGATCCGCGGAGTGAGCTCCGCGGTCTCGTCCATAGGAAAAGCCGCGGCTTCGGCCTAGCTCCGGAGCGCGGCGGCCATCTTGGTCCACCCTGCGGCAGCCTAGTAGCGGCACGCTGACGTCATCATCAGCCGCCTGCTTGTGCCGTCTACTCTGCGGACGGTTCTGCCTGGATCTTAAGGTATGGGGGGAGATGTGTACATTACGGGGGGAGATGTGGACATTATGGGGGGAGATGTGTACATTACGGGGGAGATGTGTACATTACGGGGGGAGATGTGGACATTATGGGGGGAGATGTGGACATTATGGGGGGAGATGTGGACAATGACATTACAGTGGTAACACATGTGGGCATTACATTATGGGGGGAGATGTGGACATTACAGAATGGGGGCACATGTGGACATTACAGTATGGGGACACATGTGGGCATTACAGTATGGGGGGGAGATGTGGACATTACGGGGGAGATGTGGACATTACGGGGGAGATGTGGACACTACGGGGGAGATGTGGACATTACGGGGGAGATGTGGACACTACAGGGGAGATGTGGACACTACGGGGGAGATGTGGACACTACGGTATGGGGGCACATGTGGACACTATGGTATGGGGGCACATGTGGACACTACAGTATGGGGGGGGGGAAAGTGGACATTACAGAATGGGGGGAGATGTGGACAACTAACTAACAAACTAACTTTCTAAGTTTTTCTTAAAGTTTAATAAAAAAATTATTGTAAAAACTGTATGTGCGTTATAATTAATCGAAATTAGTCGATTAATCGATTAAAAAAATAATCGATTAATCGAACACGAAAATTTTAATCAGTAACAGCCCTAATATATATATATATATCAATGATATTGTAATACAAAATATGTCACTCATTCCGGTACTGCTATGTACATATAACTGTGATAATCACAATATGGGAGGAATATTATAGCTTTAGTCTGTCAATAATCTTATTTAATGGAAAAATCCTTGAAATCTCAGATAAAGAGAGAATCCCATGGGGAAGCGCAAACAGCAAACAGGAAACGTATGAAAACAAAGCTGACGGGGACATGCAGACTCAAGCCTCGTACACACGACCGAGTTTCTTGGCAAGAACCAGCAAGAAACTTGCTGGCAGAGCTTTCTTGCCGAGTAAACCGGCCGTGTGTACGAGGCTTTCAGTTTTCTCGTCAAGAAAACCGTCAAGAATCTCAACGAGAAAAAAAGAGAACCTGCTCTCTATTTTCTCGTCGGGTTTCTCGTCGGCCTGTTTCTCGTCGGCCTGTTTCTCGACGAGAAACCCGAGTGTGTGTACACTTACCTGTCGCCGTGGAAACCCGCGCATGCTCGAAATAACTTCGACGCATGCGCGGTAGCTTCCTAGGCTTAGGTAGGGTGTAGCAAGATGGCGGCGACGGCATCGAATGTGACGAGCGCACGCTTGTCGTAGTCGATGACGTCACCGCGCTCGCTCCATTCAAAGAATCGTGGGTTCTTTGAATGGAGCGTGTGTACACTCGGCCAGGACAAGTTTCTTGTCCAAGAATCTCGTGAAGAAAAACAACGTGTTTTTTGCTGACGAGATTCTCGGCCGCGTGTTCGAGGCTTAAGTCTGCACTGGTATATGAAAAGATAAAACCAGTATAAAGGTAGGGGTTATAAATGGAATCGTAATAGCGTTCCTACAAGAGTGTCTACAAAAATCTACATGTATGGCTACAAATATATAAATATATATACGTGTAGCAACACAACCCCTTTTTCCTGCCTTTGGCTCCTGAGCAAAAACAAAAGGGCCCACCGTGCCACATGCCCGTACCCTCCTGTAGAAAGAGGTTGAGCGGTGTAATGTACCTGGGTCTCTGTGATCAGGTTCCCCCAGAGAATGGCTCCCGTCTTCACTGTAACAAAGACAAGTCTCTATTCCCCAATAACTTCCAAGTCCACACCGATTGCAACTCCAACGTAGAGTTTATTTCTTCTGTTATGCACAATAACTGGACAGGAGAAGGTTGGAAGAAGAGCAGGACAGCAAAGGGTGTGGGAATAGGTCCAGGCACAAACAAATTCTTATTCACTACCCATATCTTCAGGTAGACTCAGCTCATCCGGATAGTCTCCCACAGAATGGGCCCTAGCAGCCGGAATGATGCTCGAACTAGATACACTTGGGTCTCTGCCACAGACCTGGCGAACTTGGTTGCAACGTTAAGCCTCTTTCAGGGAGGTGACATCCCTCCAGAGAGTTACCGGGCCCCTTCCTTCACTGTGAGTTCCTCACCAGTCCCTCGGAACGGTCCTCCCCCGGCCTCCTCATCTAAGATACGGGTCTCCTCGCAAGGCAGCACCCTGGGATTCCTCGATCCTCTGTGGGCCTCAGCCAAAGGTGCTGAGCCCAAGGCCTCCAGTTGCAGCCCCAGGGCTAAAGGTGCCTGGGACTGATCCGCCAGTGTACCGAACCAGGAACTCCACCCCAGGGCTAAAGGTGCCTGGGGTGGCCACGAACAGAATCACACGCTCCCGGGGTCGGACCCCCGGGGACTCACCCCCGACAGACAGGGTCTGCCCCTTTTATATCCCCTCCCTGGATGCACAGCGGACAAACACGCCCACCATACCACCGCCGACAGGGGACATCCAAGGCACAGCACTGTACCAGCGGTTCAACCCTGGCCTCCGATGGCAGCGCCACCAACAGGCCACGGGGAACTACACACCAGTATCCCGCCTGCAGCTAAAATTGGGTTTACTGAACCCTATCAAATAATGTGTTTGAGCACAACTACCACTCAAACATTCCCCTAAATTTCAAAGCCCCGCTACACACATATTGTGTAAAGGTTCCAAATGAATTGTACAAACACTAGAGAACCACTAGAGGTGTCATAGGAATGTAAAATGGTATCAACTTCTCACAAGAGCTGAACATTACTCATATTAGGGTTGTCCCGATACCGATACTAGTATCGGTATCGGGACCGATACCGAGCATTTGTGCAAGTACTTGTACTCGCACAAATGCTCCCGATGCCTGACCCGATACTTGATCGGTGGGCGGACTCAGTGGGCGGAGAGGATGGGCGGTGTCAGAGGCGGAGAGGGCGGGCGGTGTCAGAGGCGGTGTCAGAGGTGGAGAGGGCGGGCGGTGTCAGAGGCGGTGTCAGAGGCGGAGAGGGCGGGCGGTGTCAGAGGTGGAGAGGGCGGGCGGTGTCAGAGGCGGTGTCAGAGGTGGAGAGGGCGAGCGGTGTCAGAGGCAGCGTCAGAGGTGGAGAGGGCGGGTGGTGTCAGAGGTGGAGAGGGCGGGCGGTGTCAGAGGCAGCGTCAGAGGTGGAGAGGGCGGGTGGTGTCAGAGGTGGAGAGGGCGGGCGGTGTCAGAGGCGGTGTCAGAGGTGGAGAGGGCGAGCAGTGTCAGAGACAGCGTCAGAGGTGGAGAGGGCGGGCGGTGTCAGAGGTGGAGAGGGCGGGCGGTGTCAGAGGCGGTGTCAGAGGTGGAGAGGGCGAGCAGTGTCAGAGGCAGCGTCAGAGGTGGAGAGGGCGGGCGGTGTCAGAGGCGGATAGGGCGTGCTGCGTCAGAGGCAGAGAGGGCGGGCGGCGTCAGTGGGCGGAGCGGGCGAAGTCAGCGGGCCGGAGAGTCCTCACCTGCACTAGAGAAATAGCTAGGTAAGCTGTCAGAGTGCAGCCGCATCAGGATCGGTGACCGGACTGTCACATTCGGTCACCGGTCAGCTTGGAAATCCCGACGCCCATCTTGGCACACCCTGCACTTGGCCACAGTAAGCCAGCAGCTGACATCTTGTTACACCCAGCCCGAACTATTTGGGCTGGGTGTAACAAGATGTCTGCTGATGCCAAGTGCAGGGTGTATCATTTAGTCATGTCATTTATTTCTGCATTTCAGTGCCATCCACCTATCAGTACCAGACACCTGTCAGTGCCATCAGTGCCCATAACTGCTGCCTGTCAGTGCCCATAAGTGCTGCCTATCAGTGCCAGCCACCTGTCAGTGCCCATAAGTGCCGCCTGTCAGTGTCCATAAGTGCCGCCTGTCAGTGCCCATAAGTGCCGCCTGTCAGTGCCAGCCACCTGTCGGTGCCATCTAACAGTGCCAGTCACCTGTCAGTGCCATCAGTGCACATAAGTGCTGCCTGTCAGTGCCATCATTGCCCATAAGTGCCGCCTGTCAGTGCCAGTCACCTGTCAGTGCCATCTAATAGTACCAGCCACCTGTCAGTGCCAGCCACCTGTCAGTGCCATAAGTGCCGTCTATCAGTGCCACCTATCAGTGCCAACGACCTGTCAGTGCCCATAAGTGCCATCTATCAGTGCCCATCAGTCAAACTGTCACATGGCATTAAAAAAAAAGTATCGTAATCGGTATCGGCGAGTACATAAAAAAAAGTATCGGTACTTGTACTCGGTCCTAAAAAAGTGGTATCGGGACAACCCTAACTCATATATATGAGGCAAACAAATATATATATATATATGCTAAAATTTATTTCAAATGGTCAAATGACTATATGTATAATTGGCATATCTCGGATCTATTTAAAGTAAAACAAATGCATCCAATGCACCAAATATAGAAGTCGATCGATAAAATATCGCATCCATTCTGAAACATCCAATATATGCACAATGCATGATAATCAATAAGTAAACAAACAAACATAATTCCCAACATATGTCCATATTTAACTTTTGATCTTCAAAGAAGAATATTATAAAAAAAAAAAAAAAAAATTAAAGCCAAATTATTCCTCCCATATTGTGATTATCACAGTTATATGTACATAGCAGTGCCAGAATCAGTGACATATTTTGCGTTACAATATTATTGATATATATCTATTGATTATATTTCATTCTTTTCTTTCCGGTTATGCTATATAGAACAAACACAGAAAAAACAAAAGACACTGTGTTTCAATGTGTTTTATTTTATTTCCATAAACTTTTTACTATGCATTTGTATATACATGCACAATGGTACTTGGTTTTTTTGCTTTTTACGTTTTCATTTGTGTATTTATTCTTTTATTTTTCATTTATTTTCTTTCATTTTTTTTTTCACTTTCTTCATCATTTGTTCATTGATTAAGTTGTTCCAAATTTTAGGTCTGAATATTTACATATTATGTTTGTTCCTCGGGCATTTTTGTGTTGTACGATACATCAGGTATGTCTATCAGGTTATTTTGGGATGTCGTGTTTAAGTTCAGTGATTCAGATATCCCATGCACCTGCATGACTCCAGGTGTTTCGTATGTGTCCAGGAATTCGGACTGACGTATCTATGTGGGTGGCCTATCAGAGCGATTTCCTGTTTGATCGACCTTTTTCCCATCCCCATATATATGGACGGTCATTCCATCTTCCAACAGCTATGACTAAACACCCCACAGTGGTGTGAGACATGTCAGCTTTTCACTGATCTTGTGCCTCTGATGTCTTTGTACCAGAAGAATTTTTTTAAACCGTCTTCGAAAAAGGTGTTAACAGAGTGCGGCTGTCCAGCCTTTTCTTCAATTCACTATTACAGAGTCACATGCGCCCAAACAGACCCCCAGGTCTGAAAGTACTCAGATCCCAAGGAATCACAGATAATTCTGGTGCATCTCAAGCCAGCATGATAGAGCAGGAAGTGATCATAGGTAAAAAGCAAAAAAAAAATCCACAGGTGTAAAACCATAAACATGTGTTTATTGATGCAAAAAAATTCAAGGTACTCACATTTGGTATGACAAAAAACAGCACTGTAAAACTCAGTATCAGTGTTCAGAGTGTACACGGGATCCCATTCACATGCAGGATAAACAAGCAAGCGTGGTGACCTCACGTACGTTGGCTCCCCCCTACGCGTTTCGTAATAACGGACATCATCAGGGGAAAATACTTTATTTCTTTGTTTAACCCGCCTAGCGGTATTCCCGAGTCTGGCTCAGGGTAAGATTTCAGTACCTAAAGCGGTAACCCCGAGGCGGACTTGGGATCGCATTGCAGCATACAGGGGAAGTTACTTACCTTGTTCCCTGGATCCTGCAATGTGTCCCCGCTGTGTGAGCGAGCCGTCATCTCGCTCGATCCACACTGCCAAGTGCCGCCGAGCTCCGTTCCCTGCGATGTTGCAGCGCACGGGGGTGGAGTTCGGCGCCAAATTCAAGAAGTGAAAGGCACAATACACATACAGTATACTGTAATCTTACAGATTACAATACTGTATCAAATAATTACACATCCCCTTTGTCCCTAGTGGTCTGCCCAGTGTCCTGCATGCACTTTTATATAATTAAAAAAAAAAATTCTGCCTGGAAACTGGAGATTGTCCATAGCAATCAAAAAGTGTCCCTTTACGTCAAACATGGTTTTAGACCAGCTAGAAAACAGCGATAATAAATTAGAATCACTTGCAGAATTGAGCGATAGTGATTTGTGGCGAAATTCGTCATCAAACACTGAAAAACACTTTTATTATTATTATATTATTATTTGTTATAAATATTTTATAGTTATTTATTATATTATAATTAATGATTTTGCGTTTCAAACGTTATCATACCTGGGATGTCTACTAGACTCTGGTTTGGACAGATTTAGGTGAGTTATTCCTAAGAATTACAGGCCTACAATATAAAACGCCAAATTTCCATGCAGAATAATGGTACCGCTTTCAGCACCAAAAATCTGACAGAATCATACCGCCAGGGAGGTTAATACCAATAATATTAGCGCTGCATTATTGATTTACACTGAATTATATGTGATGTTCATGTGTACTGTATAACTATACTTACCTGATGAGTGAATTGTTTATATCATTATTTATATATTATTTTTATTAACCAATAGGTTAAAAAATATAAAAGTGATGTGCACATAAATAACTTTTTCACAGAAGCACCCATAAGAAATTAATTAACCACTTCAGCCCCGGAGGATTTGGCTGCCCAATGACCGGGCCATTTTTTGTGATTTGGCACTGTGTCGCTTTAACTGACAATTGCGACGTGACTCCCAAACAAAATTGACGTCCTTTTTTTCCCACAAATAGAGTTTTCTTTTGGTGGTATTTGATCACCTCTGCAGTTTTTATATTTTGCGCTATAAACAAAAAAGTTTTACATTTTGAAAAAAAAGCAATATTTTTTACTTTTTGCTATAATAAATATCCTCAAAAAATATATAAAAATTTTTTTTTTCCTCAGTTTAGGCCGATACGTATTCTTCTACATATTTTTGGTTAAAAAAAAACGCAATAAGCGTTTATTGATTGGTTTGCGCAAAAGTTATAGCGTCTACAAAATAGGGGATAATTTTATGGCATTTTTATTATTAATGTTTTTTTTACTAGTAATGGCGTCGATCAGCGACTTTTATCGTGACTGCGATATTGCGGCGGACACATCGGACACTTTTTACACCATTTTGGGATCATTGTCATTTACACTTACATTTACATTGTCTCTACTTTTATTCCTACATGTGGAATTTATAATGCAAGATATTTTCAATTTTTTTTTTTATGGACATTTATTTTATTTTAACTTTGGATAAATTTGTATTTGTTATGTTGACTAACAACCAAATTTGAAAGCAAATTCCAATATCTATAATTTAACCACTTAAGCCCCGGACTATTTTGCAGCTAAAGGACCAGGTCCCTTTTTTGCGATTCGGCACTGCGTCGCTTTAACTGACAAATGCGCGGTCGTGCGATGTGGCTCCCAATACAAAATTGACGTTCTTTTTTTCCCACAAATAGAGCTTTATTTTGGTGGTATTTCATCACCTCTGCGGTTTTTATGTGTTGCGCTATAAACAAAAATAGAGCGACAATTTTGAAAAAAATTCAATATTTTTTACTTTTTGCTATAATAAATATCCCCCAAAAATATATAAAAAATTTTTTTTTCCTCAGTTTAGGCCGATACGTATTCTTCTACATATTTTTGGTAAAAAAAAAACACAATAAGCGTTTATCGATTGGTTTGCGCAAAAGTTATAGCGTCTACAAAATAGGGGATAGTTTTATGGCATTTTTATTAATATTTTTTTTTTTTACTAGTAATGGCGGCGATCAGCGATTTTTATCGTGACTGCGACATTATGGCTGACACATCGGACACTTTTGACACCATTTTGGGACCATTGTCATTTTTACAGCGATCAGTGCTATAAAAATGCACTGATTACTGTGAAAATGACACTGGCAGTGAAGGGGTTAACCTGTAGGGGGCCCTGAAGTGGTTAAGTGTTTCCTAGGGAGTGATTACTACTGTGTGGGGGTGTGGCTTGGCGTGTGACGTCACTGATCGTCGTTCCCTATGACAGGGAACAGACGATCAGTGACACTCACACTTGGAAGCACGGGGAGAGGTTTGTTTACACTTACCGCTCCCCGTTCTTCAGCTCTGTGACCCGATTGCGGGACACCGGTGGCGATCGGGTCCCATGGACGTGGTCATGGAGCTCATTAAAGGGTCGCCATTCGTCGCCATTTGGCCGACGTATATCGGCGTGAGGCGGTCCTTAAGTGGTTAATAGTTAGTTATTATTAGTTCGTTCTTTCAAATTTTTGGATTTTCTTTTCTTATTTTCAGATTTCCAAATTGTCGGATTTTCTAATTTACGAATTGATACATTTTCAAATTTATGAATTTTACGAATTTTCTCATTTCCGAATTTCTGAATTTTTCGAACTTAAAAATTTCCGAATTTACAAATTTTTGAATTTACGAATTTTCAAACTTTTGAATTAGCGAATTTACAAATTTGCAAATTTTCGAATTTACAAATTTCCATCATAGCGATGGTTCAAAAAAAGAAAAAACAAAACAAAAACCAAATTAAACTAAAACTAGCACATTTTTCGGCAGTGCACATGTCTAGTTACAATTGGAAGCTCAATGGCTAACCTGAAACCTAAAGATTTGTAAAGTCTGATGTCGGTGTACACAACTCTCAGCAATGGCTGTTTCAATGGTAAAACACAACCACATTAACATTACATAAAGCTGTCCTGAACCAGACAAAGCAGCTAAGACAGCGAACGTTATGATTCTGCAATACAGCCGGTGTCAAGGGGGTTTCCAAACCCATTAGAGCCACAGGATTATTGTAGCTGTGGAATACATTTGTAATTCCCTTTTTTTTTTTCTAAAACACAAAGCATTTACCCAAATGAAGAACATGGCACACGCTGTGCCATTCTGCCGACGTATATCGGCGTGAGGCGGTCCTTAAATGGTTAATAGTTAGTTATTATTAGTTCGTTCTTTAGAATTTTTGGATTTTATTTTCTTATTTTCAGATTTCCAAATTGTCGGATTTTCTAATTTTCTAATTTACGAATTGATGAATTTTCAAATTTATAAATTTTACGAATTTTCTCATTTCTGAATTTATGAATTTTTCGAACTTACAATTTTTTTCTGAATTTACGAATTTTCAAACTTTTGAATTAGCGAATTTTCAAATTTACAAATTTTAGAATTTACAAATTTCCATCATAACAATGGCCCGAAAAACGAAAAAAAAATAAATAAATGAAACGAAAACGAGCAAATTTTTCGGCAGTGCACAAGTCTAGTTACAATTGGAGGCTCAATGGCTAACCTGAAACCTAAAGATTTGTAAAGTCTGATGTCGGTGTACACAACTCTCAACAATGGCTGTTTCAATGGTAAAACACAACCACAATAACATTACATAAAGCTGTCCTGAACCAGACAAAGCAGCTAAGACAGCGAACGTTATGATTCTGCAATACAGCCGGTGTCAAGGGGGTTTCCAAACCCATTAGAGCCACAGGATTATTGTAGCTGTGGAATACATTTGTAATTCCTTTTTTTTTCTAAAACACAAAGCATTTACACAAATGAAGAACATGGCACACGCTGTGCCATTCTGCCGACGTATATCGGCGTGAGGCGGTCCTTAAATGGTTAATAGTTAGTTATTATTAGTTCGTTCTTTAGAATTTTTGGATTTTATTTTCTTATTTTCAGATTTCCAAATTGTCGGATTTTCGAATTTTCTAATTTACGAATTGATGAATTTTCAAATTTATAAATTTTACGAATTTTCTCATTTCTGAATTTATGAATTTTTCGAACTTACAATTTTTTTCCGAATTTACGAATTTTCAAACTTTTGAATTAGCGAATTTGCAAATTTACAAATTTTAGAATTTACAAATTTCCATCATAACAATAGCCCGAAAAACGAAAAAAAAAAAAAAAATGAAACGAAAACGAGCAAATTTTTCGGCAGTGCACAAGTCTAGTTACAATTGGAGGCTCAATGGCTAACCTGAAACCTAAAGATTTGTAAAGTCTGATGTCGGTGTACACAACTCTCAACAATGGCTGTTTCAATGGTAAAACATAACCACATTAACATTACATAAAGCTGTCCTGAACCAGACAAAGCAGCTAAGACAGCGAACGTTATGATTCTGCAATACAGCCGGTGTCAAGGGGGTTTCCAAACCCATTAGCGCCACAGGATTATTGTAGCTGTGGAATACATTTGTAATTCCTTTTTTTTTTCTAAAACACAAAGCATTTACACAAATGAAGAACATGGCACACGCTGTGCCATTCTGCCGACGTATATCGGCGTGAGGTGGTCCTTAAATGGTTAATAGTTAGTTATTATTAGTTCGTTCTTTAGAATTTTTGGATTTTATTTTCTTATTTTCAGATTTCCAAACTGTCGGATTTTTTAATTTTCTAATTCACGAATTGATGAATTTTCAAATTTATAAATTTTACGAATTTTCTCATTTCCGAATTTATGAATTTTTCGAACTTACAAATTTTTTTCCGAATTTACAAATTTTTGAATTTACAAATTTTCAAACTTTTGAATTAGCGAATTTGCAAATTTACAAATTTTAGAATTTACAAATTTCCATCATAACAATGGCCCGAAAAACGAAAAAAAAAAAAAAAAAAATGAAACGAAAACGAGCAAATTTTTCGGCAGTGCACAAGTCTAGTTACAATTGGAGGCTCAATGGCTAACCTGAAACCTAAAGATTTGTAAAGTCTGATGTCGGTGTACACAACTCTCAACAATGGCTGTTTCAATGGTAAAACACAACCACATTAACATTACATAAAGCTGTCCTGAACCAGACAAAGCAGCTAAGACAGCGAACGTTACGATTCTGCAATACAGCCGGTGTCAAGGGGGTTTCCAAACCCATTAGAGCCACAGGATTATTGTAGGGGTGGAATACATTTGTAATTCCCTTTTTTTTTTTTTTTTTCTAAAACACAAAGCATTTACCCAAATGAAGAACACGGCACACGCTGGGACTCCACAGCACAAGAAATAAATGTAACATTACTCATTAAAATTGATTCACTTCTTCTTCCAGCTCAGATACAAAGCAACTATTGGGCTTGGTTTTATTCCCAAACCAGAGAAAAAATTTGCATTAATGCAGCGAACAAACATAGTTTTGTGCTGTTCACTGTATGCACAAGAGTGAAGCTTAACAGAAGATGGCAACCCCTCCACACCACTCTCCTTGTGTGTTCCATCTCCAGATTCTCTGGGGTGGCATATCATTTTAATACGAGCAAATGAAAACTAGCATCTTCCTCCGCGTCTTGGTAGGTGGCAGGAATAAAACTGAGTAAAAAGGGTTTAAAACCGTCAACTGCCTTCAAAAAAGATTTTTTGTCTTTTTTATATGATTATTGTATATATTACAAAATGTAACAATACACTACAAGCTTTGTTTAAGGAAAAATTTAATTATCAGATTACAGTTTATATGGTAGACACACATATGCTAGGCTGAAAGGAACGGGGAATCTCACAGTAAAGGATGCACACTTAAAGTACCGTATTTATCGGCATATAACACGCGCCGGCGTATAACACGCACCTCAAGTTTAGAAGGGAAATTTAAGGAAAAAAACTTTTAGGAGGGAAGTGTAAGGAAAAAAACTTACATTTAAATGCCCATCATTGCAGCCTTATCAGTGTCCATCTGCAGCCTTGTCCATCATTGCAGCCTTGCCCAGTGTCCATCTGCAGCCTCGCGCAGTGTCCATCTGCAGCCTTGCCCAGTGCCTTTGAATTTGCAGCCTTGCCCAGTGTCCATCTGCAGCCTTGCCCAGTGTCCATCTGCAGCCTTGCCCAGTGCCTTTGAATTTGCAGCCTTGCCCTGGCCTGATTTAAATTTGGCGAAGATTTCCGCCTACTGTGAGCGGAGCCGAGATACAGAAAGCCAAGTGTACTTCAGCTAGACTCGGCTCTGCTCACAGTCCCACCCATCTCCACTGATTGCGAGAGGAGCAGAGATACACAAAGCCGAAGTACACTCGGCTTTACTCGGCTCCTCTCGCAGAGTCACGCCCACCTCCACTGATTGCGAGCGCCGCTGACATACAGAAAGCCGAGTGTACTTCGGCTAGACTCGGCTCTGCTCACAGTCAGGGGCGGGACTGCGAGAGAGTAAAGCCGAGTGTACTTCGGCTTTGTGTATCTCGGCTCCGCTCGCTCACAATCAGCGGGGGATCGGCGGGGATCGGCGTATAACACGCACCCACGATTTTCCCCTGATTTTATACGCCGATAAATACGGTATATGTGAACCCTCACCCTGTGAAACAACCTATTCAGTTTAAAATACAAATGAATGCAGTGGTGGTGCGTCCATAGTGGGCGCAGGAGCGCCGCCCCCTCTCTCTCCTGTGCCCGTCACTCACAACAATACATAGGTTCATGCATTGCATGAACCTATGTATTGTCGCCGCCGCTGCCGCCCACTAGATGGCCGCCCCCCCTGGTGAGCGCCGGCCATCTGAATAACAGCGGCTGGTTGGATTTTGGAAGCGCCTATCAGAGCCAGCCTGAGGGCTGTAATTGGCTTCCAAATAGTTAACCAGGGGAAGCACGGGGGTGCGTTCCTTGGTTAACACTGACAGGCGTCTCAACCAATCAGGTTCACCGGGTCTGGTTACCGGTAACCTGATTGGCTGAAGCGATATCGAGGGCGGGAGAAGACATCGAGGACGGAAGAAGGACGGCGCTGACCCGAGGAAGGTAAGTGCAGGGCTGGGGGGAAACTGGCTGTATTTAGGGACAAACTGGCTGCATTTGGGGACAAACTGGCTGTATATGGGGACAAACTGGCTGTATTTGGGGACAAACTGGCTGCATTTGGAGACAAACTGGCTGCATTTGGGGACAAACTGGCTGCATTTGGGGACAAACTGGCTGCATTTGGGGGGAAACTGGCTGCATTTTGGGGGAAACTGACTGTATTTTGGGGAGAAACTGGCTGTATTTGGGGAGAAACTGGCTGCATTTGAGGGGGCAAACTGGTGGCGTTTGGGCACAGTGGCTGCGTTTAATGGGCACAGTGGCGGCAATTGATATATTTTTTTTCAGTTTGTTTGCGCCCCCCCAATCTGAATAACGGCAGCTGGTTGGCTGTGGAAGTGTCTATCAGAGCCAGAGGCTCTGATAGGCTTTCCGATTACAGCCTGAGGGCACTAATCGGCTTCCGAAAAGCTAATTAAGAGGCGCACGGGGGGTGCATTCCTTTGTTTGGACTGACACGCATCTCAGCCAATCAGGTTCACTGGATCTGATTACCGGGAACCTGATTGGCTGAAGTGACATTGAGGGCGGGAGAAGACATCGAGGACGGAAGAAGTCATGAGGGAGCGTGGAGGAGGATGGCGCTGACCAGAGGAAGGTAAGTGCGGGCTGGGGACAAACTTGCTGCATTTGGGGACAAACTTGCTGCATTTGGGGACAAACTGCCTGTGTTTGGGGACAAACTGGCCGCATTTGGGGACAAACTGGCTGCATTTGGGGACAAACTGCCTGTATTTGGGGACAAACTGGCTGTATTTGGGGGGAAACTGGCTGCATTTGGGGACAAACTTGCTGCATTTGGGGACAAACTGGCTGCATTTGGGGGGAAACTGGCTGCATTTGGGGACAAACTGGCTGCATTTGGGGACAAATTGGTTGCATTTGGGGGCAAACTGGCTGTATTAGGGGAACAACTGGCTGCATTTGGGGACAAACTGGCTGCATTGGGGGACAAACTGGCTGCATTTGGGGACAAACTGGCTGTATTTGCGGGGAAACTGGCTGCATTTGGGGACAAACTGGCTGCATTTGGGGACAAACTGGCTGTATTTGGGGACAAACTGGCTGCATTTGGGGACAAACTGGCTGTATTAGGGGAAAAACTGGCTGCATTTGGGGACAAACTGGCTGCATTGGGGGACAAACTGGCTGCATTTGGGGACAAACTGGCTATATTTGGGGGGAAACTGGCTGCATTTGGGGACAAACTTGCTGCATTTGGGGACAAACTGGCTGCATTCGGGACAAACTGGCTGTATTAGGGGAACAACTGGCTGCATTTGGGGACAAACTGGCTGCATTGGGGGACAAACTGGCTGCATTTGGGGACAAACTGGCTGCATTTGGGGACAAACTATTTGGGCATTTAATGGGCACAGTGGCGGCAATTGATGTTTTTTTTTATTTTTCAGTTTGTTTGCGCCCCCCCAAAAAACTTTGAGCACCAGTCGCCACTGTCCAGAACTTTGTCTTTAACCATTTATGTGTGCTTTTTGGGTCATTGTCCTGCTGTAAGACCCATGACCTCGGACGGAGACCCAACTTTCTAAAACTGAGCCCTACATTGTCACCCTGGAATTTGGTAGTCTTCAATTCATAGTTACATAGTTGGTAAGGTTGAATAAAGACAACAGTCCATCCAGTTCAACCTGTGTAGGTGTGTGTGTGTAAAAAAAAAAATTTCCCCCAACTTTAATAAATCAGAAGCGATGGGAATAGGAATACCACTACCCCAACTCACACACCCCCGAGTCAGCTTCAACCTAAAATGGTCTGACACGGCCCTAAAGTACTTGGCCACCCACATCCCTTCTCTCCGACATCAGTGCCTGACCTCACAAATGCTCTTCTGGAAGAATGGTCAAACATTCCCATAGACACCCTCCTAAACCTTGTGGACGGCCTTCCCAGAAGAGTTGAAGCTGTTATGCCGTGTACACACGATCGGTTTTACCGATGAAAACAGTCCGATGGACTTTTCTCATCGGACAAACTGATTGTGAATGGGACCCATCGGTCTTTTTTCCATCGGTGAGAAAAAATAGAACATGTTTTAAATTTATCCGATGGGAAAAAAAACGATAGCAAATTCCGATCGTCTGTGTGGAACTCCATCGGACAAAAAACCCACGCATGCTCAGAATCAAGTCGACTCAGAAGCATTGAACTTAATTTTTCTCGGCTTGTCTGAGTGTTTTACGTCACGGCGTTTGGGACGGTCGGATTTTTGACTGATGGTGTGTAGGCAAGACTGATGGAATGATGGAACGCTGGCCCCCATTTCCACCTAGGGTCTTTGGTGGTAAGTTGCCAGCGTCATATCATTTGTGGACCTGTCTACAGGCTGATCTCTAATGCTTCTAAACTAATTGTCCATTACTGATTTCTAAGTGGTAATCTCTTCTTTTTTGTTCATTCATTAGCTGATCATTCGTTTAGACGTCTGAGACATACCTCCCCTGACGAAGCCCCAATGGGCGAAACATGTTGGGATTGTGTATGATCTTCTCAGCTGAACATTGATGCAACCACCATTTTTGTAATTACCCTACTATGAATTCTGTGATATTGCTCATATTTTTTAATATCTTTGTAAAAATTGGCAATAATAAAAGATACTGTATATTTTTTTATCAATTGGTAGTCGAGTCTTCCACTGTGTTCAGTACTAATTAACTAGCACTGCTATAGTCCCGCTTACTTTTTCTTATGTTTTGTCTCAATAATTTGGGATAAGGTGCGTTATACTACCGTGTTTCCCCGAAAATAAGCCCAGGTCTTATATTTATTTTGGCAACAAAAGACACAGTAGGGCTTATTTTCAGGGTAGGTCTTACCATGTAATGTGCTGTCTTCCCTCCCTCTGCCTGACAGGAATCCCCAGTGTGAACTGAGTTAAAATGCTTGTAAAATCCTAGAATCCACTCTATTACAGTAGTATACAATGTATAATGTGTGTGTTTCTGTGATATAATTGTGCCAAATACCTTCGTTATAGAGCTGATCTGCGCTTCTGTGACCCGCCGGAGCTCTCTACCCCGCATTTATATAACAGAAACACACACATTGTACATTATATACTACTGTAATAGAATGGATTATAGGATGTTACAAACATTTTAAACTAGGGCTTATTTTCGGGATAGGGCTTATATTGCAGCTCTCCTGGAAAATAACGCTAGGTCTTATTTTCGGGGTAGGTCTTATTTTCGGGGAAACACGGTAGGTGTCCACCCATAGCCAGACCACAAAACCACTATAGTTTCTATGTGTTTTTAGGAGTACATTGTCGAATAAAATTGTGTTCATTTTATATACTTTTTGGCTTTTGGGTGCCTAAAAAATCCCATCCTCTTTCTACGTATTATTATTCAGTAATGTTCCTTTCACAATATATGTGCTTTTTTATTTTTTTTATTTCAGACATGCATAATGTATACTACCTTTAAAAATAAAATAAAAAAAATAATAATAATGTTTTGTAAAAATGTAGTAACTGCCCTTGTTTAGCCAGGTTTTATATACGTCAGCCCACAAAGGGCACTGCTGTACACAGACCTCAAATCTGATCTCTGCCTACTTCAATAGACTAAAATGATAATGTATGGATAGTCATGAAATCAATGGGAGCCCAATGAGAAATACAATGTCGCAGCAAAGCTGTGCATCTCTCATATCTGCTATAGTAATAGTTATACAGCAGATATACTAAATCATAGCAAACTTTATAAAACTGTTGAAGTGTCATCCTATCCCCATTATCCTTTTCTTCTTTTTTTTTTTTTTTTTTTTTTTTTTTTTAAGTGTCCCTTTCATTAGGTAGATTAGTCTATAAAAAAAAAAATATATATATATATATATATACCAAAAGCACACGACCGACGAGTTATGCACGGGAGGGCTAGCCAAGTCTAGGTTAGAAGTCAAATAGCATTTAAAACCTGTTTGATTTATAATATTCATCAGCGTTTTTTAAAAGGCTATCGGCAAGGAGGAAGAAGGAGAAAAAAAAAAAAAAAAAAACTTTTCCAGTAAATCGATGTATTTTGCTATAATTTTATTAGGAATATAAAAGGAGCCTTGCGAAAAGTGCTTAGAGCGCAAAAAAAGGAGGCTAGCGGTGGAAACATTAGTCAGTCTGTATTAGGAATCCCATCCTCACATTTTTATTGTTACTGTCAGGATGTGAAAGGCAGTGCTTAGAACAAAATAATACATAATGTATTACACCGGCATAAACATCAGCAGTCATTTTTATTCTAAAACGTAAACGCACAAAAAGGGGAGAGCTGGAAACCAATAGACTGCATTTTGCAGAAGCCATAACGGAACAGAAACCCGGGGCTGCCGAGGACATGAAAATTGACATCAGAAAAAGTAAAGCATTTTTCTTACTTTAATGACAACTGGATGATTTTATTTAAAGAATTGGATTGCAGGACCCGGCACAGGTTTTCACTGGTGTGAGATCATACGTTGTACTCTTTTCCTTATATTTTCCTAATTTCAGAGATGTGCTCACAGGGCCGCTATCAGGGGGGTACAGGCAGTACACCTGTAAGGGTCCCAGAGGTCCCCAGGGCCCCGGATGGTAACCCCCCTTTTTTATGTATTTAAAAAAAAAATGTTTTTTTAATTTTTATTTATTTTTTGTAACGAGCCCAGAGGTCCCCAGCGGCCCGGAGGTCCCCAGGGCCCCAGATGGCAACCCCACCCCTTTTTTTTTGCTTTTATAAAAATATATTTTTTTTAATTATTTTTTTTATAAAACATTTTTTTTTTTTGTAAGAGGCCCCGGGTGGTAACCCCCCTTTTTTATGTTTTTTTTATTTAAAAAAATATTATTATTTTTTTATTTTATTTTTTTTATTATTTTTTCTTAAGGGGCCCAGAGGTCCCCAGAGGCCCGGAGGTCCCCAGGGCCCCCGGAGGGCAACCCCCCCTTTTTTTTGTTTATAAAAAAATATATTTTTTTTTGTAAGGGGCCCAGAGGTCCCCAGGGCCCCAGATGGCAACCCCCCCTTTTTTTTTTTTGTTCTTTTTTTGATCATCAGCACCCAAAGCCCTCTCGACCTCAACAATTTGTGGCGGCAGCAGCCCCCCGCTTCTCAATTCGTGTGGCACCCCTCGCTTCTCAATCCTCTGCCGCTCCCCCCCCCGCTTCTCCTCTGCTCTAGGGGGCCCATGCCTGAAGCTGTGTAAGGGGCCCAAAAATTCATGATGGCGGCCCTGTGTGCTCACACTATGGTGCCATTAAGATAATTGTGTTTGCAGAAGAAGCGCTTTTCCTCTGAAGCTGTGGGCTAATGAGCTGCAAAGCCTGGAGTACAGAGTACAGTTCAGGATTCCAATCCGACTGCAAACACACACAAAGCACTGTTAAGAATTGTGTAAAAATAGGATTTTTAAAACAGCTTACCTGTAAAAATCCTTTTCTTGGAGTACATCACGGGACACAGAGCAGCCATAGTAATAACTATGTGGGTTATACGCCACCTATAGGTGAATGGACACTGGTACACTCAAAAGACAGGAAGTCGCCATTTATAACCCCTCCCACACAGGGAGTACCTCCGTTTTTGTAGCAAAGCAATATACAGTAAAACCTTGGATTGCAAGCATAATTCGTTCCAGAAACATGCTTGTAATCCAAAGCACTTGTATATCGAAGCAAATTTTCCCATAAGAAATAATGGAAATTCAAAAGATTCGTTCCACAATCATTTATTCATAGGTCCTTCAGTTTATAGTTGTAGTGCACCCTCACATTTGGGGTCGCTATGCTTGAAATTTTGGGGATAGCATGAGCAATAGTTTGGCTCAGGCTGTTTGATTTACTTAAATTGGACTCTGCTCAGCTGGGGTGTTGCCTGGTTGTGCAGTTCCCTTTGGCCTGTGGGTGGCACTGTTGCCCAGGTCTCGGGTCGAACCACAGGTTGCACTGCGGCGTTGTTGGGTGTCCTCTCTCGGCGGCTGTGCGGTGGGCGTGGTTGGCCTGCTGTGCATGCCGGGAGAAGGTACTTAAGGGGCAGACGCCATTGGTTCTGGGTCTTCGTCCTCAGCACGTACCCCACCTTCTGTGGCCCTCATGGCCAGGGGTGCGTGTGAATGTGCTGGGTCCCGGGCACCTTTAGCCCGAGGCCCCATCGTTCCAGGTAGGCCCAGTACCTTTAACTGAGGCCTACAACTAAACCGAATCACAGAAGTCCCAGGGTACCCGTGGGAGGGTGACCCGCTCTGGAGGAAAGGAAACCAGGGGAGGACCTGTCCAGGGAATCGGTGAAGGAAGTCACTGTCTCGGGAGAGGCCTGGTTGCCTGTCAGAGGGAAGGATTCTGTGATCATTGAAACAGCTCCTGTAACGTGCCCCATTGGCACCTATGGTCTCTAAAAGTTACAGGTGCTAAAGAGTTCTGGATTCAAGGACCAAAAGATCCTGTGGCAGAGGATCTCCTGAACCTGTCCTTGGAGGGGAAAAAAAATTCTAAAGTAAATGTTCGTGTTTCACTCCGGCTGCTAGAACCGTGAGAGGGATCTATCCGGGTGAGCAATACCCACTCAGGCTTGAGTGGCGACGAGGGTAAATAAGTGCCGCGTGCCTGAACCTACCTTCCTACCCTACTCTATCTCTATCTTCAACTTTCCTACTAAGTTACGAGCAAGAGAAAAAATAAACTTGTCTGTTGGAGTTTAACACCGTCTGGACATTGGCCTTCTTTGAGAGAGAAAATAGACTTTTCCCTACATTCTAGGGACGAGAACCAGCGGAAGGAGGTAACTCACTGCAGGATCCAAAACTGTTAACACTGCTCACTCCATATACAACATGGAGGATACTGGGCATGTGGCATGGTATGTCCTGTCCTGCAAGTGGAGGTAAGCGGGTAAAGGATGTGTGTGCTACATAGTATAAATAAAAAGATTATAGCAATGTGATAGGTTGTGTGACCATAAAATGTCCATCCAGAAATGGAAGCCTCCACAAGGGGATTAGAAGCAGAATCCAGTAGGAGCTCCAGAGTATAAAAGAGAAGAGAGGCGCCTCTAAGTGTAGCAATATGTTGCTAAATGTTGTACCTTCATTAAATATAACCATATTGCTACACTTACAGGCGCCTCTCTTCTCTTTTACACTCAGTTGTGACATGACGTTACTCTTATATCAAGACATCGCTTGTATATCAAGTCAAAATTTATTAAAAAATGTAGCTTGTCTTGCAAAACGCTCTCAAACCAAGTTACTCTCAAACCAAGGTTTTACTGTATATATCCCAATTAGAGGGGAGGGACCTCTGTGTCCCGTAATGTACTCCAAGAAAAGGATTTTACAGGTAAGCTATTATAAAAAATCCTATTTTTTTTATCGTATATCACGGGACACAGAGCATCATAGTAATTACTATGTGGGATGTCCCAAAGCAATGCCTACTGAGGAGAGGGAGGCACAAATCAAAGCAGGCCGCCATCAGACGTGAGGACCTATACTGCTGCCTGCAGTACACTGCGCCCAAAGGCGGCATCCTCCTGCTATCTTACATCCACCTGATAGAATTTTGTAAATGGGTGCACTGACGACCAAGTAGCGGCCTTGCCAACACCTTAGACCAGTGATGGCAAAACTTGGCACCCCAGATGTTTTGAAACTATGTTTCCCATGATGCTCAGCTACACTGCAGAGTGCATGAGCATCATGGGAAATGTAGTTCCAAAACATCTGGGGTGCCAAGCTTCACCATCACTGCCTTAGACACTGGTTGAAAAAAACGTAGGTACTTCCTGTATGGGAGGGGTCAGGGGAGGGCTGGTGGCCTTAGGCCTGGGGGGTAAGTCCAGTCTAGTGGCCCATTGAACCGCCGAATCAGCTCACCATCCATAGCCCACCTGGTTTTTCAATGCAGCCTCACCAGTGCCCATCAGTGCAGCCAACTACAGTGCCCATCGATGCAGCCTGATCACTGGGGCAGGTTACATGGGGTGTGTGGGGGGGAGATGGGGGGTCAGCTAGGGGTGTCAGGGTCTCTCACCTCAGCGATCTCAGCTCAGCAGGTCCTTGCACGCCACAGTCTCCTGGGGGGTAACGCTCCTGATCCTGGGGTCAAGTTGCAGCCAGCGCCCAGCCCTGCAGCCCTGCGTCCCGACTCCCTGGCACACCCTGCCTCTCCCTGCTTCCAAGAATCCGGTCCCAGGGAGTTGTAGTTTCCTCTGCGCTGCTGTGTTTTCCACCCACCGGAAGCTTGAGTGCGGACTACAACTCCCGGAATGCAACAGCTAGTGGTCAGCCACCAAGGCCATGCCCCCGGCCTGACTTCCTAGACCAGAATAAAAAAGAAAATGGTAGCGGGCAGCGGCTGCTGACCATTTTGAACATAAGTTAGGGCGGCCTGGGAGGCAATTGCCACCCTTCCCCCTGGCCCAGCCCTCCCCTGGGAGGGGTTATATAGAGAGGGGGACTTCCTGTCTTTTGAGTGCACCAGTGTCCATTCACCCATAGGTGGCGTATAACCCACATTGAGTAGTTATTACAATGGCTGCTCTGTGTCCCGTGATGAACAATAAAGAAAAAAAGTTGCGCTATACTTTTAAGGTTAAAATATAAAAAATGTGTGCGTTTGCAATCTAATGTCTCTAGAACACACTCTCACATCAATTATATGTAAATTAAACATGTGCAATGCAATCAGAAGTCGTTCCTGCAATTTCCATTAACAAGTGAAATCTGATTTTTTTTAAATTTTTATTGGATATGTTTTATAGCAGAAAGTAAAAAAAAAAATTTTTCTAAATTGTCGCTCTTTTTTGTTTATAGTGCAAAAAAAAACAAAAAACGCAGAGGTGATCAAATACCACCAAAATAAAACTCTATTTGTGGGAAAAAAAGGACATAAATTTTATTTGGGTACAGCGTCGCACGACCGCGCAATTGTCAGTAAGGGCTAGTTTACACTTGCTGTAAAACATGGCTTCGGACAGGCTTTGTTAAAGCTCTCTGAACGCCAGTCAAAGCTCCTGTCACTAAATAAAATGGTTAGCTTACAGTCCTGTTTACACCTTGCTTTTGCTTGGTGCTTCGATGAGGCTTCGGTAGGGCTACGATGGGGCTTCAATGAGCTTTTAGTGGGGCTTTGGTGGAGCTTCAGTGAGGCTTTGTGGGGATTCGATGAGGCTTCGGTAGGGCTTCACTGGGGCTTCAAGCGAGCTTTGCCATAGACTTCTATAGAGGCTTTAAAGATGCTTTGAAGGACCACTAAAGCTACATGGGGTATCATTTTTGAAGTGAAGCCAAAGCAAAGCAAAGCAAAAGCAAGGTGTAAACAGGACTGTAAGCTAACCATTTTATTTAGTGACAGGAGCTTTGACTGGCGTTCAGAGAGCTTTTACAAAGCCTGTCCGAAGCCTTGTTTTGAAGCAAATGTAAACTCGCCGTTAATGTGTGTTGAAGCCGAAGCAAGTGTAAATGAGCCCTAAAAGTAACGCAGTGCCGTATCGCAAAAAAAAAAGTCTGGTTATGAAGGGGGGAGGGGTAAATCTTCCGGAGCTTAAGTGGTTAACCACTTGCCGACCGCCACACGCCGATGTACGTCGACAGAATGGCACGGGCAGGCACATTGGCGTAAAGGTACGTCCCATTAAATTTGACGCCCAGCGGGCGCACGCACACGCCCGCCCCGTGCCTCGCGAGTGCGGCCGCGGGTCCCGGGAACTCGATGTTCCCGGGCGGCCCGCGATTGCGGTCGGCAAGGGCAGAACAGGGGAATGCCTTCGTAAACAAGGCATTCCCCTATTCTGAATAGTGACATGTCACTGATGACCGTTCCCCGTGTTTGGGAACGGTCATCAGTGACGTGTCACGTGTAGCCACACCCCCTAACAGTAAGAATCACTCCATAGGAAACACTTAACTCCTGCAGCGCCACCTAGTGGTTAACCCTTTCACTGCCAGTGTCATTTTTACACTAATCAGTGCATTTTTATAGCACTGATCGCTGTAAAAATGACAATGGTCCCAAAATGGTGTCAAAAGTCTCTGATGTGTCCGCCATAATGTCGCAGTCACGATAAAAATCGCTGATCGCCGCCATAACTAGTAAAAAAAAAAAATATTAATAAAAATGCCATAAAACTATCCCCTATTTTGTAGACGCTATAACTTTTGCGCAAACCAATCAATAAACGCTTAATGTGATTTTTTTTTACCAAAAATATGTAGAAGAATACGTATCGGCCTAAATTGAGGAAAAAATATGTATTTTTATATATTTTTTGGGGATATTTATTATAGCAAAAAGTAGAAAATATTGTTTTTTTTTTTCAAAATTTCGCTCTTTTTTTGTTTGTAGCGCAAAAATTAAAAACCGCAGAGGTGATCAAATACCACCAAAAGAAATCTCTATTTGTGGTAAAAAAAAGGACATCAATTTTGTTTGGGAGCCACGTCGCACGACCGCGCAATTGTCAGTTAAAGCGACACAGTGCCGAATCGCAAAAAGTGGCCTGGTCTTTGACCACCAAAATGGTCCGGGGCTGAACTGGTTAAAGTAACACAGTTCCATATAGCAAAAAATGCCCTGGTCAGGAAGGGAGGTAAATCTTCCGATGGTGAAGTGGTATAAAAGCTGCATTATTATATCATTTTACCCAGTCAACTTTGTTGATCCCAGGAAGAGGGGCAAAGGCAAATTCTTCAATGAAGAGAAATCTGTTTCAAGGTGGTAGATTGCAATTCACTTCCAGTTGCACCTCTAGGACAGGAAGTGGGGGCAAATCTCCCCAAGAGGACACAGACAGAAAAATAAAATAACTGAGAAGGGTCCTGTTACTTATTCTATCCAAAACTATTAGCTAAATAGACAGTTAAAGGGGTTGTAAAGGTTTGTTTTTTATTTTCTAAATAGGTTCCTTTAAGCAAGTGCATTGTTGGTTCACTTACCTTTTCCTTCGATTTCCCTTCTTTTTTTTTTTTTCTTTGTCTGAATTTCTCACCTCCTGTACCTCCTCAGTAAGCTTGCCCCCATCATCCGAGCCGTTCTGACTGGGGGTTAGTCAGCGTGCTCGCCCCCTCCCTTGGGACTACATCCCTGCGGGGAGAGCACGCTGACTAATCCCCAGCCAAAACGGCTCGGATGATGGGGGCGTCTCCCCGCGGGGATGTAGTCCCAAGGGAGGGGGCGATCACGCCGACTAACCCCCAGCCAGAACAGCTCGGATGATGGGGGCAAGCTAACTGAGGAGGAACAGGAAGTGAGAAATTCAGACAAAGAAAAAAAAACATTTAGAAGGGAAATAGAAGGAAAAGGTAAGTGAACCAAAAATGCACTAGCTTAAAAGGAACCTATTTAGAAAATAAAAAATGAACCTTTACAACACCTTTAAGGCTGCTTGCAAGAAAAGACGTACCTGATCCCGGCCATCCATCAGTCCCCTGGACCCCAACCTTGGCACACTTGTAGCCCCACTCTTCCTCTACAAGTGTGCGAAGTTTGGTGTCCGGGGGACCTATGGACGGGGAGCACTGATTTTTCAAAGCCGGGCACCCCTTTCCATAGACTCCAATGTTAAACAGTCATTTCTCCAGTGATGTTTGGGGACCCGGTACCGGCCGGCTCTATGTCTCCTGGACCCCAAGCTTGGCACACATGTAGAACAACGATTCCTCTACAAGTGTGCAAAGTTTGATGTCTGGGGGACCTACGGCCGAGGAGCACCGATTTTTCAAACCCGGGCACCCCTTCCATAGACTTCCATGTTAAATGTCAGTCTAGTCTCAGGGAGGCATGGACGCAGTGAGGCATGGACACAGTGAGGCATGGGCACAGTGAGGCACAGTGAGGCATGGACACAGTGAGGCATGGACATGGACACAGTGAGGCATGGGCACAGTGAGGCACAGTGAGGCATGGACACAGTGAGGCATGGACATGGACACAGTGAGGCATGGGCACAGTGAGGCATGCAGACGGACACCCTAGGCTTATACTCGAGTCAATACGTTTTCCCAGTTTTTTGTGGTAAAATTAGGTGCCTCTGCTTATATTCGGGTCGGCTTATACTCGGGTATATACGGTACCCATAAAAAATATCAGACTTTCAGTCTAATCTCAAATGCAGGAGTTCCTGATTTTATCTAGCGTCGGCCTCGGGGTGGACATGTTTATCAATCGCGGAGGCAGATAAAGTGGAGAAACAAAAGCTACCTACTGCTGCTCTTATAATTCAACAACATTTTCTGTTAGCACAAACAAATCATGATCTCTTTCTTGTAATACAAGATTGTGATGAACGGTTGAAGTCCGAGTTTTGACTGGGAAGGTAAATATTCCCATGATGTTCTTAAATAGGCTCATTAACATAGTAGGGATAATTACACAGTGAACATGTCGCCAATAACTTCATGCATATGTGCAACGAGCTTCATCAAATATGTATAAGCTCATTATAATCTTACAGGTATTATTTTTAACCTTCACTGAAAGAGGCAATGTTTTCTAAAGCGCAAAACCCTTTTCTAGATCTGAATAAATTTGCCAGTAAACAGGAAGCAAATTTGAAAAATTTCTACTAATCAAAGAGGATAGGGATAAAAAAAAACAAAAAAACTGCAGTCACAGATTTGTGTTAATTCATTTTGAGCGGCTGGCAGACAACCTAATGTGTCCTCTTGCTGAACAAGTCAATTATTTCCCAGTCTCACTACTGAACAAGACGTAAGAGATTTGATACTAAAATACGGACCAGCAAAAGACCATACGTGGACTTGATATGGTCATAAGGCAGGGGTTCTCAACCTTTCTAGTGCCGTGGCCCCTTGATAAAATTTCCCAAGTTGTGGGGAGCCCCAACAGTAAAATCATTTTGGTAGCGTGGGTTGTCAGCACCCAAGGCAAGGCAAGTAATTTGCGCCCCCAACCCACGGACATTTAGCGCTCCCTGAGTCCCTTCCACCCGTACAGTATTAAAACCCCTTCTGGTACATTTTAGGATGTAACATTCTTTCTCTTTGTTCTCCTTTCTTTCCTTTTTATCTCTCTCTATCCCAATTTTTTTCCCCCCATTCCTCTCTCTAGCCATCTTTCTCTTAGTCTTTTTCTCCCTTTTTCTTTGTTCCTCCCCCTCTTTTCCTCTCCCTTCCATGTATTCTCTATATTTATTCCTTCTCTTACTCCTTGGTGGGGGGGAATGGGATGAGTGGCAGTGCCGGGGGGAGTTCTGATCAGCCAACTTAGGTGCTCTTGATCAAGGTCATCTGCTGATCTGAGAACTGTAGTGGGGACTTTTAATGGCAACTCCAATCACATGTAGTGTCACTCACTGTGTCTCCGGCTTCACTGTGTCTCCGAATTTGTGGTGTCTCGTAGCAGTGACACCTATGCCGAAATCAGCCCATCCCACTTCACATTCCTCACCAGTCAGCTGACCTCTAATCTCTCCTCCCACCCATGCTGTGAACTGAATGGGCGGCCACGGGCTCCAGGGACAGCCCTTCTGGGTGGCCGCAAAAAGGCTGGGAGAAAGGTGCGGGCTTCAGGAACAGCCCAGGATTCGGTGACCCCTGGCAAATCATTATTCAACCCCCGAGGGGGTCCCGACCCACAGGTTGAGAACCACTGTTATAGGAGGTGTCAAGTTATGCAGAGAAAATTAAACAGAATAAACCAGTAAATAACAGCATGAAAAACTGTAACATTTGGTGGATTTGGTGCTCTCTTTTGTTACTCTGTTTAAAATGAATAAAAAAATATTTAACCAGAAAAACATTAAAATTTAACGCCAAAACAAAAGGTCTGTCCTGGCCATGACCATGGTTGGGGGATTTCCTTCCTTCTAAACCCCAGCACAGGATTAAAACTTGTAGGTATACATGTTAGGCAATACATTGCCCATATAAACCATGATTTTTATGTAGCGGGGCTTTGAAATTTAGGGGAATGTTTGAGTGGTAGTTCAAACACACTATTTGATAGGGTTCAGTAAAACCCATTTTGAGCTGCAGGTGGGATACTGGTGTGTAGTTCCCCGTGGCCTGTTGGTGGCGCTGCCATCGGAGGCCAGGGTTGAACCGCTGGTACAGTGCTGTGCCTTGGATGTCCCCTTTCGGCGGTAGTATGGTGGGCGCGTCGGCCTGCTGTGCATCCCGGGAGGGGATATAAAAGGGGCAGACCCTGTCTGTCGGGGGTGAGTTCCCGGGGGTCCGACCCCGGGAGCGTGTAATTCTGTTTGTGGCCACCCCAGGCACCTTTAGCCCTGGGGTGGAGTTCCTAGTTCGGTACACTGACGGATCAGTTCCAGGCACCTTTATCCCTGGGGCTGCGACTGGAGGCTTCGGGTCCAGCGCCTTTGGCTGGAGCCGCGGAGGGAGAAGGAATCCCAGGGTGCTGCCTTGCGAGGAGACCCGTATCTAGATGAGGAGGCCGTTGGAGGACCGTTCCGAAGGACTGGTGAGAGATTACAGTGAAGGAAGGGGCCCGGTAACTCTCTGGAGGGATGTCAATTTCCCGTTAGAGGCCTGAAGCTAGAACCAACTGTAGCGCTACCCCCAGTTAAGAGAGCCGCTGGTTTGATTTCGGACCCTGCATACAGCACCGCCAACCCCCGGCAATCTTACTCGACCCACTCTGGCACAGTTAGTCTAGGGTTAAACTTATATCACATTCAGTAATATTGCAAAGGGGCAATCTCTTTTGCAGTAAGACAACACACTGAGGCGGGAGATCAAATGCAACAGCTTTACTTTTATATCAAAAAGCATAGGCAGAACAGAACACATGCAACTAGCTTACAGAGCCCTGCAGCAATAGGTGTAGCACACAACAATGGCCCAGCGCGGTAACCCACCGCATGCAGCTATTATGGTGTACGCGCCCTGTGGCGCACTAAACAATATTACTCTCCCCCTTTCCTGGTCAGGCCTGACATAGAAGAAATCCCAGTCTTTTCACTTGTTATTTCTTCGCATGCAAACTTTCGTGGTGCACTTGATGAAATAGTATTTGTAATCCACAAGTAGACAGTCCCAAGGAACACTATACTGGAGACCCCTTTAACTCTGTCCTGCTACTGGTCTCCTAATGGAACAACAAACTAACGATAGGTGGGCCAAGGCAGTCTATAGGCCTAAACACAGTACAGTCTATTGGCTTGAGCAAGTGCTCGCTCACCACTCCGGACACGATCCCAGTCCGGGACTTCCACCTGCTGTGTCTCCGCACACAGCGTCTGCAACGATCGGGTCCCCGATCTAACTGATGTCCTCACTCGACAAGTCCGGTGCCACCCAGGCTCCGCAGTGGGGTGGAAGGCTCTTCGGAAGTTGCGCAAGGCCCCAGGCTTCAGGCCTTGCACTGCAGCAGATCCGCACAGGAAGAAACTGTTGCTTGCAGCGCGGTGTCCAAAGAGGCCGAGCTCCGCCTCGCCTCCTTCTTAAATAGCCCCTCCCATGAGTCTCTGCGGTGGCCCATTTGCACTCTGGGTGCCGAACGGGGTTCTGGGTAACGTAGTCCCGGGGCCTTAAAGGAGACCCCGCTACACACTCCCCCCACTTAAACTCTTTGGTCCCCAAAGATAACATAACACTACATTACAGAACGTACAACATCAATCAAAGTTTCGTATGATGTTGGCAGAGGAAATTCCCACCAAAAACGAGGCAGTGAACTTCCCTGCCCACAGGTCACACTATCCTCAGTGTCCTGCCTAACTGTGCCAGAGAGTGAGTTGGGGTTGCCCCCCACAAAATGAACAGTGGGAGGATCAGGGTCTTCCATACTCCTCCTGGCAGTAACCACAGTGTCTTCCGCACTCCTCCCCATCTGTGGGTAAGTTAATCTTCTGGGAGGCTTTATGGCTCTTCGCTTCCTCTGTCCTCTTGGCTTTTCTGTTAAAACGGGCTCTTCTTCTGGAACTGACTTAGGAATTTCCTCTGGTTCAGGAGCACTGGACCCCCGAGCAGGGAGGTACAGGGATTCCCTTGGATCTTCTTCTGGGAGTAAGTCACAGGCACTCTCCCAAGAATCTGACCAAGGACTGGACGGAATGCACTCAGTAGCTTCTGCATTCAGCGTTCGGTCTATGGTGTCTTCTTCAGGTGGGAGATCAATAGCAGAAGTTCCTGGGGCCTGTGAAGGCCAAAGCCAATCAAGTTCTTCTCCCTCATCTTCACTTATCTCTGAGGTCTCTGTATCCCCAATCTGAGGGGTCTGGGACCGAGTGTTTGGTCTGGGAGTATCCAGGATGGAAGTTGGCTCAGGGGAATCCATCACAGGGGTTATCCTAACTGCCTCAGCTAGTGGGAGTAGGTGGTTCCGATGCCAGGACTTCAAAGGTCCCACCTTCCCTTCTGGTTTAAGTCTGTAAACGGGCAGGCCCGGTAGCCTTTTGCAAACAACATAAGGTTCAGGTCTCCATCTGTCTGCAAGCTTGTGTTTTCCAGGGACCCCCAAGTTCCGTAGCAACACTCTGTCTCCTGGTTGTAAATCTTGAATCCTAACTTTCAGATCAAAATTTCTCTTGTTGCGGGCCCCCCTTTGCTCCGAGGCCGCCTGGGCCTGTTCATAGGCCAATTTCAAATTGCGTCTGAGTCTATCGACATATCCCTTGTGGGAAGCAGCAGAACAATGGTCTATGGAAGTGCCAAAGGCCAGATCTACTGGTAGTCTTGCTTCTCTTCCGAACATAAGTCGATAGGGGGAGTACCCTGTAGCGTCACTGGTGGTGCTGTTGTATGCATGCACAACTGCCGCTATGTGGTTGCTCCAATGCTGCTTCTTTTCACTGCTTAGGGTCCCCAGCATGTTGAGCAGGGTTCGGTTGAACCTCTCCGGCTGAGCATCACCTTGTGGATGATAGGGAGTAGTTCTTGTCTTCTTGATCCCCAAAGAATCCAGGAGCTTCCGGATCAACCGACTTTCAAAATCCCTTCCCCGATCTGAATGGAGCCGTTGTGGTAGCCCATAGTGTACGAAGTATTTCTCCATCAGCACTTTGGCCACAGTGGAAGCCTTCTGGTCCCTGGTTAGGAAGGCCTGGGCATACCGGGTGAAATGGTCGGTTACTACCAGAACATTTCCTAGTCCACTCAGGTCAGGTTTGAGGCAGAGAAAATCAATGCATACCAGATCAAGTGGGCTTTGACTTTGCAGATGGCCCATTGGGGCAGCTTGATGAGGTAAAGTCTTTCTCTGGATGCATCGTGCACATGAGTGGCAGTATTCTTCAACTTCAGCCCTCATGCAGGGCCAATAGAAACGGTTCCTAACGAGTTGGAAAGTCCTTTCCGCCCCTAGGTGGCCATGGTTGTCGCGCAAAGCAACCAGGACAGTCTCTCTGTGTTTCTCGGGCAGGAACAATTGCCATTTGTCTTCCAGGTCATCAGAGGGGCCCCTTCGGTAGACCACTCCCTGATGCACCTGCAACCTGTCCCACTCCTTCCTCCACAGGCGAGCTTCCTTTGAAGGGTGACGTAAAAGTCTATTCGGGTCCTGATTCTCCAGGGCCTCTAGGACCAATCTCCCCATGGGGTCTTCCAATTGGTCGGATCTCAACTCCTTCTTGGACAGTCTTGGCAAGTTATCTTCCCCCAATTGGGTTACCCCACAGTACTGCTCGGGGACTCCGATTATGGTAAGCCCTATCTCTTCCGCTCTTGAGCCGCCACTGGCTTGGAGTTCAGCCCCTTGACAGAGGGCCCGAACCCTGTCGGGTGCCACTTGGGTCCACTCTTCTGTATTGAAGGTGGAGACATGAGATCTTCTAGACAGGGCGTCTGCATCTCGGTTTCCAGCCCCAGGTCTGTACTTTAAGCTGAAATTGAAGGCAGACAGAGCCGCCAACCATCTATGTCCTGTGGCATCCAACTTTGCTGTGGTGAAAAGATAGGTGAGGGGGTTGTTGTCGGTTTTCACTGTGAATTCCGCCCCATACAAATAGTCTCTGAGTTTGTCAACTACCGCCCACTTAAGGGCCAGGAACTCCAACTTATGGGTGGGGTAGTTCTTCTCGGAGGGAGTCAGACTTCTGCTCACATACGCAACGGGCCTCAGTTGCTCTTCATGCTCCTGGTATAACACTCCTCCCAAACCATCATGACTGGCATCTACATGAAGTTCATAAGGCTTCTTAGGGTCTGCGTAGGCCAGGACAGGGGCAGTGGTTAATGTTTTCTTCAACATCTGGAAGGCATCCTCACACTTCTCGTTCCACTGGTCCTTGACTGACTCCCCTGGCTTTCTGAGGCCTGTGTCATCCTCTTCCCCCTCCGTCTTAAGCAGCTCATTCACAGGCCTCGCTATCCGAGCAAACCCCTCCACAAACCTCCTGTAATAGGAACAGAACCCCAGGAAGGATCTGAGCTCTGTCACAGTGGTGGGCCTGGGCCAGGAGGTGACTGCCTCCAATTTTTCGGGGTCTGTGGCTACCCCATCTTCAGACACTATGTGCCCCAGATAGTTGACTGATGACTGATAGAATTGGCATTTTTCAGGTGAGAGCTTGAGTCCTTCCTCACTCAGTCTCTTCAAAACTTTCTCCAGCCTCTCTTCATGTTCTTCCAAGGTTCTTCCGAAGACAATGATGTCATCTAAGTATACTAAGACTTCGATGAGGTTCATGTCTCCTACAGTCTTCTCCATAAGACGTTGGAAGGTAGCTGGGGCTCCAGACAGACCTTGAGGCATCCGATCGAATTCAAAGAACCCTACTGGGGTTATGAAAGCCGTCTTCTCTTTGTCTTCTGGATGCATCGGGATTTGATAGTACCCACTCTTTAGGTCCATAACACTGAACCACTTGGCTCCAGACAAGCTCTGTAGGGCATCCTCTATCCTCGGAGTGGTATACTGGTCGGGTATGGTTCTCCTGTTGAGGGTCCTGTAGTCTATGCACAGCCTCAATGATCCATTCTTCTTTCTGATCACCACTATTGGGGAGGCATAGGGGCTTCTGGTTTCTCGAATCACACCGGTTCGCTTTAGCTCGGCGAGCTGTTCCCTCAAGTCCTCAAGGTCTGCTAACGGAACTCGCCTGACTCTTTCCCTGAAGGGCTTGTCTTCCTGGAGGCGGATTCGATGGGTGGCACTCCTTGCACACCCCACATCGAACTCATCTTGGGAGAAGATCTTTTCCCACCTGGTCAACTGGGCCTTGGCTCTCTCTTTCCAAGCCCTGGGTAGGTTCGGGTTCTCCATGGAAAGTTTCTCCCACACAGTGCTTTCTCCATCTGTCTTCTCCACATCCGACAAACCAACTGGGGTGGCAGGGCCCACCTGGCCCAGCAGCATCCTGGCTGGGATCTCCATGGGGCCACCTGTAGTATTCCTGACACTCACAGGTACCTTACAGTGGGCCTTCTTCAGGGCCCTCAACGGGACCACTTCTGGGACTACTTCTAAGCCCGAATGTTCTCCCCTTGGGTCGGGTTCCAACATGACAAAGGGCCTAGGCTGTTCCCAAGTGAGTTTCACAGTGGCTTTCAAACAGGCCACTTCACCGGGCTGTAGCACTATTCCTTTTCTTCCCAGCCTCCAAACCTTCCCTACCCCCTCTTCTGGGGCCTTCTGTTCTAAGATCAGTCGTTGGTAGGCTGTCTTCAACATTGGGTGGATCCCAGTGACTGTGGGGCCCTTTCCTTTTGCCAGAGGGGTCAAGAGTCTTCAGACCAGATCCGTGTTGGTCCCTATTATTAAGGAACTCTTGTTAGCTCCAGGCGGTCGGGGCATGCCACAGCTAAGGTATCAAACACTTCAGCCTTCCCGGCTATGGACGGGTCCAAAGTCAGTTTTATAGGCAGATAGCCATCATAAAGGAAACTCTCTGTCCCAATTCCCCATATCTCCAGCTCTTCAATCTTCTGGATGGGTAGGTGACTTAGATGCTTGTCATAAAAGTCCCGGTACAACAGGGTCACTTGCGCCCCAGTATCCAATATGGCTCTTGTGTAGACTCCCTCCACTTGAACAGGTACTATCGGGGAGGGACCCACCAGCTTCTCTGGATATCGCTTCGAAGGGGTCTCTTTCCTTTGATCTTTGCATTTTCCTTTTGGACTTTCTTTTTTCCATTTCTCTTTGGACTTAAGTCTCTCTTGGGCCTGGTATGCATTGATCTCCCTCCTTTTGATGGGTGTAACTACCCGCTAAGGGACACTACTCTCTTTCTTTGGGGTGCGTTCCCTCTGAGGAACCTTGTGTTTCTTCTTAGGGGTCTTGTCCACTCTTTCCATGTGCTTCTCATTCAGTTTGGAGCTCACTGGAGATGATGGGCACCCGGTTGACTCCTTCACCGGGGCCCGCTGAAGTTTTCCGGTGGCTTGCGGTTATTCATCTTTTTTTTCTTTGGACTGGTACACACTTTGGCGAAATGGCCAGCTCCTCCACAATTGAAACAAATCACATCCCCCCAATCTTCCAGGGATGCGGGCGCTGAGGTATTGGGAAACAGCTCCTTCCTCGGACTTTCCCTCTCTGGTTCCCTTGACTACTTTTCCATCAGGGAGGCCAGCATCCCCAATACTTGGAACATCTGCGACTTCAAGGTATCTACCTCTGAGTCTCTTTCCAGGGTCATGGCCGTCCTGACCATCACCGGAGGAGGATTTACTGACTCAACTGGTTGGCTCCTCTTCTTCTCCTCCAGCATAGCTTCTTCCTCTCTGACTACTCGGATCAAGTCAGGGTACTCCAGGCTCTTCCCGTCCTGTCTTGTGCGTAGCGCCAATGCGATGGGGTCCAAGGGCTGAGATCCTCTCATCACCTGCTGAACACGGGCCTCATCCACCTTCCGCGGGTCAATCCCCTTCTTCAGAATCATCTTATGCAGGATCTTATCCAGGCACCTCATGAACTCTGACAGTTTCTCTCCTGTCTTTTGGTAGCAGTGCTCCAGCTAATAAGTGAGCTCAGTGATTTTCTCTGTTCCACCGAACACATTCTGCAGAATGTCCAGATAGTCCTGTGCATCACAGTCTGTCTTACTCATCTTGAGGTTGCGTATGGCCTCTAGAGCAGGCCCCTTCAAGCTCTCAGCAATTCTCTGCTTCTTTCTGTGGTCTGGGACCTCCCATTCTTCTAAGGCCTGAGTGGCACCGTCTAACCACTCCTCAAACCCCTCTTCACCCGAAGGTACAGGTTTCCTTCCAGAGAATATTCTAAGTTTTCTGTATCCCGACATTTGGTAGTCTGTAGGATCCTTCTTACACTGGGCTACAATTTCCCCCAGGACTGCGCATAATTCTGCGCTGAGGGTGGCAGGTGGCGACCCGGGACTTTCCCTTTTCTCCCGTTTTTCTGCTTTTGGGGTGGGTGATGGAGATAGTTTCGGTGTCTGAAACCGTCCTCCTGGCTTGAGCGGCAGCGTGTGTATTAGGCTATAAGTCTGATCATCTATTGCTTCTACACTTGGATTCTTGAAATGCTCTGGGACTCCGTTCTTCCACTCTATTAGTGCGTGGGTCAGTGAAGAATTCGACCTGACATCCACCACCCATACCTTCTGATACGGGGAGAGTGACATCACTAGCTGCTTCACCGCTTCTTCCCAGATCCCTGGGAGTTCTATGACTACTACCCCGGCTGGATCTGTGCCGACCGCCTTGCACCACTGTCCTACTTCTAGTGGGTCCATGCTGGTACTTTTGGCGCGTTACTTGCTGTATCAGGATCCCGGACTCGAGAGCCCCCACGTGTAGCGCTACCCCCAGTAAAGAGAGCCGCTGGTTTGATTTCGGGCCCTGCATACAGCACCGCCAACCCCCGGAAATCTTACTCGACCTACTCTGGCACAGTTAGTCTAGGGTTAAACTTATATCACATTCAGTAATATTGCAAAGGGGCAATCTCTTTTGCAGTAAGACAACACACTGAGGGGGGAGATCAAATGCAACAGCTTTACTTTTATATCAAAAAGCATAGGCAGAACAGAACACATGCAACTTGCTTACAGAGCCCTGCAGCAATAGGTGTAGCACACAACAATGGCCCAGCGCGGTAACCCACCGCGCGCAGCTATTATGGTGTACGCGCCCTGTGACGCACTAAACAATATTACTCTCCCCCTTTCCTGGTCAGGCCTGACATAGAAGAAATCCAAGTCTTTTCACTTGTTATTTCTTCGCATGCAAACTTTCGGTGGTGCACTTGATGAAATAGTATTTGTAATCCACAAGTAGACAGTCCCAAGGAACACTATACTGGAGTCCCCTTTAACTCTGTCCTGCTACTGGTCTCCTAATGGAAAAACAAACTAAAGATAGGTGGGCCAAGGCAGTCTGTAGGCCTAAACACGGTACATTCTATTGGCTTGAGTAAGTGCTCGCTCACCACTCCGGACGCGATCCCAGTCCGGGACTTCCACCTGCTGTGTCTCCGCACACAGCGTCTGCAACGATCGGGTCCCCGATCTAACTGATGTCCTCACTCGACAAGTGCTTCAGGCCTGCTTCAGGCCTTGCACTGCAGCAGATCCGCACAGGAAGAAACTGTTGCTTGCAGCGCGGTGTCCAAAGAGGCTGAGCTCTGCCTCGCCTCCTTCTTAAATAGCCCCTCACATGAGTCTCTGCCGTGGCCCATTTGCACTCTGGGTGCCGAACGGGGTTCTGGGTAACATAGTCCCGGGGCCTTAAAGGAGACCCCGCTACACAACGTTCACCAGGTCTGTGGCAGAGACTGTGTGTGTACTCTGATTTGAGCATCATTCCGGCTGCTAGGATCCACTCCATTGGGAGACTATCCAGATGAGCTGAGTCTACCTGAAGATATGGTAGTGAATAAGAATTAGTTTGTGCCTGCACCTATTCCCACACCTTTAGCTGTCCTGCTTATCCTCCAACCTTCTCCTGTCTAATTATCGTGTTTAAGAGAGAAATAAACCCTACGTTGGAGTTGCAATCGGTGTGGACCTTGAAGTTATTGGGGAATAGAGACTTGTCTTTGTCGTTGTGAAGACGGGAGCCATTCTCTGGGGGAACCTGATCACAGAGACCCAGGTACATTACACAGCTCAACCTCTTCACACAAAAGGGTACGGGCATGTGGCATAGGTGTGCCCCTTTCTCCCACGAGTGAGCCAAAGGGAGAAGGGGTGGTGAGTGCTACATTTATATTTCAATATTTTTATTGAAAAAGATCTGACAGGGACAAATATACCATTTAACCACTTAAGGACCAGTGCACAATGATATACGTCGACACAATGGCTCCTGTGGGCAGATGGGCTCACAGGTACGTCCTCTTTAAGAAGCAGCATTGTGGACGGGGGCGCACGTGGGATACCCGCGATCGTCTCACGGAGAGGAAGAACGGGGAAATGCTGATGTAAACAAGCATTTCCCCAGTCTTCCTAGTGGTAACAAATGCAAAAAAAATCTGCGCTGCTTATGGTGATGAGCAGCTACAAAAACCAATAGACAAAATCGTGAAACAGAAATACATATATAATTTGTAGCGCTAAGCATGTGAAATAAAATAAAAATACTAAATAACACCAAGTGAATGAACTGGTACTGGATCAGAAAACAATAGTCCATATAAAAAGACATGTAAAAGGTCTCTGATATAGTAAAAACAATGAAAAAGTTCAATGTAAATAAAGTGTTGGCGCTCCCACAATCTTAAAGAAAACAAGTGAAGTGAAGATGGCCACCACCAATATAGGAGAGGCTTACCGGAAACAATGGACCCCAAAAAACATACGTTTAAAGGGTCAACTAGGCAGGGTATAAACCACTGTAGAAACTGTATCCTCTGCTGTGGTTCCCTAAAACGTCTCTCACGTCAGACGAATGCAGGAGGGTAAGCTGATGCTAAGTGCTTGGGGATGGTTACCCAATGATGCCAGGAAAGGAACCAGGTGAAGTATAAAAGGAAAGAGAAGGGCACATAGCGTGATACTGTATATGAATAGGATTTATTGTAGGTAGGAACACTTACATTTAGGGAATAAAAAAAATCGCTTGTCAAAATGTTAAAACAGCAACAGTGGAGTCTTCCGACGCGTTTCGCAACGTCACTATGACTATGACGATGCACTATGTTGCGAAACGCGTCGGGAGACTCCACTGTTTTAACATTTTGACAAGCGCTTGTTTTATCTCCTAAATGTAAGTGTTCCTACCTACAATAAATCCTATTCATATACAGTATCACGCTCCATGACCGGGCCCGCGGGACCCGTGGACACAATGTCCGCCGGTGTCCCGCGATCGTGTCACGGAGCTGCAGAACGGGGAGATGCCTGTGTAAACAAGGCATTTCCCTGTTCTGCCTAGTGACAGGACAGTGATCTACTGCTCCCTGTCATCGGGAGCAGTGATCACTGTCGTGTCACTTGTAGCCCAGCCCCCTCACAGTTAGAATCACTCCCTAGGACACACTTAACCCCTTCCTCGCCCCCTAGTGGCTAGGCGGCAGATTCAAAGTGACGTACAGGTACGTTGCTTTGCCTGCCCTTGCCATTCTGCCGACGTATAACTACGTGAGGCAGTCGGCAAGCGGTTAATGTGAGTTTAGTCTATTCCCCTAAGGTTTGACAGACAAACACCACAGCCATTGGAGGTTGCAATGTGGGGCCTTCTAAAGAAAACAGGGATCTAAAAAGGAAATGAGCTTCAATGCAACAGCCAATGGGGTTCTAAAGTACTGGTGCATCCTCAACAGGAATGGTCAGTGCTTTATTTACATAGAACATCACTGGATCAACAGTGGAACTGGCCCCACAAATGGATGTTAGTCAGAAAAATACTTGGGTGGTGTAAATATTTTTCCTGTCGCATCATGGCAGCATACACCTTTGGGTTGTGGCTCCGCCTCCACAACCTGATAGGACCGCGTAGCTATTAAGCCCAGAGAGGGCCCCCGCCCAGGTATTCTCCTTTTTTTCCTCACCTCTATTCCATGTAAATAAAACTTATCTTTATGCTCAGACCCACCCAGTTTGCGAGTTATTCCCCAAATGTGTATGCTGCCAGGATGCGACAGGAAAACGGAAAATTGTATACTCACCTTTCCGTAATTTTCCTTTCCTGTCGCATCTTCATGGCAGCATACAGATGCCCACCCGTCTGAGGTGAGGTATATATATATATATACTGAGAATACCTGGGCGGGGGCCCACTCTGGGATTGATAGCTACGCGGTCCTATCAGGTTGTGGAGGCGGAGCCCAGGGCCGGCCCTACCATGGGACCAGATGGTACCATTGTACCAGGCGGCACTTTCAGGGGGGCGGCAAAGCTGTGAGCAGAAAAATCTATCCACAAAATGTAGCTGTAAAACTTGTATGCCCCTGTTGCCTGCCTAATTTAAGGATTATGCGCTCCTGCTCACTGCTCTGCGGCAGCAGATGCACCCCTTTCTAGGCTCCCTTCTTGAGTTCCTATGAGTCTCCCCCCCCCCCTGGATCGGAGCTGGTACAGTCCCAGCGAAAGTGCATGTGGGCGGAGCAGGGAGAGAACCTTACACTGCAGCATCGATCTTTGGTTCCCGCCCAGCACACAGCAAAGCGCTCCTCCTCCAGAGCAGAGTGAAGATGTGTAAATCACGGATGACAGGCTGGATCCTCTTCTACTGTGAGTCCCGACTGCTCTGCATTCCATATACTGTGATTATAAACGTGCCCTGCACTTTTCACTGCAGGTTTATTGAGAGTAAAATTCTTAAACAGGTTAGGAATTAGTGTGACATTTCAGGTGCTACATATATGTAATCCACATACACATTATATCTTCTAAAAAGAATGATTTTTTAATAAGATATAATGTGTATGTGGATTACATCTACAGTATGTAGCACCTGAAATATCACACTAATCCCTAACCTGTTCAAGAATATAACATTACACAGCAAAGGATGTGATTTCTTATCCCAGCCCAACTTCAAGAAAGTCCACTCTTGCAGTGTGGGGGAGGGGGGAGAAGGGGGGCACTGTATAGTCTTTTTTTACTTGATTCTATGCTTCAGCCAGCTCCAGTGCTCTCCTCCTCCTCCCTATCACATATAGAGGAAGATTAACCCTGTATGGTCTAAATTGGAGGCTGGAGTGTGACCACTGTCACTCCTAACTGACACAGGAGCTGCAGGGGACCAGTAACAGAACTGCAGAGAGCCCGCTGAAGCAAAGTACAAGGTAAAACTGAATACACAGCAAAGAATTCGTTGGGTTCAGCAGGGGCTGAATTTTTGATCGATGTGTAACCCTCTCTGTTAGACAGAAACCGATTTGTTATATCCACTTCTGCTGGAAATCCTTGTTCAATTAGCTGTTTGCAGCCAAACGGAAGCAGTGCTGATCAGTGTATTTTGATAGGGGAGAGTCCCTGCTGTCAGAATACAATTCCCACATCCATCCAACTTGTGTGGATGGAGGAATCTGTCAGCCACTTGCTTGAGCCCCATCTCGATCCAGCAATGTGCACAAGAGCACTTGCTCTCTAGTGCAGGGGTCTCCAAACTCTCTAAAGGGCCAGTTTACTGTCTTTTAGACTTCAGGGGGGCCGAACTGTGCCCAGTGGGAGTTAACAATGTGTGATCTGGTGTCGTTGGGAGGAATAGTGCCCCTTTTTTTGTCAGTAGAAGGAATTATGCCCCATCATTGGTGTCATTAGCAGGAATAATGCCTCAAGGGCCAGATAAAGGCAAGCAAAGGGCCACATCTGGCCCCAGGGCTGCAGTTTGGAGACCACTGCTCTAGTGGACTGTTTTTTTATAGTGCACTTTAATATTACTTTGCACTGTGTGTTTGATTTGCAGCACTGGGAGTTTGGTAGTAACTCCAAAACCAAATTGTGTACAAATGAACCATAAGAATTTGACTAGAGTTATTTGAATATTTGGGAGTTATTCACATTATATGTTATAGTATTTTACATTTTTTATTTACAGTTCCCTCACAAAATGTTTTTGCAGCACAGGGATTTTGGTCCCACATGTGATATGTAATTGAATATTTATGAGTTGTTCGCATTATATGTTTTGGGATTCGCCCCTTCATAATTTTGTTTGCAGCACTGGTATTTTGGTTCCATATTCATGTGCTATATATTTCACTTGGTCAGATTTGATAATGACACATACACTAAATTTGATATAATTTATAGGGGCTACTGCTATGCACTAGGGTGTATATACTCCTGGTCTCTGTACTCTGCAGTTTACCGCTCTTGACTTCTGCACATTGTATATTACTGTACATACTCTACCTCTGAACACTGTACACACTGCTCCTGATCCTTGTACTTTGTAATCTATCCAATTCTGACCTCTGCACTATATATATATATATATATATATATATATATATATATATGTAGCCACCCCCTCACCCCGTCCTCTTTAGCTAGGGGTATGTCACGCGACAGAGTGAGGTGCGCTACGGCCCATGTCCTCCCCACAATGGCGGGTGAGGTGAAGGCCAATACCTAATGTTTCCTCGGGCCGGTGTGTCCTGGGCATGTACCGAGTCTGTCGTGCAGAAACCACCGAACCACCCTTTGCTCCCATTAACAGAGTCCATACACCGATCACAGTCCAACTGTTGGTTTATTTCGTGTCTCCACATACAGGCAATGCGATGGCATGATACGGTGAGATGAGCAGGTCGAGGCACTATACTGATCTGGGTCCCTACACCCCCTATGCTATGACCAAGGGTTGTAGGAGTCTTGACATGAATACCTCTGTTGCGTTGCGGCCTCTATCAGGGGAAGATGTCCTCCAAGAGAGTTACCGAAGGCCCATCCGTCAGCGGGTTGACACTACACCGGGTCTTCGAACGAGTGACCTCCCCAGCCTCCTCACCTCAGATGCGGGTCCCCTCGCAAGGGGCGCCCTGGAGCAACTTCACCCTCGCGGGACCCAGTCGGAGTCACCGGGTCCCAGGCCTCCTCAATAGTACCTCACCCCAGGCTGAAGGTGCCTGGGATGGACTCCATCTTCATTCCGGCCAGGCCTAGGGCGCCTAGGCCGGAACCTTGAACCGCCCGCACCCAGGCCTAAGGTGCCTGGGTGCGTGAAGAGATGATCCCCCGAAAAAGACGACAAACCTCGTGGCGAGGACGTCTCCCCCTTTTATCTCCTCCCGACGATACCACGGCGGGTTCCCGCCCCGGCCGTACCATCTCCAGGAAGGGACAAAGAAGGGTAGCACTCTGGTAGTGATTCTACCCTGAGCCAGTAGGTACACTGACACCCACTGGTCAAGGAGAATATTACACCACCCAATCCTCCTCGAATAACAAAAAGGGGTCTGAACCCTAACACAATTACACACTTGGGTCACACTCCCCCCAGGTGTATCCCACTAAATTGAGGACCCCGCTACACATATATATATATATATATATATATATATATATTGTGAGGGGGTTAACTCGGTAGCGGGTGTGTGTGACCCCCTGGTTGGGCTCCCCACACAAAAACAGGGCCAGCAGACGGAGGTTGTGGTTTTCAAAATCAAAAGGTGCGGTTTATTTCTCTATGTACAGTGACAAAAACACAGCAAAGCCAAAAAGAAACATAAACAAAATAAATCCTGGTCAGTTTGACCTCTGACTAAACATGCAGGTTTCCTAAACTAACAACTGGGATCAGCCTGGTGCTGTCCTAGTCCCTAAGTCCCTGGTTTAGTAAAAGTCCAAACAAATAGCCACACAGGCTTTGCCTCACCGCACAGGGGTTCACTCTCCCTAGACAGTCCACACAGGTCTGGTTCCAGGCATGAGCTAACACCTAATGAATCTGGGAGTTCTTATAGAGGCCTAAATGAGCTGACAAGCTTCAGCTGGTCTCATCAACTCCCTGCCTCACGACGCCCAGCACTCTTCCTAGAGGTATGAGTCATTCATGAGCCCACTAGCCTCAGCTGGGCTTCATCAACTCCCTAGTTGTATAAGTCGGCATAAAGCCTGAATCTGGGAGAAATATATCTACCCCCCTGGATGCAACCAGGTGACTTTACCTTCCTGCTGTCACATACCCCCCCCTCTTGTTTTAACCTTGGGGTTGGAACACCAGCAATCAGGCATTCATGTACTCGAGACAAAGCATCCACATTCCCCATTTGAACGCCAGGGCGATGCTTTACTGTGAAGTTGAATTCCTGTAGGGCCAGGAACCACCTATTCACTCTTCTATTTGTCTCCTTGTTTTGAGCCATCCACTTTAACGGAGCGTGATCCGTAACCATGTCAAAGTGCCTACCTAGCAGATAGTACCGAAGGGAATCTAGAGCCCACTTCACCGCTAAACACTCCTTTTCAACCGTGGCGTAATTTACCTCATGGGACTTCAACTTCCTGCTGAGGTAAATGACTGGGTGCTCTTCCCCGTTCCAGACCTGGGACAATACTGCTCCTAACCCCACATCTGACGCATCACTTTGTACGACAAAGTCTTTAGAGAAGTCGGGTGAGTACAACACTGGCTGGCTACATAAGGCTTGTTTCAAGAATTGGAATGCTGCCTCAGCCTCGGGGGTCCATTTAATCATGACCGACCCTTTCCCTTTCGTCAGGTTGGTTAGGGGCACAGCCTTAGAAGCAAAGTGGGGAATGAAGCGCCGATAATAACCCGCGATTCCCAGAAAGGCTCGTACCTGCTTCTTGCTGTTGGGACGTGGCCAACTCTGGATGGCCTCGACTTTGTTGAGTTGGGGTTTTATTACTCCCCTGCCAATGGTGTACCCAAGATATTTGGCCTCCTCCTGCCCAATGGTACACTTCTTGGGGTTAGCCGTAAACCCCGCTTCCCGGATAGAGTCTAGGACTGCTTGCACTTTTGGCAGATGTGAGGCCCAATCTGTGCTATGGACAATTACGTCATCCAGGTAAGCCGCAGCATACTTCCGATGGGGCCTCAGTATCTGGTCCATTTTCCGCTGGAATGTGGCCGGCGCATTCTGTAACCCGAACGGCATTCTCTTATATTGGAACGCCCCGTCTGGGGTTAC
Organism: Rana muscosa; assembly: GCA_029206835.1. Lineage (NCBI taxonomy): Eukaryota > Metazoa > Chordata > Amphibia > Anura > Ranidae > Rana > Rana muscosa. The sequence continues at coordinate 299,024,157 of CM055124.1, forward strand.
AAATGCGGTTTTCTCTTTGGCCGACTTGGCCAGGGGAATTTGCCAATACCCTTTTGTGAGGTCAAGAGTCGTCATGTATCGGGCTGTTCCCAGCCGGTCGATCAACTCATCTATACGTGGCATGGGGTAGGTGTCAAATTTTGTAACTTTGTTCAACTGACGAAAATCGTTACAAAATCGCCAGCTCCCATCCGGTTTAGGCACCAACACAATGGGACTAGACCAATCACTTTGGGACTCCTCTATCACCCCTAAGTTCAGCATTTTCTGTACTTCCTCCCGTATTGCCTCCCGTCGGGCCTCTGGGATCCGATAGGGTTTTAACTTCACCCTTTCACCGGGCGGGGTAATAATATCATGCTCTACCCCAGATGTTTGTCCCGGCAGCTCAGAGAACACCTCCTTGTTGCGAAGCACAAACTCCTTAACCTCCTGTTGTTGGGGTTGTGACAAGGTGGCTGCTATTCCAACCTCCGGAATCACGCAACCAGTTTGAGCTGGTGACCAAGTTTCTGCGACTAGGGACTCTCTATCCCTCCAGGCTTTCAACAGATTACCGTGATATATCTGTTCGGGCTTTCGCCTTCCTGGTTGTCTGACCTTGTAATTCACTTCGCTCACTTTTTCCATTATCTCGTAGGGGCCTTGCCATTTGGCAAGGAATTTACTTTCAACCGTAGGGACAAGTACCAATATCCTATCCCCCGGGGAAAAGGTACGGGTCTTTGCTCCACGGTTGTACACTCTCTGCTGTGCCAACTGCGCTTGGGCCAAATGTTCCTTTACGATGGGCATTACCTGTGCAATTCGATCTTGCATCAGGGCGACATGCTCAATCACACTCCTGTGGGGAGAACTCTCACTTTCCCAAGTTTCCTTGGCAATATCCAACAGCCCTCTTGGGTGTCTCCCATACAGTAACTCAAAGGGGGAGAATCCCGTAGAGGATTGGGGCACCTCCCTAATAGCAAACATCAAATAAGTAAGTAGACAGTCCCAATCCTTTCCATCTCTATCCACCACTTTCTTCAACATTTGTTTTAGGGTTTTGTTGAATCTTTCAACCAGCCCATCGGTTTGGGGGTGATACACAGATGTACGCAATTGCGTCACTTTGAGCAATTTACACAGCTCTTTCATAACCCGGGACATAAAGGGTGTACCTTGGTCCGTAAGCAGTTCTTTACAAATACCCACCCGGCTAAAAACAAGAGATAGCTCTTTGGCTATGGTTTTGGTCGAGGTATTTCTGAGAGGGATCGCTTCTGGATAACGGGTGGCATAGTCCATTATAACCAATATGTACTGGTGCCCCCTAGCGGACTTGATTATAGGACCTACCAAATCCATTGCGATTCTCTCAAACGGGACCTCAATGATGGGTAGAGGGACCAGCGGGCTACGGAAATGTGGCATCGGGGCCGACCTCTGACATACAGGGCAGGAGGAACAATAATTTTCTATGTCCTTCATCACCCCAGGCCAATAGAATCTCTGTAATACCCTCTCTCGGGTTTTCTCTGTCCCCAGATGACCTCCAAGAATGTGCCCATGGGCCAACTCCAACACCAACTTCCTGTAAGGTTTGGGCACCACAAGCTGCTCAACGGTTTCTTCTGCCCTTTTTGCCACCCGATACAGTAGGTCCTTCTCTACGCTGAAGTATGGGTAAGTGCAGGTATTATCTGGGTTCACTAACTCGCCATCTATTTCCACTACGTTTTCCCGTGCCTTTATTAGGGCGGGGTCTTTTAACTGTTCTGTGGCAAAATTTTCCCTGTGAACCTCCAGATCAGAAAACTCCACAGACGGTAGGTTTTCGTCTGAGGAGGTGGGCTCCTCTCCAGTTTCTTGAGTCTCCCCTGCCAATACTGACAAGGGGAATTCTGGAGAGTCCTCACCACTCTCAGAGGAGTTCTGGCTATCACATTCCTGGTACATAGGGGCACCAGTGGGGGGCTCAGGATCATCCCACAGTTCCCAGAACTTCGGAAAATCCCTTCCCACAATGGCATCATGCGGTAATTGAGATACTAACCCCACTGGATGAGAGAGGGTACCTTTGGGGGTCTCGAAACACACTGTAGTCACTGGATACTCTCGGGTGTCCCCATGCACACAAATAACAGCTACCTTGCTATTCCCAGAGACCTCTGTTTTAACTAATTCAGCCTTTATCAGGGTCACAAGGCTACCTGAATCCAGTAATACCACAACATTTCTACCATTAATACACATTTTGCATAAATGTTTCTCAGTTCCCCGAATGGCAGTGCATGCGACTGTCGCACACAGCGACTGACGTCTGTCCATCAGAAAGTCACATTGCATGGGTTCCTCCACAACCGGGCAATTTGCTGCAATATGTCCCGCTTGCCGGCAGCGGTAGCAAACAATCCATTTGGCTGCCTCTTGAGCCCCTGACTTCCCAGGCTGTTCTCGCCAAACTTTGGGTAGAGCTCCCACCCTCTCACTCTCTCCACCCTCACCCCTTGGAATCCTCTTATCCGCCCCTGGGGATGGTCTGGTCTTAGGGTGGAAAGTCCGAGAGTCTCTGGAAGAGGCCGTCAGGTTCTCTGTAGCCAAGTATTTCTCTACACGATCCACAAGACCACCGGCCGTCTCTGGGTCTCCATGGCTTACCCACTTTTGGATGGCAGTAGGAAGAGCTCTCAAAAACCGATCCATTACAACACGTTCCACAATCTCTGGTGCGGACAAAGTCTCTGGCTGTAGCCACTTCCTGCTCAGGTGAATGAGATCATACATTTGAGACCTGGGGGGTTTTCCAAGCTGGAAAGTCCAGTTATGCACACGCTGAGCCCGGACAGCCAGGGTGACACCCAGCCTTGCCAATATTTCAGCTTTTAGCATCACATAGTCTTTTGCTTGGTCAGGCTCTAGGTCATAGTAAGCCTTCTGCGATTCACCAGTTAACAGAGGAGCCACCAGTCCAGCCCACTGCTCCTCAGGCCACTTTTCTCTTTCAGCAGTCCTTTCAAATGTGGTCAAAAATACCTCTGGATCATCCTCTCCAGTCATTTTTGTCAATAAACGACTCACCCCAAAGGACGCGGTATTAGTGGGACGGCTTTCCTCACTGGTCTGCGGACGTTGCTGAATTACTGCTTCCATTTGTTGTAGTCTCTGCTCTTGCTTCTGTAACAGGTCTATGAAGCGGGCCTCAGATTGCTGCTGGGCTTGTTGATGAGCTTGCTGCTGGGCTGCAAGGCTCCTTTGCAAACCTGCATTTGTCTGCTGTTGATTGGCATTTGCTAGAGCCAGCTGTTTCAGTATCTCCTCCATGCTGGCTTAAAAAAAACTGCCTGCATTCTCCACCAACTGTGAGGGGGTTAACTCGGTAGCGGGTGTGTGTGACCCCCTGGTTGGGCTCCCCACACAAAAACAGGGCCAGCAGACGGAGGTTGTGGTTTTCAAAATCAAAAGGTGCGGTTTATTTCTCTATGTACAGTGACAAAAACACAGCAAAGCCAAAAAGAAACATAAACAAAATAAATCCTGGTCAGTTTGACCTCTGACTAAACATGCAGGTTTCCTAAACTAACAACTGGGATCAGCCTGGTGCTGTCCTAGTCCCTAAGTCCCTGGTTTAGTAAAAGTCCAAACAAATAGCCACACAGGCTTTGCCTCACCGCACAGGGGTTCACTCTCCCTAGACAGTCCACACAGGTCTGGTTCCAGGCATGAGCTAACACCTAATGAATCTGGGAGTTCTTATAGAGGCCTAAATGAGCTGACAAGCTTCAGCTGGTCTCATCAACTCCCTGCCTCACGACGCCCAGCACTCTCCCTAGAGGTATGAGTCATCCATGAGCCCACTAGCCTCAGCTGGGCTTCATCAACTCCCTAGTTGTATAAGTCGGCATAAAGCCTGAATCTGGGAGAAATATATCTACCCCCCTGGATGCAACCAGGTGACTTTACCTTCCTGCTGTCACAATATATATATATATATAAATGTATTTGTGTGTGTGTGTGTGTGTAAGATAATTGGTCATGGGGGGGGGGCGCAGCTTGGCATGTTCGCCCTGGGTGCTGGTTGACTTTGTCCCAGCACTGCCCCCTGCACTGTGAGGCAAATTGCCCGATCCGCCCGCTCCACTCCCCGCTGCACTTCAAGCATTTTTATTATTAACTTTTTTACTAGTAATGGCAGTGATCTACGACATTGCGGTGGACAGGTTCGGACACTTTTGACACATATTTGGGATCATTGACATCTATACAGCGATCTGTGCTATAAAACTGCACTGATTACTGTGTAAATGTCACTGTCTGGAAAGGGGTTAAATGGGGAGGTGTTTCTAACTGGGGGGGATGGGACTGACTGGAGGAGAGAGATCTCTGTTCCTAATCACTAGGAACAGCAGATCTGTCTCTCCTCCCCTGTCAGAATGGGGATCTGTCTGTTTACATTGACAGATCCCCGTTCTGGCTCTCTGTGGAGCGATCGTGGGTGGCATTGCGGCCGCCGGCCAAGCACAGGTCCTTTTATACTCCAATATACATGTATAGAGCCATGACAGGTCCTCTTTATACTTCTATATACCTGTATAGAGCCATGACAGGTCCTCTTTATACTCCTACATACATGTATAGAGCCATGACAGGTCCTCTTTATACTCCTACATACATGTATAGAGCCATGACAGGTCCTCTTTATACTCCTACATACATGTATAGAGCCATGACAGGTCCTCTTTATACTCCTACATACATGTATAGAGCCATGACAGGTCCTCTTTATACTCCTACATACATGTATAGAGCCATGTAAGGTCCTTATTATACTTCTATATACACGTATAATGCCATGACTGGTCCTCTTTACACTCCTATACATGTATAGAGCCATAACAGGTCCTCTTATATACATGTATAGAGCCATGACAGGTCCACTTTATACTCTTATATACATGTATAGAGCCATGACAGGTCCACTTTAGTTATCATAATATAAAATAATGGATGTGGGGGCATTTTGGTGGGCGTAATTTTTTTTTTGGGGGGGGGCAGCATTTCATTTTTGGTACCAGGCAGCACAATGTCTTGGGCCGACACTGGCGGAGCCACAACCCAAAGGTGTATGCTGCCATGATGATGCGACAGGAAAGGAAAATTACGGAAAGGTGAGTATACAATTTTCTGTTTTAAATTTTCAGTTTTTTCAGGAGCACCTTAACCCCCTTGACGGTATTCCCCAGTCGGGCTCGGGGTGAGTTTTTAATGCTAAGAGCGGTAACCGCGAGCCAGACTCGGGCTGCATCGCAGTATCCAGGGGAAGTTACTTACCTTGTTCCCTGGATCCTGCGATGTCTCCCCGCAATGTGTGCGAGCCGTGTCTCGCTCGATTCACACTGCCGGGTGCCGAGGTCCGTTCCCTGCGACGTTGCGGCGCACGGGGGCGGAGTTTGGCGTCAAATTCAAAAAGTGAAAAACATAGTATAAATACAGTACTGTAATCTGTAAGATTACAGTATACTGTATCAAAAAATTACACACCCCCTTTGTCCCTAGTGGTCTGCCCAGTGCCCTGCATGCAGTTTTATATTATAAAAACTGTTCTTTCTACCTGGAAACTGGAGATTGTCCATAGCAACCAAAAAGTGTCCCTTTATGTCAAAAGTGGTTTTAGACCAGCTAGAAAACAGCGATAATAAATTAGAATCACTCGCAGAATTGGGCGATAGCGATTTGTGGGGAAATTCGTCATCAAACACTAAATCTAATGACCAGAGGCGGCTCTAGGCTTTGTAAGGCCTTAGGCAAAACCTAGACATGAGGCCCCACTCATGTCCATAATGGGAAAAATAATTCAAGCGACAAAAAAATTAACTGTATAAATGACATATACTAACAGCTTTAAAGATCTGGTGTCAGTTCTCTCTTACAGGAAATGTTAAACCGCTGCTGGCTGTAGCTTAACGCCGCAGAGGCATTGTTGTCAGCAGAGGCGGCTCTGCTGACAACAATGTGAGAGCGAGGCCTTAGGCGCCTGTGGCGAGGCCCCTGTGAGTGCGAGGCCTTAGGCGACCGCCTTATTTGCCTAATTTAGAGAGCCGCCTCTGCTAATGACAGCGATAATTCTGCAACTGAGCAAATTTCAGTGTTTTTGATTTGATTACATTATTGAATAATTTGTATTATAATTACATTACTATTTGTTATAATTATTTATAGTTATTTATTATATTATAATTTATGATTTTGTGTTTCAAACTTTATCATACCCGGGATGTCTACTAGACTCTGGTTTGGTCAGGTTTAAGTAAGTAATTACTAAGAATTTCAGGCCTACAATACATAACACCAAATTTCCATGCAAAATAATTGTACCGCTTTTGGTACATAATTCCAGACAGAATCATACCGCCAGGGAGGTTAAAATAGGGTGTGTAACAGAAATGTTTTGTCATTTTTAGGGCCTCCTAAGGAACCCCGGTTAGTAGCAGTGCTAGTAGAAGCTAGACTTGTGCACAACGGCAAAATTTGTTTAGTTTCGGTTCGTTTCTTTACGGTCCTGTTGATTCGTAATCATTCGTAATTTTGCTAGACGGGATTTTTCATGTTCGGACTAATTCGTATTTTCGCAAGCGACATTTTTCGTTGAATTTTTCGTTGATTTATAATTCGTACTTTCGGTAGGGTACATTGTTTTTCGTTGATTCTGGACACAACTCCTACTTTCGTAACTTTTTTTGGGGTTCGTTGATTCGTAATTTTCCGTGTCTCTCTCACAACGACGCTGCCTATCATGCCTAATGTGCTTCGAATGGATTTGTACTTTTCTAAATACATAGCGGTTATTTGTAATGATTCGAAATCTCGTATTTTACTTTCGTTTTTTACATGCGGCTATAGCCTCCGCCCCCTGTACACCATTTTGAGAGGGAGTTCAGCACGGTGAGGGAGAAGCAGAGAGCAGAGAAGAGTGTTATTGTGCTTCGTATGGATTCGTACATTCGTAACTTTTTTCATAATGAATTATGCCGAAGACATTCGGGCATTCGCTATTTGCGGTATAATTTATTTCGGATTCGGTTTTATTCGTACTTGCTTTGTTCGGAAATTCGAATGCTTCCGAATGTCCGAAAGTTGCTAAATTCGGACGAATTTTGATTCGTTACGAAACGAATTGCACAAGCCTAGTAGAAGCAGAGGCGGCTCTAGGCTTTGTGAGGCCTTAGGCAAAACTTAGACATGAGGCCCCACTCACGCCCATAATGGGAAAAATAATTCAAGCAAAAAAAATGGCTGCAGAAAATGCATGGATCTAGCACACAGGTGATCAGCACCACTTCCAGGGCACCCTCCTCACCCATCAGACATATTCAGCCAATGCAAGAGGGGGGGAGAGAGGGGGAGGTGAGAAAGAGAGAGGGGTAATAGAGAGATCCGATGACGCCGACATTAGTATTGATTACAGGCAAATTAGGCGGCCATGAGGCCCCTGTGAATGCGAGGCCTTAGGCGACCGCCTAATTTGCCTAATTAGAGAGCCGCCTCTGAGTAGAAGCTGTAGGCTGCTGTTCCATTTTTAAGGTGGAATAGACTGCATTAGTAGGAACTGATATGTTTTTTTTAAGCCAGAAAGCTATGGCATCTGCCTGCAAATCGTCAGGAACAAAATCCTGCAGAATTTGTGAGACTCTTCATCAGATAGAGCCTCTGTAGAAGACAGTGATTGTGGAGGGGAAAGTAGTGAGATATGCTGACATCTTCAGAGTTCAGAGTCAGCAATCAAAGTTGAAATTTGGCCCATATATTCTTGCATAATTGAGGAAAACTCCTCCCTGAATAAAGCCAAGAAGGAGGCCACACCCAACGGATCTAAAGAAGACTTTGAAGAATATAGAGGCTTGACTTGGTCCAAGCTGTCAGTGTCAAGCCCATGAGAAGGGGCACTGCAGAATGCCTCGGAACTGCTAGTGACTTGTAAGCTAGAGACCCAATGCAACAAGACTGCTCCTTTTGCCTTTGGGATCCAACATATTGCACTGTTTGACAGAGAGAGATTTGTTTAGACTTAAGCCCCGTACACACGATCGGATAACCTATGGATTTTCGTCCGATGGATTTGACCATCAGAAATCCGATGAAACTGTTTTTCATCAGTCTTGGCCACACACCATCAGTCAAAAAACCGACCGTTCCAAACGCGGTGACGTAAAACACTCCGATGAGCCGAGAAAAATGAAGTTTAATGCTTCTGAGCATGCGTCGACTTGATTCTGAGCATGCGTGGGTTTTTTATCCGATGGACTTGCTCATAGACGATCGGAAATTCCCATCGGTTTTTGATCCGATGGGTACCATACACGATCGGTTTGTCTGATGAAACCATCCATCGGACGGTTTTCATCAGTTAAACCGATCGTGTGTACGGGGCTTTAGATGTTCACTGAGAAGCACCTGTTACAAAAGTTTAACGCACTTGAAGGATCTTTTTTGAAACATTTAATGGTTATAAGTAGGGCTGCGGAAATTAACGATTAATTGCTCGATTAATCATTAATTTCTTTGATCGATCAAAATAATTTTGATCGCGGACGATCCACGGAATAAGCTCTGCGGTCTCGCCCATAGGAAAGGCCGTGGCTTCTGCCTACCTCCCGAGCGGAGGCCATCTTGGTCCACCCGGCGGCGGCCTAGTAGCGGCGCGCTGACGTCATCATCACCCGCCTGCTTGTGCCGTCTACTCTGTGGACGGGTCTGCTTGCTGCCTATTCCGGACAGAGCGGACAATCGGAGATGTGGATATTACGGTATGGAGGGGGGATGTGGGGAGATGTGGACATTACAGTAAGGGGGCAGATGTGGACATTACAGTATGGGGGCAGATGTGGATATTACAGTATGGGGGGCAGCTGTGGATATTACAGTATGGGGGCAGATGTGGATATTACAGTATGGGGGCAGATGTGGACATTACAGTATGGGGGCAGATGTGGACATTACAGTATGGGGGCAGATGTGGACATTACAGTATGGGGGCAGATGTGGATATTACAGTATGGGGGCAGATGTGGACATTACAGTATGGGGCAGATGTGGACATTACAGTATGGGGGCAGATGTGGACATTACAGTATGGGGGCAGATGTGGATATTACAGTATGGGGGCAGATGTGGACATTACAGTATGGGGGCAGATGTGGACATTACAGTATGGGGGCAGATGTGGACATTACAGTATGGGGGCAGATGTGGACATTACAGTATGGGGGCAGATGTGGACATTACAGTATGGGGCAGATGTGGAGATTACAGTATGGAGGGAGATGTGGATATTACAGTATGGGGGGAGATGTGGGGAGATGTGGACATTACAGTATGGGGGGAGATGTGGACATTACAGTATGGGGGGAGATGTGGGAAGATGTGGACATTACAGTATGGGGGGGGAGATGTGGACATTACAGTATGGGGGCAGGTGTGGATATTACAGTATAGGGGGAGATGTGGGGAGATGTGGACATTACAGTATGGGGGCAGGTGTGGATATTACAGTATGGGGGGAGATGTGGGGAGATGTGGACATTACAGTATGGGGGCAGGTGTGGATATTACAGTATGGGGGGAGATGTGGGGAGATGTGGACATTACAGTATGGGGGGGAGATGTGGACATTACAGTATGGGGGAGATGTGGACATTACAGTATGGGGGCAGGTGTGGATATTACAGTATGGGGGGAGATGTGGGGAGATGTGGACATTACAGTATGGGGGCAGGTGTGGATATTACAGTATGGGGGGAGATGTGGGGAGATGTGGGCATTACAGTATGGGGGGAGATGTGGACATTACAGTATGGGGGGGAGATGTGGACATTACAGTATGGGGGGGAGATGTGGACATTACAGTATGGGGGGAGATGTGGACATTACAGTATGGGGGGGAGATGTGGACATTACAGTATGGGGGGAGATGTGGACATTACAGTATGAGGGCAGATGTGGATATTACAGTATGGGGGGCAGATGTGGATATTACAGTATGGGGGCAGATGTGGACATTACAGTATGAGGGCAGATGTGGATATTACAGTATGGGGGGCAGATGTGGATATTACAGTATGGGGGCAGATGTGGACATTACAGTACGGGGGGAGATGTGGGGAGATGTGGATATTACAGTATGGGGGGGAGATGTGGACATTACAGTATGGGGGAGATGTGGACATTACAGTATGGGGGGGAGATGTGGATATTACAGTATGGGGGGGAGATGTGGGGAGATGTGGATATTACAGTATGGGGCAGATGTGAATATTACGATATGGGGGGAGATGTAGGGAGATGTGGACATTACAGTAAAAAAATTTAAAAACTGTGTGTGCATTATAATTAATCGAAATTAGTCAATTAATCGATTTAAAAAAAAACGATTAATCGAACACGAAAATTTTAATCAGTAACAGCCCTAGTTATAAGCATCAAATGCAGCCAACACGTTTTGGGGGGGAACATTTCCCCCTTCTACAGGGCTTGAGCAGTGGAATAAAATCACAACAGAAAGCACTAGGGCACCTGTGTTAAGGCTTGATGAAGACCAACGTCCTCTGGAGGCACTAAAGGCCTAAAGCCCTGAAGAATTGGGAGCCTTTTCTTCCCAAAATATGTTGGCTGTATTTGATGCTCTTAACCATTAAATGTTTCAAAAAGTCCTTTAAGTGAGATGAACTTTTGTATCAGGTGCTCCTCGGTACTCATAGAAAAGAATTTATCACCCGATGAGTGCTTCCTTTGTCATTATCAGACAAGTAGCAGCCTAGGATCAGAACAGGGCCCATCTATATATTATTTCAACCAGAGATCTGCTTCTTTGAAGGCAAAATGACTTTACGGTAAATCCATCTTTCACTTCTATCCATCTAATGCCACGTACACACGACAAATGTCCGATGTGAGCTTTTTGTCGGAAATTCCGACAGTGTGTGGGCTCCAATCGGAAATTTGCTGTCGGAACTTTCGACCACAAAAATTTGAGAGCTGGTTCTCAAATTTTCCGACAAGAAAAGTTCTTGTCGGAAATTCCGATCGTCTGTATGCCATTCCGACGCACAAAAAAACACGCATGCTCAGAAGAATCAAGCAGAAGAGCCGAACTGCCTATTGAACTTCATTGATCCTCGCCTCGTCGTACGTCTTGTACCGTCTCAGCGTTCTTGACGTTCGGAATTTCCAACAAGATTTGTGTGACCGTGTGTATGCAACGCAAGTTTGAGACAACATTCCATTGGGAAAAAAAATACACGGATTTGTTGTCGGAAATTTCCGATCGTGTGTATGGGGCATAACGCTATCACACACAGCAGGCAACGTTGTTTAGAGTACCAGATAAAGTTTTGGGTAGTCACAATTTGAATGCAGAAATGACTAACTGACAAGGACTAACTGAGGTACAACCTAAATCTTTTGCAAATTGTATTTTTAAATCAATTTTCTAATTTTTTTTAATCAATTATCTAATTAGTTTATTTAATGAGTTCTGGTAATAGCGTTAATTAACTGTTAAAGAAGAAAGACTGTATAAAGAAAAAACACATTGGGGAAAGACACTCCCCAGGCCTATTGCATACATCCAGGGCCGCCATCAGGGGGGTACAGGCAGTACTACTGTAAGGGGCCCGGATGCCCCCCTTTTTTTTTGATAAGGGGCCCAGTGGTCCCCAGGGGCCCGGAGTTCCCCAGGGCCCCGAATGTCAACCCCCCCCTTTTTTTTTTTTATATAATTTTTTTATTTTTATACATTTTTTATTTTTTATTATTTATTTATGTTATTTTTTTTTATTATTTTTTTTTTGTAAGGGGCCCAGGGGTCCCCCGAGGCAACCTCCTTTTTTTTTATTTTTATAAAAATTGTTATTATTTTTTTATTTGTATTTTTTATCATTTTTTTTAATTATTTTTTTGTAAGGGGCCCAGAGGTCCCCAGAGGCCCGGAGGTCCCCAGGGCCCCGGATGGCGACCCCCCCCCCCTTTTTTTTGTTCTTTTGGGTTTTTTTTTGTGTTCGTCAGCACCCAAAGCCCCCCCGACCTCAACAATTTGCGGTGGCAGCACCCCCCGCTTCTCAATTCACGGCGGCAGCACCCCCCCTCCCCCCCGGTTCTCCTCTGCTCCAGGGGGCCCATGCCTGAAGCTGTGTAAGGAGCCCCAAAATTCCTGATGGCGGCCCTGGATACATCACAATGGTTCCAGCTAGATTACTGCAAATTCTTTTCTGTTTCTCTTCCGAAGATACCGAGAGAGGCCAATTTGGTAACTTTAAATCCTTTGTTGAATGGGACAGTCTGTCTGATAAGCATGATAAGCATGTAGGGCAGCACAGTGGAGTAGTGGGTAGCACTCTCGCCTAGCAGTAAAAAGCGTTGCTGGTTCAAATCCCAACCACGACACTACCTGCATGGAGTTTGCATTTTCTCCCTGTGCCTGTGTGGGTTTCCTCCAGGAACTCCGGTTTCCTCCCACACTCCAAAGACATGCTCGTAGGTTAATTGGCTTCTGTCTAAATTGGCCCTAGTACAATGTTTCTCAACTCCAGTCCTTAAGGCGCACCAACAGGTAATGTTTTCAGGCTTTCCTTTATTTTGCACAGGGGATTTGATCAGTTTCACTGCCGTAGTAATTACCACAGCTGTTTCATCTGAGGGAAATCCTGAAAACATGACCTGTTGGGGCGCCTTGAGGACTGGAGTTGAGAAACACTGCCCTAGTATATGAATGTGAGTTAGGGACCTTAGATTGTAAGCTCCTTGAGGGTAGGGACTGATGTGAATGTATATGTAAAGCCAGGGGAGGGCTGGCTGCCTTAGGCCTGGGGGGCAAGTCCAGTCAAGTGGCCCATTGAACTGCTGAATCAGCTCACCATCCATGGCCCACCTGGTTTTTCAATGCAGCCTCACCAGTGCCCATCAATGCTGCCAACTCCAGCGCCCATCAATGCAGCCTGATCACTGGGGCAGGTTACATGGGGTGTATGGGGGGGGGCTGGGGGGTCAGCTAGGGGTGTCCGGGTCTCTTACCTCAGCAATCTCAGCTCAGCAGGTCCTTGCACGTCACGGTTTCCTGGGGGGGGGGGTAACGCTCCTGATCCTGGGGTCAAGTTGCAGCCAGCGCCCAGCCCTGCAGCCCGACTCCCTGGCACGCCCTGCCTCTGCTTGCTTCCATGAATCCGGTCCCAGGGAGTTGTAGTTTCCTCTGCACTGCTGTGTTTTCCACCCACCAGAAGCTTGAGTGCGGACTACAACTCCCGGAATGCAACAGCTAGTGGTCGGCCACCAAGGCCATGCCCCCGGCCCGACTTCCTAGACCAGAATAAAGTTAGGGCGGCCTGGGAGGCAATTGCCACCCTGCCCCCTGGCCCAGCCCTCCCCTGTGTAAAGCGCTGTGTAAATTGACGGCGCTATACAAGTACCTAAATAATAATAATCCTAGTGTTGTAATAAGAACAAATATAGAAGGATCACTACAATACAACTTAGAAAGTGGCAGGGGTTGGCTGTAATTTTACCTTGAAGACCTTTGAAAAAAAAAATAGTCAGCCAATTACTTTAGCAGATAAATAGAAGTCTGTTGTTGCTGCAATGAACTGAAAGGCAAGTTTTGCAAGATTTAATCACAGCCAGCTACAAATGGACAGATAATTCTTAATATTGCTGAATTACCAAATGGCATGAGTAGCAATTATATATTTATATCAGATTTTTTTTTTTTTTATGAAAGTAGAATGGAATTTTCCATTAACAAAAAGCAAAAGATGATTCTTTCTCTTAAAATGATCTGACTAAAGATAAACTCTCCAGGTCATTTTGATTTCCAGCAAAGCCAACGGCGCACTCACGTATTTTTGATCAATAAAATGTAAAGACTTCAACAGACATTTCAAATGCGATAGTCTACATCTACTTTTTATGTGGGGTATAAAATCGGCTTAATTATCAGTATCAAAATGTTAATGTGTTATAAAGAGAATTAGGAGATGACATTCTGAAAATATTTTATGAATTAAGTATGAGATAAATATTTTTTTCATTATGCCGAACCTGGGCTTTGGTTAGCTCATCTCCCCTTTATATGTAATAAAAAAAAACTGATATTACAGAACTTACTGCATAATACAATTAAAAGTAGAATGTATATGCAGGACTTTTTCATTCCCCTAGATCAGTGATGGCGAACCTCGGCACCCCAGATGTTTTGGAACTACATTTCCCACAATGCTCATGCTCTCTGCAGTGTAGCTGAGCATCATGGGAAATGTAGTTCCAAAACAACTGGAGTGCCAAAGTTCGCCATCACTGCCCTAGATACAATGCCTTGAAAAAGTATTCATACCCCTTGAAGTTGTCATGTTACAACCAAAAAACGTAAATGTAAGTGGAAGGAAAACGATAAATGGTTTTCAACATTTTTTACAAATAAATATGTGACTATTAGACTTGTGCACAACGGAAAAGTTTGTTTCGTTTCGGTTCGTTTCTTTTCTGTCCTGTTGATTCGTAATCGTTCGTAATTTTGCTAGACGGGATTTTTCGTGTTCGGACTAATTCGTATTTTCGCAAGCGACATTTTTTGTTGAATCGGAATGATTCGTATTAATGTAAGCTTTATTTTTAGTTGATTTATAATTTGTACTTTCGGTAGAGTACATTGTTTTTCGTTGATTCTGGACACATGTATAGTGCCGTCGTACGTGTTGTACGTCGCCGCGCTTTGCTCGAGCATTTTTTTTTCACGATAGTGTGTAGGCAAGGCAGGCTTGAGAAGAATCACGTTGAGAAAAACGCAGTTTTTTTCAATGACATTAAAAGCGGTCGTGTGTACGCGGCATTATTGTGCTTCGAATGGATTCGTACCTTCGTAACTTTTTTCATAACGAATTATGCCGAAGACATTCGGGCATTCGCTATTTGCGTTATAATTTATTTCGGATTCGGTTTTATTCGTAATTGCTTTGTTCGGAAATTCGAATGCTTCCGAATGTCTGAAAGTTGCTAAATTCGGACGAATTTCGATTCGTTAGGAAACGAATTGCACAAGCCTAGTGAATAGTGTGAGGGGGGGGGGCATTTGTATGGCGCCCCCCCCGGGGTCAATACTTTCTAGAACCACCTTTCACTGCAATTACAGCTGCAAGTCTTTTTGGGGAGGTCTCTACCAGCTTTGCACATCTAGAGAGGGACATTTTTGCCCATTCTTCTTTGCAAAATATCTCAAGCTCTGTCAGATTGGATGGAGAGCGTCTGTGAACATCAATTTTCAAGTCTTGCCACAGATTCTCAATGTGATTTAGGTCTGGACTGTGACTGGGCCATTCTAACACATGAATATACTTTGATCTAAACCATTCCATTGTAGCTCTGGCTGTATGTTTAGGGTCGTTGTCCTGCTGGAAGGTGAACCTCCACCCCAATCTCAAGTCTTTTGCAGACTGTAACAGGTTTTCTTCTAAGATTGCCCTGTATTTGGCTCCATCCATCTTCCCATCAACTCTGACCAGCTTCCCTGTCCCTGCTGAAGAAAAGCATCCCCACCACATGATGGTGTGTTCAGGGTGATGGGAGGTGCTATTTTTCCCCCACACATAGCGTTTTGCTTTTAGGCCAAAAAGTAAAATTTTTGGTCTCATCTGACCAGAGGACCTTCTTCCACATGTTTGCTGTGTCCCCCACATGACTTCTCGCAAACTGCAAACAGGACTTATGGCTTTATTTCACCAATGTCTTTCTTCTGGTCACTCTTCCATAAAGGGCAGATTTGTGGAGAGCATGACTAATAGTTGTCCTGTGGACAGATTCTCCCACCTGAGCTGTGGATCTCTGCAGCTCCTCCAGAGTTCCCATGGGCATCTTGGCTGCTTCTCTGATGAATGCTCTCCTTGCCCGGCCCGGTCAGTTTAGGTGGGCAGCCATGTCTTGGTTGGTTTGCAGTTGTGCCATACTCTTTCCATTTTCAGATGATGGATTGAACAGAGCTCCGTGAGATGTTCAAAGCTTGGGAGATTTTTTTATAACCTAACCCTGCTTTATACTTCTCCACAACTTTATCCCAGACCTGTCTGGTGTGTTCCTTGGTCTTCGTGATGCTGTTTGTTCATTAAGGTCCTCTAACAAACCTCTGAGGGCTTCACAGAACAGCTGTATTTATACTGAGATTGAATTACACACAGGTGGACTCTATTTACTTATTAGATAACTTCTGAAGGCAATTGGTTCCACTTTATTTTAGTTAGGGGTATCAGAGTAAAGGGGTCTGAATACAAATGCACACCACACTTTTCAGATATTTATTTGTAAACAATCTTGAAAACCATTTATAATTTTCCTTCCTCTTCACAATTATTTGCCACTTTGTGTTGGTCTATCACATAAAATACATTTACGTTTTTGGTTGCAACTAAAATAGTTTTTTATATTGAAATCCAGAAGCTCCTGAGGAAGCGATTTACCAAATCGCGAAACATGTTGAGCAACTTTTAATGTTTCAAGAACCCCGTGGATGATCACTCAGGAGACACTCCTTCTTTGGTTCAGTATGGGCGTCTTCACCATCTACACCCCTACAACAAGAAACATCTACCCTTGAGTGCCGTCCTATGGTCATTTCATGTGGTTCCTTTCTATTTTGTATTCTATGGATGCATTTATTTACTTACCTGTAGTGATGAGCCGAACACCCCCGGGTTCGGTTCGCACCAGAACCCGCGAACGGACCGAAAGTCCGTACGAACATTAGAACCCTATTAAATACAATGGATGCGAACGTTCGAATTCTAAAGTGCTAATTATAACGACTATTATGCATGTTATTGTCCTAAAAAGGGTTTGGGAACCCGGGTTCTGCACCAGGGGACATGTATCAATGCAAAAAGAAGTTTTAAAAACGGTCGTTTTTCGGGAGCAGTCATTTTAATGATGCATAAAGTGAAAAAAAAAAAGTCAAATATTCCTTTAAATATCGTACCTGGGGGGTGTCTAAAGTATGCCTGTGAAGTGCCACGTGTTTCCCGTGTTTAGAACTGTCCCTGCACAAAATGACACTTCTAAAGGAAAAAAAAGCCTTTTAAAACTGCTTGCGGCTTTAATGTAATGTCTGGTCCCGGTAATATGGATGAAAATCTTTAAGAAAAATGGCATAGCTACCCCATGACCCCCCCCCCCCCTACCCCAGCCCATTACCAGCCCCTTTGGGTCTTGTATGGATATTAAGGGGAACCCCGCACATAAAATAAAAAAGGCCCTATATACTCTGAACAGCCGTATACAGGCGGTGCATACAAGACAGGGACTGTAAGTTTGTTCTTATGTAGAATTTGTTTGTAATTTTGAACAGGTACATTGTTTAAGTGTAGCTCCAGCCCAAAAATCTATTTTTAAACTTTTTGGAAAACATAGGTAAGGGTTATCACCCCTGTAACATTTGTTTTGCTGTCTGTGCCCCTGTTCAGAACATTTCACCTCACTTTCCGTCCCAATGACAACTGTTTTTGAAATGTGGTGTTTTTCTTGAAACAAGGATTGCTGATAAAGCATCAGTACAGAGGAGACACCTTTCTCCCATATTAATTCTTACAGGAGAGAATTTTCCTTCCAAGGGGTAGATTTCCTCTCACTTCCTGTTGTCTTCTTGCGTTTGCAAGTAGGAGTCGTTTGTAAGTTGGATGTTTGAAAGTAGGGGCCTGCCGTATATACTCTGCAGAAATAGGCCTCTTAGTTGTTGGTGTTGGCACAACACTGTAAGCACTCACAGTTACTCTTGGTTGGTGCTGGAACGCCCTGCTGTCAACTATTATATCAGGAATTTTAATTACATATAATTGTTGAACAGTGGTAGTAAAAATTGGGCCTTTGATGGTGGTGCTGGTGCCACAACACTGTAAGCCCTGACAGTTACTCTTGGTGGGTGCAGGAATGGGCCCTGCTGTGAATTATTAGATCAAGAATTGTAATTACATGCCCCTTTTGAACAGGGGCTGAAAAATTGGGCCTTTCGTGGTGGTGGTGGTGGTGGCATTGCCACAACACTGTAAGCCCTCAGAGTTACTCTTGGTGGGTGCAGCAATGGGCCCTGCTGTGAATTATTAGATCAAGAATTGTAATTACATGCCCCTGTTGAACAGGGGCTGAAAAATTGGGCCTTAGGCACTGGTGGCACAACACTACAACCCCTCACAGATACTGTACTTGGAGCACAGCAATGAGCCCTGTTGCAAAGTATTGCTTCAAAAATTGTAATGACACGCCCCTGTTAAACAGGGGCTGAAAAATTGGGCCTTAGGCACTGGTGCCACAACACTCCAACCCCTCACAGATACTGTACTTGGAGCACAGCAATGAGCCCTGTTGCAAAGTATTGCTTCAAAAATTGTAATTACACGCCCCTGTTAAACAGGGGCTGAAAAATTGGGCCTTAGCCACTGGTGGCGGCACCCATAAACAAAAATGATCTTCCAAGCTATCATCATCAATCGTATCATTGAGGACTCGGAGGAGGAGGATAGCCAGTCAACATAACAGCACAGGCACTCAGCATCAGCATCAGTCTTGAAGGGATGTGACATGTTAAAATCAATTAGTCTGTTATATCAGCATCAGGTGTATGGTAGCTGGTGGTGATCCAAGACTGGTTCATCTTGATGAAAGTCAGTCGATCAACCGAGTCGGTGGACAGGCGCACCCTGTGATCCGTGACAAATCCTCCAGCAGCACTGAATGTGCGTTCCGAAAGAACGCTGGATGCAGGACAGGCCAGTAGCTCAATTGCATACTGTGCAAGCTCTGGCCAGTGATCCATCCTCAAGACCCAGTAAGCCAGAGGATTTTCGGTGGGGAAGGTGTCCAAGTCTGACCTTGCCCCTAGATATTCCTGCACCATGTTTATCAGACGCTGGCGATGGTTGCTGGAACCGATCATACTTTGGGGCTGCGGACTAAAGAATTGTCTGAACGCATCGGTCAGACGGCCACCTTCCCCACCGCTCCTTCTTTGACTGGCCGAAGCCTCAGCAACTCGTTGTCCAGGACCAGGAGTTTGTAACCTCCCAGTCTCTGGGAACGCGTTGCACAGACCTTTCTGCAAGGCCTCCCGGAGTTGTCTCATCCTCTGCTCCCTCTGCGACGGTAACATAAGGTCCGCAACCTTACCCTTGTACCGTGGATCAAGGAGAGTGGCCAGCCAGTAATGGTCCCTCTCCTTGATCCGAAGAATACGAGGATCCTTCCGCAGACTTTGCAGGATCAGGGAGGCCATGCAGCGTAGGTTTGCTGAGGCATTCGGTCCGGAGTCCTCTGGGTCACTAAGGACGACATGATCCGCAGCCACCTCCTCCCAGCCACGTACAAGTCCACTGGTTTCTTGGGACTGTAAATCATCCCTAAAAGACTGCTGCTGATGATGCTGAGTGCCAGCCTCCACCTCCATGCTGACACAATCCTCCTCCTCCTCCTCCTCCTCCTCCTCTTCCTGTGGGATGGGTGGGACAGAAGGAACACTGTCTGGCTAAAGGGGGCCTTGAGAGGCAAGGAAGTCCTCCTCTTCCTGCCTCTGTTCTGCCTCAAGTGCCCTGTCCATTATTCCACGCAGCGTGTGCTCCAACAGGTGGACAAGAGGTACAGTGTCACTGATGCATGCACTGTCACTGCTCACCATCCTCGTGGCCTCCTCAAATGGTGCCAGGACAGTGCATGCATCCCTGATCATGCCCCACTGGCGTGGAGAAAAAAAACCAAGCTCCCCTGACCCTGTCCTGGTGCCGTAGTCGCACAGGTACTCATTGATGGCCCTCTGCTGCGTGTGCAGCCGCTGCAGCATGGCCAACGTTGAGTTCCACCTGGTGGGCATGTCACATATAAGGCGGTTCTTGGGCAGGTTCAACTCCTTTTGCAGCTCAGCCAGGCGAGCACTGGCATTATAAGATCTGCGGAAATGCACACAGACTTTCCTGGCCTGCCTCAGGACATCCTGTAAGCCCGGGTACCTGCCCAAGAACCGCTGCACCACCAGGTTAAGGACGTGAGCCACACAGGGCACATGGGTCAGTTGTCCCTGTCGGAGGGCGGAGAGGAGGTTGGTGCCATTGTCGCAAACCACCATTCCTGGCTTAAGCTGGCGTGGCGTCAACCACCTCTCGGCCTGGCCCTGCAGAGCAGACAGGACCTCTGCCCCAGTGTGGCTTCTGTCCCCCAAACACACCAGCGCAAGCACGGCATGGCATCTTTTTGCCTGCGTACTTGCGTAGCCCCTTGAACGGCTACGGAGCACCGCTGGTTCAGAGGACAAAGCACAGGAAGAGGCCATGGAGGAAGAAGAAGAGGAGGGGGTGGAGGAGAGAGGTGTGTCACAACCAGTAGTAGCATTTTGGAGGCGTGGCGGTGGAACAACCTCCAACACTACTGCACCTTGTCCTGCATCCTTCCCAGCTGCCAAAAGAGTGACCCAATGGGCCGTGAAAGAAAGGTAACGTCCCTGTCCATGCCTGCTGGACCATGAGTCAGCGGTAATATGCACCTTACCGCTGACCGCCCTGTCCAGCGAGGCCAAGACATTGCCTTCCACATGCCGGTAGAGAGCCGGAATAGCCTTCCGTGAGAAAAAGTGGCGTTTGGGAACCTGCCACTGAGGAACCGCACATTGCACAAACTCACGGAAGGGGGCCGAGTCTACCAACTGAAAAGGCAGCAGTTGAAGCGCTAGCAATTTAGCCAAGCTAGCATTCAACCGCTGGGCATGTGGATGGCTGGGAGTGAACTTCTTTCGACGGTCCAGCAGCTGGGGCAGGGAAATTTGCCTGCTAGAATCGGACGTCGGTGTACTGCTAGCAGAGTGGCCGCAAGTACTTGGCTGTGACACACCTAATTCTACACCTTCATTCCTCTCAGTGCATGTGTCAGAGAGGACTGAAGTTATAGTGGGGTTGGAGATCCCAGCTGATGCGGTGCAAGGAGAGGTCCGCTTTGTTCTTTGGTGTGGGTCTTTGAGGTAGGCTTGCCAACGAGCTGCATGGCAGGTCAACATATGTCTGGTCAGGCATGTGGTACCCAAGCGGCTGATGTTTTGGCCACGCGATATACGCTTGAGACATATGTTGCAAACAGCAGCTGTGCGATCTGATGCACTAGCCTCAAAAAAGGCCCACACCAAAGAACTTTTTGAATGACGGGCAGAGGCAGCGCCCTGCACAGGCGGAGCTCTGCGGTGTGATTCCGTCGGTGTACTGCCCTTACGCTGGCCACCAAAGGGCATCCTGCCTCGTTGGAGATGTGCCTCCTCCTCATCCTCCTCCTCCTCCTCTCTCCTATTAGGCACCCACGTGGAGTCAGTGACCTCATCATCCCCTCCCTCCTCATCACTGGAGCCAATCTGGCAGTATGCTGCAGCTGCTGGAACATGACTGCCAGATTGGTGTCCTTCTTGAGCATCCCCTCTGTCTGCTCTCACGCTACTGCCTTCCTCTAGCTGGGTTTCATCATCAGACCCTTCGAAACGCTGGGCATCCTCCTGGAGCATGTACCCAACACTGTGCTCAAACAGTTCGGGGGACTCCTCAGGAGGAGGACATGGTGGGTCTAGGGAAGGAGTGACTGATGATGAGTCTGACATTGATACCAGGGAAGAGGACGCTTTGGCAGCTGCTTTGCCAGTACCCTGAGCCTGGGTGAGAGAGGATGAGGAGGAGGAGGAGGGCTTGGTCATCCACTCTACCAAGTCTTCGGCATGATGTGGCTCAACATGTCCAGCTGCCGAAAAGAAGGACAAGCGTGTCCCATGGCCATGTGCTGATGACAATGCACCGCGTCCACGACCAGCACTGTTGCCCCCAGACACAGAGCCTGCTTGCCCTCTTTTATTGCCTCCTGACTGTCTGCCTCTCCTTGTTTGCCTTCCAGACATTCTAATAGATGGCCTGCAGGGAGATGGGAAAAAAGCAATAAGGGCTACCTTCAGGTGTCCTTCTCTGTCCCTTTACTTAAGGATTTCTAAATATGGTTGAGGATGATTGCTTTCGCACAGAATAGCACAACGACAATTTCCCTGACTGTCCAAAAAACAAGGATTTCAAAGATGGTTGATGAGGAATGCTTTAGCACAGTATAGCACAAGGATAATTTCCCTCACTGTCCTTCCCTGTCCCTAGAAACAAGGATTAGCACAGTGAAAGAAACTGACACTCTCCCTACTGTGACAGCAGGAAGGTAAAGTCACCTGGTTGCATCCAGGGGGGTAGATATATTTCGCCCAGATTCAGGCTTTACGCCGACTTATACAACTAGGTGGAGAGTTGTATAAGGCTAGTGGGCTCATGGATGACTCATACCTCTAGGGAGAGTGTGGGGCGTCGTACAGACAGGGAGTTGAAGAGACCAGCTGAAGCTTGTCAGCTCATTTAGGCCTCTATAAGAACTCCCAGCTTCATTAGATGTTAGCTCATGCCTGGAACCAGACCTGTGTGGACTGTCTAGGGAGAGTGAACCCCTGTGCGGTGAGACAAAGCCTGTGTGGCTATTTGCTTGGACATTAAACCAGGGACTTAGGGACTAGGACAGCACTAGGCTGATCCCAGTTGTTAGTTAGGAAACCTGTATGTTTAGTCAGAGGTCAAGTTGACCAGGATTTATTTTGGTTATGTTTCTTTTGCTTTGCTGTGTTTTGTCACTGTAAATAGAAAATAAACCGCACCTTTTTGATTTTGAAAACCACAACCTCCGTTTGCTGGGCCTGTTTTGTGTGGGGAGCCCATCCCGGGGGTCACACACACCCGCTGCCGAGCTAACCCCCTCACAGTTGGTGGAGAACCAGTGGCAGTTTTTTTTAAGCCAGCATGGAGGAGATACTGAAACAGCTGGCTCTAGCAAATGCCAATCAACAGCAGACAAATGCAGGTTTGCAAAGGAGCCTTGCAGCCCAGCAGCAAGCTCATCAACAAGCCCAGCAGCAATCTGAGGCCCGCTTCATAGACCTGTTACAGAAGCAAGAGCAGAGACTACAACAAATGGAAGCAGTAATGCAGCAACGTCCGCAGACCAGTGAGGAAAGCCGTCCCACTAATACCGCGTCCTTTGGGGTGAGTCGTTTATTGACAAAAATGACTGGAGAGGATGATCCAGAGGTATTTTTGACCACATTTGAAAGGACTGCTGAAAGAGAAAAGTGGCCTGAGGAGCAGTGGGCTGGACTGGTGGCTCCTCTGTTAACTGGTGAATCGCAGAAGGCTTACTATGACCTAGAGCCTGACCAAGCAAAAGACTATGTGATGCTAAAAGCTGAAATATTGGCAAGGCTGGGTGTCACCCAGGCTGTCCGGGCTCAGCGTGTGCATAACTGGACTTTCCAGCTTGGAAAACCCCCCAGGTCTCAAATGTATGATCTCATTCACCTGAGCAGGAAGTGGCTACAGCCAGAGACTTTGTCCGCACCAGAGATTGTGGAACGTGTTGTAATGGATCGGTTTTTGAGAGCTCTTCCTACTGCCATCCAAAAGTGGGTAAGCCATGGAGACCCAGAGACGGCCGATGGTCTTGTGGATCGTGTGGAGAAATACTTGGCTACAGAGAACCTGACGGCCTCTTCCAGAGACACTCAGACTTTCCACCCTAAGACCAGACCATCCCCAGGGGCGGATAAGAGGATTCCAAGGGGTAAGGGTGGAGAGAGTGAGAGGGTGGGAGCTCTACCCCAAGTTTGGCGAGAACAGCCTGGGAAATCAGCGGCTCAAGAGGCGGCAAGAAGGATCGTTTGCTACCGCTGCCGGCAAGCGGGACATATTGCAGCCAATTGCCCGGTTGTGGAGGAACCCATGCAGTGTGACTTTCTGACGGGCAGACGTCAGTCGCTGTGTGCGACAGTCGCATGCACTGCCATTCGAGGAACTGAGAAACATTTATGCAAAATGTGTGTTAATGGTAGAAATGTTGTGGTATTGCTGGATTCAGGTAGCCTTGTGACCCTGATAAAGGCTGAGTTAGTTAAAACAGAGGTCTCTGGGAATAGCAAGGTAGCTGTTATTTGTGTGCATGGGGACACCCGAGAGTATCCAGTGACTACAGTGTGTTTCGAGACCCCCAAAGGTACCCTCTCTCATCCAGTGGGCTTAGTATCTCAGTTACCGTATGACGCCATTGTGGGAAGGGATTTTCCGAAGTTCTGGGAACTGTGGGATGATCCTGAGCCCCTCACTGGTGCCCCTATGTACCAGGAATGTGATAGCCAGAACTCCCCTGAGAGTGGTGAGGACTCTCCGGAATTTCCCTTATCAGTATTGGCAGGGGAGACTCAAGAAACTGGAGAGGAGCCCACCTCCTCAGACGAAAACCTACCGTCTGTGGAGTTTTCTGATCTTGAGGTTCACAGGGAAAACTTTGCCACAGAACAGTTGAAAGACCCCGCCCTAATAAAGGCACGGGAAAACGTAGTGAAAATAGATGGCGAGTTAGTGAACCCAGATAATACCTGCACTTACCCATACTTCAGCGTAGAGAAGGACCTACTGTATCGGGTGGCAAAAAGGGCAGAAGAAACCGTTGAGCAGCTTGTGGTGCCCAAACCTTACAGGAAGTTGGTGTTGGAGTTGGCCCATGGGCACATTCTTGGAGGTCATCTGGGGACAGAGAAAACCCGAGAGAGGGTATTACAGAGATTCTATTGGCCGGGGGTGATGAAGGACGTAGAAAATTATTGTTCCTCCTGCCCTGTGTGTCAGAGGTTGGCCCCGATGCCACATTTCCGTAGCCCGCTGGTCCCTCTACCCATCATTGAGGTCCCGTTTGAGAGGATCGCCATGGATTTGGTAGGTCCTATAATCAAGTCCGCTAGGGGGCACCAGTACATATTAGTTATAATGGACTATGCCACCCGTTATCCAGAAGCGATCCCTCTCCGAAATACCTCGGCCAAAACCATAGCCAAAGAGCTATCTCTTGTTTTTAGCCGGGTGGGTATTTGTAAAGAACTGCTTACGGACCAAGGTACACCCTTTATGTCCCGGGTTATGAAAGAGCTGTGTAAATTGTTCAAAGTGACGCAATTGCGTACGTCTGTGTATCACCCCCAAACCGATGGGCTGGTTGAAAGATTCAACAAAACCCTAAAACAAATGTTGAAGAAAGTGGTGGATAGAGATGGAAAGGATTGGGACTGTTTACTTCCTTATTTGATGTTTGCTATTAGGGAGGTGCCCCAATCCTCTACGGGATTCTCCCCCTTTGAGTTACTGTATGGGAGACACCCAAGAGGGCTGTTGGATATTGCCAAGGAAACTTGGGAAAGTGAGAGTTCTCCCCACAGGAGTGTGATTGAGCATGTCGCCCTGATGCAAGATCGAATTGCACAGGTAATGCCCATCGTGAAGGAACGTTTGGCCCAAGCGCAGTTGGCACAGCAGAGAGTGTACAACCGTGGAGCCAAGACCCGTACCTTTTCCCCGGGGGATAGGATATTGGTACTTGTCCCTACGGTTGAAAGTAAATTCCTTGCCAAATGGCAAGGCCCCTACGAGATAATGGAAAAAGTGAGCGAAGTGAATTACAAGGTCAGACAACCAGGAAGGCGAAAGCCCGAACAAATCTATCACGTTAATCTGTTGAAAGCCTGGAGGGATAGAGAGTCCCTAGTCGCAGACACTTGGTCACCAGCTCAAACTGGTTGCGTGATTCCTGAGGTTGGAATAGCAGCCACCTTGTCACAACCCCAACAACAGGAGGTTAAGGAGTTTGTGCTTCGCAACAAGGAGGTATTCTCTGAGCTGCCGGGACAAACATCTGGGGTAGAGCATGACATCATTACCCCGCCCGGTGAAAGGGTGAAGTTAAAACCCTATCGGATCCCAGAGGCTCGACGGGAGGCAATACGGGAGGAAGTACAGAAAATGCTGAACTTAGGGGTGATAGAGGAGTCCCAAAGTGATTGGTCTAGTCCCATCGTGTTGGTGCCTAAACCGGATGGGAGCTGGCGATTTTGTAATGATTTTCGTCAGTTGAACAAAGTTACAAAATTTGACACCTACCCCATGCCACGTATAGATGAGTTGATCGACCGGCTGGGAACAGCCCGATACATGACGACTCTTGACCTCACAAAAGGGTATTGGCAAATCCCCCTGGCCAAGTCGGCCAAAGAGAAAACCGCATTTGTAACCCCAGACGGGGCGTTCCAATATAAAAGAATGCCGTTCGGGTTACAGAATGCGCCGGCCACATTCCAGCGGAAAATGGACCAGATGCTGAGGCCCCATCGGAAGTATGCTGCGGCTTACCTGGATGACGTAATTGTCCATAGCACAGATTGGGCCTCACATCTGCCAAAAGTGCAAGCAGTCCTGGACTCTGTTCGGGAAGCGGGGTTTACGGCTAACCCCAAGAAGTGTACCATTGGGCAGGAGGAGGCCAAATATCTTGGGTACACCATTGGGAGGGGAGTAATAAAACCCCAACTCAACAAAGTCGAGGCCATCCAGAGTTGGCCACGTCCCAACAGCAAGAAGCAGGTACGAGCCTTTCTGGGAATCGCTGGGTATTATCGGCGATTCATTCCCCACTTTGCTTCTAAGGCTGTGCCCCTAACCAACCTGACGAAGGGGAAAGGGTCGGTCATGATTAAATGGACCCCCGAGGCTGAGGCAGCATTCCAATTCTTGAAACAAGCCTTATGTAGCCAGCCAGTGTTGTACTCACCCGACTTCTCTAAAGACTTTGTCGTACAAAGTGATGCGTCAGATGTGGGGTTAGGAGCAGTATTGTCCCAGGTCTGGAACGGGGAAGAGCACCCAGTCATTTACCTCAGCAGGAAGTTGAAGTCCCATGAGGTAAATTACGCCACCGTTGAAAAGGAGTGTTTAGCGGTGAAGTGGGCTCTAGATTCCCTTCGGTACTACCTGCTAGGTAGGCACTTTGACATGGTTACGGATCACGCTCCGTTAAAGTGGATGGCTCAAAACAAGGAAACAAATAGAAGAGTGAATAGGTGGTTCCTGGCCCTCCAGGAATTCAACTTCACAGTAAAGCATCGCCCTGGCGTTCAAATGGGGAATGTGGATGCTTTGTCTCGAGTACATGAATGCCTGATTGCTGGTGTTCCAACCCCGAGGTTAAAACAAGAGGGGGGGGTATGTGACAGCAGGAAGGTAAAGTCACCTGGTTGCATCCAGGGGGGTAGATATATTTCGCCCAGATTCAGGCTTTACGCCGACTTATACAACTAGGTGGAGAGTTGTATAAGGCTAGTGGGCTCATGGATGACTCATACCTCTAGGGAGAGTGTGGGGCGTCGTACAGACAGGGAGTTGAAGAGACCAGCTGAAGCTTGTCAGCTCATTTAGGCCTCTATAAGAACTCCCAGCTTCATTAGATGTTAGCTCATGCCTGGAACCAGACCTGTGTGGACTGTCTAGGGAGAGTGAACCCCTGTGCGGTGAGACAAAGCCTGTGTGGCTATTTGCTTGGACATTTAAAACCAGGGACTTAGGGACTAGGACAGCACTAGGCTGATCCCAGTTGTTAGTTAGGAAACCTGTATGTTTAGTCAGAGGTCAAGTTGACCAGGATTTATTTTGGTTATGTTTCTTTTGCTTTGCTGTGTTTTGTCACTGTAAATAGAAAATAAACCGCACCTTTTTGATTTTGAAAACCACAACCTCCGTTTGCTGGGCCTGTTTTGTGTGGGGAGCCCATCCCGGGGGTCACACACACCCGCTGCCGAGCTAACCCCCTCACACTACCTATAGTTTTCTGTCCCTAGAAAAAATGTTTTTTTAAAGATGGTTGATGATCAATGCTTTAGCACAGTATAGCACAAGGAGAATTTCCCTCACTGTCCTTCCCTGTCCCTAGAAACAAGGATTAGCACAGTGAAAGAAACTGACACTCTCCCTACCTATAGTTTTCTGTCCCTAGAAAAAATGTTTTTTTAAAGATGGTTGATGATCAATGCTTTAGCACAGTATAGCACAAGGAGAATTTCCCTCACTGTCCTTCCCTGTCCCTAGAAACAAGGATTATCACAGTGAAAGAAACTGACACTCTCCCTACCTATAGTTTTCTCTCCCTAGAAAAAATGTTTTTTTAAAGATGGTTGATGATCAATGCTTTAGCACAGTATAGCACAAGGAGAATTTCCCTCACTGTCCTTCCCTGTCCCTAGAAACAAGGATTAGCACAGTGAAAGAAACTGACACTCTCCCTACCTATAGTTTTCTGTCCCTAGAAAAAATGTTTTTTTAAAGATGGTTGATGATCAATGCTTTAGCACAGTATAGCACAAGGAGAATTTCCCTCACTGTCCTTCCCTGTCCCTAGAAACAAGGATTATCACAGTGAAAGAAACTGACACTCTCCCTACCTATAGTTTTCTCTCCCTAGAAAAAATGTTTTTTTAAAGATGGTTGATGGTCAATGCTTTAGCACAGTATAGCACAAGGAGAATTTCCCTCACTGTCCTTCCCTGTCCCTAGAAACAAGGATTAGCACAGTGAAAGAAACTGACACTCTCCCTACCTATAGTTTTCTGTCCCTAGAAAAAATGTTTTTTTAAAGATAGTTGATGATCAATGCTTTAGCACAGTATAGCACAAGGAGAATTTCCCTCACTGTCCTTCCCTGTCCCTAGAAACAAGGATTAGCACAGTGAAAGAAACTGACACTCTCCCTACCTATAGTTTTCTGTCCCTAGAAAAAATGTTTTTTTAAAGATGGTTGATGATCAATGCTTTAGCACAGTATAGCACAAGGAGAATTTCCCTCACTGTCCTTCCCTGTCCCTAGAAACAAGGATTAGCACAGTAAAACACACTGACACTCTCCCTACCTATAGTTTTCTGTCCCTAGAAAAAATGTTTTTTTAAAGATGGTTGATGATCAATGCTTTAGCACACTATAGCACAAGGAGAATTTCCCTCACTGTCCTTCCCTGTCCCTAGAAACAAGGATTATCACAGTAAAACACACTGACACTCTCCCTACCTATAGTTTTCTGTCCCTATAAAAAATGATTTTTTAAAGCTGATTGATGATCAATGCTTTAGCACAGTATAGCACAAGGAGAATTTCCCTCACTGTCCTTCCCTGTCCCTAGAAACAAGGATTAGCACAGTAAAACACACTGACACTCTCCCTACCTATCCTTCTCTTTCCCTAAACTAAAGGAATCCAGGTTAAGCAAGAAAAAAAAATGTCACTGTCCCTGCCTATGCTTCTCTTTCCCTGCTCCGGAACACACTACACTAGGCCGCCGTGCTGGCGGCCTTTTATAGTGTGGGGCGTGTACTAAACACCCTCAGCAATAATTGGCCACAGGCATCCTGCCTGTGGCCAATCATTGCTCTCCTCGCTGCCGGCGCTGTGATTGGCCAAGCATGCGGGGTCACAGTGCATGCTTGGCCAATCACAGCGCCTGGATGACACTGCGATGGCGTAGTGCATTGTGGGCCGTTCGCGTCACTCGAATTAGGCGCGAACGGCCCAAATCGTTCGATCTTCGTCGAACGATCGAACAGCCGATGTTCGAGTCGAACCTATGTTCGACTCGAACACCGAGCTCATCCCTACTTACCTGTAATATTTGTGTAATATTAAAATTTGTTATATTTTTAAGTCGTGCCTATAAAGTCCATTTTTTCTATACAACCTTTACCAATTCACTAGGATGTGGCACTGTAGTTTATATGGGTGTTGATTACCACCCAAGGGGATTTGTAATCAATCATTGACTTTGGTTGCAACATGACAAAATGTGGAAAATTTCAAGGGGTATGAATACTTTTTCAAGGCACTGTATATACCACTGTTTATTACTCCACATTGAATGTTTTCTGGTGTACCAGCCTTTGGCCATGTTGTATGTAGCATTGTAAAGCCTCGTACACACGGTCGGACTTTTGCCCAACAAACTTCGTTTTGAGCAAGTTGGACCAACAATCCGACCCGTGTGTACGCTCCATCAGACAAACTTTTTTTGTTTGGTTTTGGATTTCATCGGACAAAAGTTGGGTCTGCAAACGGACAAACTTTTGCCCAACAAAAGTCCGATGGAGCAAAGTCCTACCGTGTGTACAGAAAACTATCGGACTTTAGTCTGATGGACAAAACAACTAATGTTAAAATCAACCAACAATAGCAGAAGTTGACCAAAGGGTGGCGGTAAAGATCAGAAAAGAGCAGAAAAAACACGTGATGTTGTAAGAAGTTTTAAGAAAGTTTGCAGAAAAGTCCTGTGGTGTGTATGCTATGGGTGTTCCCAACCAACTCCGTTCGGACAAAAATCCACGGAAAAGTCCGATGGAAGTCCGACCATGTGTACGAGGCTTTAGACAAATTGTTTACAAATCTAAAGAAATAGTCTTTAACCACTTAAGGACCGGCCAATGTAGATTTACGTCGGCAGAATGGCTCGTACAGGCATAATCACGTACCTGTACATCCCCTTTAAATGCCTGCCGTGTGGTCGCTGCCGCCTTCCCCGTGAGCGGGCCGCGCGTCCCGCGGACTCGATCGCCACGTGGATCCCCTCGATCGTCTCACGGAGGTATAGAGCGGGGAGATGCTTGTGTAAACAAGCATCTCCCCGCTCTGCCTAGTGACAATGACACGGATCTCCGCTCCGTGTACTCGGAGCGAAGAGCAGTGTCATGTGACACAGAGCCCATCCCCCCTACAGTAAGAAACACTCAATAGGGAACACTTAACCCCTACAGCGCCACCTAGTGGTTAACCCCTTCACTGCCAGTGTCATTTTCACAGTAATCAGTGCATTTTTATAGCACTGATTACTGTAAAAATGACAATGGTCCCAAAAATGTGCCAAAAGTGGCCGACGTGTCCGCCATAATGTCGCAGTCACGATAAAAAAAATAAAATAATAAAAATGCCATAAAACTATCCCCTATTTTGTAAACGCTATAACTTTTGCGCAAACCAATCAATAAACGCTTATTGCGATTTCTTTTTACCAAAAATATGTAGAAGAATACGTATCGGCCTAAACTGAGGAAAAACATTTTTTTATATATTTTTTGGGGATATTTATTATAGCAAAAAGTAAAAAATATAGATTTTTTTTCAAAATTGTCGCTCTATTTTTGTTTATAGCGCAAAAAATAAAAACCGCAGAGGTGATCACATACTATCAAAAGAAAGCTCTATTTGTGGGGGGGGAAAAAAAGAAGGCCAATTTTGTTTGGGAGCCACGTCGCACGACCGCGCAATTGTCAGTTAAAGCGACGCAAGTGCCGAATCGCAAAATGGTCCAGGGCTGAAGTGGTTAAATTGAAGGGGAAGTAAACCCATCGATTTAACAGTTTCAAAAAGCAGTTAAATTCCCGGCATGCCGGGAAACGCCAACTGCCACATTGGTTGTGCTCTCAACCAAACTGTCAAACCATCCAATGGCTGGTGTCATAACTGATCACATGTGCAGCATCACGGCAGTTGAAGATTAAACAGAGGCCAAGATGGCAGCTTCCTTGGCTGAAAATGTGGAAGTAAACCCTCCTATCATTTTCAGGCAAGGAAGCTGCCATCTTGGCCTCTGTTTAATCTTCAACTGCCATGATGCTGCACATGTGACCAGTTATGACACCAGCCATTGGATGGTTTGACAGTTTGTTTGAGAGCACAACCAATGTGACAGTTGGCATTCCCGGCATGCCGGGAATGTAACTGCTTTTTGAAACTGTTAAATCGATGGGTTTACTTCCGCTTTAAGCCATTACCGGTAATTTTTAGTTGGTTTCCTTGTTGAACTTTGGGGTTGATTTACTAAAGTTAAATAGACTGTGCACTCTGCAAGTGTAGTTGCTTCAGAGCTTAGTAAATGAACAGAAGCTCTGCTGACTTTCATCATCCAATCACGTGCAAGCAAAAATTATGTTTTTTATTTTTTATTTGACACACTAAAAAAAACAAGTGATAAAACATTTTTTTTTTTTTTTTTTTTCATATCACCTCATTTAGGTTTAAAATAATCTTTGATTTGAACTATAACAGCTGTTTTGTACAATTCTTCTGTATTGCTTTAATGTTGTCTATTACCCGCTTTATGGAGCAAATGATTAATACCCAGTAAGGTTAGTAATTATTCCATTATAAAAATGGAGATGTAAGAAGATGAAAACCACAAGACTGATGAAGTAAACCTTAGAGAAGTCCCTCGTCGCCGGTAGAACATGTGCATTACTGATCAATGTGGTTAAAACACAAGGTGAAAAAAAAAAAAAAAAAAAAAAAAACTTTCTAAAACCCCTTAATCTTCTCAAGACAGAAGAGTTTACGAGTTTAGGTGTCTTCTAGAAACAGTTAAAAATTCTGTACTAACCTAAAACAAACCTCACATGAAATTAGCATTTTTTTTAAATTTAAGAAAAATATAATCTATTAAACAGGCAGGTAATCAACATCCGAAAGTGAAAGGCCTAACGCCGCGTACACACGAGCGGAAATTCCATCAGGAAAAACCTTGGATGGTTTTTCCGACGGAATTCCGCTCAAGCTTGGCTTGCATACACACAGTCACGCAAAAAAGTTCTCTGAACTTTCGACCGGCAAGAACGCGGTGACGTACAACACTACGACGAGCCCGAGAAAATTAAGTTCAATGCTTCCGAGCATGCGTCGAATTGTTTCCGAAGCATACGTCGGAATTTTGCGCGTCGAAATTGCTACAGACGATCGGAATATCTTCCGTCAGAAAAATAGAGAACCAGCTCTCAATCTTTTGCTGGCGGATATTCCGCCAGCAAAAGTCCGATGGAGCCTACACACGGACGTTATTTCCGACCAAAAGCTCACATCAGACTTTTGCTGGCGGAAATTCTGACCGTGTGTAAGCGGCATAAGAGCAAGAGTTCAAGCTACAAAGAATTTCCCAAGTAAATTTACAAGGGTAACCACAATGGCAAGACAAGCAGGAACAGAGGGGCGCCAGACTAAGTGCAGCATTAAATCGTAGGTTTATTAGTAAAAGCAAATAGCAACTCACAAAAAAGAAGAATCAAACTGGCATGTGTATTGGAATCGCCAATCCTGGAGTCTCTTCAAAGCATCCTGACAGCTGTGGCAGCCTCGAGCATGCACGGGAGTGACGTCACGCGACACAGAGATGGAGCCCGTGACCCTGGAAGGATAGGGGGCGAAGATGGATGCTTCCACCAGCGACGCGATGCCACTCAAACCGACAAATTGCTTCAGATGTGGATATGGCTGTTTTTGGCCTCAGCTAGTGCTGCTCCGACCCCAACATGTTTCGCCCCGTCTGCCATTCCAAGAGACTAAGCCCCACCAGGCGGAGTGAAACATGTCAGAAGGCATGGCCGCAGCAGCACTGGCTGAGGCCAAACATAGCCATATCCACATCTAAAGCACTGGGTTGGTTTGATCACAAATGTCTACACTTCTGAATTAGTGCCTCGCACCTGTCACGTACCTGATGGTTGTGAGCCCGAATTGCAGAGGAAGGCCTCCCTTACGGCTCCCACTCTCACGGCCCCCTGGTAAGTTTTTTTTTCACCTGTCAAGAAAGTTGCCACGGGACATTGACATTTTTTAAAGGACACCAGGACATGAAGTTGTTGAGGGGGGGGGTGCCGCGGGATGTCGTCTTACCGTCTCCCGTGCTGCCTCCTCTGGCTCCTCTTCCTGCTGTGCGGTAAAATTAACACTCTCACGGGACTGCTGCTGGGGCCCCAGGCAGTTGCTTGGTTTGCCTGTCCTGTTCCGACACAGGAGTAAGGAGTGGCACGGGTGCTTGGCAGGATCAACAGAGGTAAGGAGGTGGATCAGACACCCGGAAACTTCCTTGCAGGAACTGGATCAGCTTAGCAGACTGGATCAGGAGCAGCTCAGCAGACTGGATCAGCTCAGCAGACTGGATCAGCTTAGCAGACTGGATCGGAAAAAGGACAGATAGGACCAACACAGGGATAGTCAGACAGGCCGGGTCAGGTATCAGGCGGGCAGCAAAGATACAGAGGTGCAGGCAAAGAGTAGTCACAAACAGGCGGAGGTCAGATGCAGGCAGATAACTGGATGGTCAAAGATAAGCCGGGTAACAGGTAACAGTCTCAGGTCAGTGTCATGGATATGCAGTAGTGTTTGTCTGCCATCTTACCTTCCTCCTCATGTGTTCATCTAGAGACCAGACCTCCTTCACCTGGCTTCCTTTATAATCTCCTCCCAGCCTGACTCCACCCCAGGCCCTATCACTGAACACTATATTAACCTGTGCACTGCAAGCCTGCTTTGCTGATCAACGTGTTTGTTAGGCATTGTGTGTTTGGGTTCCTGCCTGCCGTGTGCTACGTCTGTCTCTCTGTTACGTTATTGGCTTGTCCCCGACCATCCCTGTCTGCTCGTGACCCTTGACCTTCGGCTCGTTCTTCGTTATCCTTGTCTGCTTGTGGCCCCTGACCTTCGGCTTGTTATTCGGTTCTCTCTATCGTGTGCTGCTGCTTCCCCTTATCCTACGGGGCGTGAGCTAGGAAACTCCAGGGGCCGCGACCTGGTCCCAGCCTGCAGCGTAACATCCTCACCACTAGAGGCCCTGGAGAAGACCAGCTGGGTCTTAGACTCCGCGCCCTGGGGAATCTTGGCTCTCGCTTCCGTTGGGATCCCGGTTGTGCTCCTCTGGTCCCGCTTTCCACAACCACCCAGTTTCCTATCCACAGAAGCCAGCCATAGGGTTCACTACCTCGCGGTGCACTCCTGTCCCCCTACGGTGTGCATCTGTCACCTGGCCACAGGTGACCCTGACAGTTTGATCAGCCATGAACCCGGCTGACATCCCGCTACCCGCGGATGATCCATTGCAGGGCATAGTTTGCAGACTTGAAACCCAGGAATCGAATCAGACTCAGGTGATGCGATTCCTCCAGGATCTGGCTTCTCGCTTCGAGCAGCTTCAGGCCTCCTTGGGAACCCTGAATCCGCAACCTCAAATACAATCAGCGGCTGCACCTATTGCACCAGTCGCAGCCACACACTCACTACAACTGCCAGCTCCGTCCCGTTTCTCTGGGGACTCCAAGGCCTGCAGGGGGTTCCTTAGCCAATGCACGATTCATTTTGAGCTCCAGCCCCAAAACTTCCTGTCTGATCGGGCTAAGGTAGCCTATATCATTTCCCTCCTCTCTGGTGAAGCTTTAGCCTGGGCAGCCCCTCTGTGGGAACTGAATGATCCAGTGGTTTCTAGCCTGTCTGGCTTCTTGAAACTTTTTCGGAATATCTTCGAAGAACCGGCTCGTGTCTCTTCAGCGGCCAGCGCCCTTTTACGTCTCCGCCAAGAGTCTGCTTCTGTGGGACAGTATGCCCTTCATTTCCGCATACTGTCGGCTGAGTTGAGCTGGAACAATGAGGCCTTAGTCGCAACCTTTTTGCATGGCCTGTCTGATAGAGTGAAGGATGAATTAGCAGGAAGAACCATCCCCACTGATCTGGCCGGCGTTATCTCCTTGTGTAACCAGATCGATATTCGCTTTCAGGAGAGGACCTTAGAAAAGCAACGCCAGCACTCCTTGGTTCTTAGTCAGCCTGAGCTCCCCTCTCTTCGACCCGTAGAGCATCTCCTACCAGCTGAGGAACCCATGCAGTCGGGTCGGACCAGGCTATCCCCCGAGGAACGTGCTAGGCGCAGAACTCTTGGTCTGTGTCTTTACTGTGGGGGCAAAGGTCATTTTCGTGACACTTGCTCTCTTTGTCCAGAAAAACGTTCGGGTCCACTTCATCTGGAAAGTGGAGTATTGGACCCAGAAATATCACCTTCCCCTTCTCGTCTTCTGCTTTCTGTGTTCCTTCATGTTGGTGCTTCTTCTCATTCGGTCTCAGCATATCTGGATTCCGGAGCCGCTGGTAATTTCATGGACTGGGAAATCGCATCGTCCATGAGACTTACTCTTTTGCCCCTCACCACGCCATTGGTGGTCTTGGCGATTGATGGTACTGTTCTCCCAGGGGGACCTATCCGCTTCCAGACCCTCCCTGTTAAGATGTCGGTAGGGACACTCCACCAGGAGTGGATATCCTTCCTTATCTTACCCAAGGCCTCAACGCCTATAATTTTGGGTCTCCCATGGTTACAGCTCCATTCTCCTCATGTGGACTGGACTACTGGACAGATTCTGGCTTGGGGTCCCTCCTGTTCCTCGTCCTGCCTACCCAAGGTTGTCCCCTGTGAATCTGAGCCGGTCATTCATTCCAGGTTGCATAACCATTTACATTTCTCTGTCCCTAACCACCCTTGGACGCACAGCCAGGCTAGCTTGTCTACAAGTCCTGCAGTCGCTACGTCTTGCGATGCGATTCAGGTAGTCGCTACACCTGACTCAGCTATTCACTCTGCCTCTGTACTAGTTATGCCAGTCCAGCCCATGCCCAGTGAGCCTCTCACTTTTTCTTGTTCGGGACATTCTGCTTGTCCTTCAGCTATTCAGCTTGACTCCGGCGACATGTCACCTTCTAACCAACCTGACTTCAGGGTTCCACTGACATCTGCCCAGTCTGATGGTCCTGTGCAAGATGACCAGTTCCCCTTTAAGGGTATAGGGGACCCTCCTCAGATTCCTGTTGATCCTCTCATGCCCTTGCTTATTCCTAGAGAGCCTTTGGTCCTCAATAGATCTTCTTGTCATCTCCCTACCTCGTTTTCGGTCTCTGAGGATAATTTTAAGTACGAGGTTAGACAAGTTCTGGATTCTCGGCTCTGCAGAGGCATTCTTCAGTACCTTGTGCATTGGAGAGGTTTTGGTCCTGAGGAGGCGTCTTGGATCGCTGCATCTGATGTCGCTGCACCTCATCTGTTGAGAAGGTTTCATCAGAGATTTCCCTTTAAGCCTGGGTCCAGGCGGGGGAGGGCCCATAAGAGGGAGGGTACTGTCATGGATATGCAGTAGTGTTTGTCTGCCATCTTACCTTCCTCCTCATGTGTTCATCTAGAGACCAGACCTCCTTCACCTGGCTTCCTTTATAATCTCCTCCCAGCCTGACTCCACCCCAGGCCCTATCACTGAACACTATATTAACCTGTGCACTGCAAGCCTGCTTTGCTGATCAACGTGTTTGTTAGGCATTGTGTGTTTGGGTTCCTGCCTGCCGTGTGCTACGTCTGTCTCTCTGTTACGTTATTGGCTTGTCCCCGACCATCCCTGTCTGCTCGTGACCCTTGACCTTCGGCTCGTTCTTCGTTATCCTTGTCTGCTTGTGGCCCCTGACCTTCGGCTTGTTATTCGGTTCTCTCTATCGTGTGCTGCTGCTTCCCCTTATCCTACGGGGCGTGAGCTAGGAAACTCCAGGGGCCGCGACCTGGTCCCAGCCTGCAGCGTAACATCCTCACCACTAGAGGCCCTGGAGAAGACCAGCTGGGTCTTAGACTCCGCGCCCTGGGGAATCTTGGCTCTCGCTTCCGTTGGGATCCCGGTTGTGCTCCTCTGGTCCCGCTTTCCACAACCACCCAGTTTCCTATCCACAGAAGCCAGCCATAGGGTTCACTACCTCGCGGTGCACTCCTGTCCCCCTACGGTGTGCATCTGTCACCTGGCCACAGGTGACCCTGACAGTCAGGTTTTAAGGCACACAACGCTGTAGAGCAGACAGCATTGGGTCTGGGTACTGGGCACCAAAGAGCACCATGGGGTGCGCGCGCGTGCCCCGGCGCGCACACGTGCGCGCGCTAACGCGCGCACGGGCACGCACATGCCCACCACTGGTATTCTGACAGGAACTGGAACAACAGCCCGTCTTCTTCGGCTGCCATCTTGGTTGCTGCCGGCATGCCCTTCCTGACAGCACCTGTTCCCACTTTCTGAATACCGGTAGGGACACCTGTTATCCTCCAGTTTTGAACAACGCTCCAAGTTTACACGTGATCATCACAATATTTTTATAGTCAAGAGACTATGTCCATTTGGACTGTATTACCAAGTCAGTTCAGCACAGCTTACAGCATATACAGCACTGACCTGACTTTTAATGGCTTCTAATAAAACCTCAGAAAAGCAAGTGTGCACAATAAACAGAAATTTCCTTGAAGTCATAGTTTTAAAGGAAAATGAGAACCGGTTTCATAGATCAATCACAATCTGTGCATGTAATGGTCACTGGATCAATTACAGAAAATTCACTTAAAATGGAACTACATTAAAACACTTATTAAAATTTTATGTTAATGGAAATGCCCTTTTGTTATTGCCATTTTCTTCAAAACCATCATAGAAAACACACAGGTAAATGCAGTAAAGGGAAAGGCTCTGGTCCATACACTAGATCTATTACTGCAGAACATTTTTAATGCTTTGTTCAGACTACAAACAATTTTGTGTATGGCTGAGTGCGCTCTGATGGCATATTAAAGGGAACGGGATGGAAATGCAGGTACTGGCAATTTTGACTTTTTTTTTTTTTTTTTTTTTGAAGGTGTACAGGTCCTTCTCAAAAAATTAGCATATTGTGATAAAGTTCATTATTTTCTGTAATGTACTGATAAACATTAGACTTTCATATATTTTAGATTCATTACACACAACTGAAGTAGTTCAAGCCTTTTCTTGTTTTAATATTGATGATTTTGGCATACAGCTCATGAAAACCCCAAAATCCTATCTCAAAAAATTAGCATATTTCATCCGACCAATAAAAGAAAAGTGTTTTTAATACAAAAAAAGTCAACCTTCAAATAATTATGTTCAGTTATGCACTCAATACTTGGTCGGGAATCCTTTTGCAGAAATGACTGCTTCAATGCGGCGTGGCATGGAGGCAACCAGCCTGTGGCACTGCTGAGGTGTTATGGAGGCCCAGGATGCTTCGATAGAGGCCTTAAGCTCATCCAGAGTGTTGGGTCTTGCGTCTCTCAACTTTCTCTTCCCAATATCCCACAGATTCTCTATGGGGTTCAGGTCAGGAGAGTTGGCAGGCCAATTGAGCACAGTAATACCATGGTCAGTAAACCATTTACCAGTGGTTTTGGCACTGTGAGCAGGTGCCAGGTCGTGCTGAAAAATGAAATCTTCATCTCCATAAAGCTTTTCAGCAGATGGAAGCATGAAGTGCTCCAAAATCTCCTGATAGCTAGCTGCATTGACCCTGCCCTTGATAAAACACAGTGGACCAACACCAGCAGCTGACATGACACCCCAGACCATCACTGACTGTGGGTACTTGACACTGGACTTCAGGCATTTTGGCATTTCCCTCTCCCCAGTCTTCCTCCAGACTCTGGCACCTTGATTTCCGAATGTACTTTGGACCACTGAGCAACAGTCCAGTGCTGCTTCTCTGTAGCCCAGGTCAGGCGCTTCTGCCGCTGTTTCTGGTTCAAAAGTGGCTTGACCTGGGGAATGCGGCACCTGTAGCCCATTTCCTGCACACGCCTGTTCAAGGTGGCTCTGGATGTTTCTACTCCAGACTCAGTCCACTGCTTCCGCAGGTCCTCCAAGGTCTGGAATCGGTCCTTCTCCACAATCTTCTTCAGGGTCTGGTCACTTCTTCTCGTTGTGCAGCATTTTCTGCCACACTTTTTCCTTCCCACAGACTTCCCACTGAGGTGCCTTGATACAGCACTCTGGGAACAGCCTATTCGTTCAGAAATGTCTTTCTGTGTCTTACCCTCTTGCTTGAGGGTGTCAATGATGGCCTTCTGGACAGCAGTCAGGTCGGCAGTCTTACCCATGATTGCGGTTTTGAGTAATGAACCAGGCTGGGAGTTTTTAAAAGCCTCAGGAATCTTTTGCAGGTGTTTAGAGTTAATTAGTTGATTCAGATGATTAGGTTAATAGCCCGTTTAGAGAACCTTTTCATGATATGCTAATTTTTTGAGATAGGATTTTTGGGTTTTCATGAGCTGTATGCCAAAATCATCAATATTAAAACAAGAAAAGGCTTGAACTACTTCAGTTGTGTGTAATGAATCTAAAATATATGAAAGTCTAATGTTTATCAGTAC
This sequence comes from Rana muscosa, assembly GCA_029206835.1. Lineage (NCBI taxonomy): Eukaryota > Metazoa > Chordata > Amphibia > Anura > Ranidae > Rana > Rana muscosa. The sequence continues at coordinate 299,064,091 of CM055124.1, forward strand.
ATTACAGAAAATAATGAACTTTATCACAATATGCTAATTTTTTGAGAAGGACCTGTACCTTATTATTGCCTTTATTCTTTTATGTAAGTCACTGTGCTGGAACAAGCATGCAGCCAGTGAAGCAATGGGAAATCGCCTCACCCATAATTCTACCCTGAAAGCAATTTTTTTTAAAAAAAATTTGGATAAAGAAAGGGACTTATAACCCCTGTAATTTTTTTCCCATCTCACCTCCTGTCCCATAGCGAAAACAGAACGTGAGAAGAATTCCTTCCAAAGAGAGTTTGTCACCAGAACTAGTGTCCCCATTGGAAGATTTCCCCTCTATTACTGTTCTGATGACAACCCAAAATTTGGGATTTTCTTTTTATGTTCACACTCAGTGATGACGGTCAACAGGACAGGTCAGGATCCCGCCCTACTCACTTCCTGTCCAATAGCGAAAACAGGAAGTGAGAAGAATTCCTTCCAAAGGGAGGTTGTCACCAGAACTAGTCCCCATTGGAAGGTTTCCCCTTTATTACTGCTGTGATCACGCCCAAAGTTTGGGATTTTCTTTCATGTTTCACTTTCGTTGATAATGGTAAACAGGACAGGTCTGAATCCCTCCCTACTCTATCCAAAAATAAAAAATAAAAGTTTTGCCTTTAGTTATACTTTAAAGAGGAACTGAAGTCTGCTCACATCATTTGTAAAAAAAAAAAAAAAACATCTTTGCCATTCTGAAGCTTCCCTCCAACCACTTTGCATATTATTTTATATATACTGTGATTCTGTAGTTGCCAAATATGCTGCAGAAATCTCCCTCCTCTGAGTCTGGCTGCAGCCATTTTAACTGTGGGCAGCTGAAGCTGCTGTCTGTTCACTTCCTGAATTTACACAGACACACAGAGACGCATCTCCAGCTCTGCAGCTCTTATTGGCCCTCTTATGACTCATCCCCCCTCCCTTCCTGGCAAACTCTCACTAGAGTGTTTTTGCAGCTGCTAACAGCAGCGTTAGACGTTTTTTTTTACAGCTGCAAAACGCCCATCCATGTTATTCTATTGTGTCATGCACACATAGAGCTTTTATGAGCTCCAAGTGGCATAGGCGTTTTCCAGCTGCAAAAAAAACTAAATTCCAGTGCGTTCTGGAGCTCCAGGTTCGAGCTGCAAAAACGCCCAACGCTATTAAACGCGCATAAATGCGCAAAAACGCAGCGAAAACGCAGCAATTGCGTTTTTGAGCTCCAGCATTTTTTTTTTTTAAAAGGTCAAAAAATGTTTACAAAACATGGACAGGCGTTTTTAAGCTGTAAAAACCGCGGCTGTAAAAACGCCCTGTGTGCATGGGGCCTTATTAGATGGAAAGATGAAAAAATGACTGAAGGTCTGCTTTAAGTAGATATGTGTAGCGCCCTGCTCCTGATGACCAGGCGCTATGTTACATTTAGTGGGTGTCTGAGCTGGTATTAGCTCAGACTTTGTAAATAATTAAGGCTAAATCAGCCTCTGTTTCGGCTATGGCTGACTGTGTTTAGAAGGACTTCCCACTGTTTGCCTGTAGGTGGCGTTACCACCCCAGGCCAATGTGGAAGACAAACAGGCCAAAGTGTATTGGGTGTCTTTCCCCGGGAACAGTTTAGTGGGAGTGGTCTACCCACTGAGCATGCTGGGGAAGGGTACTTAAGGGGCAGACGCCATTGGTTCGGGGCTCTTCTTCGCCTCATGGCCCTCCTGGCTCGAGGCATGTGTTACTGGGAATTCAGCCTCTGAGCCACATTGGTCCGAGGCTGTATGTTACGTACCTGGTGGGATGAGCCTGGTTAGCAGAGGGAGGCATCTCTTCCAGTTGAATGGTGTGCCAGATGACAGTGGATGGCAGAATGCAGGGGATGCAGGTCAGCGGTACCAAAACTCCACAGACTGGAAGGCAGAGGCAGGAGCAGGGTCAGGCAAGCCGGGTCATACACAGAACAGTCAAATAAGGTGCAGGTTCAGAGGCTGGAGAATAGTCAAGGTTCAGGCCGGGGTAGATGCAGGCGGAGAGCAGGAGTAGTCAGAGCAGGCTGGGTAGGTAACCGGAATCAGATGCAGGTTTAACAGGGAACAGGACTCTGAAGGGAACGCTGTAGACAAGGCAGCACCGAGTTTGTGCACTGATCCGGTTTAAATAGGCACTTCAATGATCACAAGGTGCGCCGTGCCCGCTGATGCACCGATGTGCCGTGCACGCTGATGCGCTGTGCACGCTGATGCGCCGATTCGCAGTGCACGCTGATGTGCATGCGCTAACCAACGCAGCTTCTTTAACACAAGTTCGGGGAGCAGGAGTTAGTCTGCGGGGAACATTCCTTCCTCTAGCCAGCCTTTCCTGACACTGTAACTATGCCAGGTAGGCCCAGCTGTCTTGACTGGGGCCTACGCTTGAAGGTGATCCTGTGCTGTTCATCCTGTGGGAGGAAGCCACTCAATGGGGGAAACCAGGGAAGGACCTGTCCAGGAGAGGACCTAACGGAAGGCCGGTATCTTGCGGAAGGCCTGGTGACCCTATTGGAGGATGCACCATAACTAAAGTAACCTTACAGTCTGCCGTGTTGGCTTAAAGGCTCTTAGACTGTAAGGCTGGATATCCGGGTACTAAAATCCTGTGGCAGAGGATAACTGAACGGTTCAACATAACCATCAAAAAGGTCTGTGGCAGAGACTGTTCTTTCTTATCTGTTCGTGCATCATTCCGGCTGCTAGGCCAAGTGAGAGGGGCCTATCCGGGTGAGCAATACCCCACTCGAAGGAGAGTGGTGATTGAGACTTTGTATATTAGGAGTTTTCCCCAGTGATCTGCTGTGTGTGCCTGAACCTTCCCCTAACCCTCCATCCCTCTTCCTATACAAGTTTGTTGAGAAAATAAAGCCTGAAGAAAAAGGATTCATAACTTGTGTGGACATTGAAGTTACTGTAGACTCTCAACCCCTAGACAACGAATATTGGGGTAACGTGCAAGGCCCAAAATCTAAACCAGCAGCTCCTGCGGGGGTGTGCTACATATGCATTCTTGATCAGTTGATTCTGAACCTAGAAGAGATGCCAATATTACAACCGAATTACCTGATCTACTAACCAAGGCACCAAAAATAAATGTATTGTCTGTGCCTGGACTGTAAATTGTCTTTCAGTAAGCAGTAGAGCAGAGGCTGGCAGTCATTTAGAAAGCAATACTGCTGCCCCTGAATGCTTTTTTTTTTTTTAACAGCTGAAGGAGGAATTTCGATTGCAGTGCGGTCCTCTTCGTTTAAATAGGTCAGGCTTGGTCATGGGACTGCCTGCCAAGCGTGGCCTGTTGTATGAATTTTGCCACGATGAAACCACGGAAGTGTGGACAAACACGACTGCTGTCCATAAAAACTTGTGGCTTGGCAGTTGAGAGGGTGGTAAAAACAAGGCTCAACGACCTACTTCCACAACCCTCTAGCCGACTTTGTAAAAACGGCCTTACAGTCATCAGAAGTTGGAAGAAGGTGAGTTGTGTGTGTGCCCGCACCAAACTGACATCAATAAGACACTGAGAAGGAGTGGTTTATCCAATTGTATCATGGGTGTATGGGAGTTTCCGGAAACCAAATGCAATTCAAAAACCGAAAATATATGTATAATCTTACATCTTTATTGAAAAACATTAAACCATATCTCAAAACATAAACTGTAGGCTTATAGACCATAGGGGAACAAAACCTCATATACAGTATAACTCTTATAGGTTTAAGTGTAACAGTCTTTATGTAGAACAGTGGTTCTCAACCTGGGGGTTGGGACCCCCTCGGGGGTCAAATGACAATTTGCCAGGGGTCACCAAATCCTGGGCTGTTCCTGAAGGCCCCACTGCTCTCCAAGCCTTTTCGCGTCCGCCCAGCTGGGCTGTTCCTGGAGCCGGCGGCCGCCCACTCAGCCTCTTTGCAGCCACCCATTCAGTTCATGGCATGGCTGGGGGGCAGAGACTAGAGGTCAGCTGACTGGTGAGGAATGTGAAGTGGGAGGGGCTGGAGGAGATCCTATCTCCTGATTTTGGCATAGGTGTTACTGCTATGAGACACAGCAAAGCTGGAGACACAGTGAAGTCGGAGACACATTGAGTAACACTACCTGTGATTTCAGTTGCCATTAAAATTCCCCACTACAGTTCTCAGATCAGCAGATGACCTTGATCAAGAGCACCTAAGTTGGCTGATCAGAACTCCCGCCAGCACTGCCACTCATCCTCTCCCCCCCCCCCCCCACCAAGGAGTAAAAGAAGGGATAAAAGTAGAGAATACATGGAGGGGAGAGGAAAAGAGGGGGAGGAACAAAGAAAAAAGGGAGAGAAAGAATAAGAGAAAGAACAAGAAAGACGGCTAGAGAGAGGGATGGGGGTAAAAAAAACAAGAAATTGGGATAGAGAGAGATAAAAGGGAAAGAAAGGAGAACAAAGAGAAAGAGCACTACATCCTAAAATGTACCATTAGAGGTTTAATACTCTACAAGTGGAAGGGACTCAGGGAGCGCTAAATGTCCGCGGGTTAGGGGCGCAAATTACTTGTCTTGCCTTGGGTGCTGACAACCCACGCTATTAAAATAATTTTACTGTTAGGGGTCCCCACAACTTCGGAAATTTTATCAAGGGGTCACGGCACTATGAAGGTTGAGAACCACTGATGTAGAAGCTAATGACACATTTGAGTGTCAGGATAAGCGGTTTCTGGGATGTCTATGGTGAAGGAAAACAGAAGGCGCACCGACCTAGTGCATTACCAGTGGCTAGGTTTTATTTAAAAAGTTTGAAGGATTAAAAATACTCACAAAGCAAGTATAGTATTGAACACATAATCTTTCCATCAAAAGGAGATAGCCTCCTACTGGAACCGGACGACCAGAGAGTCCAGACAACAAAATTCACAGCCACGGCTGACGCGTTGCGAGGGCGCACCCTCTTCCTCAGAGCCAAAAAGTGATGCTGAGTCACCATCACTTTTTGGCTCTGAGGAAGAGGGTGAGCCCTCGCAACGCGTCAGCCGTGGCTGTGAATTTTGTTGTCTGGACTCTCTGGTCGTCCGGTTCCAGTAGGAGGCTATCTCCTTTTGATGGAAAGATTATGTGTTCAATACTATACTTGTTTTGTGAGTATTTTTAATCCTTCAAACTTTTTAAATAAAACCTAGCCACTGGTAATGCACTAGGTCGGTGCGCCTTCTGTTTTCCTTTACTTTTCAGTCTTAAAGAATACCAATTGTTCTGAGGAGGGCAGCAAGATTCTTGGTCATTTCCCTACGGAATACTCTGGTTATGCCACTAAGAGACTGTACTTCCGAGCGCAGGAGACTGTTTTTGTGTGCTATGTCTATGGTGCCCTGGGCTCACAAAAAGAAGACTAGTGTTGATGAAGAAGGATGTAAAGGGTGGTGCTGGAGAGTTTAGAAAGTGTTTATTGCTTTTCAATATTTTTTTTTTTTTTTTTTTTAAATATAAGGTGGCAATTAAAAAAAATTAACCTTTACATTTTGTTGCTAAAGGACCAGGCCCCTTTTTGCGATCCGGCACTGCGTCTCTTTAACTGACAATTGCGCGGTCGTGTGACGTGGCTCCCAAACAAAATTGACGTCCTTTTTTCCCCACAAATAGAGCTTTCTTTTGGTGGTATTTGATCACCTCTGCGGTTTTTATTTTTTGCGCTATAAACAAAAATAGAGCGACAATTTAGAAAAAAATGACATATTTTTTACTTTTTGCTATAATAAATATCCCCAAAAAATATATAAAAAAAAAATTTTTTTCCTCAGTTTAGGCCGATACGTATTCTTCTACATATTTTTGGTAAAAAAAATCGCAATAAGCGTTTATTGATTGGTTTGCGCAAAAGTTATAGTGTTTACAAAATAGGGGGTCGTTTTATGGCATTTTTATTAATAATTTTTTTTTTTACTAGTAATGACAGCGATCAGCGATTTTTATCATGACTGCGACATTATGGCGGACACATCGGACACTTTTAACACATTTTTGGGACCATTGTAATTTTTACAGCGATCAGGGCTATAAAAATGCACTGATTACTGTGAAAATGACACTGGCAATGAAGGGGTTAACCTCTAGGTGGCGCTGTAGGGGTTAAGTGTGCCCTAGTGAGTGATTCTTACTGTAGGTGGGCCGTGGCTTGGCGTGTGACGTCACTGATCTTCATTCCCTATGACATCACGATCACTTACATGCCACTAGGAAGAATGGGGAAAGGTTTGTTTACACTTACCTCTCCCCGTTCTTCAGCTTTGTGACCCGATCGCGGGACACCGGCGGCAATCAGGTCCGCGGGTCCCGCGGGCGCGGTTATGGAGCTTCGGACCAGGTCACGAGTGCGCCACTGGCAGCACGCGTGTGACCCACGGCTGGGATCTTAAAGGGGACATACCTGTACATCCTTGTGCCCAGCCGTGCCATTCTGTCAACGTATATCGCCGTGCAGCGGTCCTTAAGTGGTTAACAAAGTGTACACCAAAAAAAAGGATTTATCAAAGCATTATGGGTTTTCTAAAACAGGAACACAGCAGATACTGGAGCTTTTCTATAAAGTCCAACTCCAGAAGGTCACTAACTTGGCAAGGGAGTCATTCAGAAAATGCTTTACATCTTCTCAATGACAGCATAGTGTTCTCTGATTGGACAAGGTGGAGAAGTAGGGTGACTTCACCACAATAAATAAAGGTGCCCTTCTTCTATATATCCAAGTTAGCATCTTTTGAATGATGCTAACTTGGATATATATAAGAGGGGCACCTTTATTTATAAAATTTCTATTTGTGGCCCCACAGTTTTATTTGAAGGATAGTTCCATCTTGGTCGTTCCCCCATGCACTCGGCACGCCAGTTCTGTTGATATCACGTGGATCTCATAGTATGTGAATCAAATTAAGTAATTGCTAACCTGCTCACTGTAAAGCATCCATGAGGAAGTCATTACATAATAATGTCTCTTTGTATGTTTTTTGATCAAGGTCTCTGATAAAGGTTAAGAGTCAATGGTTCTGAGGAAGCAGAAATGCGAAACGCGTCAACCATTTGACAACTACAGAGAATATTTCATACTATATGATATCCAACAACAATGATTTTATAAATTTTATGATCTTTGTTAATAAAATATTTGGTAAAATAATCTATTGAAAAGTTCCTCTCTGGTACTGTAATAGTCCATCATGTTTGTCTGTTTTTCATAAATAGTATACAGGGTGAGGTACCCCCATAGCCTATCCCCCCATTTCTCCTTTCATACCTAGTTCTTTAGATGGTAATTTATTCACTCACTAATATATTACATTTCCCCTAATTCCTATTGTGATTTTGGGACACTCTGTGCACTATGGAGGTTACCATAGCCCTCAAAAGACGTTGACATTTATATCCCCATCCCCAAAGGGATCTGGCTTTCTTGGATGCTTGTCCACCTTGGGGGAGGCTCTGGGAGGGGGGGGTTGCGGTCATGGTTCACACTCCCACAGTTTCCGGGAATGACGGTACCGGTGGGCCTCATGTTCCTAGCGCCTGACCATGCCTCCTATACACAGCAGACCTGCTTGTAAGTAATACTATAGGATTGGTTCCATTCCAATATGTGCATTATTTCCTCTGATATATGCTAACTACTTATGGGCATTTTTGTACTTTGTTTTAGATTCATACCACGTGCCTGCTCTTAAAGAGTGGTAACACCAAACTATGAAACGCGTCAAGCCAATTAATAGCCGTGTTTGTACTTACATGTTCTCTACTATTATTATGTCCTTTACACTCACTTGTGGTTTTAGGATTGAGATACCACCATTTCAGACTTTCTCTTCTATCACACCTTATGCAGATTAGAGAGCTTAGAGGTCATCTTAATATCTGTAGATATTGCTGTAATATGATAATACTTAACATGTATGTTATATATATGAATGTTGATGGGTTATGCATTACTACTATCAATTATTGTTTTGCTTGTCAATTTTGTTTATTGAATATTAAATAATAAAGACAGTTACAATTAGTAATAAATAGTTACAACAAATGGTAATATTAGTTAAGTATATGATAATAAATTGGATGGAATTATACATATCTGAAGATTAGATATTTTTCATAAACAGGTAATCAACTCGAAAATGAAATATTAAGTTAATATAAACAGTTGAAAAATGTACCGTATATACTCGAGTATAAGCTGACCCGAATATAAGCCGAGGCACCTAATTTTACCACAAAAACTGGGAAAACTTATTGACTTGAGTATAAGCCTAGGGTGTCCATCTGCATGCCTCACTGTGTCCATGTGATTGCCTCACTGTGCCTCACTGTGCCAATGCCTCACTGTCACTGTGCCCATGCCTCACTGTGCCCAATCTCCCTACCTGATCTCCAGCGCTGTGTGACTAGACTGACGTTTAACATGGGAGTCTATGGAAGGTTTGAAAAATCGGTGCTCCCCAGTCGTAGGTCTCCTGGACAACAAACTTTGCACACTTGTAGATTAAGGGTAAGGCTACATTTGTGCCAAGTTGGGGGCCAGGGGACCTAGGGCCGGCCAGTACCGGGTCCCCAAATCACCAGAGAAATTACCATTTAACAAGGGAGTCTATGGAAGGAGTACCCCGGATTTGAAAAATCGGTGCTCCCTGGCTGTAGGTCCCCCGGACAACAAACTTTGCACACTTGTAGAGGAAGGGTGGGGCTACATGTGTACCCTATTTTGACCGGGAACAGGCACACAAATTTGAAGATGGACACAGACTCGAGTATAAGCCAAGGGGGGCATTTTCAGCAGAAAAAATGTGCTGGAAAACTCGGCTTATACTCGAGTATATACGGTAATATGTAAATATGTGCTAATACACTTAGTTCCAGGCATATTCAATTAATATATAGTCATATGGAAAGAAAGCTAATTGGAAATCAACTAATTAAAAAAAACTTCAAAACTGTATATTTATTGTAAGTAATAACTAAATATAGTATTTATGTATAATACATTACCATTTAAATATGGTAATACAAAAAATAGGGAAATAGAAAAAAAGGACAGAGTAATAGTAAAAGGGAAAGAATGAAGGGAAATAGAAAAAAAGGACAGAGTAATAGTAAAAGGGAAAGAATGAAGGTAAGAAAGAGAGAAAAGAGTCTAGGGTAAGAAAGTTCTCCGGAGCATCTATATTGTAAGAATATTATTAAGTTAGTACAGAAAATAAATGTTCATGTTTAGTACTTGTTTCCACTCATATTGTTGTATAATATTATAGTATTATAGTATATCAAGGTCTTAATAGGGAACTGTCAGGGATCGTAGGAAGAAAATACGTCATCCAAGGATTCCATATTTTCTCAAAATTTTGTATAGTATCGTTGGTTATTGCTTCTGATTTGGAAAGGATCATTGCTTGGTTTATTCTGTTTTTAGCTTCAGAGATCATTAAAGTATTGGTTTTTCAAGCTTTGCCAATGGTTTGCTTTGTATCAATTATTGTTTTTTACTCACATTCCATCATGCAACATTGATAGATAAAAGCCGGTGAGTTTGTAATTCACTCGATGGTTGTGGTTCAGTCATCTAGACACTATTTGACATATTCTTTCATGTTCACTGGAGTGGTGGCCTCACATTCATATTTTCATCCACTCATGTATATGGACTATGCAGTGGTATTATATGGACCCAATTGTGGACTATCTACACTTATGAATATGACTTTAAATATTTAGATACTATATTTTTGCTTTGTCACTTTCATGATATTTTGTATGTTTTATGAACTTTTTGCACATAGGATTACTATAATATATTTTCTGGCGCTACACTTCACATTTATAGATAAAAGCCACAGAAGTGGTCTTCTCTCCTCGATAGTTCTATGGCGGCACAAGTAACTTTCAAAGGAGACAGTTCAGGCCGCAGACATAGGGGAAAGCCTGATTACACTGCCTTAATTTGATCAGCTGCATGTTTGTTAACACAGAAAGCTTTATTTAATTACCATTTTATCAGTACTACTGCTGCTGGTCACTAATCTTTGTAATATTTTGTACAGAAAATTATAAATACATTACCACTGAGAGTCGGATTTTTCCATGCTATGCCTTTTTTGAGTTTTACCAGATGGCTGCCTATGTTTTACTGTAAACATTTTTTCCAAGAATATTCAGTGCAACTGACAGTCCAAATTTTGGATTTTTTGCCGTCTACAGAACTTTGCTTAGCAAAACAAATTTGCTGTTCTAATTCACCCAAGACACATCTGTTAGCATAAATTCATAATGGATGTGTTACTTTAAGAGCAAACCAGATTCATTGGAATAAAATATAGCAACCTTTTCAATATTAAAGTCGGAACTTACAATCATAGATTCTTTGCTCTTAGAACTAGACCTTTTTAGGCTATTGACATATGATACTTACAGCAATGAGTGGGTTTCAAGCTTAAAAAAAAAAATGTCTGCATCAGCAGTTATTAACAATTAGGGAATTCGTCATCACATCAAATGTTAATGAGGCACTAAAACAACTAGTGTGGATTGCTGCAGGCAGAATCAAAACCTATTAAGAAATTACCACTTACATGTCAGACTACTTACCAAATGGAGTGACCCAGTGATAAAGACAGTGCACTTTGATATGGGAAATGCTGTTAAAGACCTAGTACCAAATCTTGTAGATGAGACAATTCAGTAAGCAGCTAGTGCCAAAAATAAACTGCAACTCAATGTAAAGGCTATTTGCATGACAAGATTGTGAAATGAGAGAAGAAAAAGAGAATACGATTACACAAAGAACAGAAACAACCCGACATCCCTCAAACAGCTAGTAGAGATAAGAGGAAAGAGTGCTAAAAAGAAAAAAACTGTTAAGCCGACCTTAGATTGCAGGAAAGAAAATTGCGTGATTCCCCCATCAACACAGTCAGTGTTGATGGGGGAATCCTTCCCAGGGAGATATTGTGTTATCCTTCCCAGGGGGTCGCGGGGTTGGGAGGGTTTGGAGCCGTCCCTACGGGGAAAACACAGTGATTATTGCTAGCTGGCAATAATCACATGTAAAAATCCAGCATGCTGGTTGTACCCAAGTCGACCAATGAGTCAACTTGGAAAAATTAACATGCCCATACGTGGTTCGAATCCTGGCTGGTCCCTGCTGAACCAGCCGAGATTTGAACTGTCCAGCTTTAATAACACATATAATAAGAGATGTTGTAAAAGTAGTATTTTTTTTGCACTTATCATAAAAACAAAATTCATAGAGGTCATTAAGGGACACAGACTTAAAAGGGGTTGTAAAGCTTCCTTTTTTTTTCTTAAAAATAACAAACATGTCATACTTACCTCCACTGTGCAGTTCGTTTTGCACAGAGTGGCCCTGATCCTCCTCTTCTGGAGTCCCTCGGCGGCTGTCTCGGCTCCTCCCTGCAATAGCTAACCCCCTCTGGGAAGCTCTCTCCCGAGGGGGTTACCTTGCGGGCGCATTCCCGTCTCATACACTCTGCGTCCATAGACACAGAGTGTATGTCTTGGTCCCGCGTCATTGGATTTGATTGACAGCAGCGCGAGCCAATGGCTGCGCTGCTATCAATCTATCCAATCAACGCAGAGAAGCAGTGGAGAAGAGGACGCCGGGGATGAGCCGAGCCGGTGAACGGGCTCAGGCAAGTAAAACGGGGGGGGGAGGGGCTGGGGGGGTCGTCATTGCCAGGTGTTTTTTCACCTTAATGCATAGGATGCATTAAGGTGAAAAAACACGAACCTTTACAACCCCTTTAAAAGACAATTGAGTTATACAGCCAACAAAAAGCAGTTGCTAGCCTAATTTTACTCCTGCCATGTTTCAGTTGGGTAAAAAAGCAATAAAGGTGGGACCCATGTCCCTTAATGAACTGCAAGAAACAGATTTAATGGTAAGTACAAAAATACTAGTTTCTTTCTCACTAAGCAGGCCATAGACAATGGGAATTTCTTTCCTCCAACCACGGGTTGCTGGAAAGAAATTTGCATGATTCCCCTATCAACACAGCCAGTGCTGACAGGGGAATCCCACCTGCCAATCATTTGTCTGCTCCTGTTGGGGGGGGGGGGAGCTGTCCCCACTGGGAGAAGACAATGATTATTGTTATTGCAAAATAAAGTAAAAATGGGTTCACTTATCTGGCACTTCAATCTAAATGAGGGTTAGTTACTCTTAATAAAAAATGGTGGAAATAGCGGCCTCTATATTAATACAATACATTATAATCCATAAGCCATAAAGTTAACGGTAATTCAAGAAAAGTCCTTAAGGCAAAGCAGCGCTTCCAAATAATTTGTTGTACACCGTTAGATGACAATAGTGCAAAACACCCAGTGAGACAAATCCGGTCCAAGTGCTTGGGCAACAGTTCATGGAAAATCATCAGGTGTATGGAGAACCCACCTTCCCCGCACCACGTGAGACTGTCGCCCAAGCACTTTGACCGGATTTGTCTCACTGGGCGTTTTGCCGAGATTAATGTTATTGGCTATAGCTGCCACTAGAGAGACTTGCAAGTGAATCTGGCAGGCTGACTGTACCCAAGTTGATCAATCGACCTGGCACATTTAGCCTGCCCACGTACGATTCAAATCAGGCAAAATTCTAACCGCTTACGGCCGTCCTATTAAGGCATATGATTCAGAGACAATTGGTATGTTCAAAAGTGTCCAACTGAGGGGTGGGCAACAGTAACAAAACATAACAGGCCTACAAAAAAAATAAAAAATGAGAGTTACCTGTGTCTTATAAAGCTGCCATAATGGCCTTAAACTTGAAGCTGGCATCAGATGATGACTGAACATCAACCTGAGAAAGCATGTGAACAGAAGAGCAGGTGGCAGCCTTGCAAATCTGGGGAACAGGTGCCAAAAAGCCCAAAGACATTTGGAGATCTAGTGGAGTGCGCCTTAAAAGGAAAGGGGGCAATCCGATCCTTAAGACCATGAGCTTGAACAATGACCTTTCATCTCCAAATATGGAAAGGTTTCTTCACAGTAAGAGCTGTTAAAATGTGGAATAGACTCCCTCCAGAGGTGTTTCTGGGCAGCTCAGTAGATTGCTTTAAGAAAGGCCTGGATACTTTCCTAAATGTACATAATATAACTGGGCAGGGGCGTCGGGAGGGGGTGGCTAGGGGGGGCTGAAGCCCAGAATGAGATCCCGAAAAGCCGAGAGTCTATGGAATGCTGCATTCCATTGTTAGCCCCGAGCGCCGGGACCGTTCTGATCGCGAGTGCGGCCGAAAGTGGCCAAGTGCGGCCGAAAGTGGCCAAGTGCGGTTGCGGCCGAAAGTGGCCGAGTGCGGCCGAGTGGCATAGCAGGTCCCGCCTTCTGGAGCCTGCAGCGCCAATGCCAGGACCGCGGGACGTGTGACGTGACGTCCATCTTAGCCTGCAGGCTCCAGAAGGCGGGAACGCCACATCCCCGCTCCCCGCTCGGGCGGGCGGCTCTCCTCCTCGGCTCGGCTCCTCTCTGACGAGTGACTGACTGACTGCCTACCGTGACCGCACACCACGGCTGGGCTGAGGTAGGTCAGACAGTGTGTGTGTATGTATGTCATTGTCAGTGTATCTAGGTCAGTGTGTAGGTCAGGCAGGTCACTGGTCAGTGTATGTAGGTCAGGCAGGCAGGTCAGTGGTCATAGTTACATAGTTACATAGTCAGTGTATGTAGGTCAGGCAGGTCAGTGGTCAGTGTATGTAGGTCAGGCAGGTCAGTGTATGTAGGTCAGTGAGTGTATGTAGGTCAGTGTATAATGTAGGTCAGTGTATGTAGGTCAGGTAGGTTAGTGTATGTAGGTCAGGTAGGTCAGTGTATGTAGGTCAGGCAGGTCAGTGTATGTAGGTCAGTGAGTGTATGTAGGTCAGTGTATAATGTAGGTCAGTGTATGTAGGTCAGGTAGGTCAGTGTATGTAGGTCAGGTAGGTCAGTGTATGTAGGTCAGTGTATAATGTAGGTCAGTGTATGTAGGTCAGGTAGGTCAGTGTATATAGGTCAGGTAGGTCAGTGTATGTAGGTCAGTGTATGTAGGTCAGGCAGGTCAGTGTCAGGCAGGTGTGTTTAGTGGTCAGCATTGATGGGCACTGGTAAGTCACACAACCCCACCACCCAGCCAAAAAAAAAAGCCGTGGCACATACAACACAACCCCCCCCCCCCCCCTGGTTCTTGGACTTCGGGCTGAAGCTCCTGGTCTTTTTTGCCACCTAGCAACAGCCCTGTAACTGGGTACTGACATTTATAGGTAAAGTTGATCCGGGGAAAATCCGATTGCCTCTCGGGGGGGTCAGGAAGGAAATTTTTACCCAGCTGTAGCAAATTGGATCATGCTCTGCTGGGGTTTTTTGGCTTCCTCTGGATCAACTGTGGGTATAGAATTGGGTATATTGGATTGTACAATATATATGTTTTTTCTTTTTTTTTTATGGTTGAACTAGATGGACTTGTGTCTTTTTTCAACCTGACTAACTATGTAACTATTTAAAATGTGTGAGCCACCAAGAAAATAGTGGAACGAGAAGCTGATTCCCCTTTTCAGTGACCATCTGGGTTGACATAGAGAGAATTAGTCCTTCTAATGGAAGCAATGGCTGAAAAGTAGACATACACAGCTCAAACATCATCCAGGCAATGACAGGAAATCTCCTTCTGATTTACTGGGATAAACAAGTAATAGTAAGTAGGAGTAAGAGTGAGGAAAATACCCCTGATAGGTTCAAATGGCAGTCTCAGAAGTGCTGACAGAACCAGAATCAGATCATAGGTGGTTGCACAGGAGAAGCTACAGGATAGACACCCTCTACAACAGTCCTAACCAAGGAATGGGTGGCTAGCAGTGGTTGAAACAAGGGCTGAGCTTTGACTCTTAATGGCCATTGCTGATTCAGGCCTGCTTACAGAAAGCAGCAGTGAAGAGAAAACCAGCATTGCTTTGGTGCTGTCCAACTGAATCCAGATCAGACGACCCTCAAAAATGCGTTGACCAGCTTTTATGAATGAAGGAGGGGGCGGAAAGGACAGGCATTATCTCTTGATGAGTGTCTGAGACAGGTACTTTGGCTCTAAGAACCCCCACAGCACTGGAAGATTACAGCTGTGGGGTATTGGAGGGGAGCAAAGGATGGACAATTTCAAATATGATAGCACAAGGGATACTTTGAAATAGGGCTGCAACTAACGATTATTTTCATAATCAATTAGTTGGCCGATTATTGTTTCGATTAATCGATTAATCGGTTAATAACCGTAAAAAAAAAAGAAGGTAATTTTGCTGCATTTTTACATATTTTTTTTGGCCAATTTGTTGTTGGGCAGACTAAAAAACACAAATTGCCGCAAAAACACATTATTACATGCTTTTCTGCAGCTTCTTTATTGAAGTATATTGAACCAAAAAAACTAAATAGCACCGTTTTGCGTTAAAAAAAGTCCTTGCCCTTTCCAAATACGCAGCAGCTGAAAAAAATCCTGGATGTGAACGTGTCCCATAGGAAACCATGTAAATGAACTTTAGTGTGTTTCTGCAAAAAGCACCAAAAAAAGCACAGAGGTGTGACCCGGTCGTGAGATGTTTAGTAACATAATGGTGTTAAAAAAACTAAAATTAGTACAAAAAGAGTAAATAATCACTGTAAGGGGTTAATTTTTTACTGTGGGACAGTGAAAGTAATATTTACAGTAGTGATTTGCTCTTTTTGTACTATAAAGGGCTCATTTTAGTTTTTTTTAACCCCATTATGTTACTGGCCGATTAATCGATTATGAAAGTAGTAATCGATTAATTTCATAATCGATTAGTTGCCGATTAATCGATTAGTTGTTTCGGCCCTACTTTTAATTAAATGTAGGTAGTGTCCCTTGTGCTGATAAAAAAAAAAAAAAAATACATTTAGGCTTTGATTTATTAGTCACTTATGTAAAGTCCATCTAAAACCTCGTACACACGGTCGGACTTCAAACAAACTTTTCCGTGGATTTTTGTCCGAAGGGAGTTGGCCGGGCACACCCATACACACGGCAGGACTTTTCTGCAAACTTTCCCAAAACCTTCCCAACATCACGTGGTTTTTCTGCTCTTTTCTGCTCTTTACCGCCACCCTTTGGTCGACTTCTGCTATTGTTGGTTGATTTTAACATTGGTTCTGGGCATGCGTATTTGTACTTCGGACAAAAGTCCGATGGATTTCTGTACACACGGTCGGACTTTGCGCCATCGGACTTTTGTTGCCGAAAAGTTTGTCCGTTTGCAGAGCGAACATTTGTCCGATGAAAGCCGAAAAAGTTTGTCCGATGGAGCGCACACACGGTAGGATTTTTTGGAAAACTTGCTCATTTCGAAGTTTGTTGGCAAAAAGTCCGACCGTGAGTACGGGGCTTTACTCTACTCTCTCCACAGGCTGATAATGCTGCAGTACAAGGGTAGCCATGTTGCTCCGTTATAGATATAAATATAGCCACCCTAAGATAGGAAGTGTGTTATTGGCTGGATCACCAGGTGAAAATAAAGGAAAGGCCTACAAAAAGAAAACAAATGCAGTCAATACATATAAGGATTGGAAAGCTGCAATATATATCATTTTTGTTTTGGAGTTTAGATACATTTTTAAATATGGCCCCCAAGTCTCTATAAAATGTTAAAAGGTGGTAACATTCAAATGACCCCAAATAATAACATGTGAAAATAACCTGACTGAACTAAAGCATGGTTTGGGTAGACTGCCATGTATGTTACCGATAAGTATGTCTATGGATGCAGCACAGAACAAACCGCCTGGAGAAAGAATTCCTTTGGGGCTGATCCATCAATCCTGTCCTCTTTAATTTATTGTTTTATTCTGCATTATGTCAAATTTATCTTCTAAAATGATTTGATTTTTTTTTTTTTCCAATGCTTTTTTCTTCCTGAAAATCCGAAGGTCAAAGTGGGCTCTGAACGATTTCAAACCAGTTCCAGATGGGCACACAGGAGCAAAGCATTAAATATATATATACAGTATATATAATTAATTAAATAAATAAGCAAATATAAAAAAAAAAAAAAAACAGTTGTCGTCACAATTATAGGTAACATATATTTTATACATCTAGCCTTGCTAATGTATTAAACTAGCTAGCATATCCAACTGCTTTTAACTTGACACAATTATTATTTTACCTTTCAAAAGACAGTGTGGAGCAAAGCAATACCCTTTATTGGCTAACTAAGGTTATTAAATGTATAAGGTTTTAAATACATGGGCCCCCTGGAGCAAATTGAGAAGCGGGGGGGCAGCCGCAAAGCGAATTGAGAAGCGGGAGGGTGCTGCCGCCGCAAATTGTTGAGATTGGGGGGGGGGGGGACTTTGGGTGCTGACGAACACAGAAAGAACAAAAAAAAAGGAGGGGTTGCCATCCGGGGCCCTGGGGACCTCTGGGCCCCTTACAAAAAAAATAATAATAATAATTTATATAAAAAAAATATATATTTTTATAAAAAAAAAAAAGGGGGTTGCCATCCGGGGCCCTGGGGACCTCTGGGCCCCTTACAAATGTAGCGGCCTCCTCTCTCCCCTCTCTTCTATCAGCTCGTCTGTCTCTTGTCTAGGGGTACCTTAGAGGAGAGAGTGCGGGGTCACCATGCCAAGCCCTCACCGCAGATGTTTGTGTGGTGGAAGCAAAGTTCCTTCTTTACCTTCGGGTCGGTGTTCTGCACCTGGAACCTCCAATGAGAGTCACCTTGAACAATGTCTGCCAGAAAATGAGCCCCACACCATTAAAGTCCAACACTCCTTTATTCTTCCTGAATGAACACAATCAGTTAGACTCCCTTGTAGAACAGAACAGAAAAGGAGGTGTGGATGCGAATAGGCCCAGACACAATTGGACTCTCCACTTTCCTTCCTGAAAGTGGGTTGCGGTCTCCGAACGAGGGGGGATTTCCTTCCAGGCGGTCTCTGATGGAAGGCTCACCTGTCACTGGCAATATGCTGCACCGGGCCTTCAAGTAAGTATCTCCCACCGGTCCATTATGCCTTCCGGATTCGGGTACCCACTCCCGGGGTTCCCTAGGACCTCCTTCCCTCACGGAACTCAGTGGTGGGCACTGAGCTCCAGACCTCCTCCCGAGTACCTCACCCCAGGCTAAAGGTGCCTGGGATGGAACACGACCTCCGAACGTCCTCTAGGCCTAGACCCGCCTAGGGGACCGACACGAACCACCGCCCTCAGGCTGAAGGTGCCCGGGCTCGACCCCCTCCACCAAAAATGGCCGCCCCCTTTATACCCCCTCCCAGCAAGCACGGCGGGTTCCCCGCCCCACCATACAACCGCTGAGAGAGACCAAAAGAGGTACGCCACCGCAACAATGGCTCAACCCCGGGCCCAAAGTGACAGTGCCACCTGGTGGGCCCCAGGGAACCATACATCACAGTTTCCCCACCAGATTCAAAAAAATAGAAAGCATATATCCGCTACACAAAAAATAAATACAAATAAATAAAAAAATATATAATAAAAAAATAATATTTTTTTTTATAAAAAATACATAACCTCTGGGCCCCTTACATAAAAAAAAAAGGGGGGCTTGCCATCTGGGCCCCTGGGGACCTCCGGGCCCCTTACAGGTGTACTGCCTGTACCCCTCTGATGGCGGCCCTGCTTGCTAGCACAGCAACTTACCGTATATACTCGAGTATAAGCCGACCCAAATATAAGCCCAGGCACCTAATTTTACCACAAAAAACTGGTAAAACGTATTGACTCGAGTATAAGCCTAGGGTGTCCATCTGCATGCCTCACTGTGCCTCACTTTGCCTCACTGTGCCCATGCCTCACTGTGCCCATGCCTCACTGTGCCCATGAATAGACTGACGTTTAACATAGGAGTCTAAGGAAGGGGTGCTCGGCTTTGAAAAAAAATCGATGCTCCCCGGGCCGTAGGTCCCCCAGACAACAAACTTGGCACACTTGTAGAGAAGAAATGGGGCTACATGTTGCCAAGTTTCGGGTCCAGGGGACCTAAGACCGGCCGGTACCGGGTTCCCAAAGTCACCAGAGAAATTACCGTTTAACATGGGAGTCTATGGAAGGGGTGCCCGGCTTTGAAAAATCTAACACATCTTGGTTCTGTAATGCTACCTTGCGAAGCCCTGCGTGGGTCCCGCCCATGTTGTTAGCCAGATGTTGGCTGTGCTGTTGTACGTTTGTATTGTCTATGTGCTTATAAAAAATAAAAGAAAAAAGATTTAAAAAAAAATTAAAAAAGTATTAGACAGTATCAAAAATATAAAGATTACATTTTTTTTGTGATGGAAATGAGACGTGTAGATACCGTCATTTTTACGTGCTTCACGCTCTAGTTGAGAGCCTATTAGCCCTCCTCACCATAACCTGTCTACGGTTGTTGGTCTCCAAGCCCTACTAAGCAGAAGCCATGGTTTCTACACACTGCAGTGATGATGACCAACAAACCTGGAACAGCTGTCTACAGTTTTGGAAAAAAATCGGGATGCATCTGTGCTGTAAACCAGCAATTCTGTCCAGTGGTCCAGTGGTCAAAAAAAAAAAATCACTTGCATGGCTCTGACCAAGATCCTAAAACAAAAAGGTAGGCAACCTTGGCACTCCAGCAGAAACTACAAATCTCATCATGCCCCTGTTTCTGGGAGCCATGCCTATGGGTGTCAGATTCTTGTAGTGCCTCATGGAACTTGAGTTTCTGGTGTGCCAAGGCTGCCTACCTTTGTCCTAAAATGAGAAAAAAATATATATTTTGTGGATGGAATTTAAGTTGGCCATAAACTAGTGGAATTTTGTTCAAAAATATTCATTTTAAGAACATTTGTTGAGTTGAGAGGTATCTTAATATAGCGCGGTCTTATAAGGGTTCCTGGGAAAAAGAGGACCCAGGAACCAAGAGCAGCACAGAGCGGCAGAAAGGGTTGAAGAAAGAGGCTATGCAGGAAAGGCTTGCGTGAAAAGCCAAGTCTTCAGTAACCCGCGGAAGACAGGGATAGTTGGGACCTCCTGGAGCTCGACAGGGAGGCTATTCCATAATACGGCACCCTGGTGGGAGAAGGCCCGACCACCACACCGGATCTTCTTGGGCAACGAGATGTAGAGGAGATCTCTGCCGGTAGATCTGAGTGATCTGGTAAGAGCTTGTTTATGAAAACGAGAGCAGAGATAGCTTGGGGCCAGGCCTCTCATTATCTTAAACATGTTAGATTTTTTGGTCATAAAGTAGGGGAAAATCGGTTTTAATTTTTAAAGGGATGGAAAATTGCAAGGAACAGGATGAAAATGTATTTGTGGAATGAACACATTTCTAGCAGTGTGTGTGGTTTTCATTCAGGAAAGTCAATATATTGATTGTTATCCAGTGTCTTCAGCTTAGTTTCCAAACAAATATTTTGGAGATGGACCTTGAGTCAAGTATGGATTGATGCCCAAATGGTGCAATAGTTCCCTTTATGAAGTGTGCATGCTCATTTCTTATACACAGGAGTTGATGGACTAAAATTGGTGAAAATGCTCATTTAACAAAGTCAATAAAGTAAAGTGTTCAACTGAACCACCAATTCATGAACAAGGCAAATTTCTAATTTGTTAAATTTGATCGGATATGCAAAGTGGACCAGGCTTCACTTTCCTGAGTGAAAATTCTTACTCCTTTAGTTAATCAACTTCGTTGAGTTTTCAGCTAATTGGATTGTTTTTGCTTTTTAATTCTTTAAGTACTTGTGGTTGATAATGTAATTCACATATTTTCAAAGAAAGCCAACTGCATTTGTGGCTAACAATCATAGGGTTTAAATCATCTGCCATTCAATTAGGATTTTATGCTATTTCGCTCATTTATATAGCTCTGACAAATTCCATAGCACTTTGCAGAATACGAAGACAGAAGGTGTTTACAATCTAATGTTTCTACACACTCACTAGGCCGCACTTGGGTAGATGATGATTAATCTATTAATTAAACCTCTTAGCACACAAAATAAACAAACACAGACGCGGGTAATGCATAT
This sequence comes from Rana muscosa, assembly GCA_029206835.1. Taxonomy (NCBI): domain Eukaryota; kingdom Metazoa; phylum Chordata; class Amphibia; order Anura; family Ranidae; genus Rana; species Rana muscosa. The sequence continues at coordinate 299,085,130 of CM055124.1, forward strand.
AAACTCCTAGTAGATAGTGTCACTGTTGATCATTTCTACCCAGGGCACCAGTGCTGCAAGGTAAGCATGCTAACCACTTAGCCAATTTGCTGCCCAGCTAGTTGAGGTTGAAGGATGACGGTAGTTTTATAAGGATTCTCTGAGTTTTTTTTTTAAACATAGGGCGTTTTTCAGAGAAGCTGTCACCATTGCAAACTTGAAATGTGTGGAACTCATGTGAACACGGTTGCACAAATCTGAGATTAATTACTTCTTTGTAAGTACACATCATCAAAACTCTCACATCAATGAATCTGTTTCTAATAAAACACTATTTTGTGCCTACTACTTGATTTTTTAGAGTTGATTACCCTGTAACCCTAACATTTTTTTTTTATTCAGCACCATGTTTTACCACAAAAATTACCACTTCACCATAGTGCTGCCACAGGAACAGTTCCACCAGCTGCCATGCCTCTGTCCAATGACAGTGCCATTACTGACCACAAGGCAAACTTATTGGACAGTGAAAAGGCAGTTTAGGACTAGGGACGAGATTAGGTCTGGTCCAAACCTATGTTTGACTGGAAGGAAGCTGTCAATCAGCTGTGGTGATGGCATACCACACTCTGCAGTTGCGCGTCGGGACCCTTCAGGGTAAGACCGCGCTATATTAAGATGCTTCTCAACTCAACTCAACTCATATACACAAAGGGTTGGGGATGCTCCTGACATCATTGATCTAATGTGATCATATGGTCATATTAGGTCGATGCTGTGACGGTAGTCACTTTGGGCTGGGGGGCCCGTGCAACCCAGCTTACCTTAGAGGGGTCAGGAAAGTTCTGGTTCAGCTCCCCAGGACCCTCTTATGTGTAAGTAACCCTGTGTCTATTAGGGGCACAGAGTGACCTGAGAAGCCCAGTCTGGTCTAATCTAACCAGACTCACTACAACCATACTGGACTCATCATTTTACCCATTGAACCAGCCAGGTTGTCTACACTATGCTTAGAACACTGACATTGGACATTTGAACTGCGTGCAGGTCTCTCCATAAAATAAGTGATCTGCATGCCCAGTTACTTTTTTAAATAGTTGTTAAAAGATTCAGTACCTAGTTGTTGGCTGCATGCCCAGATTTTGTTTATAAATGTGTTGATAATTTTGAATGTACCTGTACCTGATGTGATTGGATGTAAAGTTTAACCCACCCTATGTCTCTATGCCAACAAGGAGGGGGGGGGTTGTCTCCAGAGATTAATACTTGTGTTTGTTCTTCAATAAAGCCTTATGCTGTTATTCATCCTGCTGAGTTACGGCTAGTGACTGGGTGGGCTGAGGGATCTTGGATCGTGCCGGTACAGGGCAAGGAAAGCTAACTAGAGCAGACATACTCCTCTTGAGTACAGGGTTCATCACAGATGCCATGTGGCCATATCAGGTCAATGATGTCAGGAGCATCCCCTCCCTTTTGTGTCTGTGTAGCTGTGCGGTGGAAAATGTGCTAGGACTGGAGCTTCCTTCTGGATTCAAACCAAACCCAAGCTCATCCTTATTAAGGGTTTAGTCATATACACAGGGGAAGGCTCTAACAAAGTGGAACTGAATCAGAGGATGGGGGGTGGCAAAAAAAGCTTTCTGGCCAATATTGGAAATAACGTGCATCTTGCGGTGTCTGATTTTGAGCAGGACATTTACTTTTAACCACTTTGATGGGGGTACAGGTTCACAGATGTGAGCCTCCCTTGAACAATGAACTGAATTGGCAGCATGAAGTTGGTGGAGCCAAGCTCTTTACCTCAAAAACATAACTCTGGTATTTATTTTACTTTATTGCATGGGACATTGTAGGCTTTCCCTAGAATATGCTTTTTATGTAAGACATGCTATCCATATACCAATATGTGAAGGTGTAATCCACCATAGAGATACCCTTAGAGGTGCATCTCTTTATATCATTTAGATTTTTTTTCTGCTTAGCTGGGCCAAACTAGGCTGAGCTACCACGGCAGGTTCTCACACTATTATCACTGGTGATCCCTCTAGTGAAGGGGACTCAGAACCTCCTTACCCCAGTTAGAGATCCATATAGTAATAACTAAAGATCTATAAAGGGGACTCAGAACCTCCTTCCCCCAACTGGTGATCTCTTTAGTATTAACTAAAGATCTATATGGGGAATCAGAACCTCCTTCCACCAGTTGGTGATCCCTCCAGTGATAACTGAAGATCTTCATAGGGGACTCTCTTACCATTATTACTGGTGATTTCTCTAGTGATGACTAAAGCTCTATATAGGGGAATTAGGATTTCCTACCTTCTGCTGGTGAACCCTCTGGTGACTACTAAAGAAGATCTATACAGGGGACTCATAACCTCCTTCCACCAGCTGGTGATCCATTTAGTAATAGCTAAAGATTTATATAGGGGACTCAGAACTGCCTTCATCCTACTTGCGATCCCTGTAGTGATTACTAAAGATCTATAAAAGGAATTTAGGACCTCTTTCCTCCTGCTGGTGATCCCTCTAGTGATAACTAAAGATCTATAAAGAGGAATCAAGACCACCTCCCTTCTGCCGATGATCTCTCTAGTGATAAATATAGATCTATATAGAAGGATCCGGGCCTCCTTGCTCCTGCTGGTGATCCTTCTAGTGATAACTCAAGTTTTATAAAGAGGAATCAAGACCGCCTCCCTTCTGCCGATGATCCATCTAGTGATATAAAGATCTATATAAAGCGAGCAGGACCTCCTTCCACCTGCTGGTGACCCCTCTAGTGACATCTAAAGGTTTATATAGGGGACCCAGAACCTCCGTTCTCCAGCTGGTGATCCCTCTAGTGATAAAAAGATCTATATAGAGGAATCAGGACCTCCTTCCTCCTGCTGGTGACCCCTCTAGTGATATAAAGAATAAAAGATCTATATAGAGGAATCAGGACCTCCTTCCTCCTGCTGGTGACCCCTCTAGTGATATAAAGATCTATATAGAGGGAGCAGGACCTCCTTCCTCCTGCTGGTGACCCCTCTAGTGATATAAAGATCTTTATAGAGGGAGCAGGACCTCCTTCCTCCTGCTGGTGATCCCTCTAGTGATATAAAGATCTATATAGAGGAATCAGGACCTCCTTCCTCCTGCTGGTGATCCCTCTAGTGAAATAAAGATCTATATAGAGGAATCAGGACCTCCTTCCTCCTGTTGGTGACCCCTCTAGTGATATAAAGATATATATAGAGGAATCAGGACCTCCTTCCACCTGTTGGTGACCCCTCTAGTGATATAAAGATCTATATAGAGGAATCAGGACCTCCTTCCACCTGCTGGTTATCCCTCTAGTGATATAAAGATCTATATAGAGGGAGCAGGACCTCCTTCCTCCTGCTGGTGACCCCTCTAGTGACAACTAAAGGTTTATAACGTGGACCCAGAACCTTCTTCCTCCAGCTGGTGATCTCTCTAGTGACGCTCTCCAGAATTCTATTCACTTTGAGTGCAGTGATCCATTTTTATATTCATTTGCATCCAGTTCTATCTAATCCTGGAACCAGGCCCCATGATGGCTAGAAGAGCCCACCAATGGAGTAAACGATAAGGAGCAAACTTGCATAGCGAGCACAAGCCTTTATAACTGTTTGCCACATAAGTGTCAGAACAGCCATTTCACAAGAAGCAAATATGACTAAGGAATACAAATGGATATTTCCAATGCAACCTAACAAAAGGCTTCTGGACATTTGTTGTTTAATTAGGTCTGCAGTGACCCCTGTGGTATGGAGCCATCTATAGATTCATTTAGAAAAGAAAATGGGTCCTCCGCCTTCCATAAAACACTATTATGAACCCTCCAATACACACGTTTAATTAGAGAAAATATCCATTCTAGCAATTTAAATGATTTTGGCAATTTCAGGAGGGCACATGTAATATTCAAATTACTTTTACTCTGCACTGTCTCGTCTGCCTGGGCTCCTCTTCCCAGGTGGATTTGCACACTCTGTAATGCTCTAATTTCCCTTACAAGCCATGTCAAATATAATTTTGGTGCAAAGTTAGTAATTATACGTAACATCAGTCTGATGTTAAAAACACTGAAAAATTTAGCACGGAGAGACACATGGAAAGAAACTACTCTAAAACACATGAAAAAAAAGCAGCAGTCAGTTTTTTTTTTCCCTCCTCTCTCGCATTCTCAATCTTTAATTAATAATAGCATGTTTTCAAGAACTCAGCTAGTGTATTTTTGAACTCAGTGGAATTCACTTAAGTTCTAATTACTTTGTCTTAGGCAAGGATGGGAAAGTCTGTTTTATTGTAGCTGCCAATACTTAAAGAATGTCTCACACACTTTTCCTACTTTTAAAAGATCCTGTCAACAGCCACCATCTTTAGACGTAGCCTTTCCCCGCCAAAGACATTATAGCGGTCCATTTCTTGTAAAGTCATGGATGTGACCATCATGCATTGGCTCTGAAGGCGGTATTTTTTTATTTTCTTTTTTGTAATTCTTTTATTTTCAAAGAAAGTGCATTTAACAGTCAAAAATGGATGGCAGAGATACAAGTGAATAGCACTAACATAAGGAACAGAAAGGGTCTCATAAAGTAATAGGCAGGTCAGACATAAAAAAAAAAAAAGCAAACATAAGTACCGTATATACTCGAGTATAAGCTGACCCGAATATAAGCTGAGGCACCTAATTTTATCACCAAAAACTGGGAAAACGTATTGACTCGAGTATAAGCCTAGGGTGTCCATCTGCATGCCTCACTTTGCCTCACTGTGTCCATGTGCATGCCTCACTGTGTCCATACCTCACTTTGCCTCACTGTGTCCAGGTCCATGCCTCACTGTGTCCATGCCTCACTGTGCCCATGCCTCGCTGTGCCCATGCCTCACTGTGCCCATGCCTCACTGTGTCCATGACTAGACTGACGTTTAACATGGGAGTCTATGGAAGGGGTGCCTGGATTTGAAAAATCGGTGCTCCCCGGCCGTAGGTCCCCCAGACAAAAAACATTCCAAACATATAGAGGAGAAATGGGGCTACATGTGTGCCATGTTTGGGGTCCAGGGGACCTACGACCGGCCGGTACCGGGTCCCCAAAGTCACCAGAGAAATTACCATTTAACATGGGAGTCTATGGAAGGGGTTCCCGGCTTTGAAAAATCGGTGCTCCCTGGCCGTAGATCCCACAGACAACAAACTTTGCACACTTGTAGAGGAAGAGTGAGGCTACATGTGTGCAAAGTTTGGGGTCCAGGAGACCTACATCCGCCCGGTACCGGGTCCCCAAATTCTGGGAGATCAGGCGCAAAAAGGTGACTTGAGTATAAGCCGAGGGGGGCATTTTCAGCACAAAAAAATGTGCTGAAAAACTCAGCTTATACTCGAGTATATACGGTATCAAGCGTCAGATATAACAAATATACCAAATGTATCAAGCATATCAAATGTATCAAACATATCAAATGAATCAAATGTATCAAACATATCAAATTAATCAAATATATCTGAGACCCCGGCAGTACACATTGAGGAAGGCACAGTAAGAAGGCACAATGGAAATATATACAGTGTGTGAAGCCGGGGTGGCATCCAAACAGTCACTAGCATGACCCAGAACAATATAATAATAAATGTTGAGTTATATCTAACAGGGAACTCACACAGCTGCTCGGGAGGCATAGCATCCCAAAGACCAGCTGGGTCCAGACATGGGACACATGACTTGGGTGATGGACACTATGATATTCACAATATCTGATCAAAACAGCCCATGACTGGATAGATACTGGGGGGATAGGTTACACACAAAGGGGGGGAGAGGGTGTTAGGTAAGGCAACTCTCAGGACGAGAGGGGGGTAAGATCCAGAGGTGGGTGAAGGGGAAAGGTAAAATAAAGGGAGTATAGAAAAAGAGGAATAGGGAGATGAGGCCGAGCAGAGTAGAGTAGCGCAGAGTAGAGTAGCGTAGCGTAGCGCCCCCGACAAGGGAGCAAAGCAGACTCAATGGATCAGTCAGACTGTGCAACCTCACGGAGGTAGTCGTCCGTACATATAAAGTGTTGCCAAGGTCTCCCGAAAGGCCTCCTCCCTGTTGTGCAAGGTGGCGGTGAGATCCTCCATATGTCTCAAGTCGTTCACTTTAGAGAACCACAGGGATTTTGACGGCGGATTCTCCGATCTCCAGCAGAGGGGGATGCAAGCCATGGCAGCATTTAAGGCTGTATTTTTTAACTCAATAGCGCCACCCCTGGGTCGAAAGGTGTAGTGTCAACTTCTTAGAATTCCTGTTGCCTCAGTAGCAACCTGTCCATGAAAACGATTTTTACATGTTAGCAAACGTGTTAATCGGGAAAGAATATATAGGAGTACCAAAATTAAAAGATAAGTTTAGTTTTGCACTAAAAATAGGTATCCACTCTCCTCTAATCTTTTTAGAGTAAAAAATACACACATGCTGATGTGGAAGCCACTGCAGGCCTTTCAGTCAGTAACTGGGTCTTCATATAATCGCAGTTACTGGAGGCCTCATCTTCAACTTTGCACAGGGTACCTGCAGCCCCGAAAGCTGTAATTAAAGTCAAATTTCACTTGTTCCCTCATCTTTCGCTCTCACTCTACACCCCTCCCCTCCCCCCCTCCCAACACAATTCCTCCCTTAAATCTCCCTCCCAACTCCATGTTTTAAAAATCACTATACTTATCTTTTTTTGCAGTCTTCAGGCTGGTTTGGTGATATCATGGATGCTTCCCTTTTCCCAATATCTGTGGGTGGTCCTTCCCACTTAACATTAATGTGCAATGTTCATGAGTCATTGTGTCCAATGCTGGAAGCCCCAGACAGTGTGACGTCATGATTCCAAAATATACACAAACAAACATGTGCAAATTAATGTATCATCTATGTATCCTTCCCAAAGGTAAGATTAGAAACAAACACTTGGGAGTGAATTATCATGAGAAAAAACATCCATAACAGGTGACATTCAGTATGGTTTCATTGCAAGTGGATCCTTTGGTAAAACAGAGAAAAAATGATGCTGTTCACTCAATCCTTCCACAAGATAGCCAGGAAATAATAAAGATAGCCAGAGCGGCCGCTTACCAGAAATGTAGGATCTCTATTACGGAGATCGTATGGGCACATAGGAGGGATCACTCTGTTCAAGGCGATCAGCTCACACATCCATCCGGATCCTCTCCTCCACCTTCAGTTCCAGGTGCTCTAGTGATATCTGTAGGGTCCTTATCTTTCCAGACTGGGTTTGCTCATAAAAAGTATTCAAAAGAGGAAAAAGGAGGGCTTCATAGTGCAGTAGGTTTAAAACAAAAAATGTTATTCCATTTGCTGGGCTACTGACATCATTAGAAGCAAAATAGCAAACAATTCAAACAAGACTTCTCAGCCGCGGCTCAAGCCTGTCAGCTGATTCGTGGTGATGTCAGGTCCTATGGCTCCACCCGAGGCAGCGTTTCTCCAACCTCCTTTCCCAGTCAATGCATCAGACTCCAAGAATAAGGGCAATTGTTTGATGCTGTTTCCTGTTTAATACGGAACAGATTGTGTAATTGATCATTTTTTGCCCTCAGCTTGGATTTTTTGCTTGTGTATTGCACAAAATCTTGTACCTCTGATCTTTTGTGTTCATTTCTAATTTTGCAAAACAAATAAAAATTTTTTTTTTAATAAAAACATTGAAACTGAAATATTTGTTAAAATGCTTAAGAAATACGGTACATCTTCCAATATTCCCTTCTTAATGTTATTGTATACAATCAAATGTTGATATGAAATAATTTTCCTCCTTCTTTGAAGCAGTTTCAATTGCACTATAGGCAGTTTTATGTAAGCATGTGCAAATACAGAGAAAAATAAATAAATGCTGAAACTGTGTGTAGCGGGGTCCCCAAATTTAACCCGCTATACCTAAATTTAGGGGTGGCCAGAGCAATAGTTGGCTTGGGTCTTTTGATTATTTTGGACTCTGCCTTACTGCTGTGTCACCTGGCATGCAGTTCCCCTTTGGGAGCATAGGTGGTGTTGTCACCTATACCCGGTGTTGAACCACAGGTGATGGAGTAGGTATTGGATGTCCTCTCTCGGCTGCCATTGGTGGGCGGTTCTGGCCTGCTGTGCATGCCGGGAGGGAATATATAAGGGGCAGACGTCATTACACAGGGAGCCAATTCCCGGGGCCCATGCCCGGAGGAGAGTCAATTCCGGGGCCCACTGCCCAGAGGGAGCTACCCCTCAGAGTGGGGTGCACCTCATCTTGATCGAGGAGTCTCGGGCACCTTTAGCCCGAGGCTGCAGAGTTCCAGGTGGGCCCAGTACCTTTGACTGGGTCTACAACTGAAGAGGAGTCCCAGGGAACCCGCGTGAGGCTAACCGCTCTGACACAGAGGAAGCCAGGGGAGGATCGATCCCATAACAAGAGGGCGAGTAATAGAGTATTGCTGACTCGGGAAAGGCCTGGTGACCTGTCGGAGGGAAGGATTCTTCACTTCGCAGACTGCCTCTGCGGAGTGTTGAAAGTTCAGGAGGGATCTCCTTGACTTGGTCCTTGGAGGGGACTGAGCCATTGTTCCAGCATCACGCCGGCTGCTAGTGCTATTGAGTGACTATCCGGGTGAGCTGTACCCACTCGGGATCGAGTGGCGACGAAGCCAAGAGTGTCCCTGAATCCACTTCTATCTGATAACCTTTTTCTCACTTCAACTCTCTGGTTCCTGGAAGCAAGATAAAATAAACTCATGTTGGAGTTGATATGTTGTGTGGACATTGACCTCATTTGGGAAAGCTAAAGACTCGCCTCTATAAACATAGAGGGGAGAACCAGAAGAAGGAAGCTACTAACTGCAGGACCCGAGTATGTAACACCGCCTGACCTTTACAATCTAGAGGACACGGGCATATGGCATGGTGTGTCTTATCCCCCTGCTTGAGAAGGTAAGAGGGGGAAAAAGATCTGTGTGCTACATGTGAAATATGGAAAAATCAACAATTTGATACCTTCATTGCCTAAGCTGAGAAAATCAGAAGCTTATTCAACTTTAAATGAAGGATGTATGATGTTCAAAGGGTTACCATTATTAACAATATTAAAGGTTGTAGACGGTCAATCCACGATCCCCAATGGTAGTAATATTGATTCGCTTTCCTTTCTTTATAGGCCATTATATGTCCATATAGACATCGAACTTTTATAGATTGGGTAAGGTCAGATAGATCGGTATAATTTTGCTTTTTAAGAGTCTTGTAATTTCCATTCTAGCTGAACTGAGAATTTGAGTTTTAATCAGTTTAAATTTCCCTGGGATTGTGTGTATATATTAAGGTTCAACAAACCTAAATCTGAGAATGGTATCAGACTGTGTCCTATGATCTCAGAGCTCATTTAAAACACTGAGTTCCAGTAAGGCATAAGTCATTGCAATGCAATAAGGTGTATATTAGGCCCGTGTTGCCCTGCGGCGCATATATCAGCACATATGCAATATTATGTGCTTGTGGTGATGGATTTTTGCAGGCCTTGTGGCTTTTAAATGCATTGTGATGTAGTGCAGTTTTTTTTTTTTTTTTTTTACACATTGGGTGGAATTAACAAAAACGTGGTGCAAGCACAGTGCTTGCACCACTCTACTAAGCATAAAAAAATGGATCAGATGCTGCTGCTCAATTAACAAATGGGAGAAAGCCTCTTTGTTAATTAGGAGTGATTATTTTTCCGTTCTGTTGCTGTGATAGATACAGCACAGAGAACAGGAAAGCTGGAGCTGCATGCTCCAATCTCTCTGTCGCCCCCAACACCCCCTTTACTTGGCTCAGAGTGGGAGGGAGAAGAAAGGCTGTTAACCCTGAAGGCTCTGCTCGTGTAGTGTAATCACTGCACGGGCAGAGACAGGGATATGAGCTGTCTACTGACAGCTTACATCCCCTACGACAAGGTCACACCTGGTGGGAATCTGTCTGTAAATTAGGAGCAGGCCTGCGTTAAGCTGGCCATACATTATACAATTTTCTTATTCAATTTCCTTTAGATTTACCTTCAACTATGTAGTATAAGGGCCTGCCGGATTGCATACAATTTGAAACTGTTTAGGTTTGACCTCATATTATACGGTTTTGGTAAATCTAAAGGAAAATTGCATAATGTATGGCCAGCCTTAGTTTTCACTTTGAAATAGAACTTGGCACAGGTGGAGCAGATAGATCTGAAACAGGTCTATCTGCTTAGTTAATAAGGCACACACCACTTCGAACAGTTTCCTGCACCCTTATAAGGGTGCAGGGAGCTTAGCTTATTTCTTGTACTTATTTATTTTAACCTTTGACCCCTTTCACACTGGGGCGGTTTGCAGGCGCTATTGTGCTAAAAATAGCGCCTGCAAATCGTCCCTAAACAGTGGCTGCTGTTTCTCCAGTGTGAAAGCCCCGAGGGCTTTCACACTGGAGCGGTGCGCTAGCAGGACGGTAAAAAAAGTCCTGCTAGCCGCATCTTTGGAGCGGTGAGAGGAGCGGTGTGTTTACCGCTCCTTCCCATTAAAAGCAATGGGACACCGCGGTAATACCGCCGGCAATGCGCCTCTGCAGAGGCGCATTGCCGGCGGTATTAACCCTTTTTCGGCCGCTAGCGGGGGTTAAAACCGCACCGCTAGCGGCCGAATACCTCCGCAATTCCGATGGTATAGCGCCCCTAAAAATAGCGGCGCTATACCGCCACCGCACCCACCGCCCCAGTGTGAAACCAGCCTAACACACACTGCAGCATATTGTGACAGGGTGTAGCAAGCGGTTTGATAAAATGCTGCCTTTCCAGCGTGAACAATGTAAAACAAAAATGGAAATTGAAGTTCCACACCACTGCTAAAAGGTTTAGATATGACTTTATTCCACAGAAGTCAGAAAGACAATGCAAAGATTAGCTAAAGAATTGCCAATGCATTTCGAGGGTCCAAAAAACCTGGTTGAGAACAGTGTAAATCAGTGGTTCTCAGCTCCTGTCCTCAGGACACATTAACAGGCCAGGTTTGCAAGATAACTGAAATACATCACAGGTGATCTAATTTTCTGCTCAGTGATTGCCGTATTCTAGTCTGCATCTCCCCAAGGTAATACTTAAAATCTGGTCTGTTAGTGGGTCCTGAGGATAGGAGCTGATAACCACTGGTGTAAATGGACTAGAAGTGAACTGGACCTTTAAACTGGTTGTAAACCCACTTTGACAACATGCACCTACAGGTGAGCCTAGATTAAGGCTTACCTGTAGGTGCATGAAATATCTTAATCTACACGGTTAAGGAGATATTTGCTTTTAAAAATAGCGCCGATGACGTCACGCATGCGCACTAGCGGGCCGGGGTCACTGCCGGTTTTATGAATGGGACCTTGCCGGTCTGTGTGTGACGTCATCGCCGCTCCGGCCAATCAGAGCGGCGGAGCGGCGATACCCGGAACTAGCGACGAGGGGACATGGCGGCGGCGGTGGACGGACCGAGGCGGACTTCGGGGGCTTCGATCTCAGGTAAGTGACACATAATGAGCTAGTATGCTGTGCATACTAGCTCATTATGCCTTTCTCTTGCAGGTTAGTTTTTTTTTTTTTTTAAATAGCTACGAGGGTTTACTTCCACTTTAAAGGTAGTTAAAGCGGAGGTCCACCCTAAAAAAAAATACATAAAAAGGCTCCAAAAAAATAAATAAAAAAAAATAAAAAAAATGTACTTACCAGAAATGGCGTTTGCTAGGCAGATCTTCCTAATCTGCCACTTCCTATCCCGCTGTTGTTTTCCTTCTTGTCCTCCTTGCGTTGTCTTCTGGTGAATGGGGTGCTCTGTCTTCTGGGACCTGTGTGTGTCCCAGAAGACAGCCACCCATTCACGAAGCGCCGCGCAACTCACGCATGCGCAGTAGGAAACGGGCAGTGAAGCCGCAAGGCTCCATTGCATGTTTCCCTTAGTGAGGATGGCGGCGCCGGGACACGATCCGAAGGACGGATCGGCCTCGGGGGGCCGGCATCGCAGGCGCCCAGGACAGGTAAGTGTCCTTATTAAAAGTCAGCAGCTACATTGTTTGTAGCAGCTGACTTTAAAAAAACAAAATTTGCGGCTGGAACACCGCTTTAAAGTGGAGCTCCACCCTAAATAGCAACTTTTGCTATTTGGAACCCTCCCCCCCTCCGGTGTCACAAATGACACCTTTCAGGGGGGAGGGGGGTGAAGATACCTGTCTAAGACAGGTATTTTCACCCACATCCGGGAGTCCTCTCTCCGGGAATCTGCGGGAGTTACGTCACTTCCCGCAGACTTCCCTTGGTGTTCTGGGAGACACTCGGCTCCCAGAACACAGGAGCACCAATCAGAATGGCGCAGCGCGACTCGCGCATGCGCCGTAGGGAACCGGGCATGAAGCCGCAGGGCTTCACTTCCTGGTTCCCTCAGCGAGGATGGCGGAGGGAGCAGCAGAGCAACGAGCGGTCGCTCGTCCTCTGCTGCGGACGTCGCTGGACTCCAGGACAGGTAAGTGTCCAAATATTTGACGTAATTGTAGCCGTATTAGTGCAATTGTGACAGAGAAAATTAAGTACTGTCCGTGATACTTTTTTTATTTGCACTAACATAGAATTGTTCAGGACAAGCTTTCGGGGTATGTCCCCTTCTTCAAGGTCCAAGCAGTACTGTACTGCTTGGACCTTGAAGAAGGGGACATACCCCGAAAGCTTGTCCTGAAAAATTCTATGTTAGTGCAAATAAAAAAAAGTATCACGGACAGTACTTAATTTTCTCTGTCCAAATATTAAAAGCCAGCAGCTGCTGTAGCTGTAGCTGCTGGCTTTTAATATTTTTTTTTCCGGCGGAGCTCCACTTTAAGTCCAATTCACTTCTAGTCCATTCACATTTTTCTCAATCAAGCGCTGATGAAGGTGGTGTTTTTGTACCCCAGAAAAGTGTTGGCTCTTTTTTGGATTGTGCCTCTTCCTTTTTTTGGAAAAAAGTTGCTTCTATACTATTTAGAAGTGGTGTGGTGGTTCAATTTCTATTATTGTTACATTACACTATAAGCCAAGGAGATCACGGACAGCCTCTATGGTGTAGAAACCGCCTGCCTAGAAACCAGATTATGTACATCAACATCAATACTGTGTAAGATATCAATACCCATAAAGATAACCTTATGGGTCCAGTGCTGTTTTTCCACTTTCCCTAACAATATAAAATAGACATGGGAGCCGTCGAAAAATTTGTTTCGTTCCGTTCCGTTTCGTATTAAAAAAAAATCGTAATTCGTAATTCGTGTACGGAATTCAATTCGAATTCGTACGAAATACGAATTTCGTACGACGCGTATAACGACCGATTCGACCAGGACAAATGAATGAGTCGACCGGAAATGTACTTCCCCCACCCAATTCCAGCAGCAATCTTCTCTCTATAATGTCGAATCTTTTCTCTCTATAATGTCAAATCTTTTCTCTCTATAATGTCAAATCTTTTCTCTCTATAATGTCGAATCTTTTTTCTCTATAATGTCAAATCTTTTCTCTCTATAATGTCGAATCTTTTCTCTCTATAATGTCGAATCTTTTCTCTCTATAATGTCAAATCTTTTCTCTATAATGTCGAATCTTTTCTCTCTATAATGTCGAATCTTTTCTCTCTATGTCGAATCTTTTCTCTCTATAATGTCGAATCTTTTCTCTCTATAATGTCGAATCTTTTCTCTCTATGTCGAATCTTTTCTCTCTATAATGTTGAATCTTTTCTCTCTATAATGTCGAATCTTTTCTCTCTATAATGTCGAATCTTTTCTCTCTATGTCGAATCTTTTCTCTCTATAATGTCGAATCTTTTCTCTCTATGTCGAATCTTTTCTCTCTATAATGTCGAATCTTTTCAATTTGGAGCTGAAATTCGTAAACGAAACTTCGTAAACAAAACTTTGTATTTCGTACAGAATTCGTATCCGTAAAAATTCATAATTTGGATTCGTACAAATGTACGAATTTCAAAAAATTCGTACAAATTTTCGATTCGTACGAAACTAATCGCACATGTCTAATATAAAACAAGGCTTTTTGTCTTGTCCATGTGTTGCGACTGTGATGACCAATGCAGTCCAACACATGTGGTGTGAACAACCCCTTAGATTGGCAATACTTTTTTATAAAGTGTATGTACACCCAACACTTTTTTCCTTAATTCTAGATAAAGTAGGTAAGAGTAAAGCCCGTACACACGGTTGGACTTTTTGCCAACAAACTTCAAAATGAACAAGTTTTCCAAAAAATGCTACCGTGTGTACGCTCCATCGGACAAACTTTTTCGGTTTTCATCGGACAAAAGCTTTCTCTGCAAACGGACAAACTTTTCGGCAACAAAAGTCCAATGGTGCAAAGTCTGACCGTGTGTACAGAAATCCATCGGACTTTTGTCCGAAATACAAATACGCATGCCCAGAACCAATGTTAAAATCAACCAACAATAGCAGAAGTTGACCAAAGGGTGGCGGTAAAGAGCAGAAAAGAGCAGAAAAACCATGTGATGTTGGGAAGGTTTTGGGAAAGTTTGCAGAAAAGTCCTGCCGTGTGTATGGTATGGGTGTTCCCGGCCAACTCCCTTCAGACAAAAATCCACGGAAAAGTTTGTTTGAAGTCCGACCCGTGTGTACGAGGCTTTAGACCCTTTGCCAGTTTATTTTTTAGCCATACACTATTGGGGAAATTTCCCTTCACTTCCTGTCCTAGAGAGGCAACACGATCAGAGGAAATCTCCCAAAGTGATAAGAATTCCCCTTTCAGATATTTGCCCTCTAGAACAGAAAAAAATGTTTTTCCATAGCTTTTCCCTTTTAAACATTTAAAAAATGTAAATTAACATGGAACTGCACCTTTGGAGATCTAAAACCAGCTGGACAGTGAAGAGGAGCTTCTTCCGGGGACCGGTCTTATGGCGTGAAGGACGCCTGTAGAAGAAAGGAATAAGGTAATTACTTCACCATATTCATCAACCCTTAGAAAAAAGAAGAATTTAACCCCAGCGGTGCAGGGGGTGGGGGGATTTCAAGGGTAATTTTTCTTCTGCCTGGAGTTGGGTTTTAAAGGGTTGGTTCATCGTTTCTGCCTTTTCTGATCCTGGAATCCATAGGATTTTATTTTTTTATTTTTTATAATTGACAATTTTTATAAAATTTTAAAAGTTTCATTACAAAAATACGAAACACAGATATAAGGAGGGGTAAAAGAAGTACAAAAGGGGAAAGGGAAGAGAAATGCTAAAGCATCAACAGACATCCATTAGTGGTGTGGATACATCCTGCAATTATTAAACATGAGGCTTAGCCGGTTGACCGAACGGGGTTGAGGCACGGCTCTAAAAGAGCGCAAGCCCAACACAATAGCAGTTCCTATAGGCCTATATGCAGGTCCCCGTCATCAGTTAAACATACCACGAGGAAGGTTTTTGTTTTTTAAAGTGCAGAAAAGGTGAACTAACCATTTTTATTTATTTTTAAATAACTGAATTAATGTTTCATATCAGTTCAAGTAGTACTTGATTTTTGACTTAAAAAAAGGGTGGGGGGGGGGGGTTTGGGACTTTAAATGAGGCGCATATGTGGTGCACCTCCATCAGTAATTCGAAAAAGTAAGTGGAGGTTTGGGACTTTAAATGAGACTGTAGACATGGTGTAGGTACAAAGGATATTTATTCAAATTAAACGCATGACACATCTCCAAACAGAAATCACATGAAAGGAAAAACATTTTGGTTGATGCGATTCCCTAAAGTTACACACACATAACTATGTGTATGCACAATATAAGCAATAAGGTACATCAGTGTGTGACCAGGTGCCACATAGTGATCAGTATGGATAATGGAATACATTCAGTGAATTACATATGTACAGATATCACATGGCAACAAGCACTAAAAACATGAAAAAATTAGCATATAAAACCAGTAAAAGCATAAGTAAATGATTGTGTTGTCAACTGAGTTGATACGTTTTCTGATGCCCGACGCGTTTCGTGTATAAGTTACACTCTTCAGGGGCTAGTGCTCAGGACATCTAAAAAATATATAATAAAGTGTAAATAACTAGATCTGGTTGCTGGTCAAAGGAAATAAATAATGGAACACAAAAGCCCATCTTGAGTACTTACATGGAATCTGGTACAATGGGTATGGTGCATATGGAGCCCTGACCAAAGATAGGTCCGTCATGGGAGCTGAAGTGATATATAGCCGCACTCAGGCGAGGTGCACTATCGCAGACCTCCCAAGGACACCGGAACATGCAGTGTTGATGTTCATAATAAAATGTTGAACCAAAGGTGGCTGCCAAAGGCAATCCTTGGGAGGTGACGCACATGACAGAAAATCTCAGAACTGGGAGGGACAAAAACACTTCTGCGGGTATTTTCTCAATGTATTTAGCTGTTTGCCTCAAGTTCAGTTTTAAACATCATCCCTTTTAATACAAAATAAATACTTGTAATCAAAAGTCCAGGAGCCTTCTCTTGCTACGTCTGTGCTGTATATCATTACCTGGAGGAACAACATTATAAAAGCATCTATAAGCTCCCTATGGAGATTTCCTGCCGACAAACGCACACCTGGCTCCCCAAACTTATCTGAACTGTTTGAAAAACCAACTGTTTGCTCAGTCTGCCATCTGCTGCGTCCAGAGTGGGGTGGAGCCCACATGCCAAAATTTCAGAGAGCTTCTGCATAATACAATGTATGGTAATTCTATGAGAGCCTAGCTTCATCTTATCAAGGGAGGAAACAGATTGCAGAGGCTCCGTGTTCTCCTTATAGGTTGAATTCTGTCCAGCGATAAGATCTTGCACGTGGGCGTTGGGGCTTATTTACTTAAAAAGTAGAGACGTGTTTCACTTAGCAAAATGAAGGTTCATATAACCTAGTGAAGTTGTGTTTATGTCAGTCAATTAGTCAAACATTTTGTTTTTCTTCATCATATGGTAAGAGCCCATTCACACAGGGGCAACTTTGGATCCGACTTCAAGTCGCCCCAGGTCGCCCCTAGTTGCCTCAAGTCGCGCTGCATGAGAAAATCAATGTAAGTGAATGGAGCCGTCTTAATGCACACTACTGCAGTCGCTCTGACTTCAAAAAAGGTTCCTGTGCTACTTCAATCCGACTTCTAGGCGACTGCTAGGCGACCTGTACCCATTGATTTCAATGGAAGTCGCTCAGAAGTCGGATTCCCTGTCTTAACAGAAGCAACTTTCCAGGAAGAGAACATACATTTCTCAGGCAAACCCCTCCCTCCCCCCTCCCTCCCACAGAGCTGATTCTTGTTTGTTTGGCCACTGGAAAATCGCCTGTCTGGAGGCAACTTGAAGTTGCCTTGTAAGTAGCTCCAGGTCGCGCTGTGATTCATACTCAAGTCGTTTCCAAGTTGCCTCCCAAAGTCGCGCTGGAAGTCGTGTTACCCCTGTGTGAATGGAGTCTCAGGATTTCAAAGTCAATATTCATGTAGCTAAGTAAACTTTAATAATCAAACCCCGTTATCTCAGAAAATGGCGGGTGAAATATATTGTGCAGACATACAGTAGAAAAGTGGCTAATAAACTTTGGAAAAAAATAGAAAATAAAACTGGACAGACACGGCTCAAATTATGGCTGATTTATGTGATATAACCAAAATTCGAGCCATGGGTGGCCCTGAAAAAAACCCTGAAACCGCCATTTAGTTGCAGTCACTGAATACAAAAGCTCCACACTGTACAGACTTGCAGGACCCCAGACGATGCAACTTCTTGTGAAACGCGTCGGGACATTCCACTGTTGCCATTTATACTATTTGAAAGCGCTTGTTTGATCATCTTGATGTAAGTGTATCTACCTACATTAAATTATATTCCCAAACAGTATTATGCTATGTGCCCTTCCTTTTTCCTCTATATGGCCATTGGCTTTCATTTTGGTTAAACCATCATTGGGTCACCATCTTTCAAGTTTCTCCATCTTTCCACCATCGGTTGTCGTGAGTGAAGTCCTGTGTGGAATTACCAGCTAAGGATTCTTCAGTGATATATATTCAAAGCTTGAGTCGACCCTCTAGACCAGTGGTCTCCAAACTGCGGCCCGAGGGCCAGATGCGGCCCTTTGCTTGCCTTTATCTCTGGCCCTTGGGCCAGTATCCCTCCCACTGATACAAGACACTATTCTGACATCTGACACCGAGAGTGGAGCACTATTTCCCCCACTGACACCACTAATGGGGCACTATTCCTCCTTATGATACCAACGATGGGGCACTTCTTCTCCCCCTAATACCATATGTTTAGTCCCACTGATGCTAGGAAATTTTCCACCCCCCGCTGGCCAAAGTCCGGCCCTCCAAGAGTCTGAAAGACAATAAACCGGCCCTTTGTTTAGAATGTTTGGAGACCCCTGCTCTAGAGACGTACGTCTATTAGGGTCCACAGATTCTGGTAAGCCTCCTTTATATCGGTGGTGGTCACTTTTCATTTCACAATTTATTCAAGATCTTGGAAGTATCATTTAACTACCGCGAACTTCTCGATTATTATTTACCAGAGACTTTTGATATGTTTCCTATTATGATGGACTATTGACATCTGATTTCTGGATTGTTATCAATTTTTCACAGGGTGTTATTAAACTTTTATTCACATATTTTAGCGCTACAATTTAGTTGTTATCTTGTTTGCACCTTTTTGTTTATTGGTTTGTAGCCGCTCACTTTCACAAGCAGCGCGTGAATTTTTTGTATTTGTACAGACTTGCAGTTTTTTTGTACAGAATATAAAACTATTGTTGCTTTTCAGTCAAGTCCAGACATATTGAAAGATAATACAAAACATGGGTGCTGTTGAGGGAGGAATGTTCAGACCCCCGATATGCACTGGCTTTCTTTCTAATGATCATTTAATGGAACATCTATTTGAACTGTTATGCCGCGTACACACGATCGGAAATTCCGACAAGAAAAGCCCGATGTGAGCTTTTGGTCGGAAATTCTGACCGTTTGTAGGCTCCATCGGAATTTTTCTGTCGGAATTTACGCCAAGAAAAATCGAGAGCTGGTTCTCAAATTTTCCGACGGGAAAAGTTCCCATCGGAAATTCCAATCGTCTGTATGCAATTCCGACGCGCAAAAAAAAACACGCATGCTCAGAATCAAGCAGAAGAGCCGAACTGTCTATTGAACTTCGTTGATCTCGGCTCATCGTACATGTTGTACGTCACCGCGTTCTTGATGGTCGGAATTTCCGCCCTGATTTGTGTGACCGTGTGTATGCAAGCCAGGTTTGAGCGAAATTCCGTCGGAAAAACCATCCAAGGTTTTTCCGACGGAAATTCCGATCGTGTGTATCAGGCCTTTGGTGTGGCACTCCTTTTGTTTTCTGTATAGTTGGATGTGTCTAAAGCCCCCCTATTTTTGGGGTGGTTTCTGGTATTTGCGAGCAGCCCAACCAAATCAAGTTTGTTTAATCAGTAAGATGGTCTCTAAAAATACTGGATACCAATAACAGAAGATCTAGAGCCTCTGTTTGTATGTTGATGCCATAATAGGCTAGGGTTGAACCACTGATACAGTGCTGTGCCTTGTGTGCCCCCTCTCGGCAGCCATACGGTGGGTGTGTTCTACCTGCTGGGCATGCTGGGAGAGGATATAAAAGGGGCAGACGCTGCCTGTTCGTTGTTCTTCCTCGGTCAGCGGGGTCCTACCCCAGGGGTTGTTCCTGTCCGCCCCGGGCACCTTTGGCCCCGGGGCGGGTTGTCGTTGGTTCGGTTGCCAGGAGTCCTACTCCCAGGGAGTGTTCCGGTTCCATCCTGGGCACCTTTAGCCCAGGGTGAGGTACTATCGTGATGTTCCAGTCCGCCCTGGGCATGTAAGCCCAGGAACCACAGTGGAGGCCTGGGGCCCAGCACCTTAGGCTGGGGTCCACCAGGGATCGAGGAATCTCAGGGTGCCGCCTTGCGAGGGGACCCGTATCTAAGATGAGGAGGCCGGGAAGGAACTCTCCGAAGACCCAGTGCAGTGTCATGGTGACGGTAGGGCCCCGGTAACTTTCCGGAGGGATGTCTTCTCCTAAACAAGGGCCATAGCTAAAGAAGGGGATCAGCTTCACCAGGTCTGTGGTAGAGACCAACTTCACAGTCTGTGGCAGAGACTGTGCGCCTAGGTAACTTTGCTCGATAAGCTGAGCGAACATCCGTAACGTTTGTGCCTGGACCTCATCCACACCTTGTGCTGTTCTGTTTCTTGCTCCAACCTTTCTTCTATCAGAGACTGTGTTATTGCTAAGAGAAAATAAACTCTGAGTTGGAGTTTCAGCTGGTGTGGACATTCACTTTACTGGGAAGTCAAGGATTTTTCTCTAGTTAACATAGAGGTGAGCATCAGGCTCTGGAGGTTTTCATGTTCTGACCGTGGAAGACCCAACAACAGCACCGCTCAACCTCTTTGCACAGGAGGATACGGGCTGTTAGTGCGGTGTGCCTCTCTCTTCCTGCGAGGAGCCAAAGTTAATGCAGGTAAAGAAAGGGGTCTGCGCGCTACACTTAGAACACAATAGCTGCTAGTAAGAAATTCATCCACACGTGTTGTTTAGCCTAGAAAAGGGTGTCGCTGGATTTCTTTCATTCAGCCTAGCAGGGTTCTCTACATGTATGGCCTGCTTAAGAGCATTTGTTGCTGGACTTTGGGCTTGTACAAGCAGCATGCTTCTAGGTGCGTTTAGTTTGCTGTTGACATCAGTTTAAGATGCTTCTGTCAAGAAAGCTGTACCAGAATGCAAGACCGCATGTCTACATCAGCGCATGTGCACAGGAATAGATCAGTCGGCGACCTCCTGTGCAGTGTTGCTGCTGGTTGAACATGTGCAAGCATCTGAGTGCATGCTTGTTGGTATGTGCATGGATTTCTGCATGCATGCTTATTGTTTGAATGTCCTGATTGGTACCAATGCAAACAAGACACCTTCATGGTCTTGGTGCTAACTTATCTTAAATCATAAATGTCTTCCTCCTCCACAGTACTGTGACCTGCGTTTCTTGATTGTCTACCTAATACCAACTTAGCTTCACCTTGACCTGCTCCTGTTTATCCGCCTGTTGCTGACCACTGCCTATAGCTTGACTATGCATCTGTCTACTCCATCTGTATCTGAACCTCCTGTCCCTTACCTGAACTCTGACTGTGTACCTGCTGCTGCATTTATTTTTAATCAGTCTTAATTAACTAGGCTTGAACCTTCACCCCCAGCCCTCTGTATTTGCACCATGGGTGCTTGTCTATTGTTGGCTCAAGTCTATGAACAGTTGGTGCATTTTCACTGTGGTTCCTCTGGCCAGTCATCTGTTCCCAGTCTCCAGTCTATCAGCACCTCCACCCAGCAGACCAGCTAGGAACTCGTGATCCCTTCTGCCTTTGTGCCACCTGTTAGCTCTACCAGAAGCCTTAAGCTGTTGGACTCATCATATCACTATGGACAATTTTATACATTAAAGCAGTACAATGCAAACCCAGTAACTCAAACAGAAACATCTCCTAACCTAATCACACAAGTTATGATCTAATAGTACAATCTGATTTAGCTCTATTTTTTTTAACCACTCCAACCCCGGACCATTTGGCTGCCCAAAGACCAGAGCACTTTTTGCGATTTGGCACTGCGTCGCTTTAACTGACAATTGCGCGGTCATGCGGCGAGGCTCCCAAACAAACTTGACGTTGTTTTTTTCCCACAAATAGAGCTCTCTTTTGGTGGTATTTAATCACCTCTGCGGTTTTTATTTTTTGCGCTATAAACAAAACAAAAGCGTCAATTTTGAAAAAAAAGCAACATTTTTTACTTTTTGCTATAATTAATATCACCAAAAAATATATACATTTTTTTTTTCCTCAGTTTTGGCCGATACGTATTCTTCTACATATTTTTGGTAAAAAAAAATTGGCCCGGGCGCCGCCCCCCCGCCCTCGCCACCCCCTATATGCATAATATATAGATTCGTGCATAGCATGAATCTATCCACTGCCGCCGCCGCGGCCGCCCCCTATTCATGTGTCCGGCTCCTTTCGGGTCACCGGGCATATGAATTACAGTGGCCAGGGTTTTTTATTTAGGCACTGATTCTTGCCATAGGCTCTAATAGGCTTCAAAATAGGGTGGACTCGGGACGCAGAGCATTGCGCCTGGAGCCCACCCAGGTGTGTTGCAACAGTGATCCTCCTCCCGGGCCAATCGGGAAGCAGGTATGAAACCTGTTTCCTGATTGGCCAAAACGTCTGATGATCCTATTGGACGCATAGCTCCGGGAGGAGGAGAGAGGAGACACAGCAGAGGCTGCTCCAGGAGAAGACACCGGAGCAGCTTTCCCCGAGCCCACCACGCTCTCACCACCTGCATCCAAGTTAAGGACAGCGGGTGGTGGTGGGGGAGTGTGTTATTGCCGCGTAGGGTGGCTGTTTGCTGACCCCCCCCCCCAAAAAAAAAACACCAGCCGCCACTGTCATACAGTGTCCTTTATGCTGTCTTTACTCGCCAGGGACCTCTCCCTAACCAGCATGTTCTTCTCACTAACCAGGCACTTACCCAAATAATGTGGGATCCCTTGTTTAAAGGCTCCCTTATTAAGATGGCCGCCTGAACTCTCACGGAAATTTGGCATCAAATCAAATACCTGCCTTCCCCTTAGAAAACTAAATAATGCCTTAAGGCAGTGATCTCCAAACTGTGGCCCTGGGGCCAGATGCAGCCCTTTGTTTGCCTTTATCCAGCCCTTGAGACATTATCCCTGCCACTGACACCAACCATGGGGCATAATTCCTTCCGCTGACAACAAAAATGGGGCACTCCTAAGGTCAACACTTTCTATCCTTAATACCAAAGATCTGGCATTGTTTACTCCCACTGGGCACAGTCCAGCCCCCCCAAAAGTTGAAGGACAGTAAACTGGCTCTTTCGTTAGAAAGTTTGGAGACCCCTGCCTTAAGGCAACAATTTTCCCTTATCAGACTCTCTTTCCTTTGTAACGTTGGCACAGAGCCACCTACAGGAAAGAAGAATATCTGCACCTGCCTATAAGCATAATGTAAGCACATGTATTTAAAGTCTAAACCTAGTTACACCACTTGTACCTACAGGTAAGCCTATAATAAGGCTTACCAGTAGGTAGTGTAAAAATCTCCTAAACCTGCACAGTTCAGGAGATATTTACCAACATCATCGGCGCATGAGCACTGAAGAAACAGCCCACTTGTGCAGATTCTCCAGAGGCCGTGCCGTGACCGATGGCTCCTGCGCGCATGCGCGGGAGTGACGGTAGGCCAATAACAGCGCCGGAGCCCGCAAACCCGGTAATAACATGTCGCTGGCCACAGCGATGTGCTGGGAGCACTGCAACAGCTTCGATCTAAGGTAAGTATTTCATAATGAGCTAGTATGCGATGCATACTAGCTCATCATGCCTTTGTCTTACAGGGTTTTTTGTTTTGTTTTGGTTTACACTTTAGCACCATTCAGTAAAAGTCAACCTGTTAATTTGCCCCACTGGTTCATTGATCAGATGAAAAACGCCTTCCTGAAATCAGTCTGAGACTGGCAGAAAATGGTGTGACTTGTAGTTTCTCCTTAACCCCCTTAGCGGTATTCCCGAGTCAGCCTCGGGGTGAGTTTTTACTACCGAAAGCGGTAACCCCGAGCCAGACTCGGGCTGCATCGCAGTATCCAGGGAGAGTTACTTACATGGGCGTCCGCTCCATAGGGCAAGGGGGGTCAATTGCCCCCCCCCGGAATCGTAAGAGTGTTGAAGTCAGAGTGAAGACACTTGCCCCCTGTGTTGCAATAACCCCAGCTAGCGGTCAAAGACAGGGTTAAATGCAACTGTGTATCGCCGCTGCCGAAGTGCTTTGCAGGCGCTTCGGCAGCGGTGCCCATTTATTTCAATGGGCGGTGGAGGAGTGGTGTATACAGCGCCGCTCCACTGCCCCAAAGAAGCATGGATGACCTTAAAATGATACACCCCCGTGAAAAAAGTTCAGCGGGCGCCCATGGTTACTTACCTTGTCCCGTGGATCCTGCGATGTCTCCCCGTAGTGTGTGCGAGCCGTGTCTCCTCGCTCGATTCACACTGCCGAGTGCTGAGCTCTGTTCTCTGCGAGCGTTGCGGCGCACGGGGACGGAGTTCGGTGGCAAATTCAAAAAGTGAAAAACACAGTACACATACAGTATACTGTAATCTTAGTGATTATAGTATGATATAATTACACATCCCCTTTGTTCCTAGTGGTCTGCCCAGTGCCCTGCATGCAGTTTTATATTATAAAAACTGTTCTTTCTGCCTGGAAACTGGAGATTGTCCATAGCAACCAAAAAGTGTCAGTTTACGTCAAAAGTGGTTTTAGACCAGCTAGAAAACAGCGATAATAAATTAGAATCACTCGCAGAATTGAGCGATAGTGATTTGTGGGGAAATTTGTCATAAAACTCTGAAAGTAATGACAGCGACAATTCTGCAACTGAGCACATTTCTGTGTTTTTTACTTGATTACATTATTGAATAATTTTTATTATAATTTCATTATTATTTGTTATAATTATTTATAATTATTTATTATATTATAATTTATGATTTTGTGTTTCAAACTTTATCATACCCGGGATGTCTACTAGACTCCGGTTTGGACAGATTTAAGTGAGTTATTCCTAAGAATTGCAGGCCTACAAGATAAAACGCCAAATTTCCATGCAAAATAATTGTACCGCTTTCAGCACCTAAAATCAGAAATAATCATACCGCCAGGGAGGTTAATAAAGAGGGCTAGGTAACACCCAGTTGCCATAAAAAAAATAAAAAAAAAGAAGAAACACCCATGTGACACATGTGTGGTTTTGCATTTGGCAGAGTGCGTTCTTGTGCTGCTGCGGTTTGAGCGACTGCCAGTGCACGGCTTCCATTAATTTTGTGTATCGTGAGAAGTCCATAATTAATCAATCACCAGCAGTGGCACAGGAGCTCATGAGCTGAGCGCTGGTTCATTGTATTTATATGTGACAGTTTTATTTTGTTACCGCAGTTCAAACAAGTCTTAGCGAACTCCAACTCAAAATGCACAATTTAAAATAATAAGTAATAAATAATGTCATCCGCAACCCTATTGGGAAAGTGGCTGTAAATAAATTACACATAAACAGAAAGCCCAACGCAGCGCAGCTGCAATTAATTAAATATATATATTAATAAATTAGCGTTGTGACTTCATTTCGGCAAGTAAGGACAAAAGACTCAATAGTTGTTTGTGAAGAAAAATGTTTTTCTTTCCCGTGTTTGCTCAGATTTGTTCGGCATTTTTTATTTTGTCCATGTACTGGATATGCTGTTATGTGGCTCATAAAGGGACCCTGTTAAGTACAATGGCACACATACTGTACAGTGTTAAAAAGATGTTTTAGCCCTTGAATTTGCATTGCTTTCAGGAACTGATCAATAGCAGCCTCCAGTGTTGGATGGAAGTCTGGAATATGACAAAGGCATGGGCGTCCGCTCCATAGGGCAAGGAGGGGCGATTGCCCCCCTGGAATCGTAAGTGTGATTAGACACCATTCAGCCGCGGCCGCCTCCCGCACATCGGTGGGCCAGGGCCGCCGCCGATTGTCACTGTCTGTCAGTCTGTCTCTCTGTCAGTGTGTTGCATTTAAGATCAAATCACGGCACGCTCCACTCCTGCCTACCGCCCGTTTGCCGGCGCCAGCCAATAGTCACATCAATGTTAATCGCTGTGCCAGCCTGCCACGACTAAGTAAGTCCCCTAGCCCCGCCCGTCCTGGCGGCATGATGTCATTCACGGCCGGAGGCGGGAGGGGATCATGGGAGGAGCGTAGAGAGCTGCCTGCTCCACCAAGAGGAGCCAACGCCGCCGAGGAGGAACCAACATCTTGAATTTCAGACAGCACAGGCACAGCAGCACCACAGTCAGTAGTGTCAGACCGTCGGGAATCGCAGCGTGAAAAAGAGAGAACCAGATCTCCTTTTTCCCGTCGCGATTTGCGGCAGTTTTCCTGTTGGGAAAACTGCTATGGAGCATACACACGGCCGGTTTTCCCGGCCAAAAGAAATCATGGCAGTTTTCTCGTCGGGAAAACCGGTTGTGTGTACGAGGCATTAGTGGTATCGACTTACTTCCCCCCCCCCAACTGAACCCAACCAACTCCACCCAATCGTTCAAGCGATTGATCACTGCTTCGCTCGCCCACCAGCCCTGCACTTACCCCATCCAGGTCCCGGCTTCGGTGGCTTCCCCCTGCATCTCCTCCTGACCAATCGAGTCTTAGGATTCCTGGCCAATTGGGTCTTAGGACTCCCAGCCAATCGGGTCTCAGGACATGCTTCCTGATTGGCCAGGAGGAGAAGCAGGAAGATATTAGCAATTATTATTTTGCTAATGTCACACAAGTGGGTGGGCTCAGGGGGGAGAAATGTGCTCTGCGCCTCGAGACCATCCTTTCTGAAGCCAATTAGAGCCTCAGGAAAAAAAAAAAAAAACATTGAAATCCATGGAGTACAGTACTCTGCATGGAGATTTTAAGTGCCGGGCGCATGGATTAGGGGGGCGGCGCCCTTGCGCCCCTTATGAGCAGCTGCCACTGGTAGCCACCTTCTCTTATGTGCTTCTGAGATGGACCATGGACTATGGCATGTGTAGCATGCATAGAGCACGGCACATGACCGCAACTAATGTGCACTGCTCGTTTCTAAGAAACGGAAGTGAGAGGGATACGGAAAGGTTCGGGAGCTCACAGAGGATATTACAAGGAGGCTGGAAAGCACAGTGGGGGCTCCTTTACACTCGCAGCAAGTACACAAGTAAAATGCGCAAGTTACCAGAGCAACAAATATCCAATCAGATTTAAATTAACTTGGTGTACATGATATGTACAATCAGTAAAATAACTTAAGGGAGAGTCCAAGGTCAAATGGCATAGGAAGTCCAGGGGCTGGAGGAAGATGGTATAGTAGGGGTTAAGGGTACACTCTCAGGGCTGCCATCAGAGGGGAACAGAGACCATGTTCCAGTTCTACAGGAAAAAGCACAAGGAGAGAGGCACCTCTGGGTGTAGAAGTTTTAAACAATTTTAATAGAGTAGTAATCATAGGCCACTCACATTTAAGTAGTAAGGGTTAGGCATAAAACAATTCCCAAACGAAGGGAGGGAGGTCATCAGGTCCGTCAGTAGATTCCTGGTCCTGCTGGGGCGCTGTGCTGCTGAAGATCCACTGACACCACTGACAGATGGAGACAAAGCCGGAGGCGCCCGCCATCCCCAGAATAGGAAAAGAGAAAGGGAACCTTTACTTCCTGGAGCACATGCAACTTCGCAGCGTGAGCAGTGTGATCTGTGTTTAGATTGCTTTTCAGAGGTGTTTGACAGGCAGTGAGGAGAGGCACACACGTAGCCTATTCACCGCCTGTTTTAGCGCCCTAAATGCCACACTACCTCAACCACGTGGGTTGTGTTCAGAGGGCGGCAGTGCCCTCTGAGTGCTACCAGTGGTATAATTTAGAAACGTGCAATTCGTTTAGCTCCAAATTAGTTTTTCTTGACAAATTAGTTAATTCCGAAATTTCCGAATTTCTGGATTTCCGAAATTTCTGAATTTCCGGATTTCCGAAATTTCAAATTTCCGAAATTTCCAATTTCCCAATTTCCGTATTACCGAAATTTAGAATTTCTGAATTTCCGAATTGGAAATTTCAAAATTCAAAAATCGAAAATTTGAAAATGGGAAATTTGGAAAGTTGAATTTCCGAATCTTCTAATTCCAAATTTTTAGAATTGTCGAAATTCGGAAATTCGAAAATTCTGAATTTCCGAATTTCCGAAAAAAGCAAACAAACGAATGAAACGAAAACGAAAAAAATAAAAAAACATTTTTCCGAATTTCCCGAATTTCCGAAAAAAAAAAAAAAAATGAATGAAACGAAAACAACAAATTTTTCGGCAGTGCACATGTCTACTATAATTCCTACAGTGGCATATACCCCTTTGCATCTAAAGGGGGAGTGGTTAGGAGTGTGTAAGAGTAAATGACCCCTAAGAAACAATTTTATGAAAAATTGATTACAGGGCCATTAAGTAGTGGATGTGGATTGATTTTTTTTGGGAGAATAAAGATGTTGTTCAAAGTCACTTTAAGTGCAGTTACACTTATTTTACTAAGCCCCGCCTCCAGCTGCCCCATTAATCTTATATCACCTGTTCCTGATTAAGCAAGCTTAGCTGTGATGCTTTGTCGGTGCTGCTTAGCTCCTCATCAAAATCTTCCTGATTAAAGGGAGAATCCAGTGGACACAGTAGCAGAGATTTTGACAAGCGCCTTCAGGGTGTCAAAGATTTTGTAAAACTCAGATCTTGCTGGAATAGGGAGGGTTGGGGGGGGGGGGGAGTTAGTGAAGATGCACTGAATGATGTAGGTGCCCATTCAGACCATTTGGGCTCAGTAACTTGTGGCAAAATGCCTATTTTGAGCGACACCTCAACACAGAAGAATGCGCCAGTTGCAATGCACTCTGTAGACAAGACATTCTCAGCCAAGGTTCCATGGAACCCTAGGGTTCCTCCAAAGGTTTCTTGACGTTCCTTGAGCTGTGGCTGATTAACTTCCCCTTCAATGGTGTCTGCAGAGTTCCTGGACCAACACCAGTTGGCAAAGTCAGCGGCATGACACCAATAATCTTTTTAACTATCTATAAGGGTGGCATTCTGACCACTACTGTAGGGGGTTATTCTTTCAACTGACCACCAAAAAGTAAGAGGAATTTTCCCACTGACCCCAATGAATTGGTTTTAGCATGGGGTTCCGGAGACCTGACAATTTTTTTTAAATGGTTCCTCTAAGGTTGAGGTTGAGAAGGTCTGGTGTAGAAAAAAATGCTGCAGGTTGGTTAAAACCTGCCTTGAAGGGCATTACACAATAAAATGCAAAATAGTGCTTGTTGGTGGGTATGTGGTAATGCACCTCAGTGCAGCAGAACATTTTGAAAGGGTACTAAAAGGAAATCTTCACATCTGCAACGTATCCATTATCTACTGTTTCAGCCACTGGTTGGCTTATTAAAATATATTATAAGCCAAACCCTTTTGATTAATTTTGGATAACGTAGGGAAGGGAGGAAACACCTATTTTGCCATCTCTGTCCTATTGGGGAGATTTCTAGTCACTTCCTGTTCCATTGACACAACAGGAAGTGAAGGAAAGTCTCTTTAAACTAAAGATGGGCATAGATGGATCACAATTTGGCTGGTTCAGCAGAAACAGCCCGTATTTCGATCCATTTGTGCCATCCCCGTTCAACAGAAGTTGATCGTTAAACTGACTTCTGCTGAACCGGAACGTTGGAAAATCCCACTGTCCGATCTACAGCGACTGCACTTCCAAGTGCACTTTCAGTGCAATTTCAATTGCACTTTGCATTTGTAGTTTGCACTTGTAGTGCAAAGTGGATTTGCCTTTAACCACTTCCATATCGGGCCATTGTAAAATGACGCCGACAGGAACCCTCTCTCCCTCCGGGTGGACGTCATATGACGTCCTGGGTTTGTAGGGGGATATCTGAATGATGGGTGCAGCTAGAGGCATCATTCAGATATCCTTGTCTTCAGCTGGCGATTCTGCGCACCATAAGAACGATCATAGCGGCATATCGTTCTTATAGGCGGCGAGAGGGGACATCCCCCCCTCCCGCCACCATCTGGTGCTTCTCCGGGCTCTCCTGTGCCATCGGGGGCCCGGAGAAAGAATCGTCCGGCGCCGGTGGTCACATGACGAGGAGCATAGAGATGACTGGTGACCAGATGGTCACCAGTCATCTCTATGCCCGTGATGTGATGTGATGACGTCACGCCCGGGTTCTCAAAAGTAAACAAAGCCGCAATTGCGGCTAGTAAGTATGAGATCGGTGAAATTTTTTTCGCGATCTCATGCTTTCCAGCCTGGAGGAGAGATGTGGGGTCTTATTGACCCCGCATCTCTCCATAAAGAGGACCTGTCACGAACCATCCCTATTACAAGGGATGTTTACATTCCTTGTAATAGGAATAAAAGTGATCAAAAAAAAAAAAGGGTAAAAAAAAGTGTAATAATAAAAAAAAAGTAAAATAAAAAAAAATTTTTTTTTTTTTTTTTTTTTCATTAAAACGCCCCTGTCCCCAATAGCTCGCGCTCAGAAGCGAACGCACACGTAAGTCCCGCCCACATATGTAAACGCCGTTCAAACCACATATGTGAGCTATCGCCGCGTGCGTTAGAGCGCGTGCAACAATTCTAGCACTACACCTCCTCTGTAACTCTAAACTGGTAACCTGTAAAAATTTTCAAAGTGTCACCTATGGAGATTTTTAAGTATCGAAATTTGGCGCCATTCCATGATTGTGCGCAATTTTAAAGCGTGACATGTTAGGTATCTATTTACTCGGCGTAATATAAGCTTTCATATTTTACAAAAAAATTGGGCTAACTTTACCTTTTTGTTATTTTTTAATTCATGAAACCATTTTTTTCCCCAAAAAAAGGCGTTTGAAAAATTATTGCGCAAATACTGTGCAAGATAAAAAGTTGCAATGACCGTCATTTTATTCCATAGGGTGTCTGCTAAAAAAACCATATATAATGTTTGGGGGTTCTGAGTAATTTTCTAGCAAAAGAATGATGATTTGTACATGTAGGAGAGAAGTGCCAGAATAGGCCCGGTATGGAAGTGGTATAAAAAGCCCTGTATGGAAAGGGTTAATAAGGGTCTCATTGAGAAGGATTCCTCTATACTGTGTGGTTGGGGAAATCTGTTTTTTGTTTTGTTTTTTTAAATCATTCTGGCCACCAAATTCTCCCCTAAACACATGTAATGTATGCCAATTAGAAGATTTCCCCTGCATTTCTTTTCTGGCGACAGCTCCAAATTTGTATGTATTTATTGATTTATGTATTTCTTTTCTGAAGTTTCCCTTTATCCTAAACTCAAAATTGAAAAAAATAAACTTTAGACACAATTTAGGTAATTTCATTGAAAAAAAGCTGTGGGTGATGATTATCTTAAAAATTAGCATCAGGAAGTTGATTACAAGATTTTATACTAAGATGTGCAGGGGACAATGTCAGCTCATAATATTTTATTAGGGTCAAGTCATTTTTAGTTACACATATGGGAGAGAGAAGAGGAAAGACCATAAAACAAAAGAAGGAGTACAAAAGGAGGAGGGAGAGAGTGAGAGAGCAAGAGAGAGGAAAGCCGAGCCTGGTGGGATGGTGGTGGTAAAGAGATGGAAAGAATGGGAGGGCAAGGAGAGAGAAGAGGAGAGAGAAGGAAAATTAGGTGATAGATGGAGAGTGAGAAGGGAGAGAGACAGTGGGGAAAAAAAGAGGGAAAAGGGAAAGAGGATGGGGGGTGAGAAAGGAGATTGGGGGAGAGAGACAGACAAGAGATGGAGAGAGAGAAATGAGGGTGGGAAGAGAAAGAGGAAAACGTGAGGGAGAGCAAGAACTGGAGAGAAGAGGGAAAAGATAAATAGTAGGAGAGAAAAAAGAAGAGGAAGCGAGAGTGAACAAAGAAGAAAAGTAGGAGAGAAGAAAAGAAAGGTGGGAAGATGGGGGCACATTGATAAAAAAAGGGAGAGACAAAAAAAGAGACAGAGAGAGAGAGAGAGAGATGGGAAAACCGAGAGCTGGGAGAAAAGAGTGGAAAGAATGGAGGGAAGAAAGACCCAGAAAGGAAAGAGGGGGAAAAAGAGAAAGGAGGGTAAGAATAAAAATAAGGATAAGAGAGACAGGAAGAGGAGAGGAAGAGTGAAGGGGAATAGGGTGCCAATTGGCTAAAAGAGAAGGAGAAAAACAGAAAAAGTGGAAGAATAAGTAAAAAGGAGGAGAGTTTCAGATAGGGAAGAGAAAAAAAAAAGAAAAGGATGAAAATGGAGAAAGGTGGGAGAGAAGAGAGGAAGTCAGTAAAGGGAGGGGAAGAGGGGGCAGAGGAAAAAAAGAAGACATAGAGACTGGAGAAAGAAGAGGAAGAGAGAGTGAAGAAAGAAGAAAGGTAGGGGAGAAGAGAGGAAAGGTGGGTAGGTGGGGAGCACATTGATAAAAAAGGGAGAGACAAAAAAAAGAGACAGAGAGAGGGAGGAATGAGAAAATAGAGCGCTAGGGGAGAAGAGAGGAAATAATGGAAGGAGGAGGGAGCCCGAGAGGAGAGAGGCGGGATAAGAGAAAAGAGGGTAAGAAAAAATATAAGGAAAGGAGAGACAGGGGGAAGAGAGAAAGGGAGAAGAGGAACAGGGTGCAGAGAAAGACAATAGACGGGATTGAGGAGAGGTAAGAACGGGTGGGGGGGGGGTTAATAGAGAAGGAGAAAAGCAAAATAAAGAAAAGGTAGAGCATGGAGAAGAAAGATAGGATAGGAAAGAGGAAAAAATGGGAGGAAGAGGAACGCATGGAGAAGAGAGGGAGAAAAAGAGTATGAGCCCCGTTTACACCACAACACTGGTATGATGTGCAGTGGAAAATGGCACCTAAAGAGTTGAAGAATACATAAAAGGAGAAGAGAGACAGATAGAGAAGCAAAAGAAAGAAAGAAAAGGTAGAGCATGGAGAAGAAAGACAGGATAGAAAAGAGGAAAAAAATGGGAGGAAGAGGAACCCATGGAGAAGAGGGGTGGAGGGATAGAAACAAGTGGACAAATAAATAAAAGAAGAAGAGAAACAGATAGAGGAGAAGCAAGTGGAAGAATATGTAAAGAGAGAGGGAAGCGAGAGAGAGGAGGGAGAGAATAAGGAAGACATAGAGAAAGTGGAGAGAGAGGAACGATAGGAGAAAAGAAGGAATGGGAGGGCCAATAGAAAAAAGAATCAGAAAAAAGACAAAAGAGTGGAAGAAAAAAAGAAAAGAAGAGAGACAGGCAGAGGTGAGAAAGAAAGCAGAGATAGATACAGGGGAGAAAGGTTGGAGAGAAAAGTGGGAAAATGTGAGGAGGAGAAGCTCAAAGAGGAGAGAGGGAGAAAAACAGAAAAGAGCGGAAGAAGAAGTAAAAGGGGAAAAGAACTAAAGAGAGGACAGAGAGAGAGAAAAAAAAAGAAGAGGTTGGGAGTAGAAAGAAAAAAAATAGAAGAGAAGAGATGAAAGAATTGGGGATAGAGGGACCAATTTAGAAAATATGAAGAAAAATAGAAAGGAGTCGAAAAATACTGTAGGTCAGAGACATAGAGAGGAGAGAAAGGAGAGAAAGAAAGAAGAGGCCGATTTTGGACAGAGAAATGAGGAAGAGGAGAGAGTAAAGCCCTGTACACAAGATCGGATATCCTATGGATTTTCGTCCGATGGATTCTTTTCATCAGACAAACCGATCGTGTATGGGACCCATCGGTCTTTTTTCCATCGGTTTTTAAAAATAGAACATGTTTTAAATTTTTCCGATGGATAAAAAACCGATCGAAAACTCCGATTGTCTATGGGCAAGTCCATCGGATAAAAAAACCCACGCATGCTCAGAATCAAGTCGACGCATGCTCAGAAGCATTGAACTTCATTTTTCTCGGCTCATCGGAGTGTTTTAAGTCACCGCGTTTGGAGCGGTCGGTTTTTTGACTGATGGTGTGTGGGCAAGACTGATGGAAAACAGTTTCATCGGATATCCGATGGACAAATCCATCGGACGAAAATCCATAGGATATCCGATCGTGTGTACAGGGCTTAAGGAACGAGGGAGGAGTATGGCTAGATAGAGAGGAGAGAGAAAGTAAGACAGATGGGGAGGGAGGGATAAAGAGACCTTTTATGAGAATTTTTCCGAGGTTCCTGGAACAGTATGCACAATATACTCTCTTAATGCTACAAACCTATTTACAACCACAGTTTCCCTTTAACATAACCACATGGAGCTCATTTTTCTTTTAATATGCCATTTAAAACCTAAACAAAAGATAGGGCTGTGTTTATCTGTCAATCTCCCAAAATAACTCTTTTGTAGTACAAAGCTTTGTACTCATTTTTAATTTTTCTCTTTCCTGTAAAGCTGAAGTTTCAACAGGAGGAAAAAAAAGTTCCTATCTCACATCGCCTACTCCATTCTCATCCCCTCAGCCATTTCCTGCAGAAGTCCGAGTTTATTAAAGACGGAAGACATGCCTATTAAACAGTAGCTGGCTTAGTAAATAAGACTTCATTTTCTATGGCAACCGGGCAAACAAACCCGCTCGAACAAAGATGAAAACCGCCATAAATCTGAACTTTGTCAATTTTGTTTAGTTTTTCAACTTTGCCATTTTTCGGGAACAGGAAGGGCTTTTAATAACAAATAGACATTCGATTTCCACACAGAAATAATAAAAAATGCGTTTTGGTTTGGCTGTTGGGGCATTTAGACAGATGGGGCTTGAAAACAATACGTGAGAACGATTTTCTCTGGAATGCGAATCACGCAACTTTTATTTATTCCTGCTTTTTACAGTATCCCATGGCTTCAAACATCTCATAGTTCCATTTTTTTTTCTTTTTTTCGTATAACCACCCCAATGACTGGTAAGAGCAACACTAATTTCACAGTCTAGCAGGTGGGCACTGCAGCATAAAATGTCTATCCTGATTCAGGAAACAGTGCATGACTATGCCTATTATAGTTGTCTTTTTGCTGTGGCTAGGCTGTGACTATCAGTGTTACAGTGCAAGCCCTGGGAAAATAAAATGTTGGCTACCAGCCGGTGATCACTGTCATTTAAAGCTGAAAAAAAAACTTTAATTCATGCATATTTCTCAACAGCCACAAGGGCTAAATATACACTTTGTGTGCGCCAAATACCCCTAAAAACCCAGATATTACCTATTAAACATAGCAGTGATATCACCATTGTGCTGCACAATGCCTTTGCAGAAAGCAGAGTTGTGGGTGGGACCCAGCAGGCCCCACCCAGTACAAGCTGCCTGTAGAAAACTACAGGAGGGGGGCAGAGACAAGACCAGTCATCCTGCACAAGGAGAGAGAGCAGCAGTGAATGGTCTGTATTACAGGAAGCTCCTGCACAAGGGCAAAGCTTCACACTGGATTAATGCATAGATTAGGGTGACCAGACATCCCCGGTTTCTGGGGACAGTCCCTGGATTGAGGACACTGTCCCCAGACCAAGTCTGTCCCCGGTTTTGTCCCCGGATTGGATTTGAACAGGGGCTGGGGCAATTTCAAAGACAGTCAGTGCAGAATGAAAAAAAAAACAATTCAGAATTACACCCCCACACGTTCCTACTAGCTTAGGGGGGTGTATTTTTTCCATTATCTGTGCCCCTTTCTGATGATCATGTGCTGGTCGGAGCGGAGGGAATATTTCTTCAGTTTCGGGTGCCCATTCAGCTCCGCTCCCATGTTCTTCTGCCTTGGCTCAAGTCCTGGCCAGCCGCCTGCCTGCTTATCTCCTTGCCTTCCCTGGCGGAGTGATCTTCCTCCGCTCCCCACCCAGTAGTAGCCGGGGCCCGGAGAGTAAGACTTGACAAGCTGTGAGGCGGGCGGCGGCGGCGACGGGCATGGAGTCGCTAATTGCCGCCATTACTAGTAAAAAAAAAAATATGTCCCCGGATTTCATTTTAAAAATCTGGTCACCTTAGCATAGATAGAACAAATACACAAAGCACACCAAGATTCAAGAAGAATGTTATTAAAGTATAACCGAAGGCAAGACTTTTTTTTTTGTTTTGGATAGAGTGGAGATGGATTAGAACACCTGTCAGTTTTTATTGCTCTCTGTGCCCTCGTTAAGAAGATTCCCTTTCTTTATAAGTCCTGTTTACCATTATTGTTAAAAGTGAAAGTACCGGTAAAAGAAAATCCCACATTTTGGGTTGTCCCCAGAAAAGTAATAGAAGGAAAATCTTCCGATTGGGACACTAGTTCTGGTGACCTGGGGCTCCCCAAGGAATTCCCTAACTTGCAGGGATTTCCTCTTACTTCTTCTTTGACTATTGGACAGGAAATCAACCTGAAATCTCCACAATGGGACACAGATGGCGAAAAAAAACCTGACAGGGTTAAAACCCTCCTGTACACTATCCACAATGAAAAAGAAAACGTTTTGCCGATTGTTCTACTTTAACCACTTAAGTCTGTTTTTCAGACTCGGTGTTTACAACAGGTTTTTTTGCTAGAAAATTACTTAGAACCCCCAAACATTATATATTGGTTTTTTTTCTAACACCCTAGAGAATAAAATGTCGATCATTGCAATGCTTTCTGTCACACTGTATTTGCGCAGCGATCTTACAAGCACACTTTTTTTAAAAAAAATTACACTTTTTTGAATTAAAAAATAAGACAACAGTAAAGTTAGCCCAATTTTTTTTTATATTGTGAAAAATAATGTTACGCCGAGTAAATTGATGCCCAACATGTCAGGCTTCAAAATTGCGCCCGCTCGTGGAATGGCGTCAAACTTTTACCCTTAAAAATCTCCATAGGCGACGTTTAAAAAATTCTACAGGTTGCATCTTTTGAGTTATAGAGGAGGTCTAGGGCTGGAATTATTGCTCTCGCTCTAACGATTGCAGTGATGCCTCACATGTGCGGTTTGAACACCGTTTTCATATGCGGGCGCTACTCACATATGTGTTCGCTTCTGCACGCGAGCGCGTCGGGACGGGGCGCTTTAAAAAAAATTTTTGGTTTTCTTATTTATTTTACTTGATTTTATCTTTACACTGTTTTTTAAAAAAAATAAAAAATGGGTCACTTTTATTCCTATTACAAGGAATGTAAACATCCCTTGTAATAGAAAAAAAGCATGATAGGTCCTCTTACATATGAGATCCGGGGGGTCAAAAAGACCTCACATCTCATATTTAGACTAAAATGCAATAAAAAAATAAAAATAAAAATTGTCATTTGAAAAACTGACTACAAAAAAATCTCCCTTTAAGACGCATGGGCAGAGCGGACGTTTTGACGTCACTTCCGCCCTGCTATGGTATGGAGACGGGTGGGGGGGCCATCTTCCTCTCACTCGTATCCATACCACAGAGGGACAAGGACCCGATCGCCTCCGCCGCTACCGACAACTCCGGTAAGCGGCGGAGGGCGCAGGAGAGCGGCAGGACGGGGGGGGGGGGCGGCAGGATGGGGCGGCAGGACGGGGGGGACGGCAGATAACGGTGATCTCGCGGCGAATCCGCCGCAGAGACCACCATTATCGTTTACAGGACCGACTCCTGAAGAGATGGATACCTTGGTTGTGGCAGCAGCTGCTGCTGTTACCGAGATGTCCCTCTTCAAAAAGAGGACGTATATGTACGTGAGCGGGTCCTTAAGTGGTTCAGATAATATTTGCCTATCCCAGAGTTCATCTTTTACAGTCATTACTTGACAAGGTAGTTTTGCTAAAACTTTGGGAAACAAGTATGATTACTGAGTGAACCATAAACAGGGAAGGACTGGGAACTTTTGGCCTATGGACATAGAATGTGAACACCACCATGGGGTTAGCGGTAGAGCAGAGGCTGTTCACGTCAGAGCCCAGATGAACTTTTCGTTTAAGCACAAAAAAAAGAAAAAAAAAAGAAAAACAGACTTTAAAGGTTGCCATAATAATCCCAAAAGGAAAGAAAATGGTCTCACATTTTAATAAAATATCAAAATTTATTGAATCACATTTAAAACATATGATAAAAAAAAGAGTACATAGACATGTCTTATTGGTACACTGTCCCATATGTATATATGGGGAGGTTGAACATGGAAAACTGCATAGATGGCCCAAAGAATAGTATCACTGTAGTCCAAGAAGATCCCTTCTGACTGGAGGCCAAACTACTGGAAGAACGGTATCAGCGTCAATGGATCGCTACGCGTTTCGCCAGTAGCTTCTTCTGGGAATCCATGGCTAAAAGAGCATCCAAGGAAAACAAGGCATCCAGTCCATGGAAAAGTGCACCATATGGGAAAAGAGGGGGGGGGGGAGAGGAAAGAAAGGGAAGGGAAAGGTAAGGAAAGGGGGAGGGAAAGGATGGAGAAAGGGAAGAGGAGCAGAAAGCTGGCTTCCACAAGGAAGGATCCACAGCCTACTGAGGGGCCTTGTCCATAGATGAAAGCTTGAAAGATTGTCCTAATAGGACTCAGCAATGGTAAACAGGTATGTATAGTAATAAAAAAGTTTCAATTGGACCCCAAAAGTCGGCAAAGATCGTGGCCTGGCACAGTTTGTCCAAATAGCTTTCCTTTTAAGGGGAATTTGAAAAACAGACAATGGGCCCTTTACAAAAGAAGTTTGCCAAAAAAGCCACCGCGACAGACAGAATAATTTGAGACAACCGCACACCGCAACGGGATACCAATCTTGAACTTCTATTGTAGTGTAGACAGATAAAATCACAGGAATCCATGGGTAGTGGTAGCATGGTACCATTTTCTATAGATTTCTGTGTTTTTATCTGTCTACACTACAATAAAGAAGTTCAAGATTGGTATCCCGTGTGCAGTTGTCTATCTCAAATTCTTCTATCTGGTAAGTGGTGTTGAACCTGGAACCATGCAGACCCGATCAGATGGGAGATCAATCAGCCACAGCTCAAGGAACATCTAGCAACCACTGAAGGAACCCCAATGTTCCACGGAACTCTGGTTGAGAATTGCTATTCTATTCTGTACCTTTTTCTTTAACAATTACAAAGGATGTGCTAAGAATCCGAAACACGGCGCTTTGCATTTCCAGGTATTCTAAGTTGGGGGCCATTCTGAGGACGAGGTTACCATCAACCATATGAGATGAGAGAAATCTGCAACAGCAAAAAAAATAGGGCATTCTAAACCTCGCCCATTCTAAAACGAAAGAAAATCTGTCTGGAATTCTGAAGGTAAATTTCAGAAATTTGGGGGCCCTAAATCAAGACAAAAAAAATAAATATATATATATATATATATATCCACAGTGGAACCTTGGATTGCGAGTAACGTGGTTAACGAGCGTTTTCGCAATACGAGCACTGTGTTTAAAAAAATTGTGACTCGGTTTGCGAGTGTTGTCTTGCAAAACGAGCACGATTCAGGCCAAAACGGTGTGCAGTACCGCTTTGGCCGATCGGAAAATGCACGGAAAGGCCCGAGGACAGCACGGCTGACCTCGGCAAATCTCAGGTAGGAAGTCTTTCCGAGGTTTGCCGAGGTCAGCCGACGTGTCCTCTGGCCTTTTTGGCCGTTTCCGAGGCTCTCCGACACCCCCCGCCTCTGGCCACATGCGGTATTGCATCCCATTGAAGTCAATGCGGAAAAAATTATTTTCGTTTCTATTGACTTTGACTCCTTTGGATTACGAGCATTCTCCTGGAACGGATTATGCTCATAATCCGAGGTTCCACTGTAATATATATATATATATATATATATATATATATATATATATATATATGTAGCGGCCTCACCCCATCTCCTTTTGCTAGGGGTATGTCACATGACAGGGTGAGATGCGCTACGGCCCATGTCCTCCCCATGGCTGTGGGTGAGGTGAAGGCCAGTATCAGTATCTTCCTCGGGCCAATGTGCATTAGTCTTAAAACTCAGTCCTGCTATGCTGGAATCTCCCTTGCTCCCATTAACCAGAGTCCATACACCGATCACAGTCCAACTCTTGCTTTATTGTACGCTCCACAATAAACAATGTCTTAATAGCCAACTGGTTGGAACATTATTATAACTTGATACAATGGGATGAGCAGGCCGAGGCACTATCCTGATTTCAATCTAAACCCCTGTGCTTTGACCAGGGGTTGTAGCAGCTTTGAATGGCATAGAACATAGAACTTGTGAGTCTCTACCAGCGACTCCATAGAACATAGATGGGAGTACCTTCGCTGCGCTGCGGCCCCTATCAGGGGAAGATGTCCCTCCAAGGGAGTTACCTGAGGCCCATCCGTCACCGGGTTGATGCTGCTCCGGGTCTCCGGACAGGTGACCTCCCCGGCCTCCTCACCTCAGATGCGGGTCCCCTCGCGAGGCGGCACCCTGAGATCATTTCGCCCTTGCGGGACCCAGTCGAAGTTACTGGGCCCCAGGCCTACGATATAGTACCTCACCCCAGGCTGAAGGTGCCTGGGATGGACCCCAACTTCGTTCCGGTCAGGCCTAGGGCGCCTGGGCCGGAACCTTAAACTGCCCGCACCCAGGCCTAAGGTGCCTGGGTGTGTCAAGAGAAATCCTCCAAGAACGAACGAACCTCGTGGCGAGGGCATCTCCCCCTTTTATCTCCTCCCATCAACACCACGGCGGGTTCCCCGCCCCAGCCGTACCATCTCCGGAAAGGGACAAAAAGGGTAGCACTGTGGCAGTGATTCCACCCTGAGCCTGTAGGCACCCCGCCACCCACAGGCCAAGGTGAGTAATACACCACTCAATCCTCCACGAATTACAAAAGGGGTCCAGAACCTTTCATAATTATACACCTGGGTCACACTACCCCCAGGTGTACCCCAACTAAATTTAAAGACCCCGCTACACATATATATATATATATATATATATATACACCGTATATACTCGAGTATAAGCCGAGTTTTTCAGTACTTTTTTTGTGCTGAAATAGCCCCCCTCGGCTTATACTCGAGTCACCTTTTTGTGCCTAATCTCCCTCAATTTGGGGACCCAGTACCGACCGGTCGTAGGTCCCCTGGACCCCAAACTTGGCACACATGTAGCCCAACTCTTCCTCTACAAGTGTGCAAAGTTTGTTGTCCGGGAGACCTACGGCCGGGGAGCACAGAGTTTTCAAACCCGAAACCCCTTCCATAGACTCCCATGTTAAACGGTAATTTCTCTGGTGACTTTGGGGACCTGGTACCGGCCGGTCGTAGGTTCCCTGGACCCGAAACTAGGCACACATGTAGCTCCTTTACTTCTCTACAAGTGTGCAAAGTTTGTTGTCTGAAGGACCTACGGCCGG
The DNA here is from genome assembly GCA_029206835.1 of Rana muscosa. Taxonomy (NCBI): domain Eukaryota; kingdom Metazoa; phylum Chordata; class Amphibia; order Anura; family Ranidae; genus Rana; species Rana muscosa. The sequence continues at coordinate 299,126,066 of CM055124.1, forward strand.
GGAGAACTGATTTTTCAAGTCTCTGCACCCCTTCCATAGACTCCCATGTTAAACGTCAGTCTAGTCATGGGCACAGTGAGACATGGGCACAGTGAGGCATGCACATGGACACAGTGAGGCACAGTGAGGCATGCAGGTGGACACCCTAGGCTTATACTCGAGTCAATACGTTTTCCCAGTTTTTTTGTTAAAATTAGGTGCCTCGGCTTATTTTCGGGTCGGCTTATACTCGAGTATATACGGTATATGGATCATATATAGCTGCACCAGATTTTTCACTCTCCATTTTTAGTAAATCAACCCCAATGTGTAAAGTCCAACAAGCTACATCAACCAATAAGCAATCATCTTTATTTTCCTACTTCCCTTGCTTGACATCATTGCTTTTTTCGATAAATTATTTTTCGTACTTTTTTTTTTTTTTCTCAGTTTCAAGTATCGGGGATCATTTTACATCCACGTTGATATTTTTTTTTCCCCCTTGTTTCTCTTTGCTTGCTCGACAGGAACGGCAAGCATCCATTAAGAGAAGAATGGAAAACAATACGTGTTTGAAAGATGAGGAAATTTTAAAAATGTCAGCACTTGTGAATCTCCTCAAAGTTTCTTTATAATTTCACTCTATCATAAAAATCACTGCAGCGCTCTTTTCTCTTACGCTTTAATGAAGATAAAATTCAGCGACGTTTATATCACCTAATATGTGTTCGAGTATTAACATGGGTATGGCTTTCAGACACTGAATGATAAGCTGTTTCTCGTACGCTCAACCAAGTGACAAACAGCCAGCAGAGATGAAACAAAATGCGGGGGATAGAGTCGAGTTTACTAAATGGTGCTTTCAGATATTACTGGAAAAAAATGTCTGTGTTGTCCATAGTAACCGGAAATGGTCTTTTTTTTTTTTTTTTCTTTTTTTTTTTTCTAACGCTGGTTTGAAAATGCAAAAGATATCTAAATGGTCCAAAAATGGACCTCACAAAGGAATGTTTGTAAAGGTAGAACTAATTATTCTATTGTAAGAATTCGAATGTCAGGATTTAAAAATCTTAAAAAAAAAAGAGTTTACAATTTAATTTTTTTCTCACAATATTACCACCTTGCAGTCTTTCTTCTAAATGATGAATATCCCCCACCCACTCCCCATTAACCGCTTGAGGACCGCCGCACGCCGATGTACGTCGCCAGAAACGCACGGCTGGGCACATGGGCGTACAGGTACGTCCCCTTTAAGAGCCGAGCCGTGGGCCGCGTTCGCGCCGGCGGCGGCGCGCTCGCGACCCGGTCCTCTTCTCTGTGACCGTCCCCGCGGGAACAGCGGACCCGATCGCCGCTGGTGTCCCGCGATCGGGTCACAGAGAGAAGGAACGGGGAGAGGTAAGTGTAAACAAACCTCTCCCCGTGCTTCCTAGTGAGCCGTCACTGATCGTCTGTTCTCTGTCATAGGGAACGACGATCAGTGATGTCACAAGCTAAGCCACGCCCCTCCCCACAGTAGGAAACACAAATCAGGGCACACTTAACCCCTTCAGCGCCCCCTTCTGGTTAACCCCTTCACTGTCAGTGTCATTTTTACAGTAACCAGTGCATTTTTATAGCACTGGTCGCTGTAAAAATTACAATGGTCCCAGAATAGTGTCAAAAGTGTCCGATGTGTCCGCCATAATGTCGCAGTCACGAAAAAAAATCACTGATCGCCGCCATTACTAGTAAAAAAAAAAAAATTAAGAAAAATGCCATAAAAATTTATAAAAAATTAAGAAAAATGCCAAAAATAGAAATTTATAAAAAACTACCCCCCATTTTGTAAACGCTATAACTTTTGCGCAAACCAATTAATAAACGCTTATTGAGTTTTTTTACCAAAAATATGTAGAAGAATACGTATCGGTCAAAACTGAGGAAAAAAAATGTTTTTTATATATTTTTTGGGGATATTTATTATAGCAAAAAGTAAAAAATATTGCATTTTTTTCAAAATTGGCGCTCTATTTTTGTTTATAGCGCAAAAAATTAAAACTGCAGAGGTGATCAAATGCCACCAAAAGAAAGCTCTATTTGTGGGAAAAAAAGGACGCCAATTGTGTTTGGGAGCCACGTCGCACGACCGCGCAATTGTCAGTTAAAGCGACGCAGTGGTGAATCGCAAAAAGGGGCCTGGTCCGTATGCTGCATATTGGTCCGGGGCTTAAGTGGTTAAACTAAAGTAAATAAATGACACATATGATGCAGTCTGCCATTAGCCGTAACACATCAGTTTTTGTTTTTCTGAGTCCCCCCCAGCAACATAGTTTTATTGCATGTTGCCCCTTCCAGCAAATTAATTATTTTCTCAATTTCCTGTAACTGGGTGACAATGCTGTTCATTCTGCAATAAAATCGCACAGCAGCATTGTCACCCCAAAGAAAGGCTAGACAGATAGACTTTTCATTTTAGATCAACAAAGTCTAACTTAAACAATCTTTTTTTAAGCAGTGACCACAATGTTTTGTTTTTTTTTTGTGAAAAAAAATCAATTAAAGATTATCTTAAAAAATTAATTAATTTTAATTTAATTTAAAAAAAAAAATGTTTCAAATGTTTCAAATGTATTGTCCCGGCCCTTGTAACTGTCACTTTTGCTTTGGTCTGTAATACGAAGCGGAATAATAACGGACCTACTGGCTGCTCAACTATGTTACAGAGGGGTAGCAGAAAAAGAAAGACAGCATCCTATATGTCATATATTTGTTGCGCAGAGTTCCACTTTAACTTGCTCTGTCCAAAGGCTGCCATACCTGGCTCAAATTTTGTCCAATTCTTGCTGAATCAGGCAATATTTAACACCTTTACAAAGAAATTAAACCCCAACAAGGACTTTATAGACATATAGGGGGAGGGTGGGAGTAAGAAAAAGAAGCGTAATGATAGTAATTAATTAAAAAAGTTTAAAAAAGTTTATTGGTTACAATCAATAAAAATTTTCCCAAAAGGTGAGGATATAAATACATAAAAATCACAACATGATTTGACATATATGCAAAAGCACCCTGATCATGAGATAAGCTGGAGCGCCAAACTGGCCTACATGGAACAAAAGGCCACTAGGGTTGCAAAGGTGTTCATAGCTGGTCCAGCTGTGGACACCTTCGCAACCCTGGTGGCCTTTCATTTCTTTGTAGTCGCTTTTTGGGATGTTGACAGAGTCAGTGGGCTCTAGTGGTCTGTCAAGCTCTTCCTTTTGTATACTTAACCCCTTTTGGCAACACCCAGCTCAACAAAAAATCAATTGTGCAATCAACTTTTGTTGAAGGAGTCAGGTGGGAAATGGTTGGCCAAACGGCGACTGCAGTGATTGTGTCCAATCACAATCGCGTAGTGCTTTACAATATCACAATCCTTCTTGCGAGATCTTGTGGAATAGGAATACAGAGAGCAGCCCAAATCTTGCAAGAACATGCTCTTGCAATGGACTGGGGTGTCTTCTCGTGAGATTCAAGGTACTCATCATTGCCCAGAATTCTCACTGGAGAAATAGTGACGTCATGCCCAGCAATGCAAAAGAGGGAGCGGGGAAGTATGAAATCTAATTTATTTTTTTAAATAACAAACATGTTATACTTCCCTCTAGACTTGTGCACAACGGAAAAATTTGTTTTGTTTCGGTTTGTTTCTTTTCGGTCCTGTTGATTCCTAATCGTTCGTAATTTTGCTAGACGGGATTTTCCGTGTTCGGACTAATTCGTATTTTCGCAAGTGACATTTTTCGTTAAATCGGAATGATTCGTATTAATGTAAGCCTTATTTTTAGTTGATTTATAATTCGTACTTTCGGTAGAGTACGTTGTTTTTCGTTGATTCTGGACACAACTCCTACTTTCGTAACTTTTTTTGGGTTCGTTGATTTTCTGTGTCTCTCTCACAACGACGCTGCCTATTATGCCTAATGTGCTTCGAATGGATTTGTACTTTTCTAAATACATAGCGGTTTTTTGTAACGATTCGAAATCTCGTATTTTACTTTTGTTTTTTACATGCGCCTATAGCCTCCGCCCCTGTACACCATTTTGAGAGGGAGTTCAGCGCGGTGAGGGAGAAGCAGAGAGCAGAGCAGAGTGTTATTGTGCTTCGAATGGATTCGTACATTCGTAACTTTTTTCATAACGAATTATGCCGAAGACATTCGGGCATTCGCTATTTGCGATATAATTTATTTCGGATTCGGTTTTATTCGTAATTGCTTTGTTCGGAAATTCGAATGTTTCCGAATGTTCGAAAGTTGCTAAATTCGGACGAATTTCGATTAGTTACGAAACTAATTGCACAAGCCTACTTCCCTCCACTGTGCAGCTCGTTTTGCCCCGAACCTGGTCTTCTGGGGTCCCTCGGCGGCTGTCTCGGCTACCCCCCCCCCGCAAGAACTCCTCACCTTCATGCGAGCGAGCTTGCATGGTGAGGAGTTCTTGCGGGCGTGCTCCTGTGATACAGCCGGCGGCCATAGCCGCTCACTGTATCACACGGACCCGAGTCATTGGTTGTGATTGACAGCAGCGCAAGCCAATGGCTGCGCTGCTTTCAATCAACCAATGAATGAGCCGAGAAGCTGGCCGAGATGCCTGCGCGTTCACGGCGCGGGACTTTCGAGGGGTCAGGTAAGTAAATGGGGGGCTGGGGGGCCGCTAATCCACAGATGTTTTTTCACCTTAATGCATAGAACGCATTAAGGTGAAAAAACTTTTGCCTTTACAACCCCTTTTAAGGGCATGCACTGTTTTGGGTATTCTGGCAGTTTCTAGTTCAGGCTGTTAAAATACAATAGCCAGCAGTAAAGATTCATCCATTCAAACTGTTTAACATGGATGGAGGAACGTGTTGGATTTCTTTTGTTCATAATAAGTATATGACCAGCCTAAGCCTCACAGTTCAGCTGTAGTGTCAGAGGTCACCTAGAAATAGGTTAAGGTCAATTGGTCAACTGCCAGACCTCACATATTACTATATGGATGAAGATGTGTTTGCAACATTTTCTTGATGCCCATAACAATTGTTTTTGATGGTTCTGTGCAGTATGTTTTAAACATGCATGGGACAAGCATAGATTTATATTATACTTTATAAAAAAAAAAAAAAAAAGAGACCAGTACCCCTACAGGAGATCTGTTGGGACGCTGAATGGAAGAGGTTAAGAAAGCTTCCTACTTCCCCCCCCCCCCTTTTTTTTCTCTATCCCTTCTTTTTCCCCTTTAACATCCCCTCCCCCCTACATCCACCCCCCCCCCACCTTTTTGTTTTTTCCTTTTTTGTCAATGAATAGACAGGGGTTACATTAATTTTCAGTTTTTCCAAACTTTTCACCTACAAAACCATTTAGGTTAAAGGCTACAGAAAGTTCAGGTCCACCAATTGCATATTTACATTAACTATTACAGGTGGATTTTTAATTGTATGTGGAATTGTACTGTAAGTTTCAAACATGTTCTGATAATTGTCCCATTGCTTATGATGTTTAAATGTATTATTTTTAAAATTGTACATATATATATATATATATATTTTTTTTTTTTGTTATTATTATTTATTTATTTATTTTTAGGTACTTATATAGCGCTGTCAATTTACGCCGCACTTTACATATACATTGTACATTCACATCAGTCCCTGCCCTCAAGGAGCTTACAGCCTAAGGTCCCTAACTCACATTCATACATACAGATACTAATGCCAATTTAGAGAGGAACCAATTAACCTTCCATAATGTCTTTGGAGTGTTGGAGGAAACCGGAGTACCTGGAGGAAACCCACACAGGCACAGGGAGACATGCAAACTCCAGGCAGATAGTGTCGTGGTTGGGATTCAAACCAGCAACCATTTTGCTGCTAGGCAATATATATATATATATATATATATATATATATATATATATATAGATACCGTATATACTCGAGTATAAGCCGACCTGAATATAAGCCGAGGCACCTAATTTTACTACAAAAAACTGGGAAAACGTATTGACTCGAGTATAAGCCTAGGGTGTCCATCTGCATGCCTCACTGTGCCCATGCCTCACTGGGTCCATGACTAGCCTGACGTTTAACATGGGGACCTACGACCGGCCAGTACTGACCCCAAATTCACCAGAGAAATTACAGTTTAACATAGGAGTCTATAGAAGGGGTACCCGGCTTTGAAATACCGGTGCTCCCCGGCCGTAGGTCCCCCGGACAACAAACTTTGCACACTTATAGAGGAAGAGTGAGGCTACATGTGTGCCAAGATTGGGGACCAAAGGACCTACGGCCGGCCAGTACCGGGTCCCCAAATTTCGGGAGATCAGGCGCAAAAAGGCGACTCAAGTATAAGCCGAGGGGGGCATTTTCAGCACAAAAAAATGTGCTGAAAAACTCGGCTTATACTCAAGTATATACGGTATACAGCAGAGATATGCAATTAGCGGACCTCCAGCTGTTTCAAAACTACAAGTACCATCATGCCTCTGCCTCCGGGTTTCATGCTTGTGGCTGTCAGAGTCTCGCTATGCCTCATGGGACTTGTAGTTCTGCAACAGCTGGAGGTCCGCTAATTGCATATCCCTGGTATACAGTATATCTATATCGATAGATAGATAGATAGATAGATAGATAGATAGATAGATAGATAGATAGATAGATAGATAGATATTTCCTGACTAGGTCCATGGCAGCATATGAATGGGTAGACCTAGTACCTACCCCGTAGATTTTGTGGCTCATCCAGTCCACTTATTCCATAACTAGCCTACTCAACAATTGGGAGGGATCCTATGCTGCCATGGAGTTATTGAGGAAAAGGAAATTACTGTAAGTATTTGATATCGATTTTCCTTATATAAACAAATAGAAACTGGGAAAGACTCAATGGATCCCTTGGTTTTTTTTCTGCTGCCACTCTTCTATTTTATTTTTTATTAAGTATTTTGTCCGATTTTTTCGCTTCATGCAGGAAAACAAATTGGCGATGACTGTAATTTAAACGGAAATTAAACAATGAACATGCATGTAGCAGATGCAAAAAAAAAAACTTCAAAGTACGAATACAAATTTTATTTAAAAAAAAAGCAAAAATGTTGCATCTAGTTAGCTCTAGCAACCCCTGATTGCAGATCACCTCTAAGCAGAGAGGTAAATATGAAGTGTCCAATGTGCACTAAACTCGCACACTTTTTTAAAGTCCGGAACCAAAGTGCAGGTAACAATTAACCAAAATTCATCTTTAACAGATTTGAGTTCAGAAAACGACAAGCTGATTGGTTGCTTTGGATTACTCCACTTTGTATATCTTCATTTCTCTGTGTATTACTGTATCAGCCTGTGATCATACACCGCGCGTTAGACTATACGGTAAACCAGCGGAGCTCTTATGGTCGCTGCCTAGTAAATGGAGCCATCTTGTGGCAAAGCGAAGGAATTCTAAGTACTGGAGATCATGCCGAAGGTTCCGTTTATAAAAGTTCATGCTTTGCTGATTTTCAGGCAAAATATAATTTTTGGAAGTTTTGACTATTTATAAAGCTGCTCTGAGCGAATTATCTCATTTTTACAATATATATATAAAAAAAGAGAATAACCATCTAAAGCTAGTCTAAAGCCCCATACACACGGTCGGACTTCCATCAGACTTTTCCTTGGATTTTTGTCCGAACGGAGTTGGCCGGGAACACCCATAGCATACACACCACAGGACTTTTCTGCAAAATTTCCCAAAACTTTTTGCAACATCACATGGTTTTTCTGCTCTTTTCTGCTCTTTACCGCCACCCTTTGGTCAACTTCTGCTATTGTTGGTTGATTTTAACATTAGTTGTTTTGTCCATCGGACAAAAGTCCGATGGTTTTCTGTACACACGGTCGGACTTTGCTCCATCGGACTTTTGTTGGGCAAAAGTTTGTCCGTTTGCAGACCCAACTTTTGTCCGATGAAAACAAAACAAAATACAAAAAAGTTTGTCCGATGGAGCGTACACACGGTCGGATTGTTGGTCCAACTTGCTCAAAATGAAGTTTGTTGGGCAAAAGTCCGACCGTGTGTACGGGGCTTGAGGATGACGAGAATGTATGCCACCCTAAACCTTGCATAATCCAGCTGGGCCAAGAATGTGAAGAAATGCTTAGTTCTTTTGTCCTTTGTGCTTTTATTTGAAATTCTATCTTTCATCCTATTTTACAGTTCACCTTGGCATCTCAATGTTCCATGGGAAACGTTTATAAACGGCAGGAAAGTTACATAGTTACATGGTTGGTTGGTAAGGTTGTATAAAGACAACAGTCCATCCAGTTCAACCTGTGTTGGTGTGAGTGTGTAGAAAAATCATTTCCCATATCCCTGTATATTGTTTTTGTTAAGATGCACATCCAAGAGGCTTTTAAGCTATCCATACTTCCTGCCAACACCACCGATTGTGGAAGGGCGTTCCACATCTTTACTGCCCTGACAGTGAAAACCCCCCCTACGCAGCTTAACCACTTAACGACCATGCACTGTATATATACATCGGCAGAATGGCTCATACAGGCACAATCACGTACCTGTACGTCCCCTTTAACTGCCCGGCGTCGGGGTCGAGCGTGCGCCGCCGCCGGCGCGCTCCCGACGCCCCTGCCTTCCCCGTGAGTTGGACCGCGAGTCCCGCGGACTCGATCGTCCCGCGGGGATCCCCGCGATCATCTCACGGAGGCTCGGAGTGGGGAGATGTGTGTGTAAACACAACATCTCCCCGCTCCCCTACTGACAATGTCACCGATCTCCGCTCTGTGTAATCAGAGCGGAGATCGGTGATGTGTCACTCGTAGCCACGCCCCCACACAGTAGTAATCACTCCCCTAGGCACACTTAACCCCTTCAGCGCCCCTAGTGGTTAACCCCTTCACTGCCAGTGTAATTTTCACAGTAACCAGTGCATTTTTATAGCACTGATCGCTGTGAAAATGACAATGGTCCCAAAAATGTGTCAAAAGTGTCCGATGTGTCCGCCATAATATCGCAGTCACAAAAAAAAAACCGCTGATCGCCGCCATTACTAGTAAAAAAAAAAAAATTTATAAAAATGCCATAAAACTACCCCCTATTTTGTAAACGCTATAACTTTTGCGTAAACCAATCAATAAACGGCGATTACGATTTTTTTTACCAAAGATATGTAGAAGAATACATATCGGCCTAAACTGAGGAAAAAAATAATTTATATTTATTTTTGGGGGATATTTATTATAGCAAAAAGTAAAAAAAATGTTGCATTTTTTTCAAAATTGTCGCTCTATTTTTGTTTATAGCGCAAAAAATAAAAAACGCAGAGGTGATCAAATACCACCAAAAGACAGCTCTATGTGTGAGAAAAAAAGGACCTAAATTTTGTTTTGGGAGCCACGTCGCACGACCGCGCAATTGTCAGTTAAAGCAACGCAGTGCCGAATCGCAAAAAGGGGCCTGGTCTTTCTTGTCAATTTTTTTAATTAAATTTTCAAAATTACAAGCATATATTGTCAATAAACATAGTCACTATAAATAGTAGCAGTTAAGGAGAACACAAATTAGATATTTATATCAAGCTCTAGTGGGTTTTTTTTTTTAGAAGGTAACAACAACAAAAGAGAAAAAAAAAAAACAGTAATTTGAGTTTAACATATGTTGACCATTATCTGGAGACTTGCTAAAATATATGCTTAGTGTTGAATTTAGTAATTACAAACCAGATTTAGTAATAATATATAACATGTAAGGTAATATAAGGATTTATAAAGAAAAAATGAAGGGTCATAATTTCTAGACCTCGTATAATGTTGGGGTAATATATAAGGAAGATAAACGGGGATTTATCGTATAGACCAGTGTTTCTCAACTCCAGTCCTCAAGGCGACCCAACAGGTCATGTTTTCAGGATTTCCCTCAGACGATACGGCTGGGGTAATTACTAAGGCAGTGAAACCGATCAAATCACTTGTGCAAAATAATGGAAAGCCTGAAAACATGACCTGTTGGGGCACCTTGAGGACTGGAGTTGAGAAACACTGGTCTAGACATTAGGTTTGTATTGTTTCAATGGAGCTCTGAAGCTGAAAAAGGGGCCTGGTCTTTATGGTCCGGGGCTTAAGTGGTTAAGGTTAAACCGTTTCTCTTCCAGTCTCATCGTGACGCCCCGTGTCCTTCTACACTCCCTGGGACTGAAAAGTTTCATACTTTCGCTGGGATCACCATTGAGATATTTGTATATTGCTATCATATCCCATCTCAAGCATCTCTTTTCCAAAGAGAATACATTTAGCGTTTGTAGTCGTTCCTCATAATTGAGGTCCTCCAGTCCCCATATTCATTCAGTTGCCCTTTTCTGGACTCTCTCCAGTTTCAGCACATCCCTTCTGAGGACTGGTGACCAGAACTGGATAGAATATTCCAGATGCGGCCAAACCAGAGTCTTATAAAGTGGCAGAATAATCTCTTTATCTCTGGAATAATTTAATAAATTCCCTTTTTAATGCATGCCAATATTCTGCCAGCTTTGGTAGCCACAGTTTGACACTGCATGCTATTACTCAGTCTGTCTTCTACTAGGACCCCTAGATCCCACTCCACCCTGGAAGCCCCTAGGGGTTCTCCCCCTAATGAGTAACTTGTGTTTATACAGTATTTTTACCCCCCCCCCCCCAAGTGCATTACCTTACATTTTTCAATGTTAAACTTCATTTGCCATGTAGTAGCCCACTCCATTATTTTTTTCAGGTCCTCTTGTAAAGTTTCTATATCCTGCTGGGATGTTACTGCCCGAAATATTTTTGTGCCGTCAGCAAACACTGAGATCGAGCTATTTATCCCATCCTCCAAATCATTTATAAATAAATTTAACAGAATTGGTTCCAGGACAGAGCCTTGGGGTACCCCACTAACCACTCTAGACCATTCTGATTACACGTTATTTATCATAACCCTTTGGACGCGCCGCCGTAATCAAGTTTTCTATCCAAGAACAAACCTTATGCCTGCAGACCTCAGCTTGTAGATTAAGCATTTGCGAGGGACTGTATCAAATGCTTTTGCAAAATTCAGATATACCACATCCACTGGCCTACCTTTCTCCAGATGGCCGCTCACTTCTTCGTAGAAGGTTAACAGGTTGGTTTGGCAAGTTAGGTGAAATTTGGTGGACCGATTTAAACAGGTGGCATTGACCCACATGAGGCACAAAAGCTAAAAAAGTTCCCAGTCTTCCCTAAAGCCCTTAAGCCTCGTACACACGGCCGGCTGCTGGGAGAGCTTTTTGCCAAGAAAACCGGTCGTGTGTATGGTTTCTCGTCGGGAAAACTGCCGGGAATCTCGACGAGAAAAATAGAGAACCTGCTCTCTATTTTCTTGTTGGGATTCTCATCGGCCTGTTTCTAGATGAAAAACTGTGTGTGTGTGTGTGTGTATGCGGCTACAAGCTTACCTGTCCTCCGGTAAGCCCACGCATGCTCGATGAGACTTTGACGCATGCGCGGTAGCTTACAAGGGTAGTGTAGGGTGAAGCAAGATGACGGCGACGGCATCGAATGTGACGAGCGCATTGCTCGTCATAGTCAATGACGTCACCGCGTTCTTGCCATTCAAAAAAACAGCGGTTCTTTTGAATGACCATCTGTATGCACGGCTTGGCAAGAAAAGCTTGCCAGGAATCTTGTCAGGATAAACGCCATTTTTTTCCTGACGGGATTCTTGGCCATGTGTAGAGGGCTTTATAGTATGAATAGAATATTAGTCCAGGAAGGATCAGTGTACCCCTCTAGTGTAATGCCGCGTACACATGGTCGTAATTTCCGACAACAAATGTTTGATGGCTTTTTTGTCGGAAATTCCGATTCGTGTGTAGGCTCCATCGGACATTTGCTGTCGGAATTTGCGACAACAAAAATTTGAGAGCTGGTTCTCAAATTTTCCGACAACAAAATCCGTTCTTGTAAATTCCAAGCGTGTGTGGACAATTCCGACGCACGAAATTCCACGCATGCTCTGAATCAAGTACGATACGGAAGCGTTCAGTCCGGTAAAACTAGCGTTCGTAATGGAGATATCACATTCGTCACGCTGTAACGGACTGAAAAGCACAAGGCTAAAAAGCGCGAATTGTCTCTCACCAAACTTCTACTAACACGACTGGTATTGAACTTCCCTTTATTAGTGCCGTCGTACGTCTTGTACATCACCGTGTTCTTGGCGTTCGGAATTTCCGTCAACATTTGTGTAACCGTGTGTATGCAAGACAAGTTTGAGACAACATCCGTCGGAAAAAAATCCACGGTTTTGTTGTCAAAATTTCAGATCGTGTGTACGCGGAAGTTCAGATTAATCTTCAGAGATCATTTGACAGGCATTGTATCACCTCCTCACTAGGGTGACCACGTGTCCCGGATTGCCCGGGACAGTCCCGCATTTTGCAGGTCTGTCCCGGGCACCTTCATTCCAGGACAATACAGTGTCCCGGAATGAAACTGACACAGCCACCCCCCGGGCCAATCTGATGCCCCCAAAAAAGTCTGCCACATCACCACTTTACTCACTGACAGTACTTGTCCTGGCCGGGAATGCCTGGAGGAGCACAATCCCCACCGCTGTTTGTGATTGGAGAAATCATAAATCCCGCCTCTTGAGTCCAATCACTGTGCTGTGATTCGTTACAGCACAAGCTGATTTTTGGGAAGGGGGGTGTCCCTGAATTGTAGTTTGGAAATGTGGTCACCCTACTCCTCACACCCTACTTTAGCCTCTTGAACCCACTGCAACTGCGTTATTTGCATGCAGACGAAAGATGCATGACCAATAAATCCTGTGGAACTCCTCACACCACTCAACTGAGCAACTCAGCAGGTCAGTTGAAATTTTAAAAGCCCTGGATGCTGCATTTTTGATGCATGTTTTGTGCAGTAAAAAAAAAAAAAAACAGCACCAAAAAAACACCTTTCCATTGAAGAGAACAGAAAACACATAAACAAACACTGCAAATTTTGGTGCGTTTTTTATTCATTTGCGCTTTTTTCACAGCTGCAAAAGGCACCAGAAATGTGTTTTTACTGCATTTTTGCAACAACGCAGTGCGAAAGGAGTTTTGTTCATGCTGCATGGCGAGTTAGAAAATTAAATGTTCTCCAGTTAGAGCCGGTTCACACAGGGGACGTCCTGGGATCCGACTTCAAGTCGCCCCAAGTCGCGCGGTTTAGAAAAGTAATGGAAGTGAATGGAGCCGTCTTAATGCACACTACTGCAGTCGCTCCGACTTCAGAAAAGGTTCCTGTACGACTTCAATCCGACTTCTAGGCGACTTGTACCCATTGATTTCAAAGGAAGTTGCCTCCAAGTCGGATCCCCTGTCTTAACTGAAGCAACTTTCCAGGAAGTAAAAATAGTTTCCCAGGCAAACCCCTCCCTCCCCCCTCCCTCCCACAGAGCTGATTATTGTTTGATTGGCCACTGAAAAGTCGCCTGTCCTGGAGGCAACTTGAAGTTGCCTTGTGTAGCGCCCCCCCCCCAAATATTTGGGGTGCTATGCTTAAATTTAAGGGTAGTCTGAGCCAGTAGTTGGGCTCAGACCACTTGATTGTTCTAAAATTGCTTCTGCTCTGGGTGTGATACTGCCTGGCAGTAGTGTTTCCTGTTCGCCTGTAGGTGGCACTGTCACCACCGGCATAGGTTGAACTACAGGGGGTATCACAACACCTTGCGTTTCCTTTCTCGGCAGCCGTGCAGTGGGCGTGGTCTACCCGCTGTGCATGGTGGGAGAGGGTACAAAAGGGGCAGACGCCATTAATTGAGGTTTGTCCGGTCTGGGATTCTGTCCTAGGAGCCCACCCGTTGGTGTGCGCGCCTTGTGGCCCGCATGGCACGGGGTGCGTGTGTTCTGGCCCCGGGCACCTTCAGCCCGAGGCTACATCGCTACCTGTTAGGCTTAGCTCTACTGGCTGAGGCCCACACTTCAGGAAAGGATCCCAGGCTACCCACCTTCGGGAAGCCCACTCTTAGGAAAGGAGGCTAGGGGAGGATCTGCCCCAGAGGAGACTGGCGACGGTACTGCTGTCTCGGGAGGAGGCCTGGAGACTCACCTAAGGAGGGATCCATTACTACAATCTCTGCAATACGCCAGTTGGGGGGTTCGGGATGATCCTGTGGCAGAGGATTCCTGAACGCATCCTTACATTTTTTTCAGCTAAAACTGATCCGTGCATCATCCCGGCTGCTAGGACAAGTGAGAGGGACTATCCGGGTGAGCAATACCCACTCAGGCTTGAGTGGCGACATTGTGCCTTTAATGCTGCGTGCCTGAACCTTCCCCTGTTCTTCTTTTATTCCTACTTTCCTCTCAAGTTCCCTCAGCAAAGTAAATAAAGCCTTATTGTTGGGTTTTACATTTGTGTGGACATTGTCCTTTCTAAAGACTTTTCTATACCCTGACAACGGAAGCCTTGGAGGTAGTTTACAGACCCAACAAAACCAGCCGGTCCCTTAAATGGGGGTAAGTGCTACACTTGTAAGTCGCCTGGAGTCGCGCTGTGATTCATACTCAAGTCGTGTCCAAGTTGCCTCCCAAAGTCACGCTGGAAGTCGTGTTGCCCCTGTGTGAACCGGCTCTTAGGGTTTGGATTTACTTTTTTCATGTTAAACCCAAAAACAAAAATGTATCATATTGCAGCTTACCAATTATCAGATGGGGTAGCTGTATTTTTAAGCTTTTTTTTCTCCCTAATTTTTACCTGATGATCCTATTATTTTTCAACTTCCTTTACCAGACCAAGCTGTCCAGGAAAAAGTGGCAGTTAGATGGTTGAGACAAACCATTTACCATTGACCGGGGTACTTACAATGGTTAGCTTTTATTTACTTATGTAAAACATTTTTCTCAAAAAAGAAAAAAAAAGCTGTTGCTGTATCTGCCCAAAACGTGTTGCCTGGATTTTAGCTTTAAAGAGGAAGTAAACCCCGGCCGTTTTTTGCAGTTTTTCAATTATTAAGTTATACCAGCTCATCGCAATACAATATATATATATATATAGATGTAGCGGGCATGTGGTTTTGAATTTGTTGTTCGGGTCAGAATATCAGTGATGCTCAGTTCCCTGCGGCCCAGAGGGTGGCGCTGTCGCCCTGGGCCAGGGTTGAACCATTACTGGAGGGCCGTGTCCTTTTGTGGCCTCTCGCGGCACCTGTACGGCAGGGAACCCGCTGTGCATGCTGGGAGAGGACATAAAAGGGGCGGACATCTTGGCCACGAGGTCTTCGAGTCCCAGGCACCTTTAGCCTGAGGGCTGCTGTCCGTGGGCGGTGTCCAGGTGGCCTAGGCATGGACACTGGGAGTTCGGGAGCCATCCCAGACACCTTCGGTCTGGGGGGGAGGTACTTATCCTAGCCTGGGGCCCAGCTTCTTCCACTGGGTTCCGCCTGGGAGGGATCGTCCTAGGGTATCCGGGGGATGGATACCCGAATCTAAGACGCAATGGACTGGAGGGTGGCCTCTCCGAAGACCTGGTACAGCAGACTGCCGGTGACGGGCGAGGGCCTCCGGAGACCGTCTGGAGGGATGCCCTCTCAAACAGGGGCTGATACACATGGAAGGTGGTTCTATTGAAGAAAAGTCTGGCAGAGACATTCTTCTTAAAGGTCGCAAGCAAGGACCGTTATCTACATGCCTGTGGCAGGGGCCGCGACAGTTCACCCGGTAGGTGGCAGCTACCACTTCACGGTCGGTGGCAGAGACCGTGCACCATGCCTATTCGACTCATTACAGGAATAGGAGAGTTCACTGTGCCTGGGCTTATTTGTATCCACACCCCCCCCCCCCCCTGTTCGTTTAAAGGAAGTCCAACTGATAGTGTGACATTCTATGCTGTGGTAATAAAGGAGTGTTGGACTTTAGTGATGTGGGGCTCTTTTAATACAGACACTGTTCCAGAGAAGGAGCTCTTACTGCAGGGCACCGACCTGAAAGCTAACAGAACTTTGCATACACCTACTACATCTGTGGTGAAAGCTTGGCGTAGTGCCCCGCCCCTCTCTCTCCTCCGAGGTACCCCTAGACAAGAGCCGGAGCAGCCGTTAAAGACAGACGGAGAGAGAGTGGGGGTCCGCTACATATATATCTCCCAAAAACGAGGCCTGCAAATACCTTTTTTATGATGTTTTTGTTTTCTGTATTTCCGGGTATCTAAAGGGCCATTCGTACTGCTGTTATGTGATTCAAATGATGACGTTATTTCCGCCCTTACTGTGTCCCTGTAATATCTCGCGCCTGCGCCGTAGCGCCGTAACCAAGCCTCAATCTCGATTGCCGCTACCACGGCAACCAAGGTCTTCCCTATGTGTCTGTGGCTGCTGTGATTCACTCCCCTGTGTGACGTCTTGTTCAGTCACAAGGGGGAGTATCAGGAAGAAAAAAAAAATGAATGAAACAGCGCGAGACTTCTCCTCTGTGCCGTACAGACGGGAAGCTCGCTCAAAGGCATTTCCTGTGAAACTGGAACTAAATAAACGTCACTCTTTTAGTGCCGTGAATGAGGGGCGGTTGTGCGCAATCGCGGGTGACGTCATTAAAAAGAATATGACGATTTTATGTGAAAACACAGCGGTGAGTACACTGTCACAGGCAGCGATCAGCTACCTGTGTTATGCACTACAGGATAAGATAAGGATGTCACAGAGGGTTTACAACCACTTTAAAATGATTGTAAAGTCTCGTTTTTTCTTTCGTTTTCTTTTATTTATTTTTTAATATTAACCATGTTATACTTACCTGCTCTTTGCAAAACAAACTGCACAGAGTAGGTAAGTATAACATGTTTATTATTAAAAAAAATAATGAAAAATATGAGACTTTAAAGATCCTCCTCTTCTCGGGTCCCTCTTCTGTGCTCCTGGGCCCTCCCTCCTGTTGAGTGCCCCCCACAGCAAGCAGCGTTCTGTGGGGGCACCCGAGCTGAGTCACAACTCCCTGTGTCTATTCAGATGTGGAGCTGCGACCCGGCCCCGCCCCCTCACTTTCCTGATTGGCTGCAGCGGGAGCCAATGGTGCCACACTGCTGTCTCAGCCAATGAGGAGGGGAGTCCCGTGCAGCTGAGACGCTCCTGCAACATCGCCGGATAAAGATGGGCTCAGGTAAGTATTAAGGGGGGCTGAGGGGGGCTGCTACACACAGAAGGTTTTTTTATCTGAATACGTAGAACGCATTAAGATTAAAAAAAACTTCTCACTTTACAATCCCTTTAATTTGTTAGTCAAGCCCATCTAAACCTGCTAGTGCATTTAACACTACTTTCTTCACAGATTGACAATGCTGCAAAGACGGCTCCCTTGCTCCCCCACCCAGAGAGGAGACACCCTAAGAAAAGGAGTGTGTTGCTGGCCAGATCGCCAGGTGAAAGACAATGAACAAAAAGCCTAAAAATGAAAATGAATGCAGCCACCACATTTAAAGTGTTGCCATACCTCCCAACTGTCAAGGATCCTGCGGGTTTTACCCGCATAGGCTCCTCCTCTTCCCGCAGTCCCGCGAGAGTTAACTGCTTCCCGCACAGCAGGAAGAAGAGAAGGCACAGCAGGAAGAGGAGGAGAGGAGGAGAGATCCACCAGCAGGTAAGCCCCCCCCCCCGATTTGTGTTAAAAATAGTCCCCCCCCCGCGATCGGCGCCCGAACCCCCCCCCCCCCCGCTCAACAACTTTTTATTTTGGGGACAAATTTTTTTTCAGATGTCCCGCGGCACCCCCCCCCCTCACTATATCTGGTCACCCACAGTACACGGAACATGAATATGCAATAGTTTTAGTAAATATAAACTGCTAAATACCTTTTCTCATCAGCAGTTAGAGCAGTCTTGTGTCTTCTATCAGTGCCTGGTTAAAGCTTAGGAGGTAGGAGGAGTTTTCATTCTCCCCCTGATTTTCCTATGAGGCTGCAGGATCCCCGAACCTCTGTCTGGACAGTGCTGCAATCAGTGTGTATAAGCATGCTTGTTGGAACCTAAGAGGTTAATCCTCTGTATTGTGTAAAAAGGTTGTTTGATCCTGTCTCCTCTGATCCTCCCCTTCTTCCAGAGTCCCCAAACCATCTATGGATAGTACAGAGTCCATAGTGGGCGCAGGAGCACAGCCCCCTCTCTCCCCTGCACCGTCAACAATACATACATTCATGCATTGCATGAATGTATGTATTGTCGCCAGCACCGCTGCCGCCCGCTATACAGATGGCCGGCCCCCTGGCGAGTGCCGGCCATCTGAATAACAGCAGTTGGTTGGTTTTTGGAAGTGTCTATCAGAGCCAGCGGCTCTGATAAGCTTCCCGATTACAGCCTATGGGCTGTAATCGGCTTCTAAATAGTTAACCAGGGGACGCATGGGCTGTGCGTTCCTTGGTTAACACTGACACGTGTCTCAGCCAATCAGGTTCACCGGGTCTGGTTACCGGTAACCTGATTGGCTGAAGCGACATCGAGGGCGGGAGAAGACATCGAGGATGGAAGAAGACATGAGGGAGCGTGGAGGAGGACAGCGCTAACCTGAGGAAGGTAAGTGCAGGGCTGGGGGAGAAACTGGCTGCATTTGGGGACAAACTGGCTGCATTTTGGGGACAAACTGGCTGCATTTAGGGACAAACTGGCTGCATTTGGGAGGGTAAACTGGTGGCGTTTGGGCACAGTGGCTGTGTTTAATGGGCACAGTGGCGGCAATTGATGTTTTTTTTTTTTTCAGTTTGTTTGCGCCCCCCCCCCCCCAAAAAAAATTTGAGCACCAGCCGCCACTGGCTGCAATACACCAAACTGAGCATGTGCAGCTTGTCCCCTAGCCTCTGTACTATAGATGGTTTGGGGACTCTGGAAGAGGAGCAGGAACAGAGGAGACAGGATCAAACAGCCTTTTTACACAATGCAGAGGATTAACCTCTTAGGTTCCAACAAGCATGCTTATACACACTGATTTTACGGTTGTGGGTTTAGTAACACCTTAATGCCGCATACCCACGATCGAAATTTCCGACAACAAATGTTGGATGTGAGCTTTTGGTCGGATATTCCGACCGTGTGTAGGCTCCATCGGACATTTGCTGTTGCAATTTCCGACAACAAATGTTTGAGAGCTGGTTCTCAATTTTTCCGACAAGAAAAGTTCTTGTCAAAAATTCCGACCGTGTGTATAGCCATTTTCGACGCACAAAAGTGCTGCGCATGCTCGGAACCAATTCGACGCATGCTCGGAATCATTGTACTTCATTTTTCTCGGCTCTTCATAGCGTTGTACGTCACCGCGTTCTTGACCATCGGAATTTCCGACAACATTTGTGCGACCGTGTGTATCCAAGACAAGTTTTGAGCCAACATCTGTCTGAAAAAAATACCACGGTTTTGTTGTCAGAAATTCCGATCGTGTGTAGGCGGCATTAGGATTGGTATGCCGCACTACATAAAATTTTCGTTTTTGGGTTTAATAACGCTTTATCATTCCATTTTATATGCTATTATTTTAAATATAAAAGTCATTTTATAATTGGCGAGCCGGTCGCTTTAAACATTTCGCTGTTTATGGATCGCAGCATCAATGTGCAGCTGATTATCTCAATCTGTCCTCTATTAACCTCTCCTGGGTTTCTTTGCATCCCAGCACTGCTGTAGGCCGCACGTTTGACTCTTGCTACTGTTTTTCCGCTGCTTTTCCCTTTCCGTCTCCCCTCACACGTGCCACATCTGGATCCTGGGAAGCACATCTGTTTCCACTCACGGCTCTCCGCTTTTAAAATGCCAACATAAAAGGGGGACTTCTCTTTGTACGACTCGAACTGTGAAATTTTCAGAAACTTAATCCAAGGGATTAAACAAACCACATAAATAAAACCGGTTTGGCCCAATCTAGGCAACTTCCTGTTCCCAGCGTCTTCCACGGGAACATGTGCTGGGCAGGTTGGCCTCCCCTGAGCGCCCCCGCCGCTCGCCGAGTCTTGACAGCTCTTTAATATCTGTAAGTGCTTCGCTACCCCATTGGTTTCAATCTGGTAGACGGCTGCCGCTGAAAGGTCCTGGATTAATGGAATGAAAATGCAAGTGATGTAAAACGTACACGCTACATCGTTAACACAGATCCCGTAGATAAATGTTACATAAACACTGGCGCGTGCAATGCTAGTCGTCCCGTTGGGTGCTAAATCTATGAACATAGGTGTGCGCAGCCTCTTGCATTAGGGTGTGCACCCCAAAGCTCAAACACACATGAATGCCACCCGCTGTCACAGGGAGGAGGCTCTGGTGGTGGGAGACAGTTGATTGTGAGCATATTAAATATGAGTATAATGTGTTCCTAAGGTTGAACCTAGCCTTTAATATATTGGGGGCATTTACACTGGCCACTGGCATCCCCCCAACCACCCACCTGGTGCTGTCCCTGGATAATGCTTATTCACATGGGGTGATTAGGGTGTGCCCAGGCACACCCAGCACACCCTGTGCGCACGCCTATGTCTATGAAGTAGGTACTGCTGTTATTCTATAAGCAAGGGGAAACATGGGGGACCGCCATCCATGGAACACTCCGCCACAAAAAGCAGACCAGATCTCTATTGAACACCAATCTTTCCCAACTGATCAATCATTTTTCTATTTTTGGATTACTGTAAAATAATATGGGAAAGCTTCGGGAAGTCTGATGCCCTTATCAAGATGGAATGGGCATAGCCAGGTGCAAGAGTTTTCACAGCATCACCAATGCTCTCAGGTTCACCGGGCTTTTCAGCATAAGCCATGTTTGGCCAATTGCCCACCTAGGGTCCCTTTGTAAAAATCAATGTCGAGGAAAGAATTGGAGTGTTGCCCATTGAAACCATCAGGTAATAGCATTCCTGTGTTCTGGAAATTCGCTGTTATGCTAGGATAGGGTGACCAGACTTCCCCGGTTTCCAGGGACAGTCCCCGGATTGAGGACACTGTCCCCGGACCAAGTCTGTCCCCGGTTTCGTCCCCAGATTGTATTTGAACAGGGGCTGGGGCAATTTCAAAGACAGTCAGTGCAGAATAGAAAAAATTAAAATAATAATTCTGAATTACGTCCCCCCGTTCCGCCGCCCCTACTAGCTTAGGGGGTGTATTTCTTTCCATTATCTGTGCCCCGTTCTGATGATCATGTGCTGGTCGGAGTTGAGGGAATATTTCTTCAGTTTCGGGTGAATGCCCATTCAGCTCGGCTCGCATGTTCTTCTGCCTTGGCTCAAGTCCTGGCCAGCCGCCTGTCTATCTCCTTGCCTTTCCTGACAGAGTGATCTTATCTTCCTTCACTCCCCACACAGTAGCCAGGGCCCGGAGTGTAAGACTTGACAGGCTGTGAGGCGGGCGGCGACGGGTGGCGACGGGCAGAGAGTCTCTGATTGCCGCCATTACTAGTAAAAAAAATTAAATAAAATATGTCCCCGGATTTGATTTAAAAAATCTGGTCACCTTATGCTAGGGCCAATTTAGATGAGACCTAATAAACCTAAGCAATACAGTGGCTTAGTGTACTGATGAACGGGAGCAGCACACCAAAATCGGTTCTTCCGAAAGCTTAGTTGTCAGCAGGGCTTTTTTTCTCAGAGAATAGGTGCAGGAACTCCTCCCTTCCAAGTCACCCTTGACTCCACCCCCTACCCACCTCCGAGCACTGTTCCTTGGTTCCACCCCTTACCCACCTCCCAGTACCACCCCTTTTAGAGAATACAAAAACAAGTATCATTTTGTGGTGCTAAGTATTTTCTATGGAATTTGTTAATGATAACAAAGGCGGTAAAATAGACCTAGCAACAATGGACATCCCAGCGACAATAGATCCACCCCAGAAACAATGTACTCCCAACAGCCAGCAACAATAGACCCTCCAGCAGCCAGCAGATCCCTCCCAGCAACGATTGACCCCCTGCACCCACCCCCAGCAACAATAGATCCCCCACCAGCAACAATAGACCCCCCTGCAAAAATAGATCCCCCTCCATCAACAATAGATTCCCCAGTAGCCAGCATCAATAGACCCTCCAGCAGCCAGCAACAAAGACCCCTCCCTCAACAGTACATCCCTCCTAGCAATGACTGACCCCCCAGCAACAATAAATCCCCCACGAGCAACAGAAGAACTCCCCAGCAACAATAGACTCCCTTCCTTCACAAAATATAGCTCCTCCAGCAACAATAGATCCCCCAGCAGCCAGCATTAATAGACTCTCCAGCACACCCCAGCACCTCTTTCCATTACATACATTCAGTTCGGGAGGTGCCGGAACTGCGTTCCCCCGCATTCCTACTGAAAAAATGCTCTGGTTGTCAGTAATAAAACTTGTCAGGTCACCTGCGGGACCAAGTGACTAGGAGCGCACCGCGGAGGTTGTGGACCCAGCGGCTGACTGCTGAGGATCGATGGTTCTGAGTAGTAGTTACACAGGGTCGCAGCCACGGACCTGGACAGGGAGCTAGAGCATAAGATTCCCCAGGGTGCGGAGTCTAAGAACCAGCAGGTCTTCACCAGGGACTCTGATGGTGACGATGGACTTGGCTGCAGCTGACTCAAGGTCGCAACCCCTAGGGTCTCCCAGCTCGTGCTCACGGGTGGCTCTGGTGGATAGAGAGAAAGCAGCAGTCCAGGGCAACGAGGAATAGTCAGGAGGACAAGCCAAAGGTCGGGGCAACAAGCAGACAGAGTTGGTCAGGAGAACCTGCCAAAGTCGGTACATGTGAATCAAATGTAGAGCACACGCCAAGAATCATACAGGGAAGCCTTCACACAATTGTTGCTCGGCAAGGCTGGCTTGCAGTGCGTGGGGTAAAATAGTGTTTCCTGTTAGAGGCTGGGGTGGAGCTATGCTGAGAGAAGATTACTTAAACACACAAGTGTGAGAGCACAGTCCCTAAGCCCTGGTTCACACTGGTGCGATTTGACATGCGGTTTGACTTCTCAAATCGCATGTCAAATCGGCGATATTTGCCGCAAATTGCGGGCAATGGCACCGTCCTAATCGGTGCGACGCCGCAGCTGCGGCGCTGCACCGATTTAAAAAAGTCGTTTCTGTACTACTTTTCGCGATTTTGGGCCGCGATTTACATTGACATCTGTGCAGAAACCTGCACGGATGTCCCTGTAATCGCGGCCAAAATCGGGACTGACAGGCAGGAGTGAAATTGTGAGAGTTCGGCTGAACTCGCACGGCTTCACTCCCGCAGCCCCAGTGTGAACCTGGGCTAAAGCTGATGCGCAGACCAGAGAGGTAAGCATACAGTCAGGGCATGAAACATTATTGCAGATTCATGACACAACTGTATCCAATATCTTCCCCGCCCAGGGACTGTCCCTCCATGATGCGTTTCACCACTACTGGCCTAATTGCAAGGATTATCAAGCCAGCAGTGGTGAAACACATCAAGGAAAGCAGCTCCCATTCACCACTGTTATTTGATGGTGGGCAGAGACGGATTTGGAGCAGGCACCCTGGGTGTCCACAGCAAGTAAGAGAGGCGCAGGTCTAGAGCAGTGCTCTGTTGTATATTGAACTACAGTGGCTTAGTGGTTAGCATATTTACTTTGCAACAATAGGGTCCCTGGTTTGGACCCTGGTCAGGCCACTTTCTCTATGGAATTTGCATCCTCCGTAGGTGTTTGCTTGCCTGGGTTTCTTCCCACAATTCAAAGATGTGCCAATAGATAAATTGGCCTTCGTATGTATGCATGTCGATAAGGATTTTGGATTGTAAGCTCCTTAGGGGCGGGGACTGATGTGAATGTACAGTTTGTATAGCGATGCATAAATTGTCAGCACTATATAAAATACCTCTTATAATAGGCAACCGCTAAATACATATATGGGGGCTGTTTTACCTGCCTAAGGATTTGTATTTCTGCCCATCCAGTCTTAAGAGTACATAATCCTGCCACACAGTACAGCTCTGTCTGGTAGGAGCGAGGACAAGATTTTGACTCTCCTGTAGCTCAGTAAGACTAAAGCCGGCCCTACACCGGCAGGTTGAACAAAGAAAAGTCTAATAGATCCCCTCCCCCCACCCCGGCAGTCCGGGACATTGTATTCTGACAGCAGGTCAGGACAGCCAAATACTGATAGGAATTAGGCCGGTCCCTACTGAACCATTTGAATTTCGATAGGTGGCCAACTTTACAGGTCTTGTTCCTGCACCAGAACTGGACAGAATACAGAAAAGCAGCAAACTGATGTTATCATCTTTTGATCACTCTGCTCTCTACAACTGTCAACACTGCAGCACAACTGATTGCCTCCTTGTGCTGCTTCTCTCTCCTCCTGTCTTAGCTCTGCTATACAATGACTTCAAAGGGCTTGCATTACAAAAATACACTTAATGATATATTAAAGTGGTTGTAAACCCTTTACAACCACTTTTACCTACAGGTAAGCCTGTAGGTGCTCGAAATATCTGCTAAACCTTGACGATTTAGGAGATATTTGCAAAAGAGACGGGCGTCGATGCGCCTAGACAGCGGCGCAGGCGCACTTTAGGAACGGCGATTGTGCAGTTTCTAAAGGAGATCGCACCGTGACTAGGGTGACCACGTGTCCTGGATTGCCCGGGACAGTCCCGCATTTTGCAGGTCTGTCCCGGGCACCTTCATTCCAGGACAATACAGTGTCCCGGAATGAAACTGACATAGCTACCCCTTGGGCCAATCTGATGCCCCCAAAAAAGGCTGCCACATCACCGCTTTATGCACTGACAGTACTTGCCTGGAGGAGCACAATCCCCGCCCCCTGCTTGTGATTGGAGAAATCATAAATCCCGCCTCTTGTGTCCAATCACTGTGCTGTGATTCGTTACAGCACAATCTGATTTTTGGGAAGGGGGGGTGTCCCTGAATGGTAGTTTGGAAATGTGGTCACCCTAACCGTGACGGGCGGCATGCGCGGGAGTGACGTCATCACAGCGCCGGAGCCGCGATACCCGGAAGGAAGAGGGTGAAAGATGGACGCTTCGTGGAGGCGAGGAAATCAGGGAACATCGCAGGCTTCGGTTTCAGGTAAGTGACACATAATGGGCTACTATGCGATGCATAGTAGCCCATTGTGATTTACCTTTGCAGGGAAACAAAGAGGAAGTAAAACCCATCAGTGTTTACTTCCTCTTCAAAGCCTAAGTTTACCTAAAACAAAACAAACAAAAAGAAAATTAGCACAAGGGACAGTACCTTCAGTGAAATGGGTCCCATGTGTTGCTATGTCCTCCTTTTGTCAAAATCCTCCTCCTCCAATGCCCCCTCCCTGCCACCATAATTTTCCTTTTCCGCTGGGGTTGATAGAACTAAGGGGCTGTCACAGGCACCCATTGAGAGAGGCTGACTATACCCACACTATCTGCCCATCTCTGTCATTCATAGTAGCTTTACTTTAGCTTCTATGAAAGAAAAACAAACTACAGTCATGGCCAAAATTGTTGGCACCCCAGAATTTATTCCAAAAAATCAAGTATTTCTCACAGAAAAGTATTGCAGTAACACATGTGTAGCGGGGTGCTATATTTAGGGGAAGTATCTGAGTGGTGACCAGGCTCAGATACACTAATTGTTAGGCTTCTTGGACCATTTCTGTCCCTGGGAGATAGTATTGGTGTGCTGTTCCCTGTGGCCTACAGGTGGCGCTGTTGCCGTGGGCCAGGGTTGAACCGCTGATACAAGGCTGTGTCTTTTTTTTGTCCCCTCTCGACAGTAGTGACGGCGGGGCGGGGAACCTGCTGTGCCTGTCGGGAGAGGGTATAGAAAGGGGCGGCCATCTTCCAGCGGGGTCGTCGTCGTCGCGCCCAGGCACCTTCAGCCTGGGTGGTGCGTGTGTCGTCTCCGGGTGCCCTAGGCCTGGAGGCCGAGTTCCTGTTCCATCCCAGACACCTTCAGTCTGGGGTGAGGTACTATTTTGAGGCCTGGAGCTCAGTGCCTTCGGCTGGATTCTGCCGGGGATTGAGGGCTCCCAGGGTGCCGCCTTGCGAGGGGACCCATATCCAGGATCGAGGAGGCCAGGGAGGTGACCCCTTCTGAAGACCCAGCGCAGAGTCGTGGTGACAGTGGGGGCCTCTGGTAACTCTCCGGAGGGAGGTTCTTCTCCTCAACAAGGGCCAAGTTTCTTGAAGAAGGAAGTGCATGTTCTGTAGGTCATAGTGGCAGTAACTCTACACACACCAGGTCAGTGGCAGTGACCAAATAGGGCAAGGCCCTATTCACCAGGTCAGTGGCAGTGACCAACTTCACCAAGTCAGTGGTAGTGACTTTTCATATTCATCCGGTCTGTGGCAGAGACCGTGCGCCCAAACCTGTTCATGAAAGCAGAACAGTAGGAGAAGCCTAAATTGAGTTTGTGCCTGGACCTCCTCCCACCTTATCTGACCTGTGTCTCGTACCAACCTGTCTGCTCTCATAGAGACTATTTGTTATCCGTGGTGAAATAAATACAAAGGTTGGACTTTCAGTTGGTGTGGACAGTTACTTTACTGGGGAGAATTAAGGACTTGTCTCTGGCTAATGCACGGGGACGAGATCAGCTCAGGAGGATTCTAAAGCCCTGTACACACGATCGGTTTGACTGATGAAAACCGTCCGATGGATGGTTTTCATCAGACCAACCGATCGTGTATGGTACCCATCGGTCTTTTTTCCATCGGTTGGAAAAAATAGAACTTGTTTTAAATTTTTCCGATGGATAAAAAACCGATCGAAAACTCAGATCGTCTATGGGCAAGTCCATCGGATCAAAAACCCACGCATGCTCAGAATCAAGTCGACGCATGCTCAGAAGCATTAAACTTCATTTTTCTCGGCTCATCGGAGTGTTTTACGTCACCGCGTTTGGAACGGTCGGTTTTTTGACTGATGGTGTGTGGGCAAGACTGATAAAAAACAGTTTCATCGGATTTCCGATGGACAAATCCATCGGACGAAAATCCATAGGTTATCCGATCGTGTGTACGGGGCTTAACACTAGCTGCAGGCAGACCCGAAAACTAATGCTGCGTACACACGATCACTTTTCTCGTCGGAAAAAATTTCATTTTTTCTCTTGTATGAGAAAAACGGCCGTGTGTAGGCTCTCCAGCATTTTTCCCGACGAGAAAAACGGCAAGAATCACGACGAGAAAAATTAGAACATGCTCTAATTTTTCTCGTCGCGAATCACGGCATTTTTTTCCTCTGCAGTTTTCCCATAGGGAAACACTGCTAGGGAGCCTACACATGGCCGGTTTTCGCGACCAAGAGAAAACATGTCGTGAAAAATGGCCGTGTGTAGGGGACCAAGCCGGTCCTCGTTTTTCCCGGCGGGTTTCACGGCGGAGTTTTCACCGCCGTGAAACTCGATCGTGTGTACACGGCATAACACCGCTCAACCTCCTCATCCGGGAGGGTACGGGCTGCTGGTGCGGTGTGCCTGATTCTTTTCCTGCGAAGGAGCCAAGTAAATAAAAGCAGGTAAAGTCTGGGGTGAGTGCGCTAGACATGTTTTGCTATACACACGTTTATTCCCTTTGTGTGTATTGAAACAAAACAAAAAAAGAGAGGAAAAAAAAAGCAAATTGGACATAATGTCACACAAAACTCCAAAAATGGGCTGGTCAAAATTCTTGGCACCCTTTCAAAATTGTGGATAAGCCCAGGTTCACACTGGGCTGCGGGAGTGAAGCCGTGCGAGTTCAGCTGAACTCGCACAATTTCACTCTTGCTGGCAGTCCCGATTTCAGCCGCGATTACAAAGCCCCGCTGAGCAAGCGGAGCTTCACAGGGCGGATCTTCACGGATCCGCCCCGTGTGAAAGAGCCCTTAGTCTTTGCATTGTGTGTCTGTGTGTGCCACACAGGAAGCTTTACAACCCCTTTCGTCCTCAAACTTGGCTGTTAGTGACTGCGCTGAGATCCAACAAAATCAGCATTTTCGCATCCATCCACTAATACTTACCATTCCTGCTGATGAAATATGTGATTGATATGTTTACATCAATCGGCTGGCTAAATGCTCCACTACGCATTGTGCTCCAAGGCTGATAAGTCTGTCCCATAGGTTACCATGAAGACATGACCACTGTTTAAATGGCCAGTCAACCCAAAAGAGATCTTGCAGTTATGAGTGGATCATGGTGGACAGAGTCAACCCCTGGCTTCTCAAAGCAGTGTTTTTCCCCCTACACTAAAGCTCCCTGGACCATTGAGCTTTGTGTGCAACTCCAAAAGCTCTACAAGGGGTGAATGCTTTTTGTGTCCAGGGGTTCTGGAAAAAGGAATGTAGCACCCTCTGAAGTGACTGTAGGTATTATCTGTGCATCAGTACTTCAAGGCTCAACCAAATTACAAGTTCTTTAATATGATGGCAAATCAACATGTTCTATGGGTATCCCCTTTCCCCCAACCAAGTTATATCCCCCAATAAACAAAAACAATCAACGCAAATGACTGTTCATTGTCTCTGAGGTGATAGGTGAAGGTCTGGCAGCAGGGTGATATGGTGGATGTTAGTTACTAGTAGCAACCAAGCACTACAGGAGTAAATACTTACCTTGTTCTGCACTCCAACAGGCTCCCACTGTAGGGTATGTATATTCCACCAGTGGTGCAACTGGTCCCCTGCAGCCTCCTCTCTAAGCAGGGTTCATGATCATTAACTGTATGTGATGGTGCCAAGGGACTGCCCACAGAACAGAGCTTTGAGAGGAAAGGGCAGCGCCTGAGCAAAGAATAGGGTAAGTAATGTAGCGCCCTGCTCCCAATGAGTGGGCACTATGTGTTGAAATTATAGTTGTCTGAGCAATAGTTTGGCTCAGAAGGATTGTGTTACAAATTATACCTCTGTTTCAGTTCAGCTGGTTGCATGATTTTCCTCCTGACAGTGGGTGTCGCTGTCACCACTGGTCAGGATAGGAAAGGCAACAGGCTGAATGCATTGGGTATCTCTTTCTCAGAAGCGGCTCAGGGGCGTGGTCAACCCACTGTGCATTCTGGGAGAGGGTACTTAAGAGACAGACACCATTTTGTGGGGTTGTCGTTCATTGGTGGTGGGCACCACCCGCCCGATCCCGACCTGAGGGTCCTCATGGCCTCAGGGAAGTGCTGGCAGTTTCCGCCTCAGGGCCACGTTGGCCTGAGGCTCCGTTACTGAGATGTAGGCCCAGGAGTTACTGGGGGCCTAATGATCCGGGGATGATCCTGTGTCACCTTACCTGCTGGAAGGGACCGAGCAATTGAGGACTCAATTGGAGGATGTATCCGGATCACAATCTACCTCACAGTGCTGCCGGAACGGCTGGAAGATCCTGGCACTGAGAGCTGTGTTCTTTATTCAGAAGGTAACCCAGGGAAGGGTTACACCAAGTCTGTGGCAGAGACTGTTCTATTTTCACCAAGTCTGTGGCAGAGACTATATGTGATCGAGCTACGCACCGGTTGCTAGGCCGGTGAGATTGGGCCTATCCGGTGTTTGCTGAGTCCAGAGTGGAGAAAGTTGTTCCTCTGGACCTAGGAAAATTCCTGTGATCCGCAACTAAGGGACCTGAGTCCTCCCCATCCCTTCACCCCCCTCTGTTGGAAACTTTATTAAAAAAAAACCTTGAAAGAGTCTTTGTGTTGGTGCAAACTTCTTCTGGACAACTCTTCAAGGAGATCCCCTGAGACGAGCAGATGGAACAGTGAGGTAACGGCAGGCCCAAATCTAAACCAGCAGCTCCTATAGGGGTATCGCTACAGTAATAATGCCTGTTTCTCTAACCCTAAACATAATGAGCATTTAGCCCTTGCTCTGCTGGAGTAGATTTTGTCTAATTCCTGAAGTTGGGCTTTAAGCTCCAAGAGCGCTTCTACACAAGGGATAGCCAGGGATAGAATTTAGACTACAGATATCAATACTAATGAGATCCCTTGTGTGTAATCATCATTTGGTCAAAATATAGATGTGAAAAAATTATAGTCTAGAAATGAAGGTGCAGTTTGAGCAAACCTTGGTTTAACTGGTTCCCGAACGGCTCCTGTACATATACATCGGCAGAATGGCACGGCTAGGCAAAGTAACGTGTATATATATGTAGCACTACCCCCGTAGGAGCTGCTGTTTGTTTGATTTGGGTCTACGTCCTGCCTATCAACCCCTGGAAGTGGCTCAAACCTTCCCTTAGCACAACTGATATGAATAAGGAGTGTGAGACCTATTGAGTATTAGGAGACACAATCCTGCATACATCACACAATAACCTGTAAATGTTATTACCTTTGCTGGTCACTAGTCCTTCTAAGTGACAGAGATACTTCACACAAGTTATATGCTTAATCAAAGGTACCTTTACTCAGTATAAAAGGGAAGGGTAAAGAATCACATTAATACACACAGTTGACTCTGCATGCGCATTGCAGAGTCAATAAACCAATAAGGATAGGTATCACTGAGATTAGGTAATAACAGGAAATAACATCAGCTATATATATGTACATGTATCTATATGTGTCTCTGCACGGCTAACTGGTTGCTCGCGAGCTCCCCCTTTGTTGCAATACCTTGCACGTGTTCATTCCCTATAATAGGTAAGCAAGGCCTATCTGCGTCCCACTCAAAGTTCCTTTCTCCAATGAAGCCTTCGCTAGCCACCGTCGGTGCACAAGTTAAATTGTAATCCACAGGGTTTCAACAAGATGCTGTAATTATCCGCAATATACCTGAGTACTCGTGTGCCTGCCACCCACTAATGACGGATGCACCAATCTCTGATCACATAGTCTCCAGTGAGATACACTAGGCCGCAAGCTGTGGCGTGATAGGTGAAGTGTGGCTGGCACTAACTAAATCACTTTCCTCTAAGGTAGTAGTCAATTCTGGGCAGGTGCCCTTCTCACCAAACAGGCCCGACTTTCAGATAGTCTCCTCTGGCTTGTCCCGGTCACTCGATCTCCACGCTTCTGCTTCAGCTGCAGTCTCCGGACTCCGTCACTAACAGCATATGGTGATGGACGACTCCGGTCTCTGCTGGGCAATCACAGGACGCTGTGGACGATCCTCTGCTGGAAATCACTCAGGCACTCCCGTAATTTAGGCCCAGGCTTCTGGCCTAATCCTTAGGAAGCAGGCCTCCGTGCCAACTTCCTGCTTGATTGAGAGCTGGATCCAGAGAGAGAGACGCTGGCCCCTCCCCTGGTTTAAGTAGTCTGCCCAGAATGCTTTGCGGTGTTGCAATGCACCCTGGGTAATGTAGTCTGTCTTTTACTAAAAGCAACAAAGTCTTTTCTCCTGGCTGATATCTGTCCCAAAGTGCATTAGTTGCATTGTAACACTTATACCACCGGAGGGAGCCGGATTCCTTCTTACATATGGACATCCTGCTACATATACGTCACTTTGAAATTCCTGCCGTGAGCTCCGTGACCGTGCCCGTGCCCGTGGGACCGGCGGGCTCGATGTCCCACGATCGGGTCACAGAGATGCAGAACGGGGAGAGGCAAGTGTAAACAAGGCATCTCCCCGTTCTGCCTAGTGACACTGTCACTGATCGTCTGTTCCCTCTCATCGGGAACAGCGATCAGTGACGTGTCACTCAAAGACACGCCCCCTAACAGTTAGAATCACTCCCTAGGACACACTTAACCCCTTCAGCGCCACCCAGTGGTTAACCCCTTCACTGCCAGTGTAATTTTCACAGTAATCAGTGCATTTTTATAGCACTGATCGCTGTAAAAATGACAATGGTCCCAAAAATGTGTCAAGTGTCCGATGTGTCCGCCATAAAGTCGCAGTCACAATAAGATAAAAAAAATTGCTGATCGCCGCCATTACTAGTAAAAAAAAGAATAATAAAAATGCCATAAAACTATCCCCTATTTGGAAAAGCCCGGAGCAAAAAGTAAAATGACATAGGCGAAGGGCTGGCATGACTAAGGGAACAGGGGACTGAGAGTGAGAGCAAGCCATTGGTCAGTAAGAGGGGGGGGCAGGATTGGCTGAGCTGGAGTGGGGGGGGAGGGCCAGGGGGAATAACAGTTAAAAGGTTGAGTCCCCTCCCCCCCCGGGCAACACAGCGGGGTGAAGTGTGAGAGTTATGGCACACGTGCAGGAGTTGCTGGCTCAGCTGCGGGCTGAGGCGGCGCAACATGGCCCAGGTTGGCTCCAAGAGACCTTGGGGCCGATGCTGGCGGAGCCGGCGTGTAATGCGGCCACAAGGGGAAGGACATCGGGGCGAGCTCGGCAAGCCAGGGCGCCGGAGCGCTTCTCTCCCGACCCTCCCCCACGAGCTCAGCGTCACACTGGGAGTCCCTATTCGAGGGCCCCTTCGGCCCCCCCCCCCGCTAAGCGAACAGCCAAGCAGGCGGGGGGAGGCGCCGGAAGGAATCCCCAACCTGGACGGAGCTCGGCGGGCGGTCGTTCCGGGTGCTCCGGAGCGGCCACTAGGCCCGCGCTACGAATGGAGTCGGACGCGGCGGGCCCCGCCCCCCGGGTGTCGGCTCAGGGGCGGGCGCCTCGGCGAGGGAGATCGGAGAGCGCGGTGGCCGGGCCTTCCACCGCGGCCGGCGACCGGTCACTGACGTCGGGGGTGCGGCATGGTGCGGTGGCAGAAGCGACAGATGCAGGAGAGCGACGTCGTGGCGGCGGGAAAAAAGCGACGCGGAAGTCGGCGAACGGGTCTGGAGGGCGGAGCCGGATGGAGTCGGGACCCGCGGCAGCCAGGGATCCTTCACCTGGTGGGCCTTCATCGGCAGAGGAAGAGGTGGATCGCTCGGAGGGAGAACTGGTGGACTCGGAGGGTGACGGCGTTCCACAGCAACGGTCGGCGGCGGTGGAGACGGGACGATCGGCTGGTGGGTCACTTCCTGGGCAGCCTGGTAAGTCAATTTCTCACTTATTCTCCATGGGGTTAGCTGACGTGCGGCCTGCTAGGATGGGGTCGGCAGGGGGTAGTCAGGAGGTCCCCCTGGGGGAGGTTGCTGGGGACGGTTTAGTGCACGGAGCTGCGGAGATGGATATTGGTTTTAAGGGGTTTTTAGCGGGGATTAAGGAGCTTGTGGGTAAGTTTGAGAGGCAGGGCAGTGCCCCCGTTAGCCCGGCAGCGGCGTGGGTTCCGCCGCAAGATGGGGACGGGGGTCTGGGGGTGATGGCGATGGCGCCAGCGGTTTCGGTGGCGGCGGTGCAGACAACAGCAGCGGAGGACGCGCTGCAGGCGGCGGTTGAGAAGGGGGATGGGGCCAGACAAGACATTGTCAGGTTGGCGGATTCAGCTAGGTGCGAGATGTACATTTGTTTTGCGGGGCCGTTGGGGGCACATTTGAAGTCGGAAGTTCGGGAGAAGATTTGGAAAGGTGAGTACATGGAGATTTTCTCGCTGCTTCCACTGGGGAAGTTTAATTTGGATAGGGTCAAGCCGGACGATTCCAAGAAGGAGGATGAAGAAAAACGTAGGTTTCGCCTGATCCCGCGGACGTTCATGAATTGGCTGCAGGCATTCGCCATCCTTGCTAGCGTAATCGGGCAAAAGAAGCCTGAACAGTGTTCGGGTCTTTTTTGTTATCAAGATGCGGTTGGGGAGGCCTACAGGGTGTATGGGGGTTCAGCCTGGTTGAGATACGATGAGGAATTCAGACAAAAGATGTCGGTGCGTTCGGAGTTGAGGTGGGACCACAAGGACATTAGTTTGTGGATGCGTTTGATGAACGCGCCGAGGGCTCCGAATCAGTTTTTTCAGGGGGGGGGGGGGGGCGGTGGATCATCATCCCCAGGACAACCGGCCGGTAAGGCAAAAGGGGTCTGTTGGCAATACAATTCGGGATCTTGCAAGTTTGGAGGGTCGTGCAGATTCAAGCATGAATGCTCCGGTTGTGGGGGTTCACATACCTTGTCCAGGTGTTTTAGGAAAGGGAGAGCTGGTGAGTCTTCAAACAAGAGGGAGGACTCCGGTGATGGTGGCAAGGATGCGCCCGTTTCTCGGTAGGTATCCGGATAGGCAGGCAGCTCATTTGTTAGAAAAGGGTTTTACAGAAGGGTTTAAAATTCCGTGCGTTTTGGGGGCGGTTCCACCAGTGGCTCGTAATCTGCGCTCAGCTTTGCAATACCCGGAGGTGGTTTCAGAGAAACTGCGGAAGGAAGTTGCATTGGGCCGCATGAGTGGCCCTTTTTCGGTAGCTCCACTGGCGGATTTGGTGGTGTCTCCGCTGGGAGTGGTGCCGAAGAAGGAACCTAACAAATTCCGACTTATCCACCACCTGTCTTTTCCAAAAGGAGGGTCTGTGAACGATGCTATCGATCCTCAGGCTTGCACGGTGGGATATACGTCTTTTGATGCGGCGGTGTTTTGGGTTAGGCACTATGGGCAGGGGGCATTGATGGCAAAAGCGGATGTGGAGGCGGCGTTCCGCCTGCTGCCAGTGCACCCCGATCACCCCGATAGTTTCCAATTTTTGGGTTGCTCGTGGAATGGAGAATTCTATGTGGATCGCTGCTTACCGATGGGATGCTCCGTATCCTGTGCGCTGTTTGAGAAGTTTAGTTCTTTTTTGGAATGGGTGATTAGGGATGTATCGGGGGTAAGTTCAATCATACACTACCTGGATGACTTCCTCTGCGTGGGCCCAGCCTCATCCAAGATCTGCGCGGTGCTGTTGGCAACGCTGGAACACATCGCGGAACGCTTTGGGGTGCCTTTGTCGCCCGACAAGACGGAAGGGCCGAGAACGGTCATTACGTTCTTAGGGATTACGCTGGATTCGGATGCAATGGAATGCCGTTTGCCGGTGGAGAAATTGGTGGCGTTGAAGTCGGAGATCAGAGGTATGTTGGGTTTACGGAAAGTGCAGCTGAGGACGTTGCAGTCATTACTGGGAAAACTCAACTTCGCTTGTCGCATTCTGCCAATGGGCAGGGTATTTTGCCGACGGCTGTCGGCAAGTACAGCGGGGGTACAGTCACCACGGCATTTTGTGCGCTTGGTAAAGGCTCACAGGGAGGATCTACAGGTCTGGCATGCGTTCCTGGAATCTTTTAATGGCAGAGCGTTGTGGATGACAGGCCCTGTCAGTAATTTTGACATGGAACTTTTCACGGACGCGGCTGGCTCCGCTGGTTTTGGAGTTTTTTTCAGAGGCAGGTGGAGTGCTGGCCCATGGCCGGTGTGTTGGGTGGAAGCTGGCTTCACAACAAACCTGGTGCTGCTGGAATTATTTCCGGTGGTATTGGCGGTCGAACTGTGGGGCGAGGCGTTCAGGGATCTGAAGGTACGGTTCCACGGTGACAACTTGGGGGTGGTGCAGGTGATAAACAGAGTGTCGGCTTCATCACCTCCAGTAGTTAGGTTGCTTCGGCACTTGGTGCTGCGGTGCCTACAATTGAATGTTTTTATATATGCAGTTCATCTTCCCGGGGTAGAGAACGTTATTGCTGACGCTTTGTCTCGGTTCCAGTGGGACAGATTCCGAGAGTTGGCGCCGGAAGCGGAGCAACTGGGGGTGCCTTGTCCGGACTGGCTGTGGAAAATTGCGTTGGTGTAGTCTCCGGATGGATCAGAAGGTCGGTGAGTGAGACGACGTGGGTTGCGTATAACAAGGTATGGCAGGAATGGGAGGCTATGGGTCGGATGACGGAGGTGGATACATTAGGACCTGAAGCGAAGTTGTTGTTGTTATACTTTCTATCCCGGCAGATGGAAGGGGGGGTGTCCGTCTCGACGTTGGGAAAGAAGTTGGCTGGGTTGGCCTTTTTATTCAAGTGGCAGGGTGGCCCGGACCTTACTAAAGACTTCTGGGTGCGACAGGCACTTAGAGGTTATAGACGATCCAGGCCGGGTAGGGACACCAGGCGTCCAGTGTCTTTTGACGTTCTGCAGGGAATTTTGGCTCGGTTACCGGAGATCTGCGCCTCAGTATACGAGTGTTGCTTGTTTAGAGCTGCTTTTGCGTTAGCATTTTTCGGGGCATTTAGGATTAGCGAGCTGGTCAGCCCTTCTAGGAAGGTTCATGGGGGTATTTGGGGTTCGGAGGTGCGATGCCAAGGTGAGAGTGTGGCGGTGTGGTTACGGAGGTCCAAAACAGACCAAAGAGGTAAGGGCAGGTCGGTGCAGGTCTTTTCGCTGCCGGGCTCCCCGCTTTGTCCAGTAAGGGCCGTGAGGGAGTTCATGGGGGTGCGACCGCCGGATCAGGGGTCGTTTTTGATACATGCTGATGGGTTCCCATTATCAAAATTTCAATTTGTGTCTGTGTTCAAGAAATGTTTGTCGGTTCTCGGGTTAGACGATAGGGAGTTTGCGTCGCATTCTTTCAGGATAGGGGCGGCTACTGAGGCGGCTCGGTGGGGGTTGGACTCTGAGGCGGTAAAGCGCATTGGCAGGTGGGAGTCCAGCAGATTTCGCCTATACATTCGTCCCCAGCTAGTAATGGGGGTATGAGGGTTGGGGGCGGGGGGGGGTGGCGTTTGTCATTCATTTTGGGGGGATGGTCTGCTGGGCTTTCGTTGGGTCTGCTGTTGGTTACGGTGGTGTGCTTGTTTTTCTTGCAGGTGCGGGGCCGGCCCTGGTCTGGATTTTGGGCCATTCCTATGTGTTCTGGGGGGCGAAGAGGGCAGATGTTAGGCCGGAGGGGCGCCAATTGGGGTTTCCTAAACAGGAGGCCTGTGTTCGCTGGTTGGGAGTGCCGGGAATGTTATGGAGTAGAATGGTCCCGGAGGTGCATCGTTTTGCACGTCTTGACCGGCCGGCCGCCTGACGTTATAGTCTTGCACGTAGGCGGCAATGACCTAGGAGCCAGATCTATGTTGGACGTAACAAAGGATATCAAGTTTGATATACTGCGTCTGCGCATGGCATTCCCGGACATGGTAATTGTTTGGTCCGACATGGTGGCTAGGACATCATGGAGGATGGCTAGGTCATTGGAAGGCATCAACAGGGCCCGGAGAAAGGTCAACAGGGATGTGGCTAGGTTTGTAGTGAGGAATGGGGGGCTGGTAATACGGCACATGGAGCTGGAGGTGGACACATGGCGCTACCTTCGGGGCGATGGGGTTCACCTGAATGATGTGGGGATAGACCTGTGGGCGTTGGGGATTCAA
Organism: Rana muscosa; assembly: GCA_029206835.1. NCBI lineage: Eukaryota > Metazoa > Chordata > Amphibia > Anura > Ranidae > Rana > Rana muscosa. The sequence goes on from CM055124.1 coordinate 299,163,086, forward strand.
GACGGCATCCAAAGGGCTCTTAGGGTGTGGAGGAGCACACAATTGTAAAGGTTTTTCCAATTGGGTGCTGTGGCGGGTGTCTGGTCTTTGCAGGGGAAGGAGGATACCTCGGGAAGAAGAGTTCAGGACCCGTCGTTGGTATGGGTCCTGATTGGGGGGTTTACAGTTAACGGAGGTTAGCTGTAAGCATGGGTAAAGAGGGCACTGCGGTCATGGTTGTCTCTGAGCCAGCATGTCGGCTTGAGGCCTATTAACAGATTCAAGAGGTACCGCAGTGCAAGAGTTACACAGATGGTAATCGAGGTTCCTGCAAAGATCGTCACTGGGATTTTTGACTGATGGGTTTTTCATAACAGATGTTTTAGGTTATTGTTAATGAAAATATTATTTTAATAAATAAGGCTGCTACGGCCTATGTTTTCCCCAACGCCAGTGTGGGCTCGTTTACTTAAGTAAGGAGGGTTAATGTGGGATTGTGTAAGGTTAAAATGTTAAGCAAAGGTACCTCTGTTATACGATAGTCAAGAAAAGCCCGGAGCAAAAAGTAAAATGACATAGGCGAAGGGCTGGCATGACTAAGGGAACAGGGGACTGAGAGTGAGAGCAAGCCATTGGTCAGTAAGAGGGGGGGGCAGGATTGGCTGAGCTGGAGTGGGGGGGGAGGGCCAGGGGGAATAACAGTTAAAAGGTTGAGTCCCCTCCCCCCCCGGGCAACACAGCGGGGTGAAGTGTGAGAGTTCCCGCCCACCCTCCCTTGTTTAGGTGATTGGGAGATAGGACGGTTTTGGTTGTATATTTACAGGAATGGTTTGTGACGGTGTGGAAGTCGTGGCGGTGGCGGGTGTCTGGTCTTTGCAGGGGAAGGAGGATACCTCGGGAAGAAGAGTTCAGGACCCGTCGTTGGTATGGGTCCTGATTGGGGGGTTTACAGTTAACGGAGGTTAGCTGTAAGCATGGGTAAAGAGGGCACTGCGGTCATGGTTGTCTCTGAGCCAGCATGTCGGCTTGAGGCCTATTAACAGATTCAAGAGGTACCGCAGTGCAAGAGTTACACAGATGGTAATAGAGGTTCCTGCAAAGATCGTCACTGGGATTTTTGACTGATGGGTTTTTGCAGAGGTGATCAAATACCACCAAAAGAAAGCTCTATTTGTGAGAAAAAAAGGACGTAAATTTTGTTTGGAAAACACGTCGCAAGACTGCGCAATTGTCAGTAAAAGCGACGCAGTGCCGAATCGCAAAAAATGCTCTGGTCTTTGGCCAGCGAAATGGTCCGGGGCTTAAGTGGTTAAGTTGGAATTACCAACCACCAATCAGTTGGAGGTAGAGAGCAGTAGGGGCGTCCATTTTGTCCCATCATGGCTACCCTTTTGTCACATCACTCTGTACTGGTAACTGTACTAGATTAATTATCAAGAAAAGACGTGGGGTTTTCTTTAACCATAAATATCTTTAGTATTTTTTTTTTCCCGGAGATCTGCTGTATCAGCAGCCCTCAAGTTCATTTCAACCTTAGTGCCCTCCTGTGTCCCCAGCAATCATGTCTCATTATTTAAGAAATTAAAAATTATGAAAATGTCTTAGGAACCGCAATGAGGCGCAATTAGCAGAATCGCTTTTTCAGCACGGACTGGGGGAATTTTCCTTGTTTTTAATATTTGAAATGGCTGGATTGTGTGTCCTATTACCTGCCATATAGACATAATAAAACTGATCGTCCAGTGTACGATCATCTTGGTAAAAATTTTAATACCATTTTATAGGCCCCAGTCTGGGTATTATAATAAACGGGGAGTGATGATTGCACTTGGAAAGGGTTAAGGAAGAATGAATTAAAATCATTATCCTTTTCAAAAAGTAAAAAAAAAAAAAAATCCCCCCCCAGGATATTAAAACACGATTCAGAATTGATGATCAAAGATTGAGTCAACGTGTTTAATCACAAGGGTTTACTTGTATTTTGTGTGATAGAGAGACACAGTGCTGGATGTTGGCAGGAGGGGGAAAAAAAGCAGACTATCAAGTAAAAGAACGCCAAAGTTTGCTTTTAAATACATAAATATACAAAGTCTGTGTTTTATAAGGGTTACCCACGTACAGTAGATATAATCCATAACTGGATGACATTAATGAAAAAAAAAAATATATATATATAGCTGGTATTTGAATTTGGGGGAGGCATCTGGGTGGTAGTGTAACCCAGATCCACTGATTGTTAGGGAATCTGAGACCCTTTTGTGGTTCTTGGAGGACTCTGGTGGTGTGAGGTTCCCTGCGGCCTGCAGGTGGCGTTGTCGCCCTGGGCTGGAGCTGAACACTCACCGCAAGACTGCATCCCTTTTTGTCCTTTCCTGGCGCTGGTACAGCGGGGCGGGGAACCTGCTGTAATGCAAAGGGAGAGGGGATAAAAGGGGTGGACGCCCTGACCTTGGGGTTCAGAGTCGGAGGACGCAGCCGCGCCCAGGCACCTTCAGCCTGGGTGCTGGCGTTCCAGAGTTCCAGGCCCAGGTGCCCTTGACCTGGCCGGAGCGGGAGATGGAGTCCATCCCAAGCACCTTTAGCCTGGGGTGAGGTACTAATGCGGAAGCCTGGGACTCAGTACCTTCGACTGGGTTCCGCGAGGGTGGAGGAATCTGAAGGGGCCCTAATGCCTTGGGTGCCCGTGTCTGAGATGAGGAGGCCGGTGAACGGAACTTCTCCGGAAAGTCTGGCGCAGCATTTGCTGGTGACGGAGAGGCCTCTGGTAACTCTCTTGGACGGATGTCTCCCCTCTGACAGGGGCTGTGATAGCGAAGGTAATTCATGCTCTTGTTCTATATAGTCGGTGGCAGTGACTATACATCATAACCATTGGTGACACCACAGTGGTTAGCTCTACTTAAAGAATTGTGCCTTGACCTACTCCCCACAAATACTGAAGTGTTACATGGGTCTCAACCTGTCTGTGCTGTATGACTATTTATTGCTGGAAGAGAATAAATACGAGTTGGACCTTTTCAGTGTGTGGAACTCTGGTTACTGGGAGCAAAGGGAGTCATTTCGGAGAAAGGATTTGACTCTGGGACATATACACAAAACCCGATAGTTCTGGCTTTCACCTCCAGTCTCTCTGGAGGACATGGGCCGTGGTGTATTGCATGCCTCCCCCCAGTACTAAACCCCTAGACAAGACCAACAAGCCGAGAATGAGAAGGGGTGAGAGGGGTGAGGTCGCTACATATAGATAGCAAAACATTTTTTTAAACATTGCAGGTTACCTTTTTACGTGCTTTTTACTTGCTTATGATTCTTGCATGCTCTCCCTGCTTTGTAAAGTTTAGGATAGGGTGATCAGACATCCCCGGTTTCCGGGGACAGTCCCCGGATTGAGGACACTGTCCCCGGACCAAGTCTGTCCCCGGTTTTGTCCCCGGATTGGATTTGAACAGGGGCTGGGGCAATTTCAAAGACAGTCAATGCAGAATAAAAAATAATAATTCTGAATTGCACACCCCGCTCCGCTGCTCCTACTAGCTTAGGGGGGGGGGGTATTTTTTTCCATTATCTGTGCCCCTTTCTGATGATCATGAGCTGGTCGGAGCGGAGGGAATATTTCTTCTGTTTTGGGTGCCCATTCAGCTCCGCTCGCATGTTCTTCTGCCATGGCTCAAGTCCCGCCCAGCCGCCTGCCTGCTTATCTCCTTGCCTTCCCTGGCATAGTGGTTTTCCTCCGCACCGCACCCAGTAGTAGCCGGGGCCCGGAGAGTAAGACTTGACAGGCTGTGAGGTGGGCGGAGACGGGCAGAGAGTCGCTGATTCCCGCCATTACTACCGTGTTTCCCCGAAAATAAGCCCGGGTCTTATAATAATTTTGGCAACAAAGACACAGTAGGGCTTATTTTCGGGGTAGGTCTTATCATGTAATGTGCTGTCTTCTCTCCCCCTCTCACGCCCTGCCTGACAGGAATCCCCAGTGTGAACTGAGTAAAAATGCTTGTAAAATCCTATAATCCCCTCTATTACAGTAGTATATAATGTACAATGTGTGTGTTTCTGTAATATAATTGTGCCAAATACCTTCGTTATAGAGCTGATCTGCGCTTCTGTGACCCGCCGGAGCTCTCTATCCTGCAATTATATTACAGAAACACACACATTGTACATTATATACATATACTGTAATAGAGTGGATTATAGGATTTTACAAGCATTCTAAACTAGGGCTTATATTGCAGCCCTCCTGGAAAAAAAACGCTAGGTCTTATTTTCGGGGTAGGTTTTTTTTTCCGGGGAAACACGGTAGTAAAAAAATAAAATATGTCCCCGGATTTCATTTTAAAAATCTGGTCACCTTAGTTTAGGAGGGGTGTGTGGAGTAATGCCTAATATAATTAACCCGGTCTGTGCTGTCTTCTCAGTTCTATATCATCAGCTGTAAACTAGATCTGAACATCGTGGGGTTGATTTACTAAAACTGGAGAGTGCAAAATCTGGTGTAGCTGTGCATGGTAGCCAATCAGCTTCTAACATCAGCTTGTTCAATTAAGCTTTAGCAATAAAACCTGGAGGCTGATTAGTTTCTATGCAGAAGCTGCACCCGATTTTGCACTCTCCGGTTTTAGAAAATCAACCCCTAAGTGCTTACAAAAAGTAAAAAATTAAGAAAACGCCCTCCTGCCTTGTATGTTGGTGAAGCATAGCATAGTCTGTGTGGGGACAAAGACACTGTAAGACCCCATACACACTATACAACTTGTGTTGTCTGATTTCCTTAAGGCCCCTTTCACACTGGGGCGGGGAGGTGCACTGGCGGTATAGCGGCGCTATTTTTAGCGCCGCTATACCGTTGATTTTACCGCGATATTCGGCCGCTAGGGGGTGATTTTAACCCCAGCTAGCGGCCGAAAAAGGGTTAATACCGCCCGCAATGCACCTCTGCAGAGGCACATTGCGAGCGGTATGGCCGTGGTTTCCCATTGCTTTCAATGGGCAGCAGCGGTAAAGGAGCGGTAAACACACCGCTCCTTCACCGCTGCAAAGATGCGGCTAGCAGGACTTTTGGAGCGGTCCTGCTAGCGCACCGCTCCAGTGTGAAAGCCTCCGGGCTTTCACACTGAAGACTGCAGGGCACGATTTTTTCAGGCGGTATAGCAGCGCTATTTTTAACGCTAAACCGCCTGAAAAACGTGTCAGTGTGAAAGGGGCCTTAGATTTACCAAAACCATGTAGTGCAAGGGCCTGCCTGATTGCATACAAATTGAAACTCTTAAAGGAACACTAAAGGCAAAAGTTTTTTCACCTTAATGCAATCTATGCTTTAAGGTGAAAAAACATCCGAGTATTTGCCCCCCCCCCCCCCCGAGCCCCCGTTTACTTACCTGACCCCTCTAAAGTCCCGCCCCGTGAATGTGCGGACTTCTTGGTCGGCTTCTAGGGTCATTCATTGGTTGATTGAAAGCAGCGCAGCCATTGGCTCGCGCTGCTGTCAATCACATCCAATGACGCGGCGCGCCAGGGGGCGGGGCCAAGTGATACAGTGAGTGGCTATGGCCGCCGGCTGTATCACAGGAGCGCGCCCGCAAGAAAGCTTGCCTGAAGGTGGAAAGTTCTTGCGGGGAGGAGCAGATACAGCTGCCGAGGGACCCCAGAAGACCAGGTTCGGGGCCACTCTGTGCAAAACGAGCTGCACAGTGGAGGTAAGTATAACATGTTTGTTATTTAAAAAAAAAATCTGCAGAAAATCTAATAGTGTGTATGAGGTCTAAGACTGTCCAGAAATTCTTAGAATCAACCGTGACACCTTTTTTTGTATGCTGTGTGAATTGGGACGCATAACAAATATACAGTAAAACTTTGGTTTGAGAGTAACTTGGTTTGAGAGCGTTTTCCAAGACAAGCCCCATTTTTTAATACATTTTGACTTGATATACAAGCAATGTCTTGATATACAAGTAGCGTCATGTCACAACTGAGTATAAAAGAGAAGAGAGGCGCCTCTAAGTGTAGCAATATGGTTATATTTAATGAAGGTACAACATTTAGCAACATATTGCTACACTTAGAGGCGACTCTCTTCTTTTTTATACTCTGGAGCTCCTGCTGGATTCTGCTTCTAATCCCCTTGTGGAAGCTTCCATTTCTGGATGGACATTTTATGGTCACATTGCTATAATCTTTTTATATGGACTATAAACTGGAGGACTTATGAATAAATGGTTGTGGGACGAATCATTTGAGTTTCCATTATTCCTATGGGGAAATTCGCTTTGATATACAAGTGCTTTGGATTACAAGCATGTTTCTGGAACGAATTATGCTCACAATCTAAGGTTTTACTGTAGTTGGGTTGTCTCAAAGTTGACTGCAAAAGTGAAAATACACTTTGAAAACCCGGCAAGGCAAAAATGCCTTTTACCGGGCAGACCTTTATCCATTCTTTTATTTCCCAGAATGTGTTGCCAGAAACGTATCTATTTAAACTTCATACTTTGGTGAAATACCCGTACAGTAAAACTTTGGATTGCAAGCATAATTCGTTCCGGAAACATGCTTGTAATCCAAAGCACTTGTATATCAAAGCAAATTTCTCCATAAGAAATGATGGAAGCTCAAATAATTTGTTCCACAACCATTTATTCATAAGGTCTTCAGTTTATAGTCCATATAAAAAGATTATAGCAATGTGATTGGTTGTGTTACCATAAAATGTCCATCCACAAATTTAAGCCTCCACAAGGGGATTAGAAGCAAAATCTATCAGGAGCTACAGAGTATAAAAGAGAAGAGAGGCGCCTCTAAGTGTAGCAATATGTTGGCAAATGTTGTACCTTCATTAAATATAACCATATTGCTACACTTATGCCCTGTACACACGATCGGATTTCCGATGGAATAAAATCCGATGGAATTTTCCGTCGGAATTCCGATGAAGCTGACTTCCATCAGTCTTGCCTACACACCATCAGACAAAATTCCGACCGTCCAAAACGGGGTGACGTAAAACACTCAGACGACCCGAGAAAAATTAAGTTCAATGCTTCTGAGCATGCGTCAAATTGATTCTGAGCATGCGTGGATTTTTCTCACATTGGATTTTTTTCCATCGGAAAAATTTAAAACATGTTCTATTTTTTTACTCCAATGGAAAAAAGTCCGATGGGGCCCACACACGATCGGAATTTTAGATGAAACAAGTCCATCGGATTTTATTCCATCGGAAATCCGATCGTGTGTACGCGGCATTAGAGTCTCCTCTCTTCTCTTTTATACTCAGTTTTATATGAAAACCCCATAATCTTTCTATAGGGATGCAGGTGCTGCCTTATATAAAAATTGGTTTTCTGTGCTAGTTCTATGATTCTATCTTTTATACTCAGTTGTGACATGACGCTACTCTTATATCAAGACATCGCTTGTATATCAAGTAAAAATTTTTAAAAAAATTTGCTTGTCTTGCAAAACGCTCTCAAACCAAGTTACTCTCAAACCAAGGTTTTACTGTATAGGCAAAGTTCCCATACCAGGAACCTCACTCCCTTCTACTTGGCCACTCCTCAACACCAATTATTTCGAAGTTCCACACCTCTGGTCACTTAGCAAATTAAAGCGGAGCTCCACCCTGAAGTGGAACTTCCGCTCATCAGAACCCTCCCCCTCTCCGGTGTCATAATTGGCACCTTTCAGGGGGGAGAGGGGTGCAGATACCCATCTAAGACAGGTATTTGCACCCACTTTCGGGAGTCCTCTCTGCGGGTATTCTGCGGGTAGTGCGTCACTTCCCGCCCCCGCCCGTTGTGTTCTGGGAAACACGCGGCTCCCAGGACACAGCGGGGACCAGTGAGGACGGCGCTGCGCGACTCTCGCATGCGCCGTAGGGAACCGGACAGTGAAGCCGCAACGCTTCACTTCCTGATTCCCTCACCGAGGATGGCGGTGGGGGCAGCAGATAGACGAGCGATTGCTCATCTTCTGCTGCAGACGTCGCTGGACTCCAGGACAGGTAAGTGTCCATTTATTAAAAGTCAGCAGCTGCTGTATGTGTAGCTGCTGGTTTTTAATATTTTTTTTAACGGCGGAGCTCCACTTTAAGTCACTTTCCAATAATTTATCTCAAAATGAGAGAAAGGAAAATAATTTAACATGCAAGCCGTGTGAGCAATGAGATAATTATATAATTCAACTAAAGAAGCTAAACATGCCTGGAATTATGGAACAACCCTCAAAATAACCAACACGGCAATTCCCCAATAAGCAGGAACACAGAACATAAATAGATAAGTATCTCGGAAACCGTGAAGTCCCCATAGATAAATACTGTTTAGCTTAAGGCAACTGGGTGATATCAATTATGTAAAAACATTCAAAGCAGGAGGCGAGGAAGCACAATGCAGGTGTCTCGGGGAGGACGCAAACCCCCAGCGAAGCAGATGATTGCGCTGAGGCTTTAAATGGTCTGATTATTTATTTCTATTCTTTCCGCCTGTTTCTGAGATTTTGGCTCACTTGCCAGTTTGTAGCTGTTTCGCGTTTACGATAAACTGTGAGGTTCCACTGCCATCTGCTGTCCGCATAGCAAATCTGTAGTACGTTGATTCTAGCCCTTGTATGCTACACCAGTCTTTCTGAAATAGGGTTCTGTGGAATCATGAGGTTCTCCAGAGGTCGCAAGATGTTCCTTGAGCAGTGAGCAATGGTCGATTGATCTCCCAACTACGCCGACTACAAGGGAGTCATTTTCCATTGACCACCTATGTAAGTGTAGCACACGGCCCTTTTACTCCCGTCTTTGGCTCACTCACAGGAGGAAAAGGCACACCATGGCCACCATGCCCGTACCCCCTGGTTTGCAGAGGTTAAGCACACTTGTTCCAACTTACGGGTCTTGCAGCGAGGTTCCCCTCAAAAGCTGGTTTCTGTCCCCAGAATGTAAAGGACAAGTCTCTATATCCCCAGTAACTCCAAGGTCCACACCAGTAGCCACTCCAACGTAGAGTTTATTTTTCTTATTGCATGAACATCCACAAAGTTGAGAAGAGAGAAAGGTGTTAGGAAGACAGATCAATTCAGGCACCCCTGGCTTCTTCGCCACTCGATCCCGAGTGGGTATAGCTCACCCGGACAGTCACCCAATGGCACTAGCAGCCGGCGTGTAGCTCGAACAGTCTTTCAGATTCCCTAATGGATGCGTTCGGGAGATCCTCTGCAACAGAATCTACAGTATCCCAAACCTCCTAGTGGTTAAGATGTTAGGCCCCTTGGTTTCGGATGGATGACATCCCTCCAGAGAGTTACTGGGCCCCTTCCTTCACTGTGATCTCTCACCAGTCCTTCAGAACGGTCCTCCCCCAGCCTCCTCTTCCAGAAACGGGTCCCCTCACAAGGTGGCACCCTGGGATTCTTCCTCTCGAAGTGGGCTCCAGCTAAAAGTGCTGGGTCCAGGGCTGAAGTTGCAGTCCCAGGACTAAAGGTGCCTGGGACTGAGGCGCACATGGCCCCATGACCTGGAGGGCCATGCACTCGAACTTGGACCTGGAACACTTTTTCTCCACCCCGGGTACAGGTCCCCGGGGTTGTAACTCGAACCATGACCAATGGCGTCTGCCCCTTTTTGTACCCTCTCCCGGCATGCACAGCGGATAGACCACGCCCACTGCACGGCTGCCGAGAGAGGACACATAATCGCCACTCCATCACCTGTGGTTCAACCCCGAGTACAAGTGACAGCGCCACCCATACTGCTTAGGGGATCTGCACGCCGGGTGAAACAGCAGCAAGGCAGAGTCGAGTAAATTGAAAGATTCGAGCCATCTACCACTCGAATCACCCCTAAATTTAGTATAGCAATCCCTAAATTTAGGACCCCCGCTACAGAAGTGTAGCACACAGACACTTTTTCCCTGCCTACCTTCACCGGCAGGGTAAATGCACACCATGCCACAAGCCCGTGTCCTCTATGTTAGAGATCAGGCGGTGTTCACTATTTTGGGTTCTGCAGCGAGTTACCTCTTTCCACTGGTTCTCGTCTCCCAGAGTGTAGGGACAAGTCTCTATTTCTCCCCAGGAAGGCCAATGTCCACACCACTTTAACTCCAACGATGAGTTTATTTTATATGTAATGTTCAGCAGACAGGAAGGGTTGATGAGAGAAAGGATAGTAAGGTTTGGGAGATAGGTCCAGAGGCACAAACTGGTACAATTGTCGCCACTCAATCCCGAGTGGGTTTAGCTCACCTGGATAGTCCCCTGTAAGAGCGGTCCTAGCAGCCGGAGTGATGCCCGAACATTCACTTAAGTTTCCTAGAGATACGATCAGGATCAGGAACAGGAATCAGGAACACGATCAGGAACACAAGGACAGGTGCCAGTGACAGCACGTTACAAGGCCTGTGGCGGATAATTGAATCCCTCTAGAAGGTAACCAGGCCGCTTCAGAGGCGGCGACTCCTTTCACCGATATCCCTGGTTCCCTCTCGTCTAGAACAGGTCACCCTCTCCCGGGCACCCTAGGATTCCTCTTTTGGAGGTAGGCCCTAGCTAAAGGTGCTGGGCCTACTAGTAGAGTTGCAGCCCCAGGCTAAAGGTACCTGAGACTGATACACACGCGCACCCCTGGCCTGAAGGGCCGGGAGGCGCGAACTACGCTCCAAAAGATGGCGTCTGCCCCTTATGTATTCTCTTCCAGCATGCACAGCAGGTTGACCACGCCCACTGTACTACTGCCGAGAGAGGACACCCTAAGGCATAGCAATGCTACCCACGGTTCAACCCTGACCTGATATGGCAGTGCCACCTACAGGCCACAGGGAACTGTACGCCAGGTTGCATCACATAGGCAGAAGCGAGTACTAAACAATCAAAGTGGTCTGAGCCTGGCTACCAGCTCAGACCAACCCCTAAATTTAGGCACATAGCACCCCTGAAAAGTAAAAGGGCACTACATAAGGTTACATGTGCACTAACCACTAAAAATCAGGAGACATCAGCATTTTCATTATATGCGCCGTCAGGGCTTTTTTTCCAGCTGGAACTTGGTGGAACTCGGTTCCACCACCTCTGGCTCAGGCTCTCTGCCCACCACTATCACCTGTAAACACAGAAGTCACCTACAGTAGAGGTACTAGAGCCGGCTGGGTGCTTCAGCTTAATACAGCAACAAAAGTAAGATGTGTGGATGATGGTGGAGCTTTTAACCCCCCTGGCGGGATGATTATGTCAGATTTTTGCGTCTCAAAGCGGAACAATTGTTTTGCATAGAAATTTGCCGTTTTATATTGTAGGCCTGTAATTCTTAGTAGTTCCACCCTTAAAAAAAATAAATAAAAAATTCACAAAAACCCTGCAAAAAAATTGAAAAAAAAAATAGAAAAAAATTCAATAATTTTTACTCACTAGAAATACCGGTTGCTATGCGGAAGTCCCTAATCTGCCTCTTCCTTATCCGCGGCTGGTCTTCTACCGCATCCTCCTCGCCTTGTCGTTTTCTGGTGAATGGGGCGCGCTGCCTTCAGGGTGATGGAGATACAACAAACCTTCAGCTTAGCCTATTGACTGCAGTTCAGAAAAAGGACACAAGATGTCGCTAATGCTCAGTGATATGCTATGCTATGTATTTTTCTATGATGTGTTGTATTTCCTGTACATAGTGATGTACTTGTTGGTTCTTTTTCCTGTCTGTGTTCTTCTTACCATGTGAAGTGACATCTTTGCTAGTGTGGTTACGTTCCAATAAGGAAGACAGTTCCTGTTACTCCACAACGTCTGATCTGAATTGACTCCGCTGCACCTATCAATCGTACTTTGCAACACTGGGAACTGTGTGTATCCCAAAAAGCAAGCTGCCCATTCAGAAAACAATGCGAGACTCGCGAATGCGCAGTAGGAAACGGGCAGTGAAGCCACACAGCTTCACTGCCTGTTTCCCTTACTGAGGATGGCGGCGCCGGGAGCTGCCAGGATCGAGGGATCGGCCTCGGGGGGGCTGACATCGCGGGCGAGTAGGACAGGTAAGTGTCCTTATTAAAAGTCAGCAGCTACAGTGTTTGTAAAAATAAAAAAAAAGAAATTGCGGGTGGAACCCCCCTTTAAATCTGTCCAAACAAGAGTCTAGTAGACATCCTGGGTATGATAAAGTTTGAAACTCAAAATCATAAATTATAATATAATAAATAACTATAAATAATTATAAAAAATAATAATATAATAATTTATAATAAAATTAATTTCCCCACTATTCACTATCGCTCAATTCTGCAAGTGTTCTAATTTATTATCGCCTTTTTCTAGCTGGTCTCAAACCACTTTTGACATAAAAGGACACTTTTTGGTTGCTATGGACAATCTCCAGTTTCCAGGCAGAAAGAACAGTATATATAAAATAAAACTGTATACAGGGCACTGGACAAAGCACTAGGGACAAAAGGGAATATGAAATAATTTCATACAGTAATGAAATCTGTAAGATTACAGAGTACTGTATGTTATAAATGTTGTAATTTTTTGAATTTGTCGTCAGGCTCCGCCCCCGTGCGTTGCGACGCTCGCAGGGAACGGAGCCTGGCACACAGAGCTTCGGGTGGAGGACACAGCGGGGGTGGGGGGACATCGCAGGATCCTGGGGACATGGTGAGTATACTGCACCAGGATCCTGCAATGCAATCCCGAGTGTGGCTCGGGGTTACCGCTAATGGTACTGAAATTTAACCCAGAGCCACACTCGGGAATACCGGCAGGGAGTTTAAGGAAGGGGGGGTTGCATGGAGAGGTCAGAGCTGAAGATGGGGTGAAAGTGAGATATGGATGGGGGATGCAGAGGTAAGCGGTTGTGGAAGAAGGCTGAACTCTGCACTCTCTTTGTAGTGCACCCCCAAACTCTACACTCTGTATGTAATGCACTCCTGGTGTTTAATGCCCCTTAAGAACCTTCCACTGTTAGTGAAATTTAACCACACTATTAACCCACTATGTGATGAGGTTTGGAGGGTGTGGGCGGGGGAAGGGTTTCGGGGAGGTCGTGATTGAGTTCCTGCACCTATTTTCTGAGAAAAAAAGCCCCTTATATATTTTTAAGATTATTATTACACATTATTTTGCCATATACAGAAAGTGGGTGTTAAAAAAGTGATCGGCTCGGGGGTTACTAAAAACGTTAGTTATGGCATGTTCTTCACTCTTTTGTATAAAACTTTCTACAACTTTAAAGCTCATATCCTGTGAGCTGTAGGTATAATCACTTTCAACAAGGGTTCTCTGAGAGCTGAAAATTATTACAAGTCAAAAAGTTTGAGAAGGGTTTTTCTAGACCGTTATTACATAAAATTATAGACGGGGGGTCTGTTTTTTGTTAAATAAAGGTGATAAGGTAGAAAAAGCATGATACTTGCTGAAAGTCAAGAGGTGCAAAAATCACTATGTATAACAAGATAGCAGTTTGAAGGGTGGAGCCCAGGCTGAGGTTGTCTCTCTCATACCACCATAATATTCCGTGGATGTGCGGCGCCGGCACCAGGGAACTTTCTTCTCTTTCTAGCAGTTGGAAGGTATCAGATGAAAGTGCTATGAAAAGTTGCCATGAAAGTAAACAAATAACTGCCGAAAGACAAAACGGAAGATGTAGGTAGGAGGCACTGAGTCCAAAATTGGTTTAGTTCCTCAGTGTAAAGGTAAGTCCACACTATGAACCAGTGGCGGTGCGTCCATAGTGGGCGCAGGAGCGCCACCCCCTCTCTCCCCTGCACCGTCAACAATACATACATTCATGCATTGCATGAATGTATGTATTGTCGCCGGCGCCGCTGCCGCCCACTATTCAGATGGCCGGCCTCCTGGCGAGTGCCGGCCATCTGAATACCAGCAGTTGGTTGCTTTTTGGAAGTGTCTATCAGAACCAGCGGCTCTGATAGGCTTCCCGGTTACAGCCTGTGGGCTGTAATTGGCTTCCAAATAGTTAACCAGGGGACGCACGGGCTGTGCGTTCCTTGGTTAACACTGACACGCGTCTCAGCCAATCAGGTTTACCGGTAACCTGATTGGCTGAAGCGACATCGAGGGCGGAAGAAGATATCGGAGGATGGAAGAAGACATGAGGGAGTGTGGAGAAGGACGGCGCTGACCCGAGGAAGGTAAGTGCAGGGCTGGGGGGAAACTGACTGCATTTGATGGGGAAACTGGCTGCATTTGGGGACAAACTGGCTGCATTTGGGGGGAAACTGGCTGCATTTGGGCGGGCAAACTGGTGGTGTTTGGGCACAGTGGCTGTGTTTAATGGGCACAGTGGCGGCAATTGATGATTTTTTTTTTTTCAGTTTGTTTGTGCCCCCCCCCCCAAAAAAAAAATTGAGCACCAGCCGCCACTGCTATGAACCCAATGGGGTTGATTTACTAAAAGCAAATAGATTGCTTTTCAAAGGGATGGTTGCACTTTCCAATGAAATTTGCCCCAGAGCTTAGTGAATGTGGGAAAGTTTCACTTTGCAAAGAATACCCAATCATGTGTGTAGCGCCCTCCTCACTCCCCTCTTTTTCTTCAGCTCATCTTTCTCTTGTCTAGGGGTATCCTTAGAGGGGAGGGAGCGGGGACATCACGTCTGGCCTCCACCACAGGTGTCAGTGCGGTATAAGCAACGTTCTTGTTTTACCTTCGGGTCAGTGCTGTGCACCTGGAGCCTCCATCACAGAGTTACCTTGAACAATGTCTGTCAGGAAATGAGCCCCACACCATTAAAGTCCAACACTCCTTTATTCTCATGCGAATGAACACAATCAGTTGAACTCCCTTAGAGAACAGAACAAACAAGGAGGTGTGGATGCGAATAGGCCCAGACACAATACGTTCTCCACTTTCCTTCCTGAAAGTGGGCTACGGTGTCCGAGCGAGGGGGAATTTCCTTCCAGGCGGTCTCCGGTGAGAGGCTCACCTGTCACCGGCAATATGCTGCACCGGGTCTTCAAGCGAGGAGCTCCCCCTGGTCCATTGCGCCTTCCGGATTCGGGTACCCACTCCTGGGGTTCCCTAGGATCTCCTTCCCTCGTGGAACTCAGTGTGGGGCACTGAGCTCCAGACCTCCATCCGAGTACCTCACCCCAGGCTAAAGGTGCCTGCGATGGAACACGACCTCCGGCTGTCCTCTAGGCCTAGGCCCGCCTAGAGGACCGACACGAGCCTGGGACTCGACCCCGTGACAAAGATGGCCGGCCCCTTTATACCCTCTCCTAGCAAGCACGGCGGGTTCCCCGCCCCACCATACCGCTGCCGAGAGAGGACAAAAAGGAGGCACAGCACACAGCAATGATTCAACCCCAGCCCAGGGCGACAGCGACAGCGCCACCCACTGAGCCGCAGGGAATTACACATCACTAATGTCTCTGCCAAGTTCAAATTACACCCGGGAAAGTACATACCCGCTAAACGTGCAAGAATTTTTTTTTAAAAAAGAGCCCTTTTGCTTGCACATAATTGAGTGATGGCAGTCAGCAGGGTTTCACCTCATTCCCTAAGCTCTGGGACTAATTCCTTTGAAATGTGCAATTTCTTTTGCAAAGTTAACAATCAATTTGCCTTTAGTAAATCAACCCCAATGACTCTGGCTAGTCTGCTCTTTGACACAATGTACCTGATCATCTCTATCACAACCAGTTGCTGAAACATGAGTTTTCGGAAAAAAGGAGAGAATTATTGCACAGCTGATTTAAATCTCAATTTACCTATAAGAGGCCAAGAAAACCAGAAGACTAATCCGCGATCCGAAAATCGGACGACAGATCGTTCGTTTTTTGTTTTTTGCATGCTAGTCGCATATCGAACATGAAGAGCTTACTAAAGTTACGAAAAGTCTCGTTTGACAGAATAAAAAATCAGAAGTGATGTCATGTGTTGTAGTGTATTTGTTTTGTTTTTTCGGACGATAACTGTACTGATTAAACGAAAATCGTACGATCTGGTATTATATGAGGAAAATTTTCGTGCTTGTCCCATCAGATAATATCAGATGAACTGTTGTGATCGGCTCTGGAAAGCTCTGTACTAATGATCCGATTATCGTACGATCGCTTTGAAAGCGGTGTTTTTTTGTCTGATTTTCAGATTGTGTGTACAGGCAATTGGCCTTTATGATATGAAAATGAGAACCTTGTAGCCCTCAAAACATGTTGACATGTCAACTTTGGACTTCGGTGATTAAATAAATATGCTTGGACTTCAACACCTTTGGTGTGTCACACTTGTTCTCTCTACACCACAGGTGTCAACACATGGCCCGTGGGCCGAATCCGGCCCTCCAGGCCATTTCATGTGGACCTCCCACCTCTCCAGCTGCAGGAGAGCTTCAGCCCTCCTCTGGTCCTCCTCCAGACCCCTACTTTCTGCTTTCAAGCAATGCATCCACTTCTTCCCAGCAGCAGCTTAAGGAAAGGGGGGTGCACTGTGATGTAAGAGAGAGTGCGGAACTCAACTTCTGATGGTGGGGTGGCTCTTGACATCTAATGTAATGGGGAGGCGATGCGCTGGACATCTAATCTTACAGATACAACCGGCCCTTTTGAGGACAATCATAATACTGATACGGCACACAATGAAATTGAGTTTGACACCTCTGCTCTACACCTTCAACAGGCTGAGGGACAGGCAGGAAAAGCCTTTGGAACATTGCAGAGTGCTCCATTACCTTGTAAGCTCAAGTCAGCAATATTTGCAGGTTTACTTCAAGGTGGAAGGTGGGAACAGGAAACAGTGACTTGGAGGATGGTGCTGGCTTTTTGGAGAGAACTGCTATTGAGGCAGATTTTTTCTAGCTTCTTCCCTTGACAGCAACTGGCAGGGTTGGTTGGGCCACCCACAAACAGGAGATCTTTATGTAGCGCCCTGCCCCTATTGGGTAGGCGCTAGTGTAAATTTAGTTGTCTGAGTAAGGCTGCATTCACACCTGAGCGTTTTGTAGCCCTAAGCCTGAAGCTACAAAACGCTAGAGGGGAAAAAATACATTATTCTCTATGGAGATGGTTCACATCTCCACTCAAAAACGCCTGAAGCCGAACGGCTGAAGCTCAAACAAGTTCCGGACCCTTTTTTGTCGCGCGAATCGGGCAGATTGGGCGTTTTAGGATTCATATAATGTAATGGAAACGCCCGATTCAAGCGTCTACCGCGACAACAAGCGTTTCGACGGGCGCAAATTCGCGCGTCAAAACGACGGTAAAAACGATGGTAAAAACGCTCGAAGCGCTACGCTCAGGTGTGAATGCAGCCTTATAGTTCAACTCAGAATAATTATACCAAATTATGGGTCTCTGTTCCAGTTCAACCGAGTTGCACATTTTCCACCTTCCTCTGGGTGTCGTTGTCACCACGGGTCAAGGTTGGAACTGCAGCTGGCTGGATGTATTGGGTACCTCTTGCCCAGAAGCAGCTCAGTGGGTTTGGTCACCCCGCTGTGCATTCTGGGAGAGGGTACTTAAGGGGCAGACACCGTTTTGGCGAGGTCTTCCGATCCTGACCTGACGGCCCTCCTGGCCTCAGGTGTGTGTTAGCAGTTTTCTGCCTCGGGGCCTGCAGACTCCCCGAGGCTCCGTTGCTGAGAGTGGGCCCAGGAGTCGCTGGGGCCTGCTGGTCCGGAGGTGGTCCTGTGTCGCCTTGCCTGCGGGAAGGGACCGAGCAATTGAGGACTCAATTGGGGGATGCATCCGGATAAAATCTGCCTCACAGTGTTGCCGGCCTGGCTGAGAGATCCTGGCACTGTGTGTTATGTTCCAGAACTTTACCAAGCGTGTGATCATACAAGTCTGTTTCAGAGACTTTTGAGCGAGCTCGCGCCGGCTGCTGGGTCAGTGAGAGAGGCCTATCCAGTGGATGCTACATCCAGTGTAGAAGTTATTGGTCCTCTGGATAAAGGAAAGTACCCGTGAGCCGCAAAACCTAAGGTACCTGAATCTCCCCCAACCCTCCATCCCTCTGTCTGAAGTTCAAGACATAAACCCTTGAGAAAAGGAGGCTAAAGCCTCGTACACACGATCGGATATCCTATGGATTCTAATCCGATGGTCTTGTCCATCGGAAATCCGATGAAGCTGACTTCCATCAGTCTTGCCTACACACCATCAGTCAAAAAAACGACCGTTCCAAACGCGGTGACGTAAAACACTCCGATGAGCCGAGAAAAATTAAGTTCAATGCCTCTGAGCATGCGTCGACTTGATTCTGAGCATGTGTGGGTTTTTTATCCGATGGACTTGCCCATAGACGATCGGAATTTGCTATCGGTTTTTGATCCATCGGAAAAATTTAAAACATGTTCTATTTTTTAAAACCGATGGAAAAAAAGACCGATGGGTCCCATACACGATCGGTTTGTCTGATGAAAAAAGTCCATCGGACTGTTTTCATCGGTAAAACTGATTGTGTGTACAGGGCTTACCGTATATACTCGAGTATAAGCCGACCCGAGTATAAGCCGAGGTACCTACTTTTACCACAAAAAACTGGGAAGACTTATTGACTCGAGTATAAGCCGAGGGGAGGAAATGTGCCCATTGCCCAACCTTACTGTGCCCATTGCCATCTCACTCTGCCACCTCACTGCCCATTGTCACCTCACTGTGCCCCCTTACTGTGCCCATTGCCATCTCACTGTGCCACCTCACTGCCCATTGTCACCTCACTGTGCCCCCTTACTGTGTCCATTGCAGCCTCCCTGTGCCCGAGTCAGTGTACCTGAAAATCTTGTAATTGCGCGGCCGGCGTCCATTGTTCAAATCTCGCGCCGTTCTCCCTGTCCCTTCCGTGATAGGCGTTTCCAGCAAACACTTTGTTGAGTGTTGCGCCTATAAAGGAGGTCCTCTCATTCTCCGACTCCGTTTCCCAGCAGGCACTGTGTTCAGTGCTCCGCCAATCACGGACGTCGGACACCTCCATGATAGGCGCAACACTCAACACAAGTGTTTGCTGGAAAGGCGCTAAGTTTAAACAATGGACGCCGGCCGCGGAATTTCAAGATTTTCAGGTACTGACCCGAGGGGTATACTTTCAGCCCTAAAAAAAGGGCTGAAAAACTCGGCTTATACTCGAGTATATTCGGTAAGTGTTTGATGCAGACATTTAATAACAACTCTTCAAGGAAGACCCCTAGGACGGACGTGGCGAGCAGTAAGGTAACGGCAGGCCCAAATTATAAATCAGCGGCCCCTTCGGGGGTATTGCTACATTTATTTTAGATGAACTGGGCCACCGCCATGTCATGTGGGTGGGTTTCTTTAGGCAGAAGGGCAATTCACAGGAAATCGGGAATCTGTAATTTTCTGGATCAGCCCAAGTTTGCTGTGACATGCTAAGAAGGCAACAACCATGATTTTATATTCAGATTATAGCTGTACCTGGCTATTGAAAGCATGATGGTACCCAACAAATTGTAATTCCATTGTTTTGCACGTGCTGAAGAGTTAAAGCTCAGCCCCAGGTTACCCCACCTCCCATGCCCTTTATTTTAATTTTATATACTAATTTTTCATGGGTCATGGGTTCTCTTTCTCCCCTGTTGGGTAGGTCCTGGAGGACGTGGCACAGCTCTCTGCATCATTCCCCTGTGGTGTAACCCAATAGGGCAGGTGATTGACACTTTGGGCTCACATGCTGATTCACTCTGGACATTATTTTATTAAATAATGACCAATGCTGGGTTGCGTGTAATAGTAAGCCTGCATAGGACAGCACTGAAGTTAAAATGATTCTTAAGGCCCATACACACGATCGGACTTTTCAACAACGGTCCAACGTGTTTTATCAGACAATCCGACCGTCTGTATGCTCCATTGGACAATTGTTGTTTGTTTTTCAATGGACAAATGTTCGCTGTGCATGCTCTCAAACTTTTCGACGTCTGATGGAGGATAATCCCATCGTGTGTACACAAGTCCATCGGACTAAAGTCCAAAGTAGAAACACGTATGCCCCGAACCAATGCTAAACATCAGACAATAGCAGAAGTTGCCCAAAGGGTGGCGGTAAAGAGCTGAAAAACCACGTGATTTGGTGAATGTTGGCTTGAAAAAGTTCTGCCGTGTGTATGCATACCAAGTTCACGGCCAACGCCCCTTCGGACCAAAATCCACGGAAAAGTCAGATGGAAGTCCAATCCTGTGTATGAGGCTTAACAGTGGAAGGCAATTCATTCTTACATTTTTACCTTAACCACTTCAGCCCCGGACCATTTCGCTGGCTAAAGACCAGAGCATTTTTTGCGATTCGACACTGTGTCGCTTTAACTGACAATTGCGCAGGCGTGCGACGTGGCTCCCAAACAAAATTTACGTCCTTTTTTTCCCCACAAATAGAGATTTTTTTTGGTGGTATTTGATCACCTCCTGAGGTTTTTGTTTTTTTTGCGCTATAAACATAAATAGAGTGACAATTTTGAAAAAAAATTCAATATTTTTTACTTTTTGCTATAATAAATATCCCCAAAAAATCTATTAAAAAAAACTACCGTATTTATCGGCGTATAACACGCACCGGCGTATAACACGCACCCCAAGTTTAGGAGGGAAATTCAAGGAAAAAAAACTTACATTTAAATGCAGCATGCAGCCTTGCCCAGTGTCCATCTGCAGCCTTGCCCAGTGTCCATCTGTCCATCTGCAGCCTTGCCCAGTGTCCATCTGTCCATCTGCAGCCTTGCCCAGTGTCCATCTGTCCATCTGCAGCCTTGCCCAGTGTCCATCTGTCCATCTGCAGCCTTGCCCAGTGTCCATCTGTCCATCTGCAGCCTTGCCCAGTGTCCATCTGTCCATCTGCAGCCTTGCCCAGTGTCCATCTGCAGCCTTGCCCAGTGTCCATCTGTCCATCTGCAGCCTTGCCCAGTGTCCATCTGTCCATCTGCAGCCTTGCCCAGTGTCCATCTGCAGCCTTGCCCAGTGTCCATCTGTCCATCTGCAGCCTTGCCCAGTGTCCATCTGTCCATCTGCAGCCTTGCCCAGTGCCTTTGCGATCGTGTCAGTCTCGGCGTTTTTTAAAATTTGGCGCCGATTTCTGTGGAGAGGAGCGAGCGGGGCCGAGTGTACTTCGGCTAGACTCGGCTCTGCTCACAGTCACAGGCACAGGCAGGACTGCGAGAGGAGCCGAGACTAGCCGAAGTACACTCGGCTTTCTCTATGTCAGCGGCGCAGTCAGAGATGGGCGGGACTGCGAGAGGATTGTACTTCGGCTTCGGCTCCGCTCGCTCCTCTCGCTCGTTTTCAGCAGGGGAATTCGACGGAGTATCGGCGTATAACACGCACCCACGATTTTCCCCTGATTTTAAGTGCGTGTTATACGCCGATAAATACGGTAAATGTTTCCATAGTTTAGACCGATACGTATTCTTCTACATATTTTTGGTAAAAAAGAATTGCATTAAGTGTATATTGATTGGTTTGCGCAAAAGTTATAGCGTCTACAAAATAGGGGATCGTTTTATGGCATTTTTATTTTTTTATTTTTCTACTAGTAATGGCGGCGATCATCGGACACTTTTGACACATTTTTGGGACCATTGTCTTTTTTACAGCGATCAGTGCTATAAATATGCACTGATTACTGTGAAAATGACACTGGCAGTGAAGGGGTTAACCTGTAGGGGGCGCTGAAGGGGTTAAGCGTGTCCTAGGGAGTGAGTCTTACTGTTAGGGGGCGTGGCTACGAGTGACGCGTCACTGGGAACAGACAATCAGTGACAGTGTCACTAGACAGAATGGGGAGATGCTTGTTTACACTTGTCTCTCCCCGTTCTGCAGCTCTGTGACCCGATCGCGGGACACCGGCGGACATCGAGTCCATGGGTCCCGCGGGCACGGTCACGGAGCTCGCGGCAGGAGTTTCAAAGTTACGTATATATACGTTACTTTGCCCAGCCGTGCCATTCTGCCGACGTAAATGTACAGGAGCTGGTCGGGAACCGGTTAAGTTGTATTTGGGCTTTAAACCACCCAATATCTCTATTTAAGGTTCTAGCTTTATATCTATGCAGTGGCGTAGCGTGGGGGGGGCCAGGGGGAAGTTGCCCCGGGTGCAAAATTTAGAGGGGCACAGGCGGCAGGTTACCTGCAGCTCTTCTCCTGCGCTGTGCTGTCTAGGAAACTGTGAGCTCTTCCGCTTCGCTATAAGAAAGAAGTTGCGGTGCAGTCCCAGCTTAGGCTCCAGCGGTGACACTGACACAGCAGTGAGTAAATGTACACTGAAGACCATCCATGATGATTCCAGGGATTGTGACCGTGGGGAGACTGGGGGGGAAAGAGGAGGGCAGGTCAGTATAGGAATCAGGTAGGTCAGTGTAGTGGTCAGTATAGGAATCAGGTAGGTCAGTGTAGTGGTCAGTATAGCAATCAGATAGGTCAGTTTAGTGGTCAGTGTAGGAATCAGGTTGGTCAGTGTAGTGGTCAGTATAGCAATCAGATAGGTCAGTTTAGTGGTCAGTGTAGGAATCAGGTTGGTCAGTAATACCGTACTAGTCTAAGGGACTCAGACTGCTAAAAATCCACGGGTTAGGGGACGCAAATCTCTTGCCCTGCCCCGGGCGCTGACAACCCACGCTACGCCACTGTATCTATGTCCCTGAGTTCCGAGCCCTACACACCCTTCACAACCAATAAACACAACCTATAAAAGGAATGCACTTCAATCCCCAAGGTGGGCACCAGCAAAAGGAGGACTTATGGCAAGGGAGGTTTCACCACTAGTGCCCCTTGTAGCTATAGGAGATCAGTCAAAGGCTCACCAGATGCCTCTAATAGTTGAAAAAAATTGCAAAAAAAAATAAAACTTTTGTGTGGAGTTTTAGTACCATAAATGGGACCATTTAAGATAAATTAGGAGCTTATTGACCTTCTTTAAATACATCTCATGTCAGCGATCCATTAGAGCAGTTTCATGACTCGCAGCTAAGATCCTGCCTATAAAATGGAAAGTGCATTTATTTACAAAACATGTTTTATTCAGGATAGCGTTCCAAGCACACAATTATTTTCTTCCAAATGCCACAAAGTAATTAATACTTAACAAACTGCAGATGTTACTGATACAAAGGGATGTTGAGGCAAATGAAGATCAAAAATGACATTTATAACATTTACGTCTTTATTAAATAACAGGTTTTAGAGAGCAATGGTGTGCAGTGAGTCATAGCAACCAATTAAACGCCAGCGGTTTACGTTAGTCTGACCAATGAGCATTTCTGTTTGGTTGTCTTAGGCATCCAGTGTTACTGTTTGTATGTCAAGGAAAAAAAAGTGACATTTAGAGTCAGACATTCTGAAAATGGGGGTTTACAACCCACCTCCGGGAAATGTAAGAATTATCTTTTGCAGTGGGGTTGCTCATTTAGGTCTAGGGAACATCTAAGGAACATCTACTTACCTGATCCTCCACTCCTCCATGCTGACTGGGGCCCTCCGTGACTTCTCTAGCAGTCTAAACTCCTAACATCTACAATCATGGGCGTCCGCAGAATTTTTTTGAGGGGGGGGGGCGCATCGGCAGCGGCGATACACAGTCGCATTTAACCCTTTCTTCGACTGCTAGCGGGGGTTAAAAGCGCCCCGCTAGCGGCCGAATAGCGCAGCTAAAACGAATGTAAAGCGCCGCTTTTTAGCGGCGCTTTACCGATAAGGCGGCCAGCTGGAAGTGTGAAATGGCTCTTGAGATAATTCAGCTTCACTCCATGCCCATATAAATATAGCCTAGAGATTGTACAGACCCCCTATTCAGCACAGACCCCCATTCAGCACAGACCCCCTATTCAGCACAGACGGACCCCCTGCACAGACCCCCCCTTCAGCACAGATGGACCCCCCCTTCAGCTCAGACGGACCCCCCATTCAGCACAGACCCCCCCTTCAGCACAGACCCCCCCATTCAGCACAAACCCCCTCTTCAGCACAGACGGACCCCCCCTCCCCCCATCCCATTCAGTACCTCAGATCAGCGCGGCACAGGCACAGCAGGTTCCCTCCCCCTGTGTACACAAACACTGGAGGGGAGGCGGCTTCACCCTGCTCGCTGTGCCTGTGTGACATCCGGCCCGGGACCACGGCCCGGGACCACTCAGACAGCCCGCGGCCGCGAGAGAGGGGGATGGTTGGTCAGGTGCAGTGGTGTCACCCCGCACCAGACCACCCACCCGCCCCCCTCTTAGAGAAAGGAATATCACCGCTCCAGGAAGTTCAAGCAAAAGTAAAAGACTTTCCTCCAGATTAGAAGCCCCAGGTGCTGGCAATGCATGTAACAATGCAAAAATGGGAAGAAATTCTGGACAGCCGCACTCCAAAAAAGTTTTTGCCTTTTATTCAAAAATGGACATCAAAAATACATGCCACAGCAGAATAGAACGGACAGAAGAGCTGACGCGTTTCACACTAACAAACAGTGCTTAGTCATAGCTCTTACTGTGGCGGCCAGCAGCTCGCCTCTCTCTCCCTGTTCCATCCTGCCTGTCACCACGGCGCTGTTACTGCTTCAGTCGCGGAGGGGTGTCTTCACTCTTCAACACCTTCTCGATTCCAGGGCGGGCAATTGCCCCCCCTTGCCCTATGCTGCGGACGCCCATGTCTACAATATCTACATTATACAAGGGAATTCTTTCCCATACACATAACGCCCTCCCCACATTCACACGAAAGGGGTCCAATGATCTGGGCGAAGACATCACTCCAGGGGAGTGGCAGTGCTCTTTCATATTCACTCACAAATCCTCAATTTCCAGCTTTGCGCAGGAGAAAAACTACAAATTACTCTCCAGGTGGTACAGGGATCCGGTCTCGGTCCACAGGATGTTCCCGGTGCTTCCGATACCTGCTGGCGCTGTCGCGAAGGAAGAGGCACGTATCTCCATATCTGGTGGGAATGCGCTCGAGTTCACCTCTTCTGGAAAGGTATATTTGCAATTTATAACGAAATGTATGATGTCTCTCTTGCCCCCTCCCCTAAAATAGCTCTACTATCTATCCTACCGGGATCAGTTAGATCCCAGAAGACCAACCTCCTTAGATTTATTTTGTCGGCAGCTCGACAGCTGATCATAAAATATTGGAAATCAGAGGTACCCCCCCCCCCCTACATAAATGGATTGCCATCCTCAATGATATCATGCTAATGGAGGAGATGCAGGCCAGGGAGGGAGACAACTGGGATAAACACCATCAAATGTGGTATATTTGGGTTCATTATTCCACCTCGGAAAAACAACTGAACAGAATCACTAGACCAGTGGTTCTCAACCTTTCTAGTGTCGTGACCCCTTGATAAAAATTTCCCAAGTTGTGGGGACCCCTAACAGTAAAATTATTTTGGTAGCGTGGGTTGTCAGCACCCAAGGCAAGACAAGTAATTTGCGCCCCTAACCCACGGACATTTAGCGCTCCCTGAGTCCCTTCCAAACCCCTTATGGTACATTTTAGGATGTACCACTCTTTCTCTTTGTTTTCCTTTCTTTCCCTTTTATCTCTATCCTAATTTCTTGTTCCCCCCCCCCCCCATCCCTCTCTCTAGCCGCATTTCTTATTCGTTCTCTGCCTTTTTCTTTGTTACTCCCCCTCTTTTCTTTTCCCTTCCATGTATTCTCTATTTTTATTCCTTCTCTTACTCCTTGGTGGGCTGGTTTGGGATGAGTAGCATTGCTGGGGGGAGTTCTGATCAGCCAACTTAGGTGCTCTTGATCAAGGTCATCTGCTGATCTGAGAACTGTAGTGGGGACTTTTAATGGCAACTCTAATTACAGGTAGTGTTACTCACTGTGTCTCCGGCTTTGTGGTGTCTCGTAGCAGTGACACCTATGCCAAAATCAGGAGATAAGGTCTCCTCAAGCCCCTCCCACTTAACATTCCTCACCAGTCAGCTGACCTCTAGTCTCTGCCCCCCAGCCATGCTGTGAACTGAATGGGCGGCCGCGGGCTCCACTAACAGCCCTGCTGGGCGGCTGCAAAAAGGCTGTGAGTGCAGTGCGGGCTTCAGGAACAGCCCAGGATTCGGTGACCCCTGGCAAATCATCATTTGACCCCCGAGGGGGTCCCGACCCTCAGGTTAAGAACCACTGCACTAGAGGATGAGCTTAGAAACTCCTTTTTCACAGCCGGTACATCACTGGAGTAAGTGGTCCAGATGACTTGATGACCACGCCCCGGTGAACGACCAGTCAACCACCCAAGCTCATTCATGCTGTGAAAAACAGAAACAGTCGAACTAATTGTGTATCTATGCCCCCACCCTACCCCACCCCTCCTTTATTCTTTCTTTCTTACCCCCACCCCAGGTTTATGTACAATTTTGCACACCCAACTGTTTGGATGCATTGTATGTTAAGGTTATTGAATACAACCACTACACTGTGACATCTGCATTTCCTTGACCTAATTCTATGTACCATTAGGGTGGTGGTGGTGGCTTCTCCCATTACCACCCACCCCACTTGTTTTTCTTTCTTCTGTACCTCCAAATGGTTTATTTGACAAATAGCTAATAAAAATATAGTCAACCATAAACTCCTAACATCATCAAGACTAATGCAGAGTGCGTATCCTGCATTGGACATGGAGATGCTGAGGAACAGTCCACCGCCAGAAGGTAGGGGAGTGCCATTTGCCATGGGGAGTGGAGAATCAGATAAGTTAATGCGCTTTTACTCTCCCATAGACTAAACAAGCAGTAAACATTTGCAGTGCAGATGCAGCCCCACTGCAAGGCATCTTTTTTAACCACTAGTCCACAGCCCACCGTCATATGACGGCGGGACGATGAGGCACTCGTTCTGGGGGAACGTCATATGACGTGTTCGCCTTCCAGAGTCACTAGGGGGCGCGCGCGCCCGCCGCGTCACTGGGAACCCGATGCACGTGCTCGGCAGCCGCGATGTCCGCCGGGCACCCCGCGATTGCCCAGTAACTGAGCAGGACCATGGATCTGTGTGTGTAAACACAGAGATCCACGTCCTGTCAGGGAGAGGAGACCGATGGTGTGTCCCTTGTACATAGGGACACAGATCGGTCACCTCCCCAAGTCAGTCCCCTCCCTCCACAGTAAGAATCACTCCCTAGGGAACACATTAACCCCTTGATCGCCCCCCTAGTGTTAACCCCTTCCCTGCCAGTCATATTTATACAGCAATCAATGCATTTTTATAACACGGATCGCTGTATAAATTTGAATGGTCCCAAAAATGTGTCAAAAGTGTCCGATGTGTCCGCCGCCATATCGCAGTCACGATAAAAATCACTGATCGCCACCATTACTAGTAAAAAATAAATAAATAATAAAAATGCAATAAATCTATCCCCTATTTTGTAGCCGCTATAACTTTTGCGCAAACCAATTAATATACGCTTATTGCGATTTTTTTTTTTACCAAAAATATGTAGAAGAATACGCATCGGCCTAAACTGAGGAAAAAAAATTAAAAATTGGATATTTATTATAGCAAAAAGTAAAAAAATATTGTGTTTTTTTCAAACTTGTCGCTCTTCTTTGTGTTTATAGCGCAATAAATAAAAACCGCAGAGGTGACCAAATACCACCAAAATAAATCTCTATTTGTGGGGAAAAAATTATAAGCATTTAATTTGGGTACAGCGTAGCATGACTGCGCAATTGTCATTCAAAATGTGACCGCGCTCAAAGCTGAAAAATGGCTTGGGCAGGAAGGGGGTGAAAGGGCCCGGTATTGAGGTGGTTAAGATTCCCAGAGTTGAGTTTTTCAGTGGTTGTACACCTCTATAGTGTCTCAATTAATTGCATTAAGTATCATTTCTGTCTGCTATCAGCATGAGTCACTTCTGAAAAGTTTTCCGGACACTAAGAGAAAAATTGTGTCAGGGAGGGACCTCCAGCTGGATTGACAGCCTCAGCTCTGTTCCTGTGTACTGTGTGGAGGGGGGCGTGTCCCTTCCCTCCAATCAGCTCTCAGAGCTCTCCTCACTGAGCTCTGCAGAGTGTAATTTTAGCTCTCCGTCCCCTTTTTTCTGAACTCTCATTCAAGCCTTATAAATTCTGGACGAAGAGAAGACTGCAGATAGATACAGTAGAATCAGGTAAACATGTACAACTTATGCATAGCTCCCAACTGTCCCTGATTTTGAGGGACTGTCCCTGATTTGGAGCAATGTCCCTCTGTCCCTCTTTCCTCCTCATTTGTCCCTCATTTTGGTCTGATCTATAAAGTTGTATATAAAATGCACTTTTGATCTTTCAAAAAGTGTTTCCCAGCGCTAAACCTTTCATCCGATTTCTAAATTGCTGCAATTATATATTTTAAAAGCCAATATAAAGGAATAATTGTGGTACAAAAAAAACATTTGTGGATTTAATTAACTTTTTTTGGTTAACCACTTGCTTACTGGGCACTTAAACCCCCCTCCTGCCCAGACCAATTTCAGCTTTCAGCGCTGTCGCACTTTGAATGACAATTGCGCAGTCATGCAACGCTGTACCCAAATGAAATTTTTATCATTTTTTTCAGACAAATAGAGCTTTTGCGGTTTTTATTTTTTATTAAAAAAATTAAAAAGACCGATTAATATATATATATATATATATATATATATATATATATATATATATATTATATTTTGTTATAAAATTTTGCAAACGAGTAATTTTTCTCCTTCATTGGTGTACGTTGATGAGGCTGTTCTGATGGGCACTGATAAGCTGCACTGATGGGCACTGATAGGCGGCACTGGTGGGCACTGATAGGCAGCACTGATGGGTGGCACTGAAGGGCATTGATAGGTGGCACTGGTGGGCACTGAGAAGTGGCAATAATAGGTGGCATTGATAGGTGGCACTGATAGGTGGCAGTGATGGGTACTGATAGGTGGCAGTGATGGGCACTGATAGGTGGCAGTGATGGGCACTGATGAGTGGCAATAATGGGCACTGATCGGTTACACTGATAGGCAGCATTACTAGGTGGCACTGATTGGCATCACAGGTGGGCATTGATAGGTGGCACTTGTGGGCATTGCTAGGTGGCACTGTGGGCGTTGATAGGTGGCACTGCGGGCACTGGCAGGTGGCAATGGCAGGTGGTACTGGCAGGCGGTATTTTTGGGCACAGAGGAGGCAGATGTGCCTCCTTCCTCTTCGGGACCGATGTCCCTTGTAAACAAGCTGGTGATCGGCTTTTTTTTCTCCTCACGCTGTCAGCGTGAGGAGAAAAAAAAACAATTGCCGATCCTTTGTTTACATCATGTGATCAGCTGTCATTGGCTGACAGCTGATCACGTGGTAAGGGACCAGCCCCTTACACGGATCTGTGATCCACCGAGCCTCAGTGACTCAGTGATCACAGCACGCCCCGCGCGCTCCCTGCAGGGGGCGCACGTTGCGCGTGCAAAAGGGAGGACGTCTATTGAGGGCCTCCCGGATTTTCAGGCCCGCGCTGTAGCCATCATTTGACTATAGCGCAGGCCTCTAGTGGTTAATTATTCTTTAAGGGGGTGTGGCTGGGGGCGTGTCCTATGCCTACATACATTTGCTAGTAGGTGTCCCTCATTCTCATCTCAAAATGTTGGGAGGTTTGCTTGTGTAGGAGAATTTGTTTCATCTCCCTGTATCACCTGAGGCCAGTCACTTCACTGGATGTATAGAAGAGTTTACAATCACTTTTAACCACTTAAGGACCGCCCCACATACATTTACTGCGGCAGGGCGGCCCTTAAGTGCAAAATCACATACCTGTACGTGATTTTTTTCAAGGGTTCTGGGGCGCACCCCGCCAGAGCCCCACTCCCACTGTGATTGGACACAGCGGAAGCCAATCAGCGGGTCCGGCAAACCCAATGTTCACCGGTGACCCGGCGATCATTTGGAGAGAGGCAGAATGGCGGTCTGCTTATGTAAACAAGGCAGATCGCAGTTCTGCTAGTAAGAAAGATGGAGATCTTGTGTTCCCGCTAAGCAGGAACACGGATTTCTGTATTCCTACAGTGCAACCATCCCCCACGCAGTCAGTAAGCACTCCCAGGGAACACAGCTAACCCTTTGATTATCCCTGATGTTAACCCCTTCCCTGCCAGTCATTAGTACAGTGACATTTTTGTAGCACTGATCACTGTATTGGTGTCACTGGTCCCAAAAAAGTGTCAGTGGCAGATTTGTCTGCCGCAATGTCGCAGACCTGCTAAAAATTGATGATTGCCGCCATTACTAGTGTAGCACACCCCCCGTAGGAGCTGCTGGTTTAAATTTGGGCCTTGCACGTTACCTCGGTATTCGTTGTCTAGGGGAAGAAAGTCAGTAAGAACTCCAATGTCCACACAAGATGTAAAACCTTCTGCTGTTAGGTTTTATTTTCTTTGCTTAAAACTTGTGAAGAGCAGTAGAAGGGTGAAGGGAAAGGGGTAGGTTCAGGTACACAGTACAGATCACTGGGGAAAAACTTCTCAACTACAAAGTCATTCACCACTCCTCCGAGTGGGTATTGCTCACCCGGATAGGCCCCTCTCACCTGGCCTAGCAGCCGGAATGAAGCACGAACAATGATCAGGACCAGTCTCTGCCCACAGACCGGTTGTGAGCAAAATTGGATAGTCCGGGATCCTCTGCCACAGGACTTAACACCCGAACTTCCAGCCAAACAGTCCAGAGCCTTTAAGCCGACCCGGCAGACTGTAAGGTAACTTTAGCTACGGTGCATCCTCCAACAAAATCACCAGGCCTTCCTCAAGACACCAGCTTTCTCCTCGGGCTTCTCCAGGACGGGTCCTCCCCTGATTTTCTCCATTGAGTGGCTTCCTCCCGCAGGACGGACAGCACAGGATCACCTTCAAGGTGTAGGCCCCAGTCAGCATAAATGGGCCTACTTGGTAGAGTTGCAGCCTCGGGCCAACATGGTCCCGAGCCCGAAATCGCACAACACACTCCTCGCGCCAGGAGGGCCGCAAGGGGAAAAAGATACCCCAAAAATGGCGTCTGCCCCTTAAGTCCCCTCCCCCAGCATGCTCAGCGGGTAGACCGCGCCCACTGAACTGTTCCCGGGGAAAGATACCCAATGCACTTTGGCCTGTAAGTCTTCCACATTGGCCTGGGGTGGTAACGCCACCTGCAGGCAAACAGTGGGAAGTCTGCCCAACACAGCCATAGCCAGAACAGAGGCTGATTTAGCATAATTATTTACAGAGTCTGAGCCTAACTACCAGCTCACCCACTAGATTTAACACAGCGCCCAGTCATTGGGAGCAGCTACACTAGTAAAAAAAAATCCATAAATCTATTCCATAGTTTGTAGATGTCACTTTTTTATGGTTGTCTGTGTCCTCACTGGGGAGATCCACCTGCTTTATTACTCTTGGTGGCATATTCAAAATGTTAGTTGTCCCCAAAGCAGGCAGCTCTCTGGTGAACAGGGGCCAAAGTTTGATTCTTATCTTAACCGCTTGTCGAAGTATACTGTACATATACAGCGGCAAGGCGACTCTCCTGTGCAGGATCACATACCTGTACGCGATCCTGCACTTCCGGGTCTGGGGCACGCAAGCGTGCCGACAGCCGACCCACTCCTGCTGTGATTGGACACAGTGGGAGCCAATCAGCGGAACCTTCCGATCGTTCAGGACAGAAGCAAAACGGCGGTCTGCCTATGTAAACAAGGCAGATTGCCGTTCTGTCAGTAGGGAAGGTAGTGATCCTGTATTTCTGCAAAGCAGGGACAGGGATCTCTGCCTTCCCATAGCACAACCACCTCCCACACAGTAACCAAGCACATTTTAAGTACACATTTAACCCTTTGATTGCCCCTGATGTTAACTCCTTCTCTGCCAGTGTCATTAGTACAGTGACAGTGTATATTTTTAGCACTGATCACTGTATTAGTGTCACTGGTCCCCAAAAAAGTGTCAAAAGCAGGGCTTTTTTCCTCAGACAATAGGTGCAGGAACTCCCCCTTTCCGAGTCACTTGTTTTCTCCGCCCCCTACCCACCTCTGAGCAACGTCCCTTGGTTCCATCCCCTACCCACCTCCCAGTACCGCCCCCTTTTAGACAATACCGAACCGAGTATCATCTTGTTGTGCCAAGTAATTTTTATGGAATTTGGTTTCCCCTTCAGCCAGCAACAATAGACCCCCCTAACAATGTACCACCCACAACAAAATTTCCCCCCCAGCAACAATAGACTCCCGGCAGCATCAACAGATCTCCGCACAGCCAGCATTATTAGACTTTCTGGCTGCCATCAACAATCGACCCCTCCCCCAACAGTAGATCTC
The DNA here is from genome assembly GCA_029206835.1 of Rana muscosa. Lineage (NCBI taxonomy): Eukaryota > Metazoa > Chordata > Amphibia > Anura > Ranidae > Rana > Rana muscosa. Next base: position 299,195,275 of record CM055124.1, read on the forward strand.
CTTCAGCAACAATAGACCGCCCCCTGCAAAAATAGGTCCCCTTCAGCTAGAATAGATCCGCCAGCAGTGAGCATCAATACCCTGCAGCACACCCCATCACCCCGTGCCATTACATACAGTCAGTCCAGGAGGTGCCGGAACTGCGTTCCCCCGCGTTCCCGCTGAAAAAAAGCCCTGGTCAAAAGTATTACTTAGGGAATGAGGTGTCCACCATAATGTTGCAGTCCCGCTAAAAATCACTGATCGCCACCATTACTAGTAAAAAAAAAAAAAAAAAAAAATTCCATAAATATATACCATAGTTTGTAGATGCGATAACTTTTGCACAAACCAAATCAGTGTACGCTTATTGGGAATTTTTACCAGAAATATGTAGCAGAATACATATTGGCCTAAATTGATGAAGAAATTCGATTTTTTTTTTGGATGTGTTTTATAGCAGAAGGTAAAAAATATTGTGTTTTTTTTTTATTTCAAAATTGTCAGTCTTTTGTTTATAGCGCAAAAAATAAATAAATAGCAGAGGTGGTAAAATACCGCCAAAAGAAAGCTCTATTTGTGGGGGAAAAAAAGAACATACAGTATATACTCGAGTATAAGCCGAGTTTTTCAGCACATTTTTTTGTGCTGAAAATGCCCCCCTCGGCTTATACTTGAGCCTGTGTCCATCTTCAACTTTGTGCGCCTGATCCCAGCGAGTCATAGGTCCCCTGGACCGCAAACTTGGCACACATGTAGCCCCACCTACAAGTGTGCAAAGTTTGTTGTCCAGGGGACCTACGGCCGGGGAGCACCGATTTTTCAAAGCCGGGCACCCCTTCCATAGACTCCCATGTTAAACGTCAGTCTAGTCACATAGCGCCGGAGATCAGGTAGAGAGATTGGGCACAGTGAGGCATGGACACAGTGAGGCATGGACACAGTGACAGTGAGGCATGGGCACAGTGACAGTGAGGCATGGGCACGGTGAGGCATGGGCACAGTGAGGCACAGTGAGGCATGGACACAGTAAGGCATGGACACAGTGAGGCACAGTGAGGCATGGACACAGTGAGGCATGGACACTGTAAGGCATGGGCACAGTGAGGCATGGACACAGTGAGGCATGGACACAGTGAGGCATGGGCACAGTGAGGCATGGACACAGTGAGGCATGGGCACAGTGAGGCATGGGCACAGTGAGGCATGGGCACAGTGAGGCATGGGCACAGTGAGGCATGGGCACAGTGAGGCATGGACACAGTGAGGCATGGGCACAGTGAGGCATGGGCACAGTGAGGCATGGGCACAGTGAGGCATGGACACAGTGAGGCATGGGCACAGTGAGGCATGGGCACAGTGAGGCATGCAGATGGACACCCTAGGCTTATACTCGAGTCAATACGTTTTCCCAGTTTTTTTGTGGTAAAATTAGGTGCCTCGGCTTATATTCGGGTCGGCTTATACTCGAGTCTATACAGTAAATGTTATTTCGGTACAGCGTCACACGACCACAAAAAAATGCCCTGGTCATAAAAGGGGGGTAAACCTTCCAGAGCTGAAGTGGTTAAACAATCTGGAGACGTATGAAAGAAAGCAAAAAAATGGTGCGTTTAGGTCCAGAAACATATTTTTTTATTGAATTCACAAAAAACAGAAACCCAGCATGTTTTTAAGGTTTTAAGATGCCACTTTCATCAGGGCTGGTAAAGATCCAAACTGCGTGTTCTGGACATGAAAAAATCATTACATCTCAGAAGACAGATTCGAGAACAGAGCTGCTCCAGTTGATAGTTTACCTACTTCTCTACACTCCAATCTTCCAGGATATTATTGTTTTATACCATCCACAAAACACGACCCTAATCTTTAATAGGCTCTGATGAAGCCCCCCTTCTCTTGGCAACGTGGTGGCTGTTTTTGTATTTTTTTTTTAAATTGTAAAAATAAGATTAACCACTTAAGGACCACCGCACGACGATGTACGTCGACAGAATGACCACAGAGCTGAAGAACGGGGAGAGGTAAGTGTAAACAAACCTTTCCCCGTTCTTCCTAGTGAGAGTGTCACTGATCGTCTGTTCCCTGTCATAGGGAATGACGATCAGTGACGTCACACGCCAAGCCACGCCCCCTTCAGTTAGAATCACACAGGCACAAGGGCGTACAGGTACGTCCCCTTTAAGAACCCGTCCGTGGGTCGCCCTCGCGCGCGCGCCCGAAGCTCCATGACAGCGCCTGCGGGACCCGCCGGTGTCCCGCTCTGACCACAGAGCTGAAGAACGGGGAGAGGTAAGTGTTAACAAACCTTTCCCCGTTCTTCCTAGTGAGAGTGTCACTGATCGTCTGTCCCCTGTCATAGGGAACGACGATCAGTGACGTCACACGCCAAGCCACGCCCCCACACAGTAAGAATCACTCATTAGGTCACACTTAACCCCTTCAGCGCCCCCTACAGGTTAACCCCTTCACTGCCAGTGTCATTTTCACAGTAATCAGTACATTTTTATAGCACTGGTCGCTGTAAAAATGACAATGGTCCCAAAAATGTGTCAAAAGTGAACGATGTGTCCGCCATAATGTCGCAGTCACGATAAAAATCGCTGATCGCCGCCATTACTAGTAAAAAAAAAAAAAAAGTCTTAATATAAATGCCATAAATCTATCCCCTATTTTGTAGACGCTATAACTTTTGCGCAAACCAATCAATAAACGCTTATTGCGATTTTCTTTACCAAAAATATGTATTAGAATACGTATCGGACTAAACTGACGAAAAAAAACGTTTTTTTTTTATATATATTTTCTGGGGAAATTTATTATAGCAAAAAGCAAAAAATATTGCATTTTTTTCAAAATTGTCGCTCTATTTTTGTTTATAGCGCAAAAAATAAAAACTGCAGAGGTGATCAAATACCACCAAAAGAAAGCTCTATTTGTGGGGAAAAAAAAGGACGTCAACTTTGTTGGGGAGCCACGTCACACGACTGCGCAATTGTCAGTTAAAGCGACGCAGTGCCGATTTGCAAAAAGTGCTCTGGTCTTTGGCCAGCCAAATGGTCCGGGGCTGAAGTGGTTAAAGATGAATGAAATAGCGTTTTCAGTTTGCGGTACTCAGATACAGTTAATATCCACTTTAAAGTACAGATGACAGATATAGTTTACATAGGTAATTACAGAAGACGTACATGCCCAAATAAAAGACAAAAATGGCGGGAAACAAGTAGAATTTAATTAAGCACCAGAATGCAATTCAAAATAAGCGACCATGAATACCTTGCAAAGAATTAATAAGAAAACAAAAGGGAGTTAGGGCACTTTAATATGGCGGAGACCTAAAAGGATCTAAGAACAGGTTGGTGGTACAAAAGGCTCTACACTAAAAAAAAAAAAGTTTTTCATTTGTCCGGAGTTCTCTGCATTTTCCTGGTTTGATACCAGGTTGTATGTTCAAAAGGTAACATAATGGGGTTGATTGGCTAAATAGACAGTACACTTTGCAAGTGCAGTTGCATTTTGCAAGGAACTTAGTTCCAGAGCTTAGTGAACAAGGTGAAGCTCTGCTGACTTCCATCATCCAATCATTTGCAAGTGTAGCGGGTATTTGAATTTAGGGGAGGTATCTGGGTGGTAGTGTAACCCAGATGCACTGATTGCTAGGGAATCTGAGACCCTTTTATGGTTCTTGGAGGACTCTGGTGGTGTGAGGTTCCCTGCGGCCTACAGGTGGCGTTGTTGCCCTGGGCCGGAGTTGAACTCACACCGCAAGACTGTGCCTTTTTGTCCTTTCCTGGCGCTGGTACAGCGGGGCGGGGAACCTGCTGTGACGCAAAAGGAGAGGAGATAAAAGGGGCGGACGCCCAGACCTTGGGGTTCAGAGTCGGAGGAAGCGACTGCACCCAGGCACCTTCAGCTGTTCCGGAGTTCTGGGCCCAGGTGCCCTTGACCTGGCCGGAGCGAGAGATGGAGTCCATCTCAGGCACCTTCAGCTGTTCCGGAGTTCTGGGCCCAGGTGCCCTTGACCTGGCCGGAGCGAGAGATGGAGTCCATCTCAGGCACCTTCAGGTACTATGGCGGATGCCTGGGGCTCAGTACCTTTGAGTTCCGCGAGGGTGGAGGAATCCGAGGGGGTCCTAACTCCTTGGGTGCCCGTGTCTGAGGTCGAGGAGACTGGTGAGCGGAACTTCTCTGGAGAGTCCGGCGCAGCATTGCTGGTGACAGAGAGGCCTCTGGTGACTCCCTTGGACGGATATCCTTCCCCTGCCATAGTCAGTGGCAGTGACTATTCGCCATTGGTGACACCACAGTGGTTAGCGATACTTTAAAAGATTGTGCCTCGACCTACTCCCTTAATACTGAACTGTTGCAAAGGTCACAACACAGTATGTTTATTCGCTGAGAAGAATAAAACTGTGTTGGACCTATTCAGTGTGTGGAACTCTGGTTACTAGGAGCAAAGGGGAGTGGATCCGAGGAAAGGACTTGACTCTAGGACACCTACACAAAGCCCGATCTTTCTGGCCTTCACCTCTTCACTATGGAGGACATGGGCCGTGGTGTATCTCTTCCTTCCCCCCGGTACTGACACCCCTAGACAAAGACAGACAAGCCGAGAATGAGAAGGGGTGAGAGGGGTGAGGTCGCTACACAAGCAAAAATGCTGTTTTTTTTTTTGTTTTTTGTTTTTATTTCCTTGCATGTGATTGGGTATTCTTTTCAAAGTTTCGCCATATTCACTAAGCTCTGAGGATTATTGCCTTGCAAAATGCAACTGCAACATGAACAGTCTATTTGCCTTCAGTAAATCAACCCTAATCTCTCTTAACCGCTTCAGCCCCAGAAGATTTTACCCCCTTCCTGACCAGAGCACTTTTTGCGATTCAGCACTTGCGTCGCTTTAACTGAAAATTGCACGGTCGGGCGACGTTGCACCCAAACAAAATTTGCGTCCTTTTTTCCCACAAATAGAGCTTTCTTTTGGTGGTATTTGATCACCTCTGCGGTTTTAATTTTTTGCGCTATAAACAAAAGAACAGTGACAATTTTGAAAAACACACAATGGGGGTTATTTACGAAAAGGCAAATCCACTTTGCACTACAAGTGCAAACTACAAGTGCAAAGTGCACTGAAAGTGCACTTTCAAGTGCAGCCACTGTAGATCCGATGGGGACATGCAAGGAAAATAAAAAACAGCATTTTAGCTTGCACATGATTGGATGATAAAATCAGCAGAACTTCCCCTCATTTCAGATCTACCCCTCAGATTTATAGCGACTGCACTTCCAAGTGCACTTTCAGTGCAATTTCAAGTGCACTTTGCATTTGTAGTTTGCACTTGTAGTGCAAATTGGATTTGCCTTTCGTAAATAACCCCCAATATCTTTTACTTTTTACTTTAATAATTATCACAATTTTTCTTTCAAAAAAACTTTTTTTCCCTCAGCTATCAGCCGATACGTATTTTTCTACATGTTTTTGGTAAAATAAAAAAACGCAATAAGCGTATAATGATTGGTTTGCGCAAAAGTTATAGTGTCTACAAAATAGGGGATAGAGTTATGGCATTTTTTTTATTATTTATTTTTTTACTAATAATGGCGACGATCTGCGATTTTTATCGGGACTGCGACATTATGACAATTTTACAACGATCAGTGCTATAAAAATGCACGGATTACTGTAAAAATGTCACTGGCAGGGAAGGTGTTACCACTAAGGGGCGATCAAGGGGTTAAATGTGTTCCCTCTCTGTGTTCTAACTGAAGGAGGGGATGGGACTGACTAGGGGAAATTACAGATCGCTGTTCATACTTAGTATGAACAGACGATCAGTCATTTCTCCCCCTGAAAGAACAGGAGCTGTGTTGTTTACACACACAATGGTAAAAGAAAATACTGCGCTAAGGGCCGGTTCACACTGGGGCGGCACGACTTGGGGTGGCGACTCGGCAAGGAGACCTGGACGCGACCTGAGCGCGCACCACAGCGTGACTTGGGGCGACTTAACCACTTAACGACCGCTCACTGTATATATACGTCGGCACAATGGCACCGACAGGCACAATCACGTAGAGTGTACGTGATTGCCTTTGTACAGTTGGGGGGTCCAATCGGACCCCCCTTCTGTACAGTGAGCGGTCGGAATTCGTTGGGGAGCGATCCGACATGAGGGGACGGCCGTTCGATTCCGGCCACCCCCCCCGCGATCGCTCCCGGCGAATAGAAATGCCCCCTCTGTCTGTGGAATGTACACACAGACAGAGAAAGCAGGAGGAAGTGATGTCATCTCCTGTGCGGCGCTCACATATACCGAGCGCCGTACAAGAGAAGACATCAAGGTTAGTGCACAAACACTACACTAACACCAGCACACACAGGCACATAAATCGCCCCCCCCAGGCCCCCCCCAGCCCCCAGTCACAGTGTCACTGATTGCAGTGACCATTTATTTACTGATCACTGCAATCAGTGACATTTGTGACTGTAAAAGTGTCACTACATTTAGTTTTAGGTCCAGTAAAAGGTTTAACCCCTTGATCACCCCCCAGATAACCCTTTCACCCCCTAGCACCGCCGTCGCTAAGCGATCATTTTTCTGATCGTTGTCTTAGCGTCGGTGATGCAGATCGGTACCCAGTAATTTTTTTTAGGTTCGCCGCAGGTTTTTATAGCGTCGGGTACCCCCATAAATTATCTAATAAAGGTTTAACCCCCTTGATCGCCCCCCACGTAACCCTTTCACCCCCTATCACCACTGTCGCTAAGCGATCATTTTTCTGATCGATGTCTTAGCGTCGGTGATGCAGATCGTAGCCAGTATTTTTTTTTTAGGTTCGCCGCAGGTTTTTATAGCGTTGGGTACCCCCATAAATTATCTAATAAAGGTTTAACCCCCTTGATCGCCCCCCAGGTAACCCTTTCATCCCCTATCACCACTGTCGCTAAGCGATAATTTTTCTGATCGCTGTCTTAGCGTCGGTGATGCAGATCGGTAGCCAGTAATTTTTTTTAGGTTCGCCGCAGGTTTTTATAGCGTCAGGTACCCCCATAAATTATCTAATAAAGGTTTAACCCCCTTGATCGCCCCCCAGGTAACCCTTTCACCCCCTATCACCACTGTCACTAAGCGATAATTTTTCTGATCGCTGTCTTAGCGTCGGTGATGCAGATCAGTAGCCAGTATTTTTTTTTTAGGTTCGCCGCAGGTTTTTATAGCGTCAAGTACCCCCATAAATTATCTAATAAAGGTTTAACCCCCTTGATCGCCCCCCAGGTAACCCTTTCACCCCCTATCACCACTGTCGCTAAGCGATAATTTTTCTGATCGCTGTCTTAGCGTCGGTGATGCAGATCGGTAGCCAGTAATTTTTTTTAGGTTCGCCGCAGGTTTTTATAGCGTCAGGTACCCCCATATATTATCTAATAAAGGTTTAACCCCCTTGATCGCCCCCCAGGTAACCCTTTCACCCCTTATCACCACTGTCGCTAAGCGATCATTTTTCTGATCGCTGTCTTAGCGTCGGTGATGCAGATCGGTAGCCAGTCATTTTTTTTAGGTTCGCCGCAGGTTTTTATAGCGTCAGGTACCCCCATATATTATCTAATAAAGGTTTTAACCCCCTAATTGCCCCTAGTTAACCCTTTCACCAGTGATCATCATATAAGTGTTACGGGTGACGCTGGTTAGTTAGTTTGCTTTTTATAGTGTCAGGGCACCCGCCGTATATAACCCAATAAAGGTTTAACCCCCTGATCGCCCGGCGGGTGATATCAATTAGGTTTTAGCGTCAGAGAGGGTCTGCGTCACACCCCAGGCAGCGTCAGGTTAGTGCCAGTAACGCTAACACCCACACGTGAAGCATACACCTCCCTTAGTGGTATAGTATCTGATCAGCTCAATATCTGATCTGATCAGATCTATACTAGCGTCCCCAGCAGTTTAGGGTTCCCAAAAACGTAGTGTTAGCGGGATCAGTCCAGATACCTGCTAGCACCTGCGTTTTGCCCCTCCGTCCAGCCCAGGCCACCCAAGTGCAGTATCGATCGATCACTGTCACTTACAAAACACAACACACATAACTGCAGCGTTCGCAGAGACAGGCCTGATCCCTGCGACTCCAGTGCTGTAGGAGGTGATTTCACCACCACAGGTAAAAAAAAAAGCAAATATGCAGAAGCATTGGGGCAGCAGTGTGTGTGTGCGGCATAACTTTTTTGCGGGAGGATGCCCCCATGCTTCAGCATATATAAATGGTGCATGTATGCCCATCATTAGAAGTGGGTGGGTGAAGGGCAGTATTCTAATGGTGGGCATACCCACCGATCAATCTCTTTTTTCGTTCAGCCACCTGGCTGCATGAAAAAAAAAGATTACAATACATGTCCAACAAGGACCAGCAACGTACTGGTATGTTGCTGGACTTTGAATGGTTATACCAGATTGATGCCTGCGGGTTTAGGTATCATCTTGGTATCATTCTTTTCAGCCAGCGGCCGGCTTTCATGTAAAAGCAATCCTAGTGGCTAATTAGCCTCTGGACTGCTTTTACAAGCAGTGGGAGGGAATGTCCCCCCCCCCCCGGATATAAAAAGCGCCATTGGGAAATTGGGAAAGCATTTTATCACACCGATCTTGGTGTGGTCAGATGCTTTGAGGGCAGAGGAAAGATCTAGGGTCTAGACCCCAGTTTTTTCAAAAAAAGAGTTCCTGTCACTACCTATTGCTATCATAGGGGATATTTACATTCCCTGAGATAACAATAAAAATGATTAAAAAAAAAAATATGGAAGGAACAATTTAAAAATAAAATAAAAAAGCAAAATTAATAATAAAAAAATAAAAAATAAAAAAGCACCCCTGTCCTGCCCTGCTCTTGCCCAATGGCGAACGCAAGCGTCGGTCTGGCGTCATATGTAAACAGCAATTGCACCATGCATGTGAGGTATCACCGCGAAGGTCAGATCGAGGGCAGTAATTTTAGCAGTAGACCTCCTCTTTAAATCTAACGGGGTAACCTGTAAAGGCTTTTAAAGGCTTTTAAAAATGTATGTAGTTTGTCGCCAATGCGCGTTTGTGCGAAATTTTAAAGCATGTCGTGTTTGGTATCTATGTACTTGGCCTAAGATCATCTTTTTTACTTCATCAAACATTTGGGCAATATAGTGTGTTTTAGTGCATTAAAATTAAAAAAAGTGTATTTTTTCCCCAAAAAATGCGTTTGAAAAATCGCTGCGCAAATACTGTGTAGAAAAAAAAATGCAACACCCACCATTTTATTCTGTAGGGCCTTTGCTTTAAAAATATATATAATGTTTGGGGGTTCAACATAATTTTCCTGCAAAAAGAAATATGTTTTCATGTAAACAAAAAGTGTCAAAAAGGGCTTTGTCTTCAAGTGGTTAGAAGAGTGGATGTAAGCTTCCTAATGTTGTGTATAAAATGCCAGAACAGTTCAAAACCCCCCCAAATGACCCCATTTTGGAAAGTAGACACCCCAAGCTATATACTGAGAGGCATGTCGATTCCATGGAATATTTTATATGTTGACACAAGTTGCGGAAAAAAGACAATTTTTTTTTTTTTTTTTGCACAAAGTTGTCACTAAATGATATATTGCTCAAACATGCCATGGGCATATGTGGAATTACACCCCAAAATACATTCTGTTGCTTCTCCTGAGTACGGGGATACCACATGTGTGAGACTTTTTGGGAGCCTAGCCGCGTACGGGACCCCGAAAACCAATCACCGCCTTCAGGCTTTCTAAGGGTGTAAATTTTTGATTTCACTTCTCACTGCCTATCACAGTTTCGGAGGCCATGGAATGCCCAGATGGCACAAAACCCCCCCAAATGACCCCATTTGGAAAGTAGACACCCCAAGCTATTTGCTGAGAGGTATTGTGAGTATTTTGCAGATCTCACTTTTTGTCACAAAGTTTTGAAAATTGAAAAAAAAAAAGAAAAAAAAATGTCTTTCTTCATTTTCAAAAACAAATGAGAGCTGTAAAATACTCACCATGCCTCTCAGCAAACATCTTGGGGTGTCTACTTTCCAAAATGGGGTCATTTGGGGGGGTTTTGTGCTATTTTGGCATTTTATGGCCTTCGAAACTGTGATAGGTAGTGAGGAGTCAAATCAAAAATTTGTGCCTAGAAATCCTGAAGGCGGTGATTGGTTTTCGGGGTCCCGTACGCGGCTAGGCTCCTAAAAAGTCCCACACATGTGGTATCCCCGTACTCAGGAGAAGCAGCCAAATGTATTTTGGGGTGTAATTCCACATATAACCATGGCATGTGTGAGCAATATATCATTTAGTGACAACTTTTTGTAATTTTTTTTTTTTTTTTGTCATTATTCAATCACTTGGGACAAAAAAAAAATATTCAATGGGCTCAACAGGCCTCTCAGCAATTTCCTTGGGGTGTCTACTTTCTAAAATGGGGTCATTTGGGGGGGTTTTGTGCTATTTTGGCATTTTATGGCCTTCAAAACTGTGATAGGTAGTGAGGAGTGAAATCAAAAATTTGCGCCCTTAGAAATCCTGAAGGCGGTGCTTGGTTTCCGGGGTCCCATACGTGGCTAGGCTCCTAAAAAGTCCCACACATGTGGTATCCCCGTACTCAGGAGAAGCAGCAGAATGTATTTTGGGGTGCAATTCCACATATAACCATGGCATGTGTGAGCAATATATCATTTAGTGACAACTTTTTGTAATTTTTTTTTTTTTTTGTCATTATTCAATCACTTGGGACAAAAAAAAAAAATTTATGGGCTCAACATGCCTCTCAGCAATTTCCTTGGGGTGTCTACTTTCCAAAATGGGGTCATTTGGGGGGGTTTTGTACTGCCCTGCCATTTTAGCACCTCAAGAAATGAGATAGGCAGTCATAAATTTAAAGCTGTGTAAATTCCAGAAAATGTACCCTAGTTTGTAAACGCTATAACTTTTGCGCAAACTAATAAATATACGCTTATTGACATTTTTTTTACTAAAGACATGTGGCTGAATACATTTTGGCCTAAATGTATGACTAAAATTGAGTTTATTCGATTTTTCTTATAACAAAAAGTAGAAAATATCATTTTTTTTCAAAATTTTTGGTCTTTTTCCGTTTATATCGCAAAAAATAAAAATCGCAGAGGCAATCAAATACCATTAAAAGAAAGCTCTATTTGTGGGAAGAAAAGGACGCAAATTTCGTTTGGGTACAACATTGCATGTCCGCACAATTTACAGTTAAAGCAGCGCAGTGCAAAATTCTGAATTCACCTCTGGTCCTTTAGCTACCAAATGGTCCGGGGCTTAAGTGGTTAAAAGGCGACTTCTAAACGCCTCCAGGACAGGCGACTTTCCAGTGGCCAATCAAAGTACAATCAGCTCTGTAGGAGGGAGGGGGGAGGGAGGGGTTTGCCTGAGAAATGTATGTTCATTTCCTGTATTGTTGCTTTTGTTAAGACAGGAGATCCGACTTCAGAGGCGACTTCCATTGAAATCAATGGGTACAAGTCGCCTAGAAGTCGGATTGAAGTCGTACAGGAACCTTTTCTGAAGTCGGAGCGACTTCAGTAGTGTACATTAAGACGGCTCCATTCACTTTCATTGATTCTCTCAACAGCGCGACTTGGGGCGACTTCAAGTCGGATCCAAAGTCGCCCCTGTGTGAATGGGCTCTGACATAAACTATAACTAAACATAAACGAAATAAGCAGCAGCTAGAAGTGAGATACACACTAAATATAGATGAAGAAAAAGGGGGTGTAGCCACGCTAACCCAACCTAAATTACAAAGTGAAAAACATATAGGCTAATACAATTAATGATGAATATAAATCAACACAATCGAAACTGCAGAGGGTGTATGATTATACCGTATTGAAGATAATGATACCAAGGTCCCAATAACAGTGCAAATATGAAATGTCCAGTATTGGGTATATGTCCATAAACAAATAATGTGCACGAGTGAGAGGATATCAATGACGTGTTCCACCACCAAATACAAAGTGCCAGCACCACATTGAATGCGCGCTTACCACAAGGCAAGCAAGATGGGCTTGCAGCTGAAAACCCCAGCCAGGGCCTTTATCCAGGAGGTCTCTGGGGCGGCAGCTTCAGATGGTCAGATACAGCGGATGGCTGGATTATCTTGATGGCTCAGGTTTCATACGAAGTGATCAGATGTTACCAAGAAAGGAAAAGGAGCTCACCATAGCGTAAATCCGATATAAAAAAGTTATTTATTATGGTAAAAACACTTACAGCAGTAAGATGGGTAAAAGCAACAAATAGCTGCCTGGCTGGCGAACGCCCGTCCACTCAGACAGAAAAACACAATGACGTCACCACGCCAACTCCTCCCGACGTGCGTTTCGTCATAAAATGACGTTGTCTTGGGGCAGTATCGATTTGTGTTGATTTATATTCATTATTGATTGTATTAGCTTATATGTTTTTCACTTTGTAATTTAGGTTGGGTTAGCGTGTTAACACACACAGCTCCCGATTCTCGCTCTGTCAATCGCGCCCGCCGGGCACTCGCATCAGCTCCGGGGGCGAGCGGCCACAGGGCGAAGCGACGTAACCTAACATTGTTTCGCCCAGCCATGCCATGTTGCCCCAATAAAACTGCGGCGGCTGGTCGGCATGTGGTTAATTGATCTCTGGGCAGTTCTTGGGTAAGATAATTAAACTATGTACTTGTGCGTGTGTGCGAGAGCTTATGCCGAGCTGTGTCTATCTTTTCTAAACACACATTTAAGAAGGTGTTATTTAGGACCAGAATAGGTGTGTAGTTGAGTCCTTTAGCCAAAATGTCAATGAATAATTGCCTGCAATCATCACAGCTGTATTTAAAGTAGCAGGAACACTAAAGCCCCGTACACACGGTCAGAATTTCCAACGGCAAAACGTCTGTTGGAAATTCCGACGGAAAAATAGAGAACCTGCTCCCTATCTAATGCTGACGGAATTTCCGACAGAAAAAAGTCCCATGGAGCATACACACGGTCGGAATTTCCGACCAAAAGCTTCCCTCTGACTTTTTCTGTCGGAAATTCCGACCGTGTGTACGCGGCATAAGGAACCCTTCAAAATAGGCTTACCAATTATACTTTGACTATCCTGATGCTGCTAACAAAAGCTGCTCATCAGAAACAGTCATTTCTAATTCACTGGTCGTCTTGTTTAATATCTCCTCAGTGTGATGACTAGATGTTGTTGACCAAACAGAATATTGAGGATTCTTGGACAGCGATTGCTGTTGTCCAGTATTGGCCTCTGATGAGAACGGTGCATCCTTGGGTTGCCTATTTGGACCTTTTACTGTTGGGATGGACATCGGATGTTCTGCTTTTTCATGACCAGAAACATAATCTTTCTTTGATGTTACTATAATCTCCTCTTCTTCTTTCTTAATTTGATGACCTCTTGCGGAAAGCCATAGGAGTCCATCTTTTTCTCTCTCGCCTAGTTCGGTTTGTGTGTCACGAGGAAGCATCTCCCGGGAGACTACACCACTCATTGGCCTTTGAGATAAACTAGACCTTTTAACGTCAGTAATATTTTTGGACACCTTATGTTGGTTAAATGTTGTACTAGAATTACTAAGTGTAGTAGGCCTAAAATCAATGTTCTCTAGTCCCTCATGTTCTCCAATTGGTGAAGAATTCTCTAGTCCCTCATGTTCTCCAACTGGTGAAGAATCCTTGTGTTTTATCTCTGATGTGACATGGGTTGCTTTCCCTGGACTGGTATTGTTGATTGAAATAGTCATATTTTTTCCTGTAGTTTGAGCTGATAAAAATGAACCTGTTGATATTTCAAGAGATGTTGGCAATTCCAGCAAGCGTTTGCTTTTAATATACCTGTTCAAGAGAAGACCATCAGGGTAGTGTTCTTGGGTTCCACTTCCGAAGTCAGAAGACTCCAATTTTGTGTTCTCTTTAAGTTGGGACTCAGAATAATCCCCTGATCCACTGGTGTCAATTTCAGTGCCCTCCACAAAATGTGTGGGGCTCATTTCTGTTGCTTTCACAGAATCTCCATTGAGTAAATGTATTTCGCTATCATCGCCGATAGTCCGAGACTCCAGAGCAGAATCTGATGTTACAGGATTTTGCCTGTCTTGCTTTTCTTGAGTGTAGATGGAAAATAAAGTTGGGTTTGTAGGCAAAGGAAATTTAGATGCTGGGTTTGGTGTTGTTGACATTGACAGACTTTGTTGGTCCATCCATGTTTTATGCACAGTTATATTTGTTGCAAGGTCCACCCCTCTGTTGGCTGTTTTTGGAGGCAGGCCTGGAAATACATGTATAATTTGTAGTCCTATTAGATACCATTTCTGGAGTTTTGCTGCATGATATATACATAAATCTAAAATTATAAACTGTACATAGAATTCCTTACATTTATGCTAGAGTTATTCCTTCCAGGGCCGCCATCAGGAATTTTGGGGCCCCTTACACAGCTTCAGGCATGGGCCCCCTGGAGCAGAGGAGAACCGGGGGGGGTGCTGTCGCCGCAAATTGAGAAGCGGGGGGCTGCCGCAAATTGTTGAGCTTGGGGGGTTGGGGGGGGCTTTGGATGCTGACGAACAAAAAAACAAAAGAACAAAAATTAAAAAGGGGGGGTTGCCATCCGTGGCCCTGGGGACCTCCGGGCCTCTGGGGACCTCTGGGCCCCTTACAAAAAAAAATTAAATAAAAAATAATTAATAATTATAAAAAATAAATTAAAAAAAGGGGGGTTGCCATCCGGGGGCCTGGGGACCTCTGGGCCCCTTACAAAAAAAATAAAAATAATAATAATTATAAAAAATAAATAAATAAAAGGGGGGTTGCCATCCAGGGCCCTGGGGACCTCTGGGCCCCTTACAAAAAAAAATTAAGTTAAATAAAAAAATTAAAATAATAATAATTATAAAAAATAAATAAATAAAAGGGGGGTTGCCATCCGGGGCTCTGGGGACCTCCAGGCCCCTGGGGACCTCTTACAAAAAAAATTAAATAAAAAAAAGGGGGGTTGCCATCCAGGCCTCTGGGACCTCTGGGCCCCTTACAAAACAAATTATATTTTTTTTATAAAAAAAGGGGGGGTTGCCATCCGGGGCCCTGGGGACCTCTGGGCCCCTTACAAAAAAATTAATAATAAAAAAAAGGGGGGTTGCCATCCGGACCCCTGGGGACCTCCGGGCCCCTTACAGGTGTACTGCCTGTACCCCCCTGATGGCGGCCCTGATTCCTTCTTTAATTCTAAGTAGGTATTTCCATGACCATAAACCACACATTCCTAGCCTCATTGATGGATGCGTTTCGTACTCCTGAAAACCTGCTGATCTTGCTACTGACCTGGCTACATCTGACACTTCTCTTCACATCCCCTCTGCTTGTTATGTCTCCTATTGATCACGTTACCAACCCTGGCTTGGACTTTTGACCAAGATTCTGCCTGCTAATTTTGTACCTTGCTGTCAGCACGTTGCCAGCCCTTGACTGTCTTTGACCTGGATTCTGATCATAATTCTGTATCTACCTGCCTTGCTGTTACTGAACTTGGCGTGTGGCCTAACTCCTTGCTTCTGCTCATCCCACCTCTGCATCTCCAAGTTCAAGTTTGCTGAACCAACTTCTTGGCACCTGTGCCCAGTGTTAATTTTGGCAGCAAATTTTGATTTAGTTTTAGTCTAATGCCCCGTACACACAATCGGAAATTTCGACAACAAATGTTCGATGTGAGCATTTTGTCGGAAATTCCGACTGTGTGTAGGCTCCATCGGACATTTGCCGTCGGAATTTCTGACAACAAAAATTTGAGAGCTGGTTCTCAAATTTTCTGACAAGAAAAGTTCTTGTCGGAAATTCCGATCGTCTGTATGCAATTCCGACGCACAAAAAAACATGCATGCTTAGAATCAAGCAGAAGAGCCGAACTGCCTATTGATCTCGGCTCGTCGTACGTGTTGTCACCACGTTCTTGATGTTTGGAATTTCCGACAAGATTTGTGTGACCGTGTGTATGCAACACAAGTTTGGGCCAACATTCCGTCGGAAAAAAAATCCACGGTTTTGTTGTCGGAATTTCCGATAATGTGTACGCGGCATTAGTCTTAGGACTAAAATAGCATTTTAGTTTTAGTCCCATTTTAGTCTTCTGCAATTGTTTTAGTTTTAGTCATATTTAGTCGACTAAATCTTCAGTACATTTTAGTCGACTAAAATCTCCAGTAAATTTTAGTCGACTAAAACAAATTTTAGTCGTCTAAAATCTAATGGGTTTAATTAAATTGTAATGCATTAGTGAACATTTCTTTACAATTTCCAAACTCATTATATACCGCTGGAGTGAAAAATCTCATATGTTATTATTCATGGTATTGAGGTATGAACATGCACTACAGACCAGTGTAAATTTTGAAGTCAAATTGGAATTTAGTTTTAGTCTTTTGACTAAAATGCCATTTTAATTTTAGTCCCATTTTAGTTATCTCAATTGTTTTAGTTTTAGTCGTATTTTAGTTGACTAAAATAGTATTCATTTAGTCGACTAAAATGTTTTAGTCGTTTTAGTCGACGAAATTAACACTGCCTGTGCCCTTCAGCTGTCCAAGCAGTCCCTGCCTCCACCACCAGGGGTGCTTGGATGGGAATTGTGCAAGAGGCCACCCTTGTCATCTTTGGCTCCACAGTCAGGTACATGACTCTGGGGCTGATTTACTAAAACTGGAGAGTGCGAAATTTGGTCCACCTGTGAATGGTAGTCAATCAGCTTCTAACTTCAGCTTGTTCCATTAAAGGAAAAATAAACCTGGAAGCTGATTTCTATCCAGAGCTGCACCAGATTTTGCACTCTTCAGTTTTAGTAAATCAACCCAACTGTGTTACTTTTTGCTTTCTTACTACAGGTAAAGATAAACCTTGGACAGAGGGGTGGCTGTGGACGTGGTATACTTGGACAGAGGGGTGGCTGTGGACGTGGTATACTTGGACAGAGGGGTGGCAGTGGACGTGGTATACTTGGACAGAGGGGTGGCTGTGGATGTGGTATACTTGGACAGAGGGGTGGCTGTGGACGTGGTATACTTGGACAGAGGGTTGGCTGTGGACGTGGTATACTTGGACAGAGGGGTGGTTGTGGACGTGGTATACTTGGACAGAGGGGTGGCAGTGGACGTGGTATACTTGGACAGAGGGGTGGCTGTGGACGTGATATACTTGGACAGAGGGGTGGTGGTGGACGTGGTATACTTGGACAGAGGGGTGGCTGTGAACGTGGTATACTTGGACAGAGGGGTGGCAGTGGACATGGTATACTTGGACAGAGGGGTGGCTGTGGACGTGATATACTTGGACAGAGGGGTGGTGATGGACGTGGTATACTTGGACAGAGGGGTGGCTGTGGACTTGGTATACTTGGACAGAGGGGTGGACGTGGTATACTTGGACAGAGGGGTGGCTGTGAACGTGGTATACTTGAACAGAGGGGTGGCTGTGGACGTGGTATACTTGGACAGAGGGGTGGCGGTGGACGAGGTATACTTGGACAGAGGGGTGGCTGTGGACGTGGTATACTTGGACCAAGGGGGTGGACGTGGTATACTTGGACAGAGGGGTAGCGGTGAACGTGGTATACTTGGATTTTGCAAAAGCATTTGATACAGTTTTGCACACACGGCTCATGTGTAAGGTTAAGTCTACAGGATTGGAAATATCAGTTTGTAAATGGATAGAAAACTGGCTAAAAGACAGAATTCAGAGAGTCGTGGTTAATGATTCTTACTCTTGTAAAAAAGTCAGTTACCAACGCGTTTCAACTAAACAGTCATCATCATCAAATGATGACTGTTTCGTTAAAACGTGTCGGATGGACCCATTCACACACATCGCTCTTGCACTTTGTGATATGCCTATGATGTTCTTCCAAATGTGAGTGTTCATTTTTTAATCTTTTTTAATAAATACTACCTTGTACGGTATCACACTATGTGAGTTTTTTCCCCGTTACGCATGCTATGTCGTTACCGTATCTCTGGCTCCAACAAGACTACATGTATTTACACTTCCTGGTGTTCACGGGAATTTGCGGTGCCGACTGATATGCGGATTCAGGACCAGCTGGATACATCTTGCTGACTGATTATATAAGCCTATTTTGACTTGGGTGGTATACACCTCACCAAGTCAACACCATCTGGTAAGCCTCCTCCTTGTATCAGTGGTGGTGTCTCTATCCTTTCACAGAGAGGGTCATATCCATGTGGGACTCTTCATTTCAACCTTGTAGTTTTTTCTACACTTTTGGACTGCTATTTGTGTGTGGTCACAATAGAGGACTGCTTTGTTCTGATTTATTTGTTACATATATATTTATTTATTTTTTCACGGATCGCACTCAGTCACTTGGTGTCACTGAAATTAAGATTTCATATATATGCATGTTTGCAACATTTGATATGTGTTGGTAACTGACTTTTTTACAAAAATAAGCGCTACACTTTTTCATTTTCATCAGTTTTTGCTTTGTCTCAGCTGTGTTGGCAGCTAATTTTTGTGTTCACTTATTGCACAGCGCAGTATAGCCCACATATAATAATTCTTACTCTGAATGGTCTAAGGTTATCAGTGGTGTACCCCAAGGTTCAGTGTTGGGATCCTTATTCTTTAATATCTTTATAAATGATATTGGGTCTGGGATCAAAAGTAACATTTCTGTCTTTGCAGGTGACACCAAGCTATGCAGTGGAATAACGTCCTTACAGGATGTCTCCAATTTACAAGCCGACCTCAATGCTCTGTCTAATTGGGCGACTATGTGGCAGATGAGGTTTAATGGTGATAAATGTAAAGTTATGCACTTGGGGGCTAAGAATATGAATGTATCATACATACTAGGGGGAGTACAAATGGGGGGATCCGTAGTGGAGAAGGATCTGGGGGTTTTGGTAGATCATAAGCTCAATATTAACATAGGGTGACCAGACATCCCCAGTTTCAGGGGACAGTCCCCAGATTGAGGACACTGTCCCCGGACCAAATCTGTCCCCGGTTTTGTCCCCGGATTGGATTTGAACAGGGGCTGGGGCAATTTCAAAGACAGTCAGTGCAGAATTAAAAAAAAAAAAAAATCTGAATTACACACCCCCGCTCTGCCGCTCCTACTAGCTTAGGGGGGTGTATTTTTTTCCATTATCTGTGCCCCTTTCTGAAGATCATATGCTGGTCGGAGCGGAGTGAATATTTCTTACGTTTCGGGCGCATGCCCATTCAGCTCCGCTCGCATGTTCTTCTGCCTTGGCTCAAGTCCAGACCAGCCGCCTGCCTGCTTATCTCCTTGCCTTCCCTGGCGCAGTGATCTTCCTCCTCTCCCCACCCAGTAGTAGCCGGGGCCCAGAGAATAAGACTTGACAGGCTGTGAAGCGGGCGGCGGCGTCGGGCAGAGAGTCGCTGATTGCCGCCATTACTAGTAAAAAAAAAAAAATGTCCCCGGATTTCAATAAAAAAATCTGGTCACCTTATATTAACATGCAATGCCAAGCCGCGGTTTCCAAAGCGAGCAAAGTCCTTTCTTGTATTAGGAGAGGTATGGACTCCAGAGAGAGAGATATCATCTGTACAAATCATTAGTAAGACCTCATCTGGAATATGCAGTTCAGTTTAGGGAACCAGTTCTTTGGCCTTGTGTCGATGGAACCAATTAAAAGTGGTTGTAAACCCACTTATGCAACTTGCAACTACAGGTAAGCCTAGATTAAAGCGGAGGTACCGCGGAAAAAAAAATAATTAAAAGCCAGCAGCTGCTGACTTTTAATATATGGACACTTACCTGTCTTGGAGTCCAGCGACGTCCGCAGCAGGGGACGAGCAATCGCTCTTCACTCTGCTGCCCCCCCCCCCCCCCCCGCCATCCTCGGTGAGGGTACCAGGAAGTGAAGCCTTGCAGCTTCATGCCCGGTTCCCTATGGCGCATGCGCGAGTCGTGCTGCGCCGTTCTGAATGGTCCCCTGTGTTCTGGGAGCCGAGTGTCTCCCAGAACACTACGGGTATTCTGCGGGAAGTGACGTGCTTCCCGCAGATTTCCCGCAGAGAGGACTCCTGGAAGTGGGTGCAAATACCTGTCTTAGACAGGTATCTGCACCCCCTCCCCCCTGAAAGGTGTCAATTGTGGCACCGGAGGGGGGGAGGGTTCCGATCAGCGGAAGTTCCACTTTAGGGTGGAGCTCCGCTTTAAGGCTTACCTGTAGGTGCAAGAAATATCTCCTAAACCTACACGGTTTAGGAGATATTTGCAAAAAAAAACATGCACCGATGTCTACGGCGCATGCAGGCCGTAGACAGCGGTACATTCAGTCAGAATCCCCATTCACAAATCCGGCTTTGCCGGATTTGACGGCTCCCAGGCGCATGCGCGGAGTGACGTCTTCGCCGCTCCGGCCAATCACAGCGCCAGAGCGGCGCTGTGATTGGCCGGAGCGGCGATACCCGGAAGTAACCTTCCGGGTATCTGTGGAGCGATGGCTGAGGCTGGAGGGGGAGACGAGGACGGCTTCGGGGGCCCCGATCTAAGGTAAGTGATGCATAATGAGCTAGTATGCTAGTCATACTAGCTCATTATGGCTTTGTTTTGCAGGTGTTTTTTTTGTTTTTTTGTTTTTTTTTAAACGGGTTTACAACCACTTTAACATAAGTGGGCGACTTAGAATTCATTGACATGTGCATCTGGCCAGTTGACCTCCTTCTGACCTGCATTAAGCAGGATTTACATTCCAATTGACTTGTATGAGAATGCAAATTCTGCTTGAGGCAAACAAAAGCTGTCAACACAGGATCTGAAGATGACTGCTACAATTAAGAAATCCTTTTTTTTAAACACCTGTCCCAGAGTCATCAGATGAAAGCTGCCATTTTACAACTCATGGACTGCGTAGGAGTTCTAGGGCAATGGTTTGACTGGAGTGAAGCTAAATAGTTCAACATGAATATGGCTCATAAGCGAGGAAAGCTCTACTTGCACCTGTGACAGAATCTCTTAAAGCGGAGGTCCACACAAAAAGTGAACCTCCGCGCATGCGCAGTATGGAACCGGAGCGTGTAGCCGCAAGGCTTCACTTCCTGGTTCCCTTACCGAAGATGGCGGCGGCAGCATCCCAGGCCTCAGGTGCCGACATCGCGGGCGCCCTGGACAGGTAAGTGTCCATATTTTAAAAGTCAGCAGCTGCAGTATTTGTAAAACAAAAAAATGGGTGATATGGCGCACTCTGGTTATGGCTCAATAGTAAGAATGAATGGGGGAGAGGAGGGGAACAGGGTGGTAATAACAGTATTTTGGGGAGTATTAGTCCATGTAAGGTCACAATAAATGAGTAACGGTTCAAAAAAGGCTGCCAGTTCAAAAAGAAGAAGTAAAAAGAACTCTACAATACAAGAAGAGAAGAGAGAACAGCGCCCTCTAAGTGCAGTAAATACATTTTATTAAGGAACAAAATAAAATGATTGCAATGCCAATCCAATGCCTGATGAAGGAGTACGAATACTCTGAACGCTAGCATTGCCCCACTGACCTGACCCGGAAGTGACCTTGTCCACAGTGCACCGCCGACTGAGTTCCTCCCATCCGGAAGCATCGTTGCCAGCCTTGGTCCCGGAGGACAGACTCAACCGCGGACACCCGTCCACTACAGCGACACCGGACCCATTCTCCCCCTCTCATCTCACCCGGAAGTCAGAAGCGGATGATCTATACCATGCCTGCTTTCACTACTATCCTGTGAGTGCAATCATTTTATTTTGTTCCTTATTAAAACGTATTTACTGCACTTAGAGTGCGCTGTTCTCTCTTCCCTTCTTGAGCTGCAGTATTTGTAGCTGCTGACTTTAAAAAAAAAAAGAAATTCGGCGGACCTCCGCTTTAAGGATCAATTTTAGGTAAAAATGTAAAAAAAAAGTCCAACTCTGCAAGTCTTTTTTCCTTTTTTCTACTTACCTTTTCAGAAATATTCAGGCCATTCGTGTGACATGAGGGCCCCTCCTCTCTTGGTAGTGGGTTTTCCCCAATAATTCAGAAAGTGACACATAAAAAAGTCAGCACCACTCCCCGTATACTGTATGTGAATGCAGGGTACCATGATGACAACCCCTCGGGGGTGGGACCATAACACCCTGCACTCACAGGATGTGCTCAAATTATTACTGCAGGGGACAGCACTGGAGAGGAGTGATTCATCTGAAGCTGCTTTTTACACCTCCAGGGAGACCATTCAAAAAAAATTAGCCAGAAGTTGGGCTTTAAGCACGGAAATTCATACATACATTTCAGTTTTTACCTATACATTCGTAATAATTTTCCAGCGTCCAGTTCATGGGATATGCTATTTCAGCAAACTGCAGGACCAGGTCAATGCTGTAGTATGCCTGAACTCTCTGGATTGGATCTCCTGTAGCACTGCAGTCCTTTAAATAAAAAAAAATAAAAAAAGGATCAGTTTGACCTCATCAACTTTACTGGAAATTTCAGAAGTCAAATCTGGTGGTGTATATACAGTATGCCAAGATCGTTTTCTATTCATGTGTTTTGGCTAACAGGCGGTGTATAAGGTGTTCACATTTAATTGCAGTGCCAAGTGCATATAACTGAACACAGGGCCGGCCCTATGATGGGACCGGGTGGTACCATGGTACCAGGCGGCACTTTTAGGGGGGCGGCAAACTGACGCCCGCCCGCCAGCCTGTTACGCCCGATCCGCTGCCTGTGAGGAACCCGACGCCGCTGCCTGTGAGGACACTCGCAGCCCGGGGGCGGGGGGCAGTCAGCGAGCAGGTGCTGCTGCCTGTGTGAGGACACTCGCAGCCCGGGGGGGGGGGGGGCATTAAGGTGAAAAAAAAACGAATCTTTACAACCCCTTTAATGACCAGGCCATTTTTTGCGATACGGCACTGTGTCGCTTTAACTGACAATTGCGCGGTCGTGCGACGTTGTACCCAAATAAAATTGATGTCCTTTTTTTCCCACAAATAGAGCTTTCTTTTGGTGATATTTGACAATATGTTTTACTTTTTGCTATGATAAATATCCCAAAAATTTATAAAAAAAATTATTTCTTCATCAGTTTAGGCCAATATGTATTCTTCTACATATTTTTGTTACCAAAAAAACACAATTAGCGTACATTGATTAGTTTGCGCAAAAGATATTGCGGACGCCCGCCATACACAGGTCCCTTCATAACCCTATATACACGTATAGAGCCATGAGAGGTACTCTTTATACTCCTATTGACATGTATAGAGCATGACGGGTCCCCTTTAGTTATCATGATATAAAATAATGAATGTGGGGGCCTTTTGGTGGGTGTGATTTTTTTTTGGGGGGGGGGCAGCATTTCATTCTTGGTCCCAGGCAGCACAATGTCTTGGGCCGGCCCTGACTGAACATTATTTGAAGGTAGGAAGCATATTTGTCCAGACTGGAATGCTTCATTAAAGTAGATGTAAACCAATTACTGAAATCTCATAATCATTAAAATATAAATTAAATTTCAAAAGTAGTTTTTCTATTTTTTTAACTTTACAGCTTTTATCAACATAATATATATTAGTCTTGCCAGTAAGGTTCCTGTGCAGGGACTTCCTGTTATAGGGTCACAGTGGTCTCTCCTGCATTGTCACCCTTTACAACTGCTTCCACTAGGGACTACAAGGGGCCAGACACTCATTTACAATGGAATGTTTGATTGTCATTGCCATTCAGAAACTTGTCCAAATAGGCAGCTTACTGTCCTTCAAACTTGGGGGGTGGGGTTTAGCTTGTGGCCAGTGGGGGGTAAAAAAATGTCCCAGAATAAGTGGTACGAAACAGTATCTCAGGAAAATGAAAGAATGTGTTTGGACAGCCGCACTCCAAAAAATATTGTCTTGGTAAAAAAAAAAGGAACAGAAACTGCAAGCCACAGCAAAACTGAACACAAACTGACGCGTTTCACACTAATACTTAGTGCTTAATCATAGCTTATTATAGTGCTTAATCATAATTTTGCAAAAAAAACGATTACCGAGCTTTTGTTTACATCACGTGATCAGCTGTCATTTGCTGACAGCTGATAACGTGGTGAGGGGCCGGGATCGGCCCCTTACTCAGATCTGTGATCACCCGAGTCTCAGTGACTCGGGTGATCACAGCGCGTGCCATGCCGCGAGACGTCCTCCGGCAATTGGGGTGGCCATCATTTGGCTATAGCATGGACCCCTAGTGGTTAAGAAAGGTCTGGATTCTTTCCTAAATGTACATAATATAACTGGGTACTGACATTTATAGGTAAAGTTGATACAGGGAAAACCCGATTGCCTCTCGGGGGATCAGGAAGGATTTTTTTCCCCTGCTGTAGCAAATTGGATCATGCTCTGCTGGGGTTTTTCGCCTTCCTCTGGATCAACTGTGGGTGTGGAAGTGGGTGTGTTGAAATTGTATGATATTTTTTATTTTATTTCCTTAATGGTTGAACTAGATGGACTTGTGTCTTTTTTCAACCTGACTAACTATGTAACTATGCAGAGGGAATAATAGTGTCCCAACGTCCAGGCTAGCAAAGAGCCAATATATGATCCACAGGCCACAATTTAGAGACCACTGGCTTGGTCATAGGGTGCCCACGTGTCCCGGATTGCCCGGGACTGTCCCGCAATTGACATGTCTGTCCCTGGTCTCGGGCACCTTCATTCCGGGACAATACAGAGTCCCGGAATGAAATAGAGGACACAGCCACCCCCTACTAACTAGTAACTAAATTTCCGGAAAGGTTTCCTAGGGCCAGCGCTGCCTGGCATCTTACAACCAGTGACAATTTACTCTCAGACAGTGAGACCGGGAGCGAGGCCTGCGCCTAGTGCAGCACTCCTGTCCCCACCCACCTCGGCACCTCCTCCTTCTCCGGCACCCAGCGGATAGCAGCAGGGACTGGTGTGATCTTCACTCTCCAGATAGTGACGTTTCTCCTTTCCTTCTACGCATGTGGCTAATGCAGAGGGAGTGACAGCAGCACTGCATCTGGTGGCAAGTGGCACATTCACCTGACAAATAACCTGCCTCCAAATTCCCCATCAACCCCGAGACAACATTTCCCCCCGCCCCCCTCATCTTTTTTGGGGGAAGGTGAAAGAGGGGGCGTGTCCCTGAATGGCAGTTTTGAAATGTGGTCACCCTACTTGGTCATAGCCTCCTTTCAAAAATGAAATGTCTGAAAAGAGGCACCTGGTAATAAACAGCACTGAGATGTAACAAAGGATGAAACTTAGGTGAAGACAGAATTTTTAAAAGTAAGGAAAAAAAATCAACTGTTAATGAAATGCAATGTTTTGCAAACTAACTGTCATCCAGTTAGAGTTTACATCTACTTTATGTAAACCGTTATTGCTAGGAATTAGCATTTGAGTTCTACAGAAGCTTACCTGTTGTCTTAGTACTTCATTTGCTGGGATATTAACCATGACAAACTGCTTGTTCTCGGTCACAGTGATGCTGATGGCCTGTCCTGCCACAATATTTTTTAGCGTCAGGGATTCAGTAGTGTAGGAACCCCTCTTCACCAGACCCACACGCTGCTTTGGAATGTAAACCACAACTTCTTCTCCAGGATGTTGGGACACTAGAGAGACAATGTTATGGAAATGCAACATCTTACAACGGCACAATCTTTACCCATTTCCATTAGTGGAAATAAACCGGCAATCCCCTTTAGAACTACCTATCTTCATTGGACTGACATAACATAATTATTGAGCATGTTAATTACTTTGCAACACGTGGTACCCATGGTCAATCTTTTGCTATTCTACCTCTTACTAGGAGTTGATTGACCAGTAAGGCATCGCTTAGAGCAAGGGTGTCAAACTCAATTTCATTGTGGGCCCCATCAGCATTATGATTGCCCTCAAAAGGGCCGGTTGTATCTGTAAGATTCGATGCCCAGCGCATCCTCTCCCCTTACATTAGATGTCAAGAGCCACCCCACCATCAGAAGTTGAGCCCCACACTCTCCCTTACATCACAGTGCACCCCCCTTTCCTTATGATGCTGCTGGGAAGAAGCTGGATGCATTGCTTGAAAGCAGAAAGTAAGGGTCTGGAGGAGGATCAGAGGAGGGCTGGAGCTCTCCTGCAGCTGCAGAAGAGGTGCGAGGGTCACATGAAATGGCCCGGAGGGCCGGATTCGGCCCGCGGGCCTTGTGTTTGACACCTATGGCTTAGAGCAGGGGTCTCCAAACTAAATATGGCCTCAAGGTTGGTCAGTAGGAAGAATTGTAGTGCCCCTTATTAGTAAGAGGAATAGTATCCCATCATTGGTATCGGTGGAAGAAATAGTGCCCCCTTGTTGGTGTCAGTGGGAGGAAAAGTGCCCCAAGGGCCAGATAAAGGCTCGCAAAGGACCACATCTGGCCCTCGGGCCGCAGTTTGGAGACCCCTGGCTTAGAGCATTCTACTAGGGCCAACATTTATTTATTAAATTGGTTGTTCATGCTGGACTGTTTTCTCCCCTACTGGCACATCCCCCCCCCCATACTCTCCCCTTCACCTTCACCTGCAACCTGGCCACCCCCCTTTTTTTTTGTCCACCTGTTCTTCTTGTTTGCTCCCTCTTATTAACTAGTTAAAATATTTGGTTGAAAGGTATGGAACACAGGTCTCTGGCAGGCGACTTATGAAGGACTTGATATTTGCCAGCACATGAAGGGTCGGCACAAAGTGGCGTCCAAATGGGTAGTTTATTGCCTGACGAAGGGGTCCTGCGTGACTCTGAAACGTTGCGCCTCTCTTGTGTTGTGATCATGCAATAAACTACCCGTTTGGATGCCACTTTGTGCCAATCCTTGGTGTGCTGGCAAATATCTACTTTGTGACTTGAACCAGTATCCAGCTGGTTGTTGCTGCAACACCCTAATTTTGAGAGCTTATACCAGGAATGTGTGCAATGTAAATATGAAATATTACTTATGAAGGACTTGCACTCTTGGCTAAAGGAGCCTCTGTTATGTTGTTTGGGAGATTTTCATGGACTTTTGATAGAATGCTAACACTGTAGGCCTTTGGCCTTTTGAGCTTTACATAAGTTGCTGTGTTATTGACTGTACTGTGACCCCTCAGCTGCTTCTGAACTGCCTTATACATGTTACGGTGTCTGTATAAGCAGTCTATATAAAGAATTTGTTCACTTTGCAATTGTTTACCGGTTATTCCTTCCAGAGGGACACCTTTCATCAGAGCCCACAGCAAAAGCAAAGCAATTCAAACTATGCAGAATATGCGACTTGTTTGTGTCAAAGAGTTGTTCCTTAGATATTGGGGACTCCCTGAGGGCAGTGATGCGCCCAATCGATCAGTTTGGATAGTTGTCGGGCCTTGCCATTAACTGGCACAAGTCGGCTCTGTTGCCACTGGATCCATTACCGACGTCTTTGCCGGACGATATATCTCGCATACAAATTGTCACCTCATTCAAATATCTGGAAATTATGGTGACCACGCCCACGGGACTACATAACTCTGAATTTGAAACCAATACTACGAAAATTTCAGCATAAGCAGACCAGTTGCAGTAGATTACCGCTGTCAGTAACCGGTCGTGTAAATCTCATTAAAATGATCTGGGCACCGCAGCTACTGTACATTCTGCACAATGCCCCGATCTGGATACCACAGTATTGGTTCCAACTTATAGACTCGCAGTTCAAGGCTCTCATATGGAGAGGTGGAGTGGCAAGAATTAAACTGGCCACTCTGCAACTCCCCAAGGACCAGGGGGGAATGGCTGTTCCGCACCCTCAAATGTACTATTTTTGCCACCCAATTACAACATTTCACAGGTTGGGATCTCGGGATGATTACAAACACCTTCAGGAATCCCCTCCTTGGCCCTGGAGCAGACTATACTGCCCTGTCCCATATGGAGATGGGCCTTCCTAGAGGACCATCTAATTGCCCCACAGTTCAGTTGCTGATGAAAATCTGGAAGGGAGTTAAGACCACATTGGGATTGATGGGTTATCTCCGTCAAATCCCTATTTGGCAAAACCGTTTTTACACTGACTTAACCAAGGTCCCTAAATATCCGCTTTGGGAAAGGCTTAAGGTTAGATTCCTCACCCAAATACTCAACGGGCCTGTCCTAAAGCCGTACCTCCAATTATTGCGGGAATTCCCTGTACTCAAAGGCCACAATTACCAATATATACAACTGCAACATGCCATGTGCTGCCAGAGTAGACACTCTAATTTGAAGCTAGAGGACTCCACGTTCCTGGATTCCATATACTCTGACTCTGAGAAGAAGGGAATCATTTCTAGAATCTATACCCACCTATTGTCCCATGTACAAGCCCCTGACCTTCTACCCTGTAGGGAGGGATGGGAGCGAGATGTCGGCCCCATTGATGGCGAGCAGTGGGATCAGATCTTGGGGGGGGGGACCTTTGGTATCAGTGTCAGTGGCACAGAGATTGTCGCACCAGTTTATATTACACCGAGTGTACCATACATCTGTACAGCTACATAAATGGGGTAGGCGTGATTCCCCCATATGCCCAAAATGTCAGGCCCACCCTGGCGACCTCATTCATATGCTCTGGAGATGCCCCAAGCTGATAAGGTACTAGAGAAGCATTATTACCAAAATAAACTGTATATACTAGGTTCAACTAGCGGTAGACCCGTTGACCTGTTTGCTAGGGTATCTAGATGAAGAATTGTACCTCCCCTCAGCGTACATCACCCTCACAAGGCTCCTATATCTAGCTAGGAAGCTGATTGTTCGTCTTTGGCTCTCAGCGCGAGCCCCGAATGAGGCGCAATGGATACAAATGGTTAATACTATCCTCATTCGGGAAAAAACACCTATCATTATAGGAAATCGCCCCAAAAATGTATAAGCATCTGGCAGAATTGGTTAAACTCCCCAGAGGTGGCGCTAGATAGGTTGCTGATGAGATAAATGTTTTTTTTTTGTGCTGTCATCAGAGAATTGTGTGGAAATATGGGTGGCATGCTAGGAGTGGTTCGCCTGCTCCTCAGAAAATAAATCCCTGAAAGTATATCACCGGTTGGTCTAACGTTTTCTTCTTTGATTAAATTTTACTTCTGTAGCGGGGTGCCGATTTGGAGTGTGTTATAAAGGACTATGGTTATCTTGAGAATATCCTCAGCTCCCTCCGGAGTCTCTTTAAGATATTGCAGCAACTGTTAATTAACCTTATGGAACAATGCATTGTGGAACTTATGGTACAGGGAGAAAGGGACTCCATTGCCATGGGTATCTAATAGACTATGGTACCCACAGTGCAGCTGTACTCCCAAAGCGCATTGCATTCTCGCACAGTTTTCTGGGGGAGGTTACTTAAAGGAGGGGAGGAGCTACACTCGCTCTCTCCGGACTTCGCCATCGATCAAGCAGGAAGTCTGTGTGAAGCCTGCTGCCGGAGCGTCTAGGCCTAAAGCCTGGGCCCACAGTTGTGTTGCAGAGGACCACTCAACTTAAAGAGGGATCCTATTCCGAGTGACCAGCTCTCGCTTCTCAGAGACCGGAGTCATCCATCAACCGACACCCAGTGCGGTTGTGAGAGAAACCGGAGACTGCAAGTTGCGGAGAGGCCGTGGATCGAGGTACCGACAGCGGGACGTACCGGAAAGACAAGGCCTACTTTGGTGAGAGGGCAACTGCCCGGAATACATTGACTGTTTGTTAGGCCTGTGATTTTGTTAGGGCCCACCATTATTAGTAGTGCGCCACACGCCAGGACATAGCGCATCTCACGGAGGCCGCATGGTTTAAAGTTTGGCGTTTGCGCCGCCATAGAGTTTCACTTACAAACATTGTGGAAGTTCAGTTTGCTTTCTTTTAATACCCCTGTGGATTACAAATGTTATGTGCACCAACGTCTGCTAGCAAAGACTCCTACCACTGAAGGAACCGGACACTGAGCTTAGTCAGGCCTGACTAGAATTGATAGTGGCGGGACACGGGTACAATATTGCCCATTAGGGGAAGCTCGCGAGCATAGGACTTTTACTTATGAGGGAAGTGTACATTAATACTGTGTTGACTGTAGTATTGTCATATAAATATATCTGACTCTGCAGAGACCTGCATAAGTCAAATGTACATCTGTTTAATTCTGCTATTTTCACCAACTAAGTAAACTTAAATTTTTGGTTAAACAGAATGCTGTGTGGAGTTCTCTATATTATCCTGCCGGACCAGTGGCTATACAAGGTAACAATATTTATGTACCAATTTATTGTTGTATAGTATTATTGTGCATCCCATTGCCAGTGGGTTCCACAATCTTTTACAGACCAGTTGTGCCTAGGGAGGACTCGATCCAGATTCTTGGGGTTGATAGCTAGGGTACAGACCCCAAACAAACTAGCAGCTCTCTTAACGGTATTGCTACACTTCTTTTTTTTTATTGACTACTCTGTTTGTTTGATTGTTTGCGCTTCCCTTTTTCAAGAGAGCTAGAATTTAGGGTATTATGCAATGCTTCTCAGTTGTATGATAAATGTGATGGCTATACAGCTAGCACCATTTCTATATTGCGATGAGGATTGAGACTCCTGTTTACCATGTATTTCATACATATGCAAATGTGCCATGTAATGCCTTTTTTATTGTTTAAAAAAATAATTAGTCCTTGATCCTTCTTATTGTAGTGCCCTGCTCCTATTGAGTAGGCGCTAGATGTAAATTTAGGTTATCTGAGCTGTATTTTAGCTCAGAGTATTATGTTAAATTGCTGGTTTCTGTTCCAGTTCAGTTGTGCTGTACATTTTCCACTTGGCCGTGAGTGTCGCTGTCATCCCCGGTCAGTGTTGGAAATACAGCAGGCTGGATGCATTGAGTACCTCTTTACCCAGAAATAGCCCAGGGGGAGTGGTTCTCCCACTGTGCATTCAGGGAGAGGGTACTTAAGGGATAGACACCGTTTTCGCAGTCTCTCGGACCTGATGGCCCTCCTGGCTTAAGGTGTGCCGTAGCAGTTCTTCTGCCTCTGGGCCTGCTGGCCCAAGGCCTCGGTACTGGAAGTAGGCCCAGGAATTTCTGGGGTCTAATGGTCCAGGGGTGGTCCTGAGCTGTCTTGCCTGCGGGGAGAAGCCGAGCAATTGGAGACTCAATTGGAGGACGCATCCCGGCCCATCTACCTCACAGTATCGCCGGATGGCTGAAAGATACTGGTACTGTGGGATTGTATTCTGACTTTGCAAAAGTTATTGGTTATACAATTCTGTGGCAGAGGATTGTACAACGACTCAAGTTATATTCTTCAAGTCTGTGGCAGAGACTATGACCGAGCACCGCACCGGCTTCTAGGTCAGTGAGAGAGGCCTATCCGGTGGTTGCTAGATCCAGTTGTGGAGCTGTTTGTCCTCTGGATCAAAGAAGTACCCGTGAGCCGTAAAACAAGGTACCTGAATCTCCGCCAACCCTCCATCCCTCTAACTGACGTTTGTTAATAAAGCATTGGAAAAGAACTAAGTGTTTGGTGCATACATCTGTGAACAACTCTCCAATGGGACCCCTATGGCGGTTACGGTGAACAGTCAGGTAACGGCAAAGGCCCAAAATTAAAGTGGAAGTAAACCCTCCTATCATTTTCAGCCAAGGAAGCTGCCATCTTGGCCTCTGTTTAATCTTCAACTGCCATGATGCTGCACATGTGATCAGTTATGACACCAGACATTGGATGGTGTGATAGTTTGGTTGAGAGCACAACCAATGTGACAGTTAGCATTTCCGGCATGCCGGGAATGTAACTGTTTTTTTAAACTATTAAATCGTTGGGTTTACTTCCGCTTTGAACCAGCAGCTCCTAAGGGGGTAGTGCTACATTATGTTCATAAATTAGCTCTTACCGGGTGGGCACGAAGCTTCCATGGAATAGGCATAAAAGCCATGGGCCATCCAGAGAGGTAGGACGTCTGTCTGTCTGTCCAGGAACTGATAAGAATATTGTGTTTGTCATACAATGATTAATGCTTATTTAAAAAGAATACATTTGTACTGGATAAATATTTATTATTAGTAGTAAAAATGTATTTTATTGTCTTAATATTAATAATAATAATAATAATAATAAAAATTTTGCTTTGTAGGTACCAAACTGTCTATAGATGTTGATTTTAGCTACTGGTCCAACCCTTATGCCGCGTACACGCGACCGTTTTTCATGACGAGGAAACTGCCATTTTTTAGATTGGTCGTGAAAAACGGTCGTGTGTGTATGCTCCATAGCAGTTTTCTCGACGAAAAAACTGCCCGCAAAAAAAAAAATAGAACCTGCTCTATTTTTTCTCGTCGTTTTTCCCGTTGTTCTTTTTCTCGTTGCGAAAACCGCTCGTGTGTACGCTTTTCCGAGGGGGAAAAAAATGCGCATGCTCAGAATAAAGTTATGAGACGGGAGCGCTCGTTCTGGTAAAACTAGCGTTCATATTGGAGATAGCACATTCGTCACGCTGTAACGGACTGAAGAGCACAAGGCTGAAAAGCACGAATCGTCTCTCACCAAATTTTTACTAACACGAGGATCAGCAAATGCAGCCCAAAGGGTGGAGCCATCCGAATGGAACTTCCCCTTTATAGTGCCGTCGTACGTGTTGTACGTCACCGAGCTTTGCTCAAGTGGTTTTTTTCCCGAAACGTGTGTATGCAAGGCAGACTTGAGAGAAATCACGATGAATCACGTCGAGAAAAACGTCGGTTTTTTGCATGACAGGAAAAACGTGTACGCGGCATGAGGCTTGGTCTACACCTATGATGCATTTTTCATGCTTTTTGCATTTTGCAGATTTGCACTACAGAACGTGTTCCATAGGAAACCATGTTACATGGACTGTAATGCAAATCAGCAAAATGCAAAAAGTACGGCTTCTCGGCTCATTCATTGGTTGATTAAAAGCAGCGCAGCCATTGGCTCGTGCTGCTGTCAATCATATCCAATGACATGGCACGCCGGGGGGCGAGGCCGAGTGATACAGTGAGCGGTTATAGCCACCGGCTGTATCACGGGAGCGGGTTCACAAGAACTTTCCACCATGGGAGAGAGCTCACATGAAGGTGGAATGTTCTTGCGGGGAGGAGCCAAGACAGCCGCCGAGGGACCCCAGAAGACCAGGTTCGGGGCCATATGAGTGTAAAGTCAATACTTTTGGTGATATAGTGTAAGTGATGCTTTGACAGTCAAAAGACCAAAACTACCTGTGTCAACCACTGCTGCCATCTGCAAATCTTTCTACAGGTGAGACATATTAAAAGATCATTTACTTACCTGGCCGGGATTCAGCAACTGGCCCCGCAGTCCTCTCACTGTTACATTGACATCATTCATCTCCACTTCGACACCAATTAAGCTTGCATCTTCCACTGCGACCACCAATTCCTCACGAAATGTGAGATACCAATCCTGGGGTAAAAGGAACAAATTACCTGTGTGTGTGTGTAGAATTATCACGTTGGATTGGATGCAGGAGGAGGAAGGTCAAAGCAGGGGTTCCTAACTACTGCTACTACTACGATGGATATGTGTCGCTACTTTGCCTTTAAACACCGGGGTTATGGCAGCACATAGCTGCCATCAGAGCCCTTTCACACTGGTGCAGCCCATAGGGTCGGCAGTAAAATAGCGGTAAAATGCCGCTATTTTAACGGCGGATTTGTGGCGCATTTCGGCCGCTAGCGGGGCGCTTTTAACCCCCACTAGCGGCCGAGAAAGGGTTAAAACCGCTCGCAATGCGCCGCTACAGCGGCGTATTGCCGGCAGTACGGTGGCGCTGTCCATTGATTTCACCGTTCCTAATGCGCTCCAAAGAAGCTGCAGGCAAGACTTTTCCCGACACCCTGCCAGCGCAGCGCTCCAATGTTAAAGCCCTCGGGCAATACAATAGAGACAATATAGCAGCTGTTTAAGGGTGGATTGCAGGCGCTATTTTTAACACTATAGCGCCTGCAAAACGCCCTCAGTGTGAAAGGGGTCTAACCCCGGTATTTTTTTAAACGGTGGGTGATCCGCTTTGACATAAAAGTGGTCTCAGCAGCAGATTCACCGCGAGATTACTTTTATGGGCGGCGGGAGAGGTGCCCCCCCCCTCCCACCGCGTCCCGGTGGTCTCTGCCGCTTACCGAAGCTGTGGGTAGCGACGGAAACATATATTTTTTTTATTAATATTGCTTTGAAGTGCAAATGTGACATCTTTTTGATCCCAGATCTCACATTAAAGAGGACCTGTCATGCTTTTGTTCTATTACAAGGGATGTTTACATTCCTTGTAATAGAAATAAAAGTGATCAAAAAAATTTTTTTTAAAGAGACAATGTCAAAATAAAATATATAAAGTAAAATAAATACGATTTATTAACCCTTTTTGTGTGACTTCTACCTATAGGTAGTGGAAATATCTCCTAAACGTGTGCCGTTTAGCAGATATTTCACTTGTAGTGCGCTGATAATGTAAACGGCGCATGCGCTGGGAAGAAACTAAACGAAGTGCCGTTTCTTCCCTAGCCTGTGCTGTTAAAGTGGTTGTAAACCCTCCCCCAGAAGTTACACCTACAGGTAAGCCTATATTAAGGCTTACCTGTAGGTGTTTGCAATATCTTCTAAACCTACACGGTTTAGGAGATATTTGCCAAAAGGTATACACCATTGTCTACGGCGCGTGCGCACCATAGACAACAGTGCTTTTACAGTGAGAATCCCCATTCAAAAATCCGGCATTGCCGGATTTGACGGCTCTTGCGCGCATGCGCGGAGTGACGTCTTCGCCGCTCCGGCCAATCACAGCGCCAGAGCGGCGCTGTGATTGGCCGGAGCGGCGATACCCGGAGGTAACCTTCCCGGTATCTGTGGAGAGATGTCTGCGGCCGGAGGGGGAGACGAGGACAGCTTCGGGGGCTTCGATCTAAGGTAAGTAATGCATAATGAGCTAGTATGCTAGTCATACTAGCTCATTATGGCTTTGTCTTGCAGGTGTTTTTTTTTTAAATTTCGGGGTTTACAACCACTTTAATGGGGGCTCCCGTCTGCATGCGCGGGAGTGACGTCACGCGGCTCCGGCGAATCACAGAGCCGGAGTCCGCGGCCCAGAAGGAAGAGGGGCCAGAAGATGGACGCAGCCTGTATAGGGGACAGCGCTGGATTCTTTTGCAGGTAAGTGTCACATAATGGGTTAGTATGCGATGCATACTAGCCCATTATGCTTTTCATTTGCAGGCTTTGCAGGGAGCAAAAGAGGAAGTAAAACCCATCAGGGTTTACTTCCTCTTTAAAGCTTGCGCACAGAAGCAACAGCATACGCAAGTCGCGCCCACATATGTAAATGATCCGATGGACTTTTTTCATCGGAAAATCCAGTCATGTATGGGCCCCATCGGACTTTTTTCCGATAGGCAACTCTGATCGTCTGTGTGGAACTCCAATGGAGAAAAAATCCACGCATGCTCAGAATCAAGTCGATGCATGCTCAGAAGCATTGAACTTAATTTTTCTCGGCTCGTTGGAGTGTTTTACGTCACCGCGTTTTGGGCGGTCGGAATTTTGTCTGATGGTGTGTATGCAAGACAGCTTGAACGGAATTCCGACGGAAAATTCAATCGGATTTTAATCCATCGGAAATCCGATTGTGTGTACAGGGCTTTAGAGATTTTTAAACGTCACCTATGAAGATTTTTAAGTACCAACGTTTGTCGCCGTTCCACGAGCAGGCGCAATTTTGAAGCATGATATGTTAGGTATCAATTTACTCGGGATAACATTATCCTTCACATTATAGAACAAAAATTGGACGAACTTTACTGTTTTCTTATTTTTTCATTTAAAAAAAGGTGCCCTTCCATACAAAAATCTGTTTCAGGAAGGAAATGGTGAAACAAACAACATTTTCTTTAGGAAAGGGAAAAATGTTAAAAAAATATATGAAAGGTTTATTCCCCCCCCCCCCCCCACAAAATTATTATTATTATACAGGATTTATATAGCGCCAACAGTTTGCGCAGTGCTTTACATCAGGGAAGACAGTACAGTCACAATACAATTCAATACAGGAGGGATCAGAGGGCCGTGCTCATTAGAGCTTAGGCTACTTTCACACTGAAGCGCTGGATGTGCTGGCGGTATAGCGGCGCTATTTCTAGCGCCGCTATACCGTATTTTTTACCGCGATTTGCGGGCGCTAGCGGGGGGATTTTAACCCCCACTAGCGGCCGAAAATGGGTTAAAAACGCCCGCAATAACGCCTCTTTGCGGCGTTTTGCGGGCGTTTTGGAGGCGCTACCCCATTGATTTCAATGGGCAGGGGCGCTATAGGAGCGCTATTTTTACCGCTCCTATCGCGCCTCAAAGATGCGGCTTGCAGGAGTTTTTTGACCTCGGGCTTTCACACTGGATACAATTGAGCGGCTTTTTTGGGGCGCATTGCAGGCGATATTTTTAGCGCAATAGCGCCTGCAAAGTGCCTCAGTGTGAAAGGGGCCTTACAGTCTAGAAGGGAGTGTCAAGTGGAACAAAGGGTAGTAGCTGTGGGGGATGATCAGGTGGACAAAATGAAAATACAGTTGTTAGGTGTGGGTAGGATAGGCTTCTCTGAAGAGGAGGGTTTTTAGGGATCCTCTAAAAGCTAATAGAGAAGGATATAGACGGACAGATTGGGATAAGGAGTTCCATAGGCTTAGAGAGGCTCTGGAAAAGTCCTGGAGACGAGCATGGGAGCAGGTGATGAGAGAGCTAGAGAGCAGGAATGGTGTTACACACTAAGATGGGTATGATCTATGTAGCCGTGTAGAAGAAACATATTTACCTGGACATCTGAATTTCTTAAAGGCAATGGTCGTGTCACCTGAAATAACATAATTGGACGCAAAAAAAAAAAAAGCATTAAAAAAAGCATGTAACAAAAAATAAAGAATTTAGCTTTTTATGTATAGCAGTGTGCCCAGCAGAAGGGCTTATGCCCCGTACACACGGATTCCCGACAGAGAAAAAAAAGAGAGCCGGTTCTCTTTTTTTTTTGCCGCCCGTTTTTGGCAGTTTTTCCGTCAGAAAAACTCAGATGGAGCATACACACGGCCAGGATTCCCGGCCAAAAGCTCTCATCTCAGTTTTTCTGACGGGAAAACCGGCCGTGTGTACGAGGCATTAGGGTCAGTTCCCACCGGGGTGCTGTCCCCATGGAGTTTATTTTTCATCACGTGTAAGGTTATTGCTTGGTGCTCCAGTCTACCCACACAATCCAAAAACATACTGGCCCAAGCTTCAAGTAGTCCTGAAGCCTGCCACAAGCTTCAAAACCACTTCAATACCGGACACTTTCACCCCCTTCCTGCCCAGGCCAATTTTCAGATTCCAGGGCTGTCACATTACATGCAACATGCAACACTGTACCTAAATTAAAATCTTATCATTTTTTTTGAGACAGATAGAACTTTATTTTGGTGGTATTTAACCACTCAAGGACCAGCCACTGTATATATACATCGGCAGAATGGCTCGTACAGGCACAATCACGTACCTGTACGTCCCCTTTAACTGCCCGACGTCGGGGTCACGCACGCCGGCGCGCTCGCGACCCCCCTGCCTTCCCCGTGAGTCGGACCGCGGGTCCCACGGACGCGATCACCGCGGGCATCCCCGCAATCGTCTCACGGAGGGATGGAGCGGGGAGATGTTAGTGTAAACACAACATCTCCCCGCTCCCCTACTGACAATGTCAGCGATCTCCGCTCTGTGTAATCAGAGCAGAGATCGGTGACGTGTCACTCGTAGCCACGCCCCCACACAGTAGTAATCACTCCCCTTGGCACACTTAACCCCTTCAGCGTCCCTAGTGGTTAACCCCTTCACTGCCAGTGTCATTTTCACAGTAACCAGTGCTTTTTTATTGCACTGATCGCTGTAAAAATGACAATGGTCCCAAAATGGTGTCAAAAGTGTCCGTTGTGTCCGCCATAATGTCGCAGTTACAAAAAAAATGGTTGATCGCCGCCATTACTAGTAAAAAAAAAAAACATAAAAATGCCATAAAACTACCCCCTATTTTGTAAACGCTATAACTTTTGCGCAAACCAATCAATAAACGCTGATTGCGTTTTTTTTTACCAAAAATATGTAGAAGAATACGTATCGGCCTAAACTGAGGAAAAAAATAATTTTTATATATTTTTGGGGATATTTATTATAGCAAAAAGTAAAAAATATTACATTTTTTTTCAAAATTGTCTCTCTATTTATGTTTATAGCGCAAAAAATAAAAACTGCAGAGGTGATCAAATACCACCAAAAGAAAGCTCTAGTTGTGGGGAAAAAAAGGACGTAAATTTTGTTTGGGAGCCACGTCGCACAACCGCGCACTTCTCAGTTAAAGCGACGCAGTGCCGAATCGCAAAAAGGGGCCTGGTCTTTATGCTGCGTATTGGTCCGGGGCTTAAGTGGTTAACAGTTTTTTTAAATTATTATTCTATTCCAATAAACAGTGGAACCTGTAAGAGTAACGCTGTTAACGAGCGTTTTGATTTGCGAGCAACTTTTTTTTTTTAATTCTGACTCGGTTTGTGAGGGTTGTCTCGCAAGACGAGCAGAATTCAACCCAATAGGGCCTGCAGTACCGCATTTGACCTGAGGTATGGGGGGCGCCGGAGAACAGCAGAGCCGAACAGTGACGATCGCAGACGTTCGGCAATGCTCTGAAAGACACGGAAATACTCAGTTTTCGAGCCTTTCCAAGGTTTGCCGAGGTCAGCCGACGTGTCCTCGTCATTTACAAGGCTCTCCGGCGCCCCCCCCCCCCCACCTCTGGCCGCATGCGGTATTGCATCCAATTAAAGTCAATGCGGAACTAATTATTTTTGTTTCCATTGACTTCAATGGGGAAACTCGCTTTGATATGAGAGTTCTTTGGATTACGAGTATTCTCCTGGAACAGATTATGCTCGTAATCCGAGGTTGAAAAAATACCAAACATTTTGGAGGAAAAAGTTTCTTAGTTTCTGTTACCAAATTTTGCAAATAAATGATCTTTTCTTCACATATTTAGGCCAAAATGTATTCTGCTACATTTCTTTTGTAAAAGTAACCTAAATGAGTTAGTTATAGTCTACAAAATATGATATACCGTATATATTTGAAGCACCAATGCATTTAGTAAGAGGCATGGAGAGTTTTTTAAAGTTGTCATTTTTTTGTCAAAAGTTTTTGGAAAATAAAGAAATAAAATAAAATGTTTTTTTTGTTTTTTTTTTATACATACAAGTACAATGTCACCATGTGACTGGTGTGGTGGTGATCGGGGACACTGATAGATGACAGTATGTAAAAAAAAACAACAAAAAAAAAAACTTTTTCTGATTTTGACTATTTTTTTATACCATGATCAGAGCAGTACAATGTCACCAAAGTGACACTGTACTGCTCTGGGGAGTGATTCGTTTTTTTTTTTTACACTATGATTGCTTATTACGGTGATGATAACTATATAAACAATTATTTTTATGAATGGCATCCATTCATGTGCCATTGTGTAAAATTGTGATAGCTGTTGATTGCCCACAGCTATCACATGGTACAAGTGCACTGTGATTGGCCCTGTACCATGTGATCACCATGACCAATCAAAGCGATCACAATAGTACACAATGAATGGCTATGAATGAAAGCCATTGTGTGCAACTGACATGTGATCGCTGAGGTTGGTCACAGTGATCACAGTGACGGCCCGGTATAACGATCTGTATTCTGCTGTGTCACAAATCACAGCGAGTCACAAATAGGGTTGCCAGTGCAACCTTTTGGGTTTGGAATCATGTGTCCGGGTTTCCAACTGCGTGAAACCCGGACACATTATTCAGACTGGACGATGGCCTCCCAGCAGGGTTCCTGGCTCCAGCTGTCTAAGCAGAAATTTGAAGTCCAGCAGCCTCAGATACATCTGGATGAGAGGTGCTGACTGCCAAGGGTTGAGTGAGCTCACCATCCATCCCTGTCTGTGACTGAAGTCTTCCCCCTTCTCTCTCCTGCCTCTAAGTGAGTACACTAAGGTAATTCAGAGTTCTCAGAGTTCCCCATTACACCAGAGGCCACAGTGTTCCCCCTTACAGTATAGTCCTCTCTGTGCATCAGAGTTCTTAGTTTTTCCCCTTAAATCAGGGTTCCCAGAGCATCACTTATGTTAGAGTCCCCAGAGTTCTCCCTTACATCTGAGTCCCCCCCTACAGTGTAAGGGAACTCTGCGGATTCAGATGTAAAAGGGGAACTCTGCGGATTCAGATGTAAAAGGGGAACTCTGCAGATTCAGATGTAAAAGGGGAACTCTGCGGATTCAGATGTAAAA
This sequence comes from Rana muscosa, assembly GCA_029206835.1. Lineage (NCBI taxonomy): Eukaryota > Metazoa > Chordata > Amphibia > Anura > Ranidae > Rana > Rana muscosa. The sequence goes on from CM055124.1 coordinate 299,235,603, forward strand.
GGGGAACTCTGCGGATTCAGATGTAAAAGGGGAACTCTGCGGATTCAGATGTAAAAGGGGAACTCTGCGGATTCAGATGTAAAAGGGGAACTCTGCGGATTCAGATGTAAAAGGGGAACTCTGCGGATTCAGATGTAAAAGGGGAACTCTGCGGATTCAGATGTAAAAGGGGAACTCTGCGGATTCAGATGTAAAAGGGGAACTCTGCGGATTCAGATGTAAAAGGGGAACTCTGCGGATTCAGATGTAAAAGGGGAACTCTGCGGATTCAGATGCAAAAGGGGAACTCTGCGGATTCAGATGCAAAAGGGGAACTCTGCGGATTCAGATGCAAAAGGGGAACTCTGCGGATTCAGATGCAAAAGGGGAACTCTGCGGATTCAGATGCAAAAGGGGAACTCTGCGGATTCAGATGCAAAAGGGGAACTCTGCGGATTCAGATGCAAAAGGGGAACTCTGCGGATTCAGATGCAAAAGGGGAACTCTGCGGATTCAGATGCAAAAGGGAAACTCTGCGGATTCAGATGCAAAAGGGGAACTCTGCGGATTCAGATGCAAAAGGGGAACTCTGCGGATTCAGATGCAAAAGGGGAACTCTGCGGATTCAGATGCAAAAGGGGAACTCTGCGGATTCAGATGCAAAAGGGGAACTCTGCGGATTCAGATGCAAAAGGGGAACTCTGCGGATTCAGATGCAAAAGGGGAACTCTGCGGATTCAGATGCAAAAGGGGAACTCTGCGGATTCAGATGCAAAAGGGGAACTCTGCGGATTCAGATGCAAAAGGGGAACTCTGCGGATTCAGATGCAAAAGGGGAACTCTGCGGATTCAGATGCAAAAGGGGAACTCTGCGGATTCAGATGCAAAAGGGGAACTCTGCGGATTCAGATGCAAAAGGGAAACTCTGCGGATTCAGATGCAAAAGGGGAACTCTGCGGATTCAGATGCAAAAGGGGAACTCTGAGGATTCAGATGCAAAAGGGGACTCTTGTAATTAACTTTATATGATTAGAAATGTTATTTAATTGCAAAATATATGTATAGTTTATACTATAAAAAAAATTGCTGTGCGCCGCTAAAGTGTTCGGGTTTGACTTGAAGAAAAGGTGGCAACCCTACCCCCCCATACTCTCCCCTTCACCTTCACCTGCAACCTTGCCCCCCCCCCTTTTTTTTTGTCCACCTGTTCTTCTTGTTTGCTCCCTCTTATTAACTAGTTAAAATATTTGGTTGAAAGGTATGGAACACAGGTCTCTGGCAGGCGACTTATGAAGGACTTGATATTTGCCAGCACACCAAGGATCGGCACAAAGTGGCGTCCAACTGGGTAGTTTATTGCCTGATGAAGGGGTCCTGCGTGACTCTGAAACGTTGCGCCTCTCTTGTTTTGTGATCATGCAATAAACTACCCGTTTGGACGCCACTTTGTGCCAATCCTTGGTGTGCTGGCAAATATCTACTTTGTGACTTGAACCAGTATCCAGCTGGTTGTTGCTGCAGCACCCTAATTTTGAGAGCTTATACCAGGAATGTGCGCGATGTGAATATGAAGTATTACTTATGAAGGACTTGCACTCTTGGCTAAAGGAGCCTCTGTTATGTTGTTTGGGAGATTTTCATGGACTTTTGATAGAATGCTAACACTGTAGGCATTTGGCCTTTTGAGCTTTACATAAGTTGCTGTGTTATTGACTGTACTGGAAATCCCACCGCTGCGTGGCCCCCTAAGACGCGCACAAGGTGTACATAATTTAAATACATAGGTATAACTATCCAATATACTGTACATAACAACTCAGTACCTGTACGTACGTTGGATCACATCGCACCTTCTCCCTGCCCAGGGCTGCCGTCAGAGCCGGACACTTCAAGATGTAGCGGTTGCTTTGACTGTTTCCTGATGATGTTTTTTTAACCATGAGAATTTCCAGGAGGTGGAAGCCCTTCTGTAGGTACAGAGATAATATCAGTGCTGAATACATCGTCCTCTACTACAAGTTCCTGTCCGATTTCCTCCATGCAAATACTTTTCTTCACATACAATTCCCTTCTGTAGCAGTAGAACCCAGTTCCAAACTAAATGCATCAATTAGGAACCTACCCAATTTCAGCTTACACTTAACAACCTGCAGCCACTCTCTAAACGGCCCTGGTAATGTTCGGGCAAACATTGGCCTAGTCTAAATTAATATGACACTCATTTAGCTTAAAACCTAAAGTAAGGTGACCAGATTTTTTAAATGAAATCCGGGGACATATTATTATTTTTTACTTGTAATGGTGCCAATCAGCGACTCTCTGCCCATCGCTGGCGCCGCCGCCTCACAGCCTGGCAAGTCTTACTCTCCGGGCCCCCGGCTACTACTGGGTGGGGAGCGGAGGAAGATCACTCCACCAGGGAAGGCAAGGAGATAAGCAGGTAGGTGGCTGGCCGGGACTTGAGCCAAGGCAGAAGAACATGGGAGCGGAGCTGAATGGGCACCCGAAACTGAAGAAATATTCCCTTCCGCTCCGACCAGCACATGATCATCAGAAAGGGGCACAGATAATGGAAAGAAATACACCCCCCTAAGCCAGTAGGAGCGGCGGAGCGGGGGGTGTAATTCAGATTTATTTATTTTTATTCTGCACTGTCTTTGAAATTGCCCCAGCCCCTGTTCAAATCTAATCCGGGGACAAAACCGGGGACAGACTTGGTCCGGGGACAGTGTCTTCAATTCGGGGACTGTCCAGTAACTATATCTCTGCTATGGGGGGATACCATGGATACCCCCCCCCCCCCCCATAGCAGGGATTTTCCAAGTACTGTGGGGGTTAAAATGAGCAGCTGCACCTGTGACAGGCATTCGTCAAGTGCCAACTATACCCCGACCCCATGTGCCATTCATAGAAGCCATACTATCAGTTTCCATAATGAAAAGTGCTCTACAAATGATGGACAGGCAGATGAATTAAAGGGGTTGTAAAGGTTTGTTTTTTATTTTCTAAATAGGTTCCTTTAAGCTAGTGCATTGTTGGTTCACTTACCTTTTCCTTCCATTTCCCTTCTAAATGTTTTTTTCTTTGTCTGAATTTCTCACTTCCTGTTCCTCCTCAGTAAGCTGTTCTGGCTGACTAACCACCACTCGGATGATGGGGGAAAGCTTACTGAGGAGAAACAGGAAGTGAGAAATTCAGACAAAGAAAAAAAACATTTAGAAGGGAAATCGAAGGAAAAGGTAAGTGAACCAACAATGCACTAGCTTAAAGGGGTTGTAAAGGTTTTTTTTTTATTTCCTAAATAGGTTCCTTTAAGCTAGTGCATTGTTGGTTCACTTACCTTTTCCTTCCATTTCCCTTCTAAATGTTTTTTTTCTTTGTCTGAATTTCTCACTTCCTGTTTCTCCTCAGTAAACTTCACACCATCATCCGAGTGGTGTGGAGTCAGCCAGAACAGCTTACTGAGGAGGAACAGGAAGTGAGAAATTCAGACAAAGAAAAAAAACATTTAGAAGGGAAATGGAAGGAAAAGGTAAGTGAACCAACAATGCACTAGCTTAAAGGAACCTATTTAGAAAATAAAAAACCAACCTTTACAACCCCTTTAAGGACCACCTCCTCAGAACACGGAATGTTTTTCATTGTTGGAACATATAGTACGGCTTCTTTGAATGGAGGAGGGGGGCTACAAAGGGTGGGCATAGTAGGCACTTTTGACAAGTGCCTGTGATATGAGCAGCTACACCTATTACCCCCATAGCACAGAAAGATCACTGCAGTGGGGGTAACAAGGGGCAGAGGACTTTGGATTTTAGCTGAAAAGAGCAGCCACCAGCACAAAGGAAATTCTTTATCCATGGTAATTACTGTTCCTGGTTCTTTAAAAAAAAAAAAAAAAATCACGAAACTTCAGCTTTAACCACTTGCCGACTGCCGCACGCCGATATATGTCGGCAGAATGGCACGGGCAGGCAAATGGGCGTACCTGTACGTCCCTTTAAATTTGCCGCCCAGCAGGCGCGTAAACGCTGCCGGAGGCATGCGCCTGCCGCGTGCCTCTTGAGTGCGCCCGCGGGTCCCGGGAACTCGATTTTTTGTGGAAACTGCATGAATTATCACCATCTGGTGGTGTATCATCTTCCTACCTGGGTCTGCACATTGCAGGCTGAGTAATGAACTCTGAAGATATAGTTGGCATTATTATCCATATCCAGGGCATATCTGCAGCGAGAGAGGAGATGATTGGAGCGGTCCAGCGAGCTGAGGCTTACTGCAACACAAGACAAGCAGCTTTATTTCAAGTAAATCTGTACTTAAATTAAACATAACCTGAATCAACAATGAAGATTTCCACGCATAGATATTTTTAAACAAAGTTACTTTGGTCCAACTAATGTAATTAGGTATAAACCATACCTGGTAAACATGTGTACAGCCGAAAAATTAGTTTTTTCCGTTTTCGTTATTTTCGTTTTTTTGCTTTTTTCGGAAATTCGAAAAATTCTTTTTTTTTCCGTTTTCGTTTTTTTGCTTTTTTCGAAAATTCGGGAAGTTCGAAAAATTCTTCTTTTTAGTTTTTTTGCTTTTTTCGGAAATTCGGGAAGTTCGAAAAAATTAGTTTTTTCCGTATTCGTTTTTTCGGTTTTTTTTTATTCGGAATTTCCGAATTACGAATTTTCGAATCTCAGAATTTCCAAAAAAACGAATAAAACGAAAACGAAAAAAAATATCAACTTTTTTTTTTTATAGCTGCCGAGTGTATGACTCGGCCCCGCGCCCCCCCCCCCCCCCCCCCCCGTAGGGTTGCCACCTCATCCCTTTAATCCAGGACACACATTAAGTACACAGGTTCTGTGGCCGATTATGGTGGTAATTAAACTCACTTGGTGCCTTATCTGCAATAAATTAGCCTCAGAACCTGTGTAATTAATATGTGTCCTGGATTAAAGGGATGATGTGACAACAGTAGCCCCCCCCCCGGTGCCCGCGTCATTGGATTTGATTGACAGCAGCGGGAGCCAATGGCTGCGATGCTATCAATCTATCCAATGAAGAGCCGAGAACCCGTGGAGAGAGAGCGATGCGGGATCGCACCCACAGAAATTCAGGGCTCAGGTAAGTAAAACGGGGGGGGGGGGCTGGGGGGGACCAGACAATGCAAGGGTTTTTTTTCCTAGGATGCATTAAGGTGAAAAAACACGTAGGTTTACAACCCCTTTAAGAAATCGGCCCTGAAAAGTGCCACGCAGAAAGCGCTGAAGTGCATATAAACAGACATTTACAGGAAAGAGGCTACAGGAGAAGCCACTTAAGATAAAAAAAAAAAAAAGGATTTTAAAGCGGATTTCCACCCAAAAATTGAATTTCCGTGTTTCAGAACCCTTCCCCCTCTGGTGTTACATTTGGCACTTTTCAGGAGGGAGGGGGGTGCAGGTATTTGCACCCACTTCCGGGCATAGTCACACCACTCCCCCCTCCCCCCCCCCCCGCTGTCTCCTGGGAAACACACTGGTCCCAGGAGAGAGCGGGGACCAGTGAGGGCGCGCCGCGCTACTTGCGCATGCGCAGTAGGGAACCGGGCAGTGAAGCCGCAACGCTTCACTTCCTGATTCCCTCACTGAGGATGGCGGAGGGGGCAGCCGAGAGACGAGCGATTGCTCGGCCTCGGCTGCCGACATCGCGGGCGCGCTGGACAGGTAAGTGTCCATTTTTTTTTAAAAGTCAGCAGCTGCAGTATTTGTAGCGGCTGGCTTTTAAAAAAAAAGAAATTTGGGTGGACCTTCGCTTTAATTAAAAAGTCAATCGTGCTACAATACACAGCGATTTAGAAAAAAAATGTTGCCTAGTTAGGCCCGGTTCACATAGGGGCGACTCCTCAGGCGACTCGGTCGCCTGAGGAGTCGCGTCCCGCTCTGTACCATGGAACCGTTCTAATAGGAGCGACCTGAGTCGCAGAACTTAGAAAAAGGTTCCTGTACTACATTTGGGGGCGACTTGCATTGATTTCTATACAGAAGTCATTATGCAAATCGCCTCAGGCAGCCGTCTCAAGTCGTCTTGAGATCGCGCCACCGAGGTCGCCCCCGAAGTCGTGCCACCCCTGTGTGAACCGGGCCTTAGGGTTTACTACTTTATTTTGGAGAACTTTTGAAAGAAAACAAGCCGAAACTAAAACAATTCAAATCAACTGTAGTATTCCTGTAATATACATAAGAATGCATTTCCATACCCCACAATCTACATACAATTACCTATTAAAAACATGGGTACCTTTTACAATTGTCCTCCTCCCTACATTCGAAAGACCATCCACCCTCTCCATCCAACAATCCCCTCAGAAGATAATATAGGGTAATTAGGTTGGAATACACAGGTGAGAGGGATGGGGTGGGGGAGTGGACAGGGGAACCTGGTTAATTAGGTTGGAAACGGGGTGGTAGCTACTGACAGCAGCCCCTGGGCCTCCCCCTAAAGCCTCGTACACACGGTCGGACTTCAAACAAACTTTTCCGTGGATTTTTGTCCGAAGGGAGTTGGCCGGGAACACCCATAGCATACACACGGCAGGACTTTTCTGCAAACTTTCCCAACATCACGTGGTTTTTCTGCTCTTTTCTGCTCTTTACCGCCACCCTTTGGTCAACTTCTGCTATTGTTGGTTGATTTTAACATTGGTTCTGGGCAGGCGTGTTTGTACTTCGGACAAAAGTCCGATGGATTTCTGTATACACGGTCGGACTTTGCACCATCGGACTTTTGTTGCCGAAAAGTTTGTCCGTTTACAGAGCGAACTTTTGTCCGATAAAAGACCAAAAAGTTTGTCCGATGGAGCGTACACACGGTCGGATTTTTTTTAAAACTTGCTCATTTTGAAGTTTGTTGGCAAAAAGTCAGATCGTGTGTACGGGGCTTAAGACCCCATACACACTATCCATCTTTTGTTGTCAGATTCCCTTTAGATTTACCAAAACCATGTAGTGCAAGGGCCTGCCTGATTGCATACAAATTGAAACTTTTAAGCCTCCTACACACTATCGGATTTTCAGACGGGAATTGTGTGATGGCAGGATGTTGTCAGAAAATCCGACCGTTTGTACGCTCCATCGGACAATTGTTGTTGGAATTTCCAACAACAAACGTGGGATAGCATGCTTTAAACTTTTCCGACAACAAATGTGTTGTACAAACACGCATGCTGGGAAGCAATGCTCACCATAACACATGTAGCGCCACCCTCACTCCCCTCTCTTGGTCTTTCTCGTCTGTCTCTTGTCTAGGAGTATCTCAGAGGGGAGGGAGCGGGGACACCACGCCAGGCCTCCACCACATGTGTCAGTGCGGTATAGGCAACGTTCTTAATTTACCTTCGGGTCAGTGTTGTGCACCTGGATCCTCCCTCCGAGAGTCACCTTGAGCCATGTCCGTCAGAAATGAGCCCCACACCATTAAAGTCCAACACTCCTTTATTCTCATGCGAATGAACACAAACAGTTGAACTCCCTTGAAGAACAGCACAGGAAGGGAGGTGTGGGTGCGAATAGGCCCAGACACAATCGTTCTCCACTTTCTCCCCTGAAATTGGGTTGCGGTCTCCGCACGAGGGGGAATTTCCATCCAGGCGGTCTCCGACGAGAGACTCACCCGTCACCGGCAATATGCTGCACCAGGTCTTCAAGTGAGGAGCTCCCCCCGGTCCATTGCGCCTTCCGGATTCGGGTACCCAATCCCTGGGTTCCCTAGGATCTCCTTCCCTCGCGGAACTCAGTGTTGGGCACTGAGCTCCGGACCTCCATTCAAGTACCTCACCCCAGGCTAAAGGTGCCTGAGATGGAACACGATCTCCGGTGGTCCTCCAGGCCTAGGCCACCCAGAGGACCGGCACGAACAACCGTCCGCAGACTAAAGGTGTCTGGGACTACGAACCCCGTGACCAAGATGGCCGGCCCCCTTTATACCCTCTCCCAGCAAGCATGGCGGGTTCCCCGCCCCACCATACCGCTGCCGAGGGAGGACAAAAAGAGGTACGGCACACAGCAATGGTTCAACCCCCAGCCCGTGGCGACAGCGCCACCTTCAGGGCCGCAGGGAATCACACATCACTGGTGTCACCGCCAGATTCAAATTTACACCCGGGAAAGTACATACCCGCTACACTCTCCCCCCTGTCCTTTGACACTGGTGCCCAGTGTCTGGAGTAAATCATGCCCTCAATGGCTGACATAATCCAGTCCAGAAACCCACTAACAATTGTGGTAAAAATAACTTTGGAAAAAACTATCACCATGAAACAATTGTGTCTGAGCCCTGTAATAGAAAGGGAAAGAAACAACAGCATGTAATCATAACCTTAAATCACATTTTACATTACACTTTTCCCACCCATCCTGACTAAGATCCACCCATCCTTAGTGATCTTGAAGGGTTGCTCTCCTGCAGAGGGGAAAAAAGAAACAACATACATAAACCCTGACACATATATTCGTGTAGGGGGAAAGAAACCTATTCGTAAAGAAATCCTTTTTTTTTTTTCTTAAGAGTGAGTGTGTGAAGAAGTGTTAACGTTGCGCAACACTGCCACCTGGTGACAGCATCACGGTAACTGCACTCGTGGAACCTCTTCTTTTCTTTGAGCCCTATCTACCCCAAAGTCTGTGATCTTTTCTTTTGGAAAAATGAAGAATAAACTAGGAACAGTTCCTCATTCCTCTGGGCACAAAAAAAACAAACAACGGCCCCAGAAAGTTCAGCAGAACAGAACAAAAAAATAATGGAGTCTTTTTCTCCTCAAAGGTAAAAGCGGGGATGCGGCAGAACAAGTGGCTTCAAGTGCTTGTCCATGGTTTCTAGATGATACCCCACATCTTCTCCTTCTTTACGCCGGATCAGCACTTTGTCTGCATGGATGTGACGTCCCAACATCCACTCTGCCTTGCAGTCTTTAAAACGTTGAGAAGCCTTGGGAGAACATGTAAGGTACCTGTGGGTGTGCGGGACTTTCAAGTGAGTCCACACAAAGTCATCGTACCAGCGCTCCCGGCACACTTCCACTTCATAAAGTAACTCCTTTGACAAGTATGGATACTCCCACCCATACTCTGCAGCAACCTTCTGGCCAAACAGGCGCTGTAATCTCGTCAAAGGAGGCATGGTAGCTTTGTCCCCTTCACCAGGCAAGACTATTGAGTCCGGGTGACGAGGCACTCTGACTACCTCCAATCTGGGCATAGGCGACCGCAGCAACAGTCTCTTTTCCCCAACATCAGGTGCAGGTGGCACCAGAGATGTAGGGACAAGCTGAGGACGGGACCCCTCTTCAGGCGCTGGTGCCTCCACCCGGGGCGTACTCTCCCCTGTAGACATAGGTGGATCCCTGGTTCTGCGGGATGAAGCAAGCGGTACCTTGTCCCAGCTCTTCTCGGCAAACAAATCAACGTCGTCTCCCATGTCCAAGAGCGACTCTAGGTCGGAGGTGTCACACTCCTCCGCGGGTATGTATCCAGTTGTAGAAACGTAACCACCACCTCCCGCGAACTTGCTGGGCCATGACTTCCCGACACCTCCGCCCACACACCAAATCTCTCCGCCTGGCTTACCTCGGTCTTTACTTGAAGCAGGACGTCCGGAACCCTCGTCAACGGATTCATCCGGGCCGGGCGTAAGCGGGCGGGACGGTCCACCACAACCGCTGGTCGGGGCTACCATGCCGGTCTTTCTCTTCGGTGGTGGACGCTGCGAGATCGTGGTGACCGAGTCAGCATCCTCGGATTTCTCCCATTGAGTTTTCATGACCTCCTCCGCGGTCGCTGCAGTGTGCGCAGGGATGGCTCTCACAGCAGTGATCCCTCCACTCTGAGTGGTGGTACCTGAAGCCCGGCCAGGGTAGATGGTTCTCGGCCTCTCCACCGCCGGATCCACTTCGAACAGAAATTCCCCACAGGCCTCACAACGTCCGAACGGCTTCAGCTGACACACCAGTCCCGAACAGCCAGGACAAATCACACCCAGAGCCTCAACGTCCATGCATGAACACAGGGCGAATCGTCCCCGGAGCTTCAGCCGGATCCCCACATCCGTTATTGGAGCAGCAGCAGTCAATGTCGTGGTGGAAGGATGAACTGGAATCCACGAGGTATGTCCGAACATGGTGACCTGTTGCTGATCCATCGCACACTGCAAAGTTTTTGCGCCAACGTCCCACGTGTAGTCCCTCACACGTATTGGACTCCTCCAATGTTGCTCCAGTTCGCGGGCTTTTCTTCTTTTTTTCCTTTAGAGTCACGCCCACGAACTAAGCGATGGGGGTGTGCCTGGTGGTGCAGTGCAACTAGAAACCCCCACGTGTAGTCCCTCACATGGCTGTGTTTCCCCCTCTCCTCGCTCTTGTGCGCGGGCCTTTCCCTTCAATGGGTCATGTCCACGACTTTGAGCACCGGGGTGCACTTCGGCCAATGAAGGCCCGCCTATTCGTTTAACTCCTCCGACAGACACATTCAGTACTCGTGGTGCACCAACACTATACCGGACCCGAGCCCCCACGTGTAGCGCCACCCTCACTCCCCTCTCTTGGTCTTTCTCGTCTGTCTCTTGTCTAGGGGTATCTCAGAGGGGAGGGAGCGGGGACACCACGCCAGGCCTCCACCACATGTATCAGTGCGGTATAGGCAACGTTCTTAATTTACCTTCGGGTCAGTGTTGTGCACCTGGATCCTCCCTCCAAGAGTCACCTTAAGCCATGTCCGTCAGAAATGAGCCCCACACCATTAAAGTCCAATACTCCTTTATTCTCATGCGAATGAACACAAACAGTTGAACTCCCTTGAAGAACAGCACAGGAAGGGAGGTGTGGGTGCGAATAGGCCCAGACACAATCGTTCTCCACTTTCTCCCCTGAAATTGGGTTGCGGTCTCCGCACGAGGGGGAATTTCCTTCCAGGCGGTCTCCGACGAGAGGCTCACCTGTCACCGGCAATATGCTGCACCGGGTCTTCAAGTGAGGAGCTCCCCCCGGTCCATTGCGCCTTCCGTATTCGGGTACCCAATCCCTGGGTTCCCTAGGATCTCCTTCCCTTACGGAACTCAGTGTTGGGCACTGAGCTCCGGACCTCCATTCAAGTACCTCACCCCAGGCTAAAGGTGCCTGAGATGGAACACGATCTCCGGTGGTCCTCCAGGCCTAGGCCACCCAGAGGACCGGCACGAACCACCGTCCGCAGACTAAAGGTGTCTGGGACTACGAACCCCGTGACCAAGATGGCCGGCCCCCTTTATAGCCTCTCCCAGCAAGCATGGCGGGTTCCCCGCCCCACCATACCGCTGCCGAGGAAGGACAAAAAGAGGTACGGCACACAGCAATGGTTCAACCCCCAGCCCGTGGCGACAGCGCCACCTTCAGGGCCGCAGGGAATCACACATCACTGGTGTCACCGCCAGATTCAAATTTACACCTGGGAAAGTGCATACCCGCTACACACAACATTAGCAGAAGTTGCTCAAAGGGTGGCGCTAAAGAGCTGAAAAACCACGTAGTTTCATGTTTGTTGGCCAACAATTCTTTGCCGTTTGTATGCAAGAGAAGTACACGGCCAACGCCCTTGCCACAAAATTCCACGGATTTGTCCGATGGAAGTCCGATTGTGTGTATGAGGCTTTAGGTTTGCGGTTGAAGGATTTATATTTTCCTATACTGTACAGACTAAAAAATACAATTCTCCGGTGCCCCGCTAATGGCCACACTTGTCCAGTACTATACAGAATCATTAGAGAAGATAGATTATTCAAATAACGTCCACAAAAACTGGAGGATTCTCCAGAAAAAAATATTATGCACTACTACCTTCTAAAAAATTTACAGTTCTTCTGACTCTACTCCAGTGAAAAACAAATCTACAAAAAACACACAACACGGTTCAAAATTCCTATATAAACGTACAATAAACTTTATTAACAAAAAAGACTATGTAGCGCCCTGCTCCCAATGAGTGGGTGCTATGTGGTAAAATTATAGTTGTCTGAGCAATAGTTTGGCTCAGAAGGAATGTGTTACAAATTGTATTCTGTTTCAGTTCAGCTGGCTGCATGATTTTCCTCCTGACGGTGGGTGTCGCTGTCACCACTGGTCGGGATAGGAAAGGCAGCAGGCTGGACGCATTGGGTATCTCTTTCCCAGCAGCGGCTCAGGGGCGTGGTCAACCCTCTGTGCATGCTGGAAGGGGGTACTTAAGGGACAGACGCCATTAGTAAGGAGTCCTTTCTTTGAGAGAGTTGGGGGTCGTCTTCATCTTCCACCCCAGACCCCGACCTGAGGGCCCTCATGGCCTCAGGGAGGTCCTGGCAGTTTCCACCTCGGGGCCATGTTGGCCTGAGGCTCCGTTACTGAAGAGTAGGCCCAGGAGTTACTGGAGCCCTACTGATCCGGGGATGATCCTGTGTCGCCTTGCCTGCTGGAAGGGACCAAGCAATGGAGGATTCAATTGGAGGATGCATCCGGGTCATAATCTACTCACAGTGCTGCCGGAATGGCTGAAAGACTCTGGCACTGAGAGCTGTTTTCTTAATTCAAAAGGTAACCCAGGGAAGGGTTACACCAAGTCTGTGGCAGAGACTGTTCTATTTACACCAAGTCTGTGGCAGAGACTATAGGTGATTGAGCTACACATCGGTTGCTAGGCCGGTGAGAGTGGGCCTATCCGGTGTTTGCTGAGTCCAGCGTTGAGACAGTTGTTCCTCTGGACCTAGGAAAATTCCTGTGATCCGCCACTAAGGTACCTGAGTCCTCCCCATCCCTTCAACCCCCCTCTGTTGGAAACGTTATTCAATAAAACCCTTGAAAGAGACTTTTGTGTTGGTGCGAACTTCTTCTGGACAACTCTTCAAGGAGAACCCCTGAGACAAGCATACGGAACAGTAAGGTAACGGCAGGCCCAAATTTAAACCAGCAGCTCCTACGGGAGTATCACTACAACTATATATATATATATATATATATATATATATATATATATATATAAAAAATCTACCTGGCCACGATTTAAAAGATGACCCCTACCATCTTAAGTACTCAAGCAAGGGGATCGACAGTATATAATGAAAACCAGTATGAGAACAGTCCGAGGAAATACTGAAAACAGTCCCAAAATTATCCATGTGCAGGTGGTAGAGAGTCCCATCCAGTGGGGGATCATGTGGTAAGGATATTCCTGACCGGTTTCACAGGTCTTACACCAGCTGCGTCAGACGCTCTGTCAGGCATTTCCTTATCACATGATCCCCCACTGGATGGGACTCTTTACCACCTGCACATAGACTGGCAAGTAAATCCTCATATGAACACTTTTACCATGGCACTGCTTACCTGTCCTCAACTGGCCGACATTTTACATTTGGGCCATGGTACTTTCTCTTAGTAACTTATCCCACAAAACCAATCTGGCCATTTTGTTTTTGTGGCCCTACTGAGGGTCTCCCCACCGGCCGGTGGGGTGCTTATTATCTGCTCCCCATCATAATTTGTGATTGCTCCAAGGCGGTGTTTCGTCAGATTTGGAGACCCGTCAGAATTGGTAACGGAAAGTGACGTTCCGTCGCCGCCATCTTGCTACACCCCGCACTCCTCCAAAGTAAGGATTCTCTGAGAAGGGGGAAATCGGACATCTTGTTACACCCACCGGAGTTTCCATTTTTAACAGGAAAGTGAGTTTTTATAGTCAAATACGGTGCTTAGAAGTCCGACTGACTGGTTAGATATTGAATTTTAAAAGCAGCGAACTTCTGTCAGATTAGCAAACCTGTGAGATCAGCAGGCTTGCAGCTGCTTTTAAAATTCAAAGTCAGACGGAGTTCTAAGTACTGTATTTCACTATATAAACTCACTTTACTGTTAAATATAAGTATAAAATGCAAAACTCTGGTGGGTGTAACAAGATGTCCGCTTTCCCCTTCTCAGTGTATCCTTACTATGGAGGAGTGCAGGGTATAGTAAGATGGCGGCGACAGAACCTCACTTCCCTTACACATTCTGACGGGTCGCCAAATCTGACAAAACAGCGGCATGTGATACTCACGTTTTACAATACTTTTGAAGCTTTAAGGGCCCTGAAGAAGTGTGGTGTCCAGCGAAACTTATAGATCGTTATTGCTGACCTCACCACATCTTTTATTACTTGCCTTTTTGTATTGTACTGGCCTGCATAGAGTCCTGACCTCAACCCCATAGAACACTTTTAGGATGAAGTACAGAGGAGACTGTGAGCCAGGTCTTCTAGTCCACATCAGTACCTGACCTCACAAATGTGCTTCTGGAAGAATGGTCAAACATTCCCATAGACACCCTCCTAAACCTTGTGGACAGCCTTCCCAGAGGAGTTGAAGCTGTTATAGCTGCAAAGGGTGGGCCAACTCAATATTGAACTCTACGGACTAAGATTCGGATGCCATTAAAGGTCATGTGCGTGTAAAGGCAGGTGTCCCAATACTTTTAGTCATATAGTGTATAACAAACATTAAATATTAATAAAAAATAATAAAAGCCATTTTCTTATTTTTTTTTTCCTTTCAGCAGCTTAGTAGATGCCCCCTACTTATTCTTATGTGGTTAATTTTTACGTCAAACTTCGATTTAGTTTTAGTTCTGGTCTTTTGACTAAAATGCCATTTAAGTTTTAGTGATATTTTAGTCATCTGAATTGTTTTCGTTTTTTTGTACTTTAGTCAACAAAAATAGTGTTAATTTAGTCGACGAAAATATTTTCGTTGATGAAATTAACACTGCTAGTGAACACAGTACAGTATAATCCGATCCAGGAGAATGCTCGTAATCCAAAGTACTCGCATATCAAAGGGAGTTTCCCCATAGAAGTCAATGGAAACGAAAATAATTTGTTCCGCATTGACTTCAATGTCATTCAATACCGCATGCGGCCAGAGGCGGGGGGGCACCAGAGAGCCTCGAAAACGGGCGAAAAGGCCCGAGGACTCCTCGGCTGACCTCGGCAAACCTTGGAAAGACTTAGTTCCTGAGATTTGCCAAGGTCAGCACATCTGTTTTCGGGCCTTTCCGTGAATTTCCGAATGGCGCCGATCGGCGATGCTCGGCTCCGGCGATCCCCCACCTCAGGCCAAACGCGGTACTGCACACCGCTTTGGCCTGAATCGTGCTCGTTTTGCGAGACAACACAAACCGAGTTAGGAGTTTAGAAATACACTCGCAATCCGAGGTTCCACTGTACCATCTATTTACCATCTGCTAAAAACAGGAAATGAATTGTGTCATAGCAAACAGAATTACATTTGAATTATGACTGGTGTCTATAGGTAGCAGAAAAAGTTTAATAACATATTTCCCATTATGAACTGCACAAACTTTCTACTAATCTATCTGTACCTGGAAATCGCATGACTCGGGACAGCCAGAGAAGCAAGCCATTCATCATTTTCCTGGGCACCCATAGTTCCATGTAGTCCAGGAAACACTCAACATTATCTGCAGAACAGAAGAAAGAACATAAGCCCAAGGGGTACAAGCTGACTTTCCAACTTAGTTATGTGTGCAGCTTTGTGTGACGTTCCGTGTCAATGGAAAACTGTCCTATGTAGATTGAAAGCTACAACTAGAAGAATAATTTGGGAAAAAGGATGTCCGTCCCAAACCTGAAGTTAAACCTGGATGACCTGAATCACAAGGACTCCTGACCACTGGACCACCAAAGATAAAGAGATCAAGACACCTTCCATATGGTCTAGTGGCTTGGACTTCAGGCAGCCTGAGTTTGTCTCCCGGTATGGAAAGGACATCCTTGAACTAAAATCGACATTTCCGACTGGAATAAAGTCTGGACCAATACAAAAATGTCTTCTCAAAATATAATTGCTTTGGAAACAAACTATAAAATAATCATGCACTGGTACTTGGTTCCTGTTAAAATTGCAAAATATGCTCCTCAATGCTCCCCATTCTGTTTTCGTGGCTGTGGTGGTCTGGGAACGCACTTCCATACATTCTGGGATTGTCCGATTGCAAAAAAGTTCTGGAATGAAATTTTCCTCATGGTATCTAAAATATTTAAGATAGCTATCATTCCAGACACGACTATTGCGCTTTTAAATATAAAACCAGTTCATATTTCTTACACTCAATTTCTTTCTCCAGATCACCACAGCCGCAAAGCAAACCATTGCCAAAGCTTGGAAAACCAATACATTAATGATCTCTGAAGCTAAAAACAGAATAAACCAAGCAATGATCCTTTCCAAATCAGAAAGCCATAACCAACGATACTATACAAAATTTTGAGAAAATATGGAATCCTTGGATGACGTATTTTCTTCCTACGATCCCTGACAATTCCCTATTAAAGTGGTTGTAAACCCACTTTCACAACTTGCACCTACAGGTAAACCTAGATTAAAGTGGTTGTAAATAGGGATGAGCTTCGTGTTCGAGTCGAACATACGTTCGACTCGAACATCGGCTGTTCGATCGTTCGACGAAGATCGAACGATTTGGGCCGTTCGCGCCAAATTCGAGTGACGCGAACGGCCCACAATGCACTACGCCATCGCAGTGTCATCCAGGCGCTGTGATTGGCCAAGCATGCACTGTGACCCCGCATGCTTGGCCAATCACAGCGCCGGCAGCGAGGAGAGCAATGATTGGCCACAGGCAGGATGCCTGTGGCCAATTATTGCTATGGGGGTTTAGTACACGCCCCACACTATAAAAGGCCGCCAGCTCGGCGGCCTTGTGTAGTGTGTTCCGGAGCAGGGAAAGAGAAGCATAGGCAGGGACAGTGTCATTTTTTTCCTTTACTAATCCTGGATTCCTTGTGTTTAGGGACAGAGAAGGATAGGTAGGGAGAGTGTCAGTGTGTTATTCTGTGCTAAACCTTGTTTGTAGGGACAGAGAAGGACAGTGAGGGAAAGTGTCAGTGTGCTATTCTGTTCTAAACCAATCTTGCTGAACCGTATTTGAAATCCTTGAGTTTAGGGACAGAGAAGGACACTCGTGGAAACTATCAGTGTGCTATTCTGTGCTAAATCTTGTTTGTAGGGACAGAGAAGGACAGTGAGGGAAACTATCAGTGTGCTATTCTGTGCTAAACCTTGTTTGTAGGGACAGAGAAGGACAGTGAGGGAAAGTGTCAGTGTGCTATTCTGTGCTAAACCTTGTTTGTAGGGACAGAGAAGGACAGTGAGGGAAACTGTCAGTGTGCTATTCTGTCCTAAACCAATCTTGCTGAACCGTATTTGAAATCCTTGAGTTTAGGGACAGAGAAGGACACTCGTGGAAACTATCAGTGTGCTATTCTGTGCTAAACCTTGTTTGTAGGGACAGAGAAGGACAGTGAGGGAAACTGTCAGTGTGCTATTTTGTTCTAAACCAATCTTGCTGAACCGTATTTGAAATCCTTGAGTTTAGGGACAGAGAAGGACACTCGTGGAAACTGTCAGTGTGCTATTCTGTGCTAAATCTTGTTTGTAGGGACAGAGAAGGACAGTGAGGGAAACTATCAGTGTGCTATTCTGTGCTAAACCTTGTTTGTAGGGACAGAGAAGGACACTCGGGGAAACTATCAGTGTGCTATTCTGTTCTAAACCAATCTTGCTGAACCGTATTTGAAATCCTTGAGTTTAGGGACAGAGAAGGACACCCGTGGAAACTATCAGTGTGCTATTCTGTGCTAAACCTTGTTTGTAGGGACAGAGAAGGACAGTGACGGAAACTGTCAGTGTGCTATTCTGTGCTAAACCAATCTTGCTGAAGCATATTGCAAATCCTTGTGTATAGGGACAGAGAAGAATAGGCAGGGGACAGTGTCAGTGTCATTGTTGCTAAGCCTCCTGCACAGTATACACCTGAAGGTAGTCCTTATTGCTGTTTTTCCCATCTCCCTGCAGGCCATCCATTAAAATGTCTGGAAGGCAAACAAGGAGAGGCAGACAGTCAGGAGGCAAAAAAAGAGGGCAAGCAGGCTCTGTGTCTGGGGGCAACAGTGCTGGTCGTGGACGCGGTGCATTGTCATCAGCACATGGCCATGGGACACGCTTGTCCTTCTTTTCGGCAGCTGGACATGTTGAGCCACATCATGCCGAAGACTTGGTAGAGTGGATGACCAAGCCCACCTCATCCTCCTCATCCTCTCTCACCCAGGCTCAGGGTACTGGCAAAGCAGCTGCCAAAGCGTCCTCTTCTCTGGTATCAATGTCATCATTAGTCACTCCTTCCCTAGACCCACCATGTCCTCCTCCTGAGGAGTCCCCCGAACTGTTTGAGCACAGTGTTGGGTACATGCTCCAGGAGGATGCCCAGCGTTTCGAAGGATCTGATGATGATACCCAGCTAGAGGAAGGCAGTAGCGTGAGAGCAGAGAGAGGGGATGCTCAAGAAGGACACCAATCTGGCAGTCATGCTCCAGCAGCTGCAGCATACTGCCAGATTGGCTCCAGTGATGAGGAGGGAGGGGATGATGAGGTCACTGACTCCCTGTGGGTGCCTTATAGGAGAGAGGAGGAGGAGGAGGATGAGGAGGAGGCACATCTCCAACGAGGCAGGATGCCCTTGAGTGGCCAGCGTATGGGCAGCACACCGACAGAATCACACCGCAGAGCTCCGCCTGTGCAGGGCGCTGCCTCTGCCCGTCATTCAAAAAGTTCTTTGGTGTGAGCCTTTTTTGAGGCGAGTGCATCAGATCGCACAGCTGCTGTTTGCAACATATGTCTCAAGCGTATATCGCGTGGCCAAAACATCAGCCGCTTGGGCACCACATGCTTGATCAGACATATGTTGACCTGCCATGCAGCTCGTTGGCAAGCCTACCTTAAAGACCCACACCAAAGAACAAAGCGGACCTCTCCTTCAACCGCATCAGCTGGGATCTCCAACCCCACTATACCTTCAGTCCTCTCTTAAACTTGCACTGAGAGGAATGAAGGTGTAGAATTAGGTGTGTCACAGCCAAGTACTTGCGGCCACTCTGCTAGCAGTACACCGACGTCCGATTCTAGCAGGCAAATTTCCCTGCCACAGCTGCTGGACCGTCGAAAGAAGTTCACTCCCAGCCATCCACATGCCCAGCGGTTGAATGCTAGCTTGGCTAAATTGCTAGCGCTTCAACTGCTGCCTTTTCAGTTGGTAGACTCGGCCCCCTTCCGTGAGTTTGTGCAATGTGCGGTTCCTCAGTGGCAGGTTCCCAAACGCCACTTTTTCTCACGGAAGGCGATTCCGGCTCTCTACAGGCATGTGGAAGGCAATGTCTTGGCCTCGCTGGACAGGGCGGTCAGCGGTAAGGTGCATATTACCGCTGACTCATGGTCCAGCAGGCATGGACAGGGACGTTACCTTTCTTTCACGGCCCATTGGGTCACTCTTTTGGCAGCTGGGAAGGATGCAGGACAAGGTGCAGTAGTGTTGGAGGTTGTTCCACCGCCACGCCTCCAAAATGCTACTACTGGTTGTGACACACCTCTCTCCTCCACCCCCTCCTCTTCTTCTTCCTCCATGGCCTCTTCCTGTGGTTTGTCCTCGGAACCAGCGGTGCTCCGTAGGCGTTCAAGGGGCTACGCAAGTACGCAGGCAAAAAGATGCCATGCCGTTCTTGCGCTGGTGTGTTTGGGGGACAGGAGCCACACTGGGGCAGAGGTCCTGTCTGCTCTGCAGGGGCAGGCCTGAGAGGTGGTTGACGCCACGCCAGCTTAAGCCAGGAATGGTGGTTTGCGACAATGGCACCAACCTCCTCTCCGCCCTCCGACAGGGACAACTGACCCATGTGCCCTGTATGGCTCACGTCCTTAACCTGGTGGTGCAGCGGTTCTTGGGCAGGTACCCGGGCTTACAGGATGTCCTGAGGCAGGCCAGGAAAGTCTGTGTGCATTTCCGCAGATCTTATAATGCCAGTGCTCGCCTGGCTGAGCTGCAAAAGGAGTTGAACCTGCCCAAGAACCGCCTTATATGTGACATGCCCACCAGGTGGAACTCAACGTTGGCCATGCTGCAGCGGCTGCACACGCAGCAGAGGGCCATCAATGAGTACCTGTGCGACTACGGCACCAGGACAGGGTCAGGGGAGCTCGGGTTTTTTTCACCACGCCAGTGGGGCATGATCAGGGATGCATGCACTGTCCTGGCACCATTTGAGGAGGCCACGAGGATGGTGAGCAGTGACAGTGCATGCATCAGTGACACTGTACCTCTTGTCCACCTGTTGGAGCACACGCTGCGTGGAATAATGGACAGGGCACTTGAGGCAGAACAGAGGCAGGAAGAGGAGGACTTCCTTGCCTCTCAAGGCCCCCTTTACCCAGACAGTGTTCCTTCTGTCCCACCCATCGCACAGGAAGAGGAGGAGGAGGAGGAGGATTGTGTCAGCATGGAGGTGGAGGCTGGCACTCAGCATCATCAGCAGCAGTCTTTTAGGGATGATTTACAGTCCCAAGAAACCAGTGGACTTGTACGTGGCTGGGAGGAGGTGGCTGCGGATCATGTCGTCCTTAGTGACCCAGAGGACTCCGGACTGAATGCCTCAGCTAACCTACGCTGCATGGCCTCCCTGATCCTGCAAAGTCTGCGGAAGGATCCTCGTATTTTTCGGATCAAGGAGAGGGACCATTACTGGCTGGCCACTCTCCTTGATCCACGGTACAAGGGTAAGGTTGCGGACCTTATGTTACCGTCGCAGAGGGAGCAGAGGATGAGACAACTCCGGGAGGCCTTGCAGAAAGGTCTGTGCAACGCGTTCCCAGAGACTGGGAGGTTACAAACTCCTGGTCATGGACAACGAGTTGCTGAGGCTTCGGGCAGTCAAAGAAGGAGCGGTGGGGAAGGTGGCCGTCTGACCGATGCGTTCAGACAATTCTTTAGTCCGCAGCCCCAAAGTATGATCGGTTCCAGCAACCATCGCCAGCGTCTGATATACATGGTGCAGGAATACCTAGGGGCAAGGTGAGACTTGGACACCTTCCCCACCGAAAATCCTCTGGCTTACTGGGTCTTGAGGATGGATCACTGGCCAGAGCTTGCACAGTATGCAATTGAGCTACTGGCCTGTCCTGCATCCAGCGTTCTTTCAGAACGCACATTCAGTGCTGCTGGAGGATTTGTCACGGATCACAGGGTGCGCCTGTCCACCGACTCGGTTGATCGACTGACTTTCATCAAGATGAACCAGTCTTGGATCACCACCAGCTACCACACACCTGATGCTGATATAACAGACTAATTGATTTTAAAATGTCACATCCCTTCAAGACTGATGCTGATGCCGAGTGCCTGTGCTGTTATGTTGACTGGCTATCCTCCTCCTCCTCCTCAATGATCCGAATAATGATGATAGCTTGGAAGATCATTTTGGTTTATGGGTGCCGCCACCAGTGGCTAAGGCCCAATTTTTCAGCCCCTGTTTAACAGGGGCGTGTAATTAAAATTTTTGATGCAATACTTTGCAACAGGGCTCATTGCTGTGCTCCAAGTACAGTATCTGTGAGGGGTTGCAGTGTTGTGCCACCAGTGGCTAAGGCCCAATTTTTCAGCCCCTGTTTAACAGGGGCATGTAATTACAATTTTTGATGCAATACTTTGCAACAGAGCTCATTGCTGTGCTCCAAGTACAGTATCTGTGAGGGGTTGCAGTGTTGTGCCACCAGTGCCTAAGGCCCAATTTTTCAGCCCCTGTTCAACAGGGCCATGCAATTATAATTATTGATCTAATAATTCACAGCAGGGCCCATTGCTGCGCCCACCAAGAGTAATGCCCCGTACACACGATCGTTTTTCATGCCGTTAAAAATGCCATTTTAAAAAATGGCCATTAAAAATGATCGTGTGTAGGCTCCAGAGCATTTTTAACGACGTGAAAAACGGCCATTAAAAATTCCGGACATGCTCTCTTTTTTCACGTCGTTTTTCATGACTTTTTTTTTAACGACGTGAAAAACGATAGTGTGTATGCTTTCACGACGTGAAAAAAAACGCGCATGCTCAGAAGCAACTATGAGACGGGAGCGCTCGTTCTGGTAAAACTAGCGCTCGTAATGGAGATAGCACATTCATTACACAGTAACGGACTGAAAAGCGCGAATCGTCGCTCAACAAACTTTACTAACATGAAGGGTGGCGCCATTCGAACGGAACTTCCCCTTTATAGTGCCGTCGTACGTGTTGAACGTCACTGCGCTTTGCTTGATCGTTTTTTTTAATGATGGTGTGTACGCAAGGCAGGCTTGAGAGGAAACATGAAAAAAAACGAGGAGAAAAACGTCGGTTTAAAAAATGACATTAAAAACGATTGTGTGTACGGGGCACAACTGTCAGGCCTTACAGTGTTGTGTCAACACCACCACCACCACCACCACCACCACCACCAAAGGCCCAATTTTTCAGCCCCTGTTCAACAGGGGCATGCAATTATAATTATTGATCTAATAATTCACAGCAGGGCCCATTGCTGCGCCCACCAAGAGTAACTATCAGGCCTTACAGTGTTGTGGCACCAGCACCACCATCAAAGGCCCAATTTTTACTACCACTGTTCAACATTATATGTTATTACAATTCCTGATATAATAGTTGACAGCAGGGCGTTCCAGCACCCACCAAGAGTAACTGTGAGTGCTTACAGTGTTGTGCCAACACCAACTAAGGGGCCTATTTCTGCAGAGTATATACGGCAGGTCCCTACTTTCAAACATCCAACTTACAAACGACTCCTACTTGCAAACGGAAGAAGACAACAGGAAGTGAGAGGAAATCTACCCCTAGGAAGGGAAATTCTCTCCTGTAAGAATTAATATGGGAGAAAGGTGTCTCCTCTGTACTGATGCTTTATCACCAATCCTTGTTTCAAGAAAAACACCACATTTCAAAAACAGTTGTCATTGGGACAGAAAGTGAGGTGAAATGTTCTGAACAGGGGCACAGACAGCAAAAAAAATGTGACAGGGGTGATAACCGTTCCCTATGTTTTCCAAAAAGCTTAAAAATAGATTTTTTGGCTGGAGCTACACTTAAACAATGTACGTGTTCAAAATTACAAACAGATTCTACTTAAGAACAAACCTACAGTCCCTGTCTTGTTTACACCTGTCTTGTTTACACCGCCTGATACTGCTGTTCAGAGTATATAGGGCCTTTTTTATTTTGTGTGCGGGGTTCCCCTTAATATCCATACAAGACCCAAAGGGGCTGGTAATGGGCTGGGGTAGGGGGGGGGGTGTGTGTGATGGGGTAGCTATGCCATTTTTCTTAAAGATTTTCATCCATATTACCGGGACCAGACATTACATTAAAGCCGCAAGCAGTTTTAAATGGCTTTTTTTTCTTTTGGAAATGTAATTTTGTGCAGGGACAGTTCTAAACACGGGAAACACGTGGCACTTCACAGGCATACTTTAGACACCCCCCAGGTACAATATTTAAAGGAATATTTGACTTTTTTTTTTTCACTTTATGCATCATTAACCACTTAAGCCCCGGACCATTTCGGGCCATTAGGACCAGGCCTATTTTTGGGATTCGGCACTGCGCTGCTTTAACTGTAAATTGTGCAGACATGCAATGTTGTACCCAAATGAAATTTGCGTCCTTTTCTTCCCACAAATAGAGCTTTCTTTTAATGGTATTTGATTGCCTCTGCGATTTTTATTTTTTGCGATATAAACAGAAAAAGACCGAAAATTTTGAAAAAAAATGATATTTTCTACTTTTTGTTATAAGAAAAATCGAATAAACTCAATTTTAGTCATACACATAGGCCAAAATGTATTCAGCCACATGTCTTTAGTAAAAAAAATGTCAATAAGCGTATATTTATTGGTTTGCGCAAAAGTTATAGCGTTTACAAACTAAGGTACATTTTCTGAAATTTACACAGCTTTAAATTTATGACTGCCTATCTCATTTCTTGAGGTGCTAAAATGGCAGGGCAGTACAAAACCCCCCCAAATGACCCCATTTTGGAAAGTAGACACCCCAAGGAAATTGCTGAGAGGCATTTTGAGCCCATTGAATATTTTTTTTTTTTGTCCCAAGTGATTGAATGACAAAAAAAAAAAAAAAATTACAAAAAGTTGTCACTAAATGATATATTGCTCACACATGCCATGGTTATATGTGGAATTGCACCCCAAAATACATTCTGCTGCTTCTCCTGAGTACGGGGATACCACATGTGTGGGACTTTTTAGGAGCCTAGCCACGTACGGGACCCCGGAAACCAAGCACCGCCTTCAGGATTTCTAAGGGCGCAAATTTTTGATTTCACTCCTCACTACCTATCACAGTTTCGAAGGCCGTAAAATGCCAAAATAGCACAAAACCCCCCCAAATGACCCCATTTTGGAAAGTAGACACCCCAAGCTATTTACTGAGAGGCATGTTCAGTCCATGGAATATTTTATATTTTGCCACAAGTTGCGGGAATATGACAAACTTTTTTTTTTTTGCACAAAGTTGTCACTAAATGATATATTGCTCACACATGCCATGGGCATATGTGAAATTACACCCCAAAATACATTCTGCTGCTTCTCCTGAGTACGGGGATACCACATGTGTGGGACTTTTTGGGAGCCTAGCCGCGTACGGGCCCCCAAAAACCAAGCACCGCCTTCAAGGTTTCTAAGGGCATAAATTTTTGATTTCACTCCTCACTACCTATCACAGTTTTAAAGGCCATAAAATGCCAAGATGGCACAAAACCCCCCCAAATGACCCCATTTTGGAAAGTAGACACCCCAAGCTATTTGCTGAGAGGCATGTTGACCCCATTGAATATTTTTTTTGTCCCAAATGATTGAATAATGACAAAAAGAAAAAAAAAAACAAATGTACAAAAAGTTGTCACTAAATGATATATTGCTCACACATGCCATGGTTATATGTGGAATTGCACCCCAAAATACATTCTGCTGCTTTTCCTGAGTACGGGGATACCACATGTGTGGGACTTTATGGGAGCCTAGCCGCGTACAGGGCCCCAAAAACCAAGCACCGCCTTCAGGATTTCTAAGGGCGTAAATTTTTGATTTCACTCCTCACTACCTATCACAGTTTCGAAGGCCATAAAATGCCAAAATAGCACAAAACCCCCCCAAATTACCCCATCTTGGAAAGTAGACACCCCAAGCTATTTGCTGAGAGGCATGTTGAGTCCATGGAATATTTTATATTTTGCCACAGGTTGCGGGAATATGACAAACTTTTTTTTTTTTTGCACAAAGTTGTCACTAAATGATATATTGCTCACACATGCCATGGTTATATGTGGAATTGCACCCCAAAATACATTCTGCTGCTTTTCCTGAGTACGGGGATACCACATGTGTGGGACTTTATGGGAGCCTAGCCGCGTACAGGGCCCCAAAAACCAAGCACCGCCTTCAGGATTTCTAAGGGCGTAAATTTTTGATTTCACTCCTCACTACCTATCACAGTTTCGAAGGCCATAAAATGCCAAAATAGCACAAAACCCCCCCAAATGACCCCATTTTGGAAAGTAGACACCCCAAGCTATTTGCTGAGAGGCATGTTGAGCCCATTGAATATTTTTTTTTTTTGTCCCAAATGATTGAATAATGACAAAAAGAAAAAAAAAATGTACAAAAAGTTGTCACTAAATGATATATTGCTCACACATGCCATGGTTATATGTGAAATTACACCCCAAAATACATTTTGCTGCTTCTCCTGAGTACGGGGATACCACATGTGTGGGACTTTTTGAGAGCCTAGCCGCGTACGGGACCCCAAAAACCAAGCACCGCCTTCAAGGTTTCTAAGGGCATAAATTTTTGATTTCACTCCTCACTACCTATCACAGTTTTGAAGGCCATAAAATGTCAAAATAGCCCAAAACCCCCACAAATGACCCCATTTTGGAAAGTAGACACCCCAAGCTATTTGCTGAGAGGCATGGTGAGTATTTTACAGCTCTCATTTGTTTTTGAAAATTAAGAAAGACATTTTTTTTCTTTTTTTTTTTCTTTTTTTACATTTTCAAAACTTTGTGACAAAAAGCGAGATCTGCAAAATACTCAACATACCTCTCAGCAAATAGCTTGGGGTGTCTACTTTCCAAAATGGGGTCATTTGGGGGGGTTTTGTGCCATCTGGGCATTCCATGGCCTCCGAAACTGTGATAGGCAGTGAGGAGTGAAATCAAAAATTTACACCCATAGAAATCGTGAAGGCGGTGCTTGGTTTTTGGGGTCCCGTACGCGACTAGGCTCCCAAAAAGTCCCACACATGTGGTATCCCCGTACTCAGGAGAAGCAACAGAATGTATTTTGGGGTGTAATTCCACATATGCCCATGGCATGTTTGAGCAATATATAATTTAGTGACAACTTTTTGTACATTTTTTTTTTTTTTGGTCATTATTCAATCACTTGGGACAAAAAAAAAAAAATATTCAATGGGCTCAACATGCCTCTCAGCAAATAGCTTGAGGTGTCTACTTTACAAAATGGGGTCATTTGGGGGGGTTTTGAACTGTCCTGGCATTTTATGCACAACATTAGGAAGCTTATGTCACACATCATCCACTCTTCTAACCACTTGAAGACAAAGCCCTTTCTGACACTTTTTGTTTACATGAAAAAAATTTTTTTTTTGCAAGAAAATTATGTTGAACCCCCAAACATTATATATTTTTTTAAAGCAAAGGCCCTACAGATTAAAATAGTGGGTGTTGCATTTTTTTTTTCCACACAGTATTTGCGCAGCGATTTTTCAAACGCATTTTTTGGGGGAAAAACACACTTTTTTTATTTTTAATGCACTAAAAAACACTATATTGCCCAAATGTTTGATGAAATAAAAAATATGATCATAGGCCGAGTACATGGATACCAAACACGACATGCTTTAAAATTGCGCACAAACGCGCAGCGGCGACAAACTACATTCATTTTTAAAAGCATTTAAAAGCCTTTACAGGTTACCACGTTAGATTTACAGAGGAGGTCTACTGCTAAAATGACTGCCCTCGATCTGACCTTCGCGGTGATACCTCACATGCATGATGCAATTGCTGTTTACATATGACGCTAGACCGACGCTTGCGTTCGCCTTTGCGCAAGAGCAGGGGGGGGACAGCGGTGCTTTTTTTTTTTTTTTTTTTTTTTTTTATTATTTATTTGGCTTTTTTATTTTATTTTTAAACTGTGCCTTCCATATTTTATTTTTTTACCATTTTTATCGTTATCTCAGGGAATGTAAATATCCCCTATGATAGCAATAAGTAGTGACAGGTACTCTTTTTTTGAAAAAAATTGGGGGGTTAGACCCTAGATCTTTCCTCTGCCCTCAAAGCATCTGACCACACCAAGATCGGTGTGATAAAATGCTTTCCCAATTTCCCAATGGCGCTTTTTATATCCGGGGGGGGACATTCCCTCCCACTGCTTGTAAAAGCAGTCTAGAGGCTAATTATCTGCTAGAATTGCTTTTACATGAAAGCCGGCTGCTGGCTGAAAAGAATGATACCAAGATGATACCTAAACCCGCAGGCATCATTCTGGTATAAACATTCAAAGTCCAGCAACATACCAGTACGTTGCTGGTCCTTGTTGGACATGTATTGTAATCTTTTTTTTCATACAGCCTATTGGCTGAACGAAAAAAAGAGATTGATTGGTGGGTATGCCCACCATTAGAATACCTCCCTTCATCCACCCACTTCTAATGATGGGCATATATGCCGAAGCATGGGGGCATCCTCCCGCAAAAAAGTTATGCCGCGTACACACGGTCAAGCCTTCGTCGGAATTTCGACCGTATGTACGCGGCATAAAAGGTTATGCCGCGTACACACGGTCGGACTTTTCCACGGGCAAGCCTCCGTTGGAATTTCGACCGTATATACGCGGCATTAGGAGCAAAATCGCTCCTCCGCCCCTGCTGCCCCCATGCTTCGGCATATATGCTCTTTTTTTTAACTGTGGTGGTGAAATCACCTCCTACAGCGTTGGAGTCACGGCTTTATGTATCGTGGGAGCAAACGCTGTTGCTGTCAAGATAAATAGATCCGCGCTGCAACTGAATGGCGTACCTGCTAAGCAAATGGTGGTTAACATTAAAACAAAGTAACATTACAGTACAACAGTAAGACCTTACCATGCCATACCTGCAAAGCAAATACCAAAACAAAACCTAGTAAAAAATAAAAAAATGTTTTAACGCAACCTGTGCCTAAAATATATATATGCCGAAGCATGGGGGCATCCTCCCGCAAAAAAGTTATGCCGCGTACACACGGTCGGAATTTTCCACGGGCAGGCCTCCGTCGGAATTTCGACCGTATGTACGCGGCATTAGGAGCAAAATCGCTCCTCCGCCCCTGCTGCCCCCATGCTTCGGCATATATGCTCTTTTTTTTAACTGTGGTGGTGAAATCACCTCCTACAGCACTGGAGTCACGGCTTTATGTATCGTGGGAGCAAACGCTGTTGCTGTCAAGATAAATAATTCCGCGCTGCAGTTGAATGGCGCACCTGAAAACAAAAAATTACATACCTGAAAAGCAAGCATGATAAAACATTGCAGAATAGAATACAGTAAAAAAGAGCAGAACAATAGAGAGAAAATAGAGAGAGAGAGAACAATAAAACGACAACTATTTTTGTTTTTTTTATTTTATATTTTTTTTGTGTTTTGTTTTTTACGTTTTTTTTTTTTCTTTTTTACACTTTTTTTTTGTAACTTTACAACTGTAATGGTTCGGGTCTCTCAAAATGTAATGGCATCTTGGGAGACCCTGTGTAAGTGTGTCCTAGTCTGTGAAATGCTGTACCCTACGCTAAAACTTCACTTTTGAGTGGTAGCGTTCAAAACATTCACCTTGGCAAAGACCAGGCTTGTCAGGACAGAGTGGACAAAAACTACGGGTGTCACGCCTAAATCCGCGCTTGCTACAGACACAACATCTTTTTTGGGGGTGGCTTTGGGTAGGGGTACTCGGGAGGACATACGAATAATGCCTCTCATGCAGCCGGCTTACTGCATTGGGTTGGGGATGGTGAGGTGCAGAACCGCCTGGATACAGGAGTTCTGTGACTATGTCATTCTGGAATTTTAGAAGAGATAAGGTCCCGCCTGAAGCTCTGTATAGCACATGAGCGTTCAGCAAAGCCAATTGGAATAATGATAGAGACACTTTTTTGTACCAGCGTCTCGCCTTACGGTCAATTAGATACGGCGCCATCAACTGGTCGTTGAGGTCCACCCCTCCCATATTTTGGTTATATTCGTGGACACAGAGGGGTTTCTCCACAACACCAGTCGCCGTACGAATTTGGACTGTCGTGTCTGCATGAAGGGAGGTAAGAAGGAAAACATTCTTATTGTCCCTCCACTTCATAGCGAGCAAGTTATTACACTTCAAGCAGGCTCTCTCCCCCAGCCTAAGACGGGCATCTACAAGCCGCTGGGGAAAGCCCCGGCGATTAGGTCGCACGGTGCCACATGCTCCAATCTGATGATCAAACAAGTGACTAAACAGTGGCACGCTCGTGTAATAATTGTCCACATACAAGTGGTACCCCTTTCCGAATAAGGGTGACACCAAGTTCCACACTATCTTGCCAGCGCTCCCTATGTAATCCGGGCAGTTGACCGACTCAATCTGACTATCTTTTCCCTCATAAACCGTAAAGTTCACTACATAGCCTGTTGCCCTGTCACAGAACTTGTAGAGCTTGACCCCGTATCTGGCACGCTTGCTGGGAAGGTACTGCTTGAAAGACAAGCGGCCAGAAAATTTAATCAGGGACTCATCAACGCAGACAACTTGATCGGGAGTAAACAAGGCTGCAAAACGTTCGTTAAAGTGGTTTATGAGGGGCCGAATTTTATAGAGCCAGTCGTATTCAGGGTCCCCACGTGGACGACAAAGTTCATTGTCGTTGAAGTGCATGAACCGCAAAATCTGCTCGTATCGTGCCCTGGACATGGAGGCAGAGAACACGGGCATGTGGTCAATTGGGTGCGTGGACCAATAAGCACGCAATGACGGGAATTTATGTGTGCCCATGTTGAGGGAAAGGCCCAGAAAGGTCTTAAATTCGGAAACCGCAATTGGTTTCCAATTTCTGGCAATTTTAGGCAACTGGGGGTTAGCGGCGATAAATTGACCAGCATATAAATTACTCTGGTCCACAATAGATCTATAGAGATCTTCCGTGAAAAACAGCGAATAAAAATCAATTGGAATAAAATCAGCTGTTTCCACCTGAATACCGGGTTGGGCAGTGAATGGGGGAAGTACGGGTTCTGCAGAAGTGGTGGGGACCCAATCAGGATAGGCGAATTCTGCAGGAAGGGCAGTATGGGCACGACGGGCCTGCCTTTGTCTTCTTGGTGGCAGCGGGACACTACTTGTGCTTGCCACCTCGCCAGCTTGAACTGCACTTATGGGACTCGCCACGTCACCAAGTATTACTGCAGTGCTGGATGTACGTCCAGGCTGTACTAGGCCGCTGGTGCTTGCCAGTTCACCAGAAGGAATAGCGGCGCTAGTACTACTCTGTTCCATGATACGAGAGACCTGCGGTTCTTGCTCCTCAACAACCTCAGAAGATCGGGATCGGGTACACCTGACCTTAGCAGGGACCTCAACTTCGTCGTCAGAGCTATCTGACGTGGGGCCGCTGACGTCACTGTCTTCTACGGGAAGATATTCTGAGCCTGAATCTGACAGATACGTGACCTCCTCTTCACTATCTGTCATGCTCAGAATCTCGTAGGCCTCTTTACTAGTGTACCTTCGTCTTGCCATTTTGGGCTCTAAATTTAGGGGTACACTAGTAAGATTCACAGGAAAAAAAGCACCTGACTGTCGTCAGCAAATGTATCAAACGCTACCAAAAAAACTGTTAGCGATCGCAGGGATCAGGCCTGTCTCTGCGAACGCTGCAGTTATGTGTGTTGTGTTTGGTAAGTGACAGTGATCGATCGATACTGCACTTGGGTGGGCTGGGCTGGGCGGAGGGGCTAAACGCAGGCGCTAGCAGGTATCTGGGCTGATCCCGCTAACACTGCGTTTTTGGGAACCCTAAACCGCTGGGGATGCTAGTATAGATCTGATCAGATACTATACCACTAAGGGGGGTGTATGCTTTGCGCGTGGGTGTTAGCGTTACTGGCACTAACCTAACACTGCCTGGGGCGACGCAGACCCTCTCTGGCGCTAAAACCTAATTGATCTCACCCGCCGGGCGATCAGGGGGGTTAAACCTTTATTGGGTTATATACGGCGGGTGCCCTGATGCTATAAAAAGCAAACTAATCAACCAGCGTCACCTGTAACCTTTATATGGTGATCACTGGTGAAAGGGTTAACTAGGGGCAATCAGGGGGTTAAAACCTTTATTAGGTTAAATATGGGGGTACCCGACGCTATATAAAAACCTGACGGGTAACCTAAATAACTAAATAACTTACTGGCTAACCAGTGACACCAGTGACGCTTATACGGCGATCACTGGTGAAAGGGTTAACTCTAGGGGCAATCAGGGGGTTAAAATAATATATGGGGGTACCTGACACTAATAAAAACCTGCGGCACGAATACAGCGATCGGAAAAACAATCGCTTAGTGACGCTGAAGTTAGGGGGTGAAAGGGTTACCTGGGGGGTGATCAAGGGGTTAAACCTTTATTAGGGGGGGGGGGGTTAGGGGGCTACCCTGGACCTAAAGGGGCCTAATCCTAACTGCCCTGCAACTTTTTACAATCACAGATGACACTAAATGCAGTGATCAGTAAAATAAATGATCACTGCAATCAGTGACACTGTGATTGGGGGCTTTGGGGTGACCTGGGGGTGATCTGGGGGTGACTGGGGGGTGATTTGTGTGCCTATGTGTACCTACGTGTCAGTGGACTGTTGGAGCACTAACCTCTGTCTTCTCTCCTCGGCGCCGGGAACGAAAAGACTGCGGCGAGGGAGATGACATCACTTCCTCCAGCCTGTGTTTACATTTCAGGCAGGAGGAAGCATTTTCATTGGCCGGGAGCGATCGCGAGGGGGGGGGGGCGGAATCGAGCGGCCGCCCCCTCATGCCTGATCGCTCCCGAACACTTAACGGCCGCTCACTGCAGTGAAGGGGGGTCCGGATGGACCCCCCCAACTGCACAAAGGCGATCACGTAGATCTACGTGATTCTGCCTGTCGGTGCCATTCTGCCGACGTAAATCGGCGGTGGGCGGTCGTTAAGTGGTTAAAATGACTGCTCCCGAAAAACGTCCGTTTTTAAAACTTCTTTTTGCATTGATACATGTCCCCTGGTGCAGAACCCGGGTTCCCAAACTCTGTTTAGGACAATAACATGGATAATAGTCATTATAATTAGCACTTTAGAATCCGAACGTTCGCATCCATTGTATTTAATAGGGTTCTAATGTTCGTGCGAACTTTCGGTCCGTTCGCGGGTTCTGGTGCGAACCGAACCCGGGGGTGTTCGGCTCATCACTAGTTGTAAACCCTGGTAATGTTTTTTTTTTTTAATCCCACCTGCAAGACAAAGGCATAATGAGCTAGTATGACTAGCATACTAGCTCATTATGCATCACTTACCTTAGATCGGGGCCCCCGAAGCCATCCTCGTCTCCCTCTCCAGCCGCAGCCATCGCTGCGGCAATAGCCGGAATGTTACTTCCGGGTATCGCCGTTCCAGCCAATCACAGCGCCGCTCTGGCGCTGTGATTGGCCGGAGCGGCGAAGACGTGACTCCGTGCATGCGCGCGGGAGCCGTCAAATCCGGCTAAGCCGGATTTGTGAATGGGATTAACCCTATGAATGCGCGTAGACAACGGTGCATTCTTTTTTGTAAAATATCTCCTAAACCGTGTAGGTTTAGGAGATATTTCTTGCACCTACAGGTAAGCCTTAATCTAGGCTTACCTGTAGGTGCAAGTTACATAAGTGGGTTTACAACCACTTTAAGGCTTACCTGTAGGTGCAAGAAATATCTCCTTAACCTACACTGTTAAGGAGATATTTGCTGAAAACACAGCACCAATGTCTACGGCTCATGCGCGCCGTAGACAACGGCGCAGGCGCACTAGCGGGCCGGCTTCTTGCCGTTTTTCTGAATGGGATCTTGCCGGCCCGAGCACGCAAGCATGTGATGTCATCGCCGTTCCGGTCAATCACAGCGCCGGAGCGGCGATAACAGGAGGGGACATTGAGGCAAGTTGCCGGCCTGAGCGCGCATGTGTGTGACGTCATCGCCGCTCCGGCCAATCACAGCGCCGGAGCGGCGATAACAGAAAGGGACATCGAGGCAAGATGGCGGCGGCGATGGCGGAGGGGAACGAGGAGCAGTTCGGGGGCTTCGATCTCAGGTAAGTCATTCATAATGAGCTAGTATGCTATGCATACTAGCTCATTATGCCTTTCTTTTGCAGGGTTTTAAAAAAAAAATCAAAAAAATCAAGGGTTTACTTCCTCTTTAAGACCTTGATATACTATAATACTATAATATTATACAACAATATGAGTGGAAACAAGTACTAAACATGAACATTTATCTTCTGTACTAACTTAATAATATTCTTACAATATAGATGCTCCGGAGAACTTTCTTACCCTAGACTCTTTTCTCTCTTTCTTACCTTCATTCTTTCCCTTTTACTATTACTCTGTCCTTTTTTTCTATTTCCCTATTTTTTGTATTACCATATTTAAATGGTAAGGTATTATATATAAATACTATATTTAGTTATTACTTACAATAATTATACATTTTTGAAGTTTTTATTGAATTAGTTGATTTTCAATTAGCTTTCTTTCCATAGTGACTATATATTAATTGAATATGCCTGGAACTAAGTGTATTAGCACATATTTACAATTGTTTATATTAACTTAACATTTCATTTTCGAGTTGATTACCTGTTTATGTAAAATTTCTAATCTTCAGATATGTATAATTCCATCCAATTTATTATCATATACTTAACTAATATTACCATTTGTTGTAACTATTTATTACTAATTGTAAGAGCCCATTCACACAGGGGCAGCACGACTTGTCCCGCGACTGTGCTGGGCGTCTTCAAGACGACTTCAAAGGTGACTTTAAAAATGACTTCTGTATTGAAGTCAATGGAAGTCGCCCTGAAGTCGTCTTGAAGTAGTACAGGAACCTTTTTGTAAGTCGGAGCGACTTCAGTCGCTCCGATTAGAACGGTTCCATTGTACAGAATGGGACGTGACTTGTCAGGCGGCTGAGACGCCTGACGAGTCGCCCCTGTGCGAATGGGGTCTAACTGTCTCTATTATTTAATATTCAATAAACAAAATTGACAAGGAAAGGACATCCTTCTTCGCAAAATACTTTAGCAACAATTTTACAAAACAGCCTCCACAAGCCCATGAAGTCAAATGATTTGGATTTAGCATTGAACCGTACCTGAGGAGGATTCTGGGATTGGGGCCAGACCACTGCTTTGGAATGGGAAGCCATCAGAGGGAACAGGAAACAGGACACTTAGAAGAACACTGGAAAGAAATTAGGAGCTGTTAGTCTAAGTGTAATGGTAAACGGAGATACCAGACTAAACAAACAAGAGCAGACAGGCTTAGTGCCGGTTCACACTACAGCGACTTGGGATCCCACTTGTCAGACCTCAAGTTGCCCCAAGTCGCTGGACATAAGAAATTCCATTAGAGTTAATGAGAGCCATCTTAATATACACTACTGAAGTCGCTCCGACTTCAGAAAAGGTTCCTGTACTACTTCAAGGCGACTTCTAGGCAACTTGTACCCATAGATTTCAATGGAAGTCGCCTCCAAGTCGGATCTCCATCTTAATTGAAGCAACTTTACAGGAAAAGTAAATAGTTTACCCAGGCAAACCCCTCCCTCCCACAGAGCTGATTATTCTGTGATTGGCCACAGCCAAAGTCGCCTGTCCTGGAGGCAACTTTAAGTCGGGTTGTAAGTTGCTCAAAGTCACGCTAAAGTCGCGTTGAAGTCGCCTCCAAATCGCCTTGCAAAGTCGCACTGTAAGTTGGGTTGCCCATGTAATGGCAACAAAAAGCACAATTCTGTAGCACTAATTAGTGGGGACCTCAGTTTCTATATGTAAGGAACAAGTGCAGCTCATGTGCATTATATATTTATATATTATAACCGGTGCCCCGATTCCTGTGGCAGCAAGCATACCCAACCCTGTGGAAGTATGAGACATCTCCTGTGATGCCCCAAACTCAAAAAGTATTTGTCTGGGGTTATTATGACCCTCAAAAGTATAAATGGGTACTTTGCTAAATATTGACCCCAAAACTTGCATTCTGGGTAGCATAGTATATACTGAATATTTATAAATTATAACCAGCACCCTGATTCCTGCTGCAGCGAATGTAACTGAAAAAACACAGAACACCTGGAGCGCTGCGAGTCTCTGATGAGGAGTAATCAGATAAGTGGATCAGACCTAGTGCAGCCAGCACAACATGGAAAGAGATGCGACAAATAAATTCCAACGTAGTACTGTAGGCATAAACAATGCTATTTATTCCATAAAGTGGTTGAACAGTCAAAGTTTAAAATAAAGGGTAGTGAACGTTACCAGTGACCTCAGAGTGGATAAGGGGGAAACAATCATGAGGGGGGTATAAAAGAGACAGGTGACCAATTGAGACCCATAAGTACCATACCCATGCCTCCATCCCTAATACAGTAAAAAAAGGAAAGAATGGGCTGTGGGACTTTAAATGAGGCATGGATGGGCGTAGGGAAATAGTATAGGATATCAGAAGTGGGTGAAATGTCACAATCCCGTTAGGGAATAGTCTGTGGCCATGTGAAAATGCTACATAATCTGTCTAAAGAATAAAAATCAAGACATGGATAGAAATGTCGAAATATATTGTATCATAATAAAAAATACACAGATCATGCAGACAAAGGCATAATACAGATAGGGGTTATCACATAAACATAATCAATATTCATTGTCAAGGACATGACTGATACAAGCAATAACGGTGACATGGACATACAGATACAGTGAACATGATTATCCAAATAAAAGATCAAGAATACAGTTGATAGATACATAGTTGGGCAGGCTTTACTTGGCATCCCTAAGCATGGACTTGACGCGTTTTTGAAGCCAGTCATCAGGAGTGGGGTGCATATAATTTGACTAAAGGGGAGATGGATAGATAGGTCAATAAAGTCTCAAAAAGAATGGTGTCATATTTAATACAAAAAACAGAGTCAGGTGGTCTAGTACATTACCAATGGCAAAGCCCAAAATAGGGTTGTCCCAAGCATTTCAAATATGGAATGGAGTGGTGGTCCTGGATGAACTGTCTCACCCGGGGTTGAGGCGGGGATGGGCCCCCAAACACTCCAACGGCCCTTCAATCGGGAGGAGAGCCAAGGAGAAGATGGCATAGGACATCCGTCAAGGAGGAACCTGGACAACCACGACACAGCGCCAAACTGAGAGGGAGGCACAAACAGAGCACAAAGGCAAGTGCTGGTGGAAAAATGGAGAAATACAATTGAGCAATGTATGTAAGGAAATCATGAGGGGGGCTTGCCTGGAGATGGTTTGAACATCAATCACCATCCAAGGAAATGGAGGGGAGAAAATTCAGTTCCCAGAGGGAGATCGTACTGGCTGCTGGCAAAGCCTGCCAGCTCCAGGTGGATGCCACCGCTGGATGGTGGTCAGCAGGATGGATAGAAAGGCAACCTGTGTGATGTAAATGGCCCCAGGGGGTACTTTGTTAAAAAAATTAAATAAATGGCCCCAGAGGGAACAACCAAGCTGAGCAGGGTTGATATTCTCAGGGCGCCTATGCGCCTTCTGTGACATCACTGCTGTGTCGGAGATGAAGGGGAAAGGTGTCAGTTGTGTAAGCGACGTCCACGGTTCTGTTGCCGTTACTTACACGTTTCGCGCCCATGCGCTTTGTCAAAGTACCTTGGATGGTGATTGATGTTCAAACCATCTCCAGGCAAGCCTCCCGGATGATTGTTTCCCCCTTATCCACTCTGAAGTCACTCTGAACAATTTTTTTACTTTATGGAATAAATAGCATTGTGTATGTATACAGTACTACGTTGGAATTTATTTGATCATTCTTTCAGAGCGCTGCTTTTTGTGTTTTTTTCAGCGAATGTAACCGACCCTAGGAAAATCCGATACATCACCTAGGTCATGACATCACTGGAGGTCTAGGGCGGAAGTAACAATTTTTATTTATTTTTTTAAGCAAAAGATATATAACAAAAATGTCTTTTGCTGTTAAGAGCCGGTTCACACAGGGGCGACACTACTCTGGCCGAGGCGACCTGAGCCCGCACCACAACGCGACTTGGGGCAACTTACAAGGCGACTTCAAGTCGCCTCCAGGACAGGAGGCCTTCCAGTGGCCAATCAAACAACAATCAGCTCTGTGGGAGGGAGGGGTTTGCCTGGAAAACAATTTTCTCTTCCTGTATTGTTTCTTCAGTTAATACAGGGGATCCGACTTTGGAGACGACTTCCATTGAAATCAATGGGTACAAGTCGCCTAGAAGTCGGATTGAAGTAGTACAGCAGGGATGAGCCGAACACCCCCCTGTTCGGTTCGCACCAGAACCTGCGAACAGACAAAATGTTCGTGTAAACTTTAGAACCCTATTAAATACAATGGACTCGAACGTTCGAAATCTAAAGTGTTAATTATAAAGGCTAATATGCAAGTTATTGTCCTAAAAAGTGTTTGGGGACCCGGGTCCTGCCCCAGGGGACATGTATCAATGCAAAAAGAAGTTTTAAAAACGGCCGTTTTTTCGGGAGCAGTGATTTTAATAATGCTTAAAATGAAAAAATAAAAGTGAAATATTCCTTTAAATTTCGTACCTGGGGGGTGTGATTGATATGCATGTGAAGTGGCGCATGTTTCCCGTGCTTAGAACTGTCCCTGCAAAAAATGTCATTTTTGAAAGAAAAAAATGCATTTAAAACTGACTCGCGGCTATTAATGAATTGTCGGCTCCCGGCAATACATACAAAAGTCATTGATAAAAAAAAAAAAAAAAGCGTGGGTGTTCCCCAGAATTCAATTATCAGGCCCTTCAGGTCTGGAATGGATATTAAGGGGAACCCTGCCGCAAATTAAAAAAAAAAATTGACGTGGGGTTCCCCCAAATATCCATTCCAGGCCCTTCAGATCTGGCATGGATTTTAAGGGGAACTCCACCCCAAATTTTTTAAAAAAATGGCGTGGAGTCCCCCTAAAAATCCATACCAGACCCCTTATCCGAGCACGCAACCTGGCCGGCCGCAGGGGAAAAGGGGGGGACGAGAGAGCGGCCCCCCTCCCTCCTGAACCGTACCAGGCCACATGCCCTCAACATGGGGAGGATGTCCCCATGTTGATGGGGACAAGGGCCTCATCCCCACAACCCTTGCCCGGTGGTTGTGGGGGTCTGCGGGCGGGGGGCTTATCGGAATCTGGAAGACCCCTTTAACAAAGGGGACCCCCAGATCCCGGCCCCCCCTATGTGAATTGGTAAGGGGTACATTGTACCCCTACCATTTCACGAAGAAAGCGTAAAAAAATGTTTAAAAAAACACACAAACACCTTGAAAAAGTCCTTTATTTAAAAAAAAACAAAAACATTCCAGCGGTGAAATCCAGTGTCCCGCGGCGATCCCGATGTCCAGCGCTGTCCTTCATTGGTTGTGCCT
This sequence comes from Rana muscosa, assembly GCA_029206835.1. Classification (NCBI taxonomy): domain Eukaryota; kingdom Metazoa; phylum Chordata; class Amphibia; order Anura; family Ranidae; genus Rana; species Rana muscosa. The sequence continues at coordinate 299,274,267 of CM055124.1, forward strand.
GAGCGGACCTGATGGGGAACTCCCTCTCAGTATTTTAAATGTATAGACCCGCCCCTTCTAAAGTTCCCCATCAGGTCCGCTCAGCGGACCAGATGCGGAACATGAGAAGGGGCGGGTCTATACATGTATTACCAAAGTGAGAGCAGTCCCCCATCAGGTCCGCCCCCTCGGTATGTCAGACCCGCCTACGTCATTGGCTTGAGCGGGGAACTTCCTTCACTATGTAAATTTAAATTACACAGTGAAGGAAGTTCCCCGCTCAAGCCAATGACGTAGGCGGGTCCGACATACCGAGGGAGCGGACCTGATGGGGAACTTTAGAAGGGGCGGGTCTATACATTTAAAATACTGAGAGGGAGTTCCCCATCAGGTCCGCTCAGGCACAACCAATGAAGGACAGCGCTGGACATCGGGATCGCCGCGGGACACTGGATTTCACCGCTGGAATGTTTTTGTTTTTTTTTAAATAAAGGACTTTTTCAAGGTGTTTGTGTGTTTTTTTAAACATTTTTTTACGCTTTCTTCGTGAAATGGTAGGGGTACAACGTACCCCTTACCAATTCACATAGGGGGGGCGGGATCTGGGGGTCCCCTTTGTTAAAGGGGTCTTCCAGATTCCGATAAGCCCCCCGCCCGCAGACCCCCACAACCACCGGGCAAGGGTTGTGGGGATGAGGCCCTTGTCCCCATCAACATGGGGACATCCTCCCCATGTTGAGGGCATGTGGCTTGGTACGGTTCAGGAGGGAGGGGGGCCGCTCTCTCGTCCCCCCTTTTCCCCTGCGGCCGGCCAGGTTGCGTGCTCGGATAAGGGGTCTGGTATGGATTTTTAGGGGGACTCCACGCCATTTTTTTTTTAAATTTGGGGTGGAGTTCCCCTTAAAATCCATGCCAGATCTGAAGGGCCTGGAATGGATATTTGGGGGAACCCCACGTCAATTTTTTTAAATTTGCGGCGGGGTTCCCCTTAATATCCATTCCAGACCTGAAGGGCCTGATAATTGAATTCTGGGGACCCCCACGCTTTTTTTTTTTTTTTTATCAATGACTTTTGTATGTATTGCCGGGAGCCGACAATTCATTAATAGCCGCGAGTGAGTTTTAAAAGACTTTTTTTCTTTCAAAAATGAAATTTTTTGCAGGGACAGTTCTAAGCACGGGAAACATGCGCCACTTTACATGCATATCATACACACCCCCCAGGTACGAAATTTAAAGGAATATTTCACTTTTATTTTTTCATTTTAAGCATTATTAAAATCACTGCTCCCGAAAAAACGGCCGTTTTTAAAACTTCTTTTTGCATTGATACATGTCCCCTGGGGCAGGACCCCGGTCCCCAAACACTTTTTAGGACAATAACTTGCATATTAGCCTTTATAATTAACACTTTAGATTTCTCCCATAGATTTTTCGAATTTGCCGCGAACACCCCAATTTGTTCGCTGTTCGGCGAACGGGCGAACAGGCAATGTTCGAGTCGAACATGAGTTCGACTCAAACTCGAAGCTCATCCCTATAGTACAGGAACCTTTTCTGAAGTCGGAGCGACTGCAGTAGTGTGCATTAAGAGTAAGACGGCTCCATTCACTTCCATTGACTTTCTCAATCGTGCGACTTGGGGCGACTTGGGGCGACTTCAAGTCGGATCCTAAGTTGCCCTTGTGTGAACCGGCTCTAAAAGGTAAAAGAGAGATTTGGGTCTTTTTGACCTCAGATTTCTATTACAAGGGATGTTTACATTCCTTGCAATAGGAATAAAAGTGAGAAAAAGATGAAAGGGACAGTGTAAAAATAAAAAATTAAATAAATAGGAAAAAAACAAAAACATAAAGTGTCCCCTTTCCCGCTGTGCTCGTTTTTGCAGAAGCGAATGCATACTTAAGTCGCGCTCACAATAATTACATTTTGGGATTATTAAAGTATTCTTATATGTAAATGGTGTTTGCACCACACATGTGAGGTAATGCCACGAACGTTAGAGCGAGAGCAATAATTCTAGCACTAGACCTCCTCTGTGACTCTAAAAAGGTAACCAGTAAAAAATGTTAAATGCATCGCCTATGGAGATTTTTAAGTACTGTAATTTGTCGCTATTCTACGAGTGTGCGCAATTTTAAAGTGTGACATGTTAGGTATTTATTTACTCGGGGTAACATCATCTTTCATATCTTACAGAATAATTGGGGTACATATTTGGCGTACGTGCTATAGCCGAATGACGCCTACAGCGCAGACCTGAATTGCCGGGAGGCCGTCAATAGACGTCCTCCCCTTGCAGGGCGCGCACGGCACGTGCTGTGATCACTGAGTCACTGAGACTCGGGTGATCACAGATCCGAGTAGGGGGCTGATCCCGGACCCTTACCACGTGATCAGCTGTCAGTCAATGACAGCTGATCACGTGATGTAAACAAAACCTTGGTAATCTTTTTTTTTTCCTCCTCATGCTGACAGCGTGAGAGAAAAAAAAGCCGATCACTGGCTCTTGTGTTAGGGACATCAGTCCCGAAGAAGAGGAGGCACATCCGCCTCATCAGCGCCCACCAGTGCCCCCTGCCAGTGTCCACAGTGCAAAAAAGTGCCACCTATCAATGCCCACGAGTGCCACCTATCAATGCCCACCAGTGGTGCCAATCAGTGCCTCATCAGTGCCACCTAGCAGTGCTGCCTATCAGTGTCACTTACCAGTGCCCATCATTGCCACCCATCACTGCCACCTATCAATGCCCTTCAGTGCCACCCATCAGTGCCACCTCTCAGTGTCACCTCTCAGTGCCACCTATCAGTGCCCACCAGTGCCGCCTATCAGTGCCCACCCTTGCCGCCTTATCGGTGCCCATCAATGCAGCCCATCGGTGCCCATCAGTGCAGCCCATCAGTGCCCATCAATGCAGCCCATCAGTGCCCATCAGTGCAGCCCATCAGTGCCAATCAGTGCCCATCAGCCTATCACGGACGTCATCTCGTCCTCGGCCTCGGACGAAAGGATGTCCGTGATAGGCGGAACACTGAACACAAGCTCTGCTGGGAAACTGAGTGTTCCGCCTATCACGGAACAGGACGAGGAGGAGGCGCGGCTTTTGAACAACGGACGCCCGCAGTCTGACTCTGCATACAGAGTCTAATACCGGCATATAAGATGACCCCCGATTTTTGGGGGATATTTTTAAGCATAAAAGGTCGTCTTATACGCCTGAAAATACAGTATTTTTTTTTTTAATAGTAATGGCAGCAATCAGCGACGCCCACCTCACAGCCTGTCAAGTCTTACTCTCCGGGGCCCCGGCAACTACTGGGTGGGGAGTGGAGGAAGATCACTCCGCCAGGGAAGGCAAGGAGATTAGCAGGCAGGGGGCTGGCCAGGACTTGAGCCAAGGCAGAAGAACATGTGTGCGGAACTGAATGGGCACCCGAAACTGAAGAAGTATTCCCTCCGCTCCGACCAGCACATGATCATCAGAAAGGGGCACAGATAATGGAAAAAAATACACCCCCCTAAGCTAGTAGAAGCGGCAGAGCGGGGGGGGGGGGTGTAATTCAGATTTTTTTTATTTTTTATTCTGCACCGACTGTCTTTGAAATTGCCCCAGCCCCTGTTCAACTCCAATCCGGGGACAGACTTGGTCCGGGGACAGTGTCCTCAAACCGGGATGTCTGGTCACCCTACCCTATGACCCTTACTTTGCAGATGCCTGTTTTGACCGCATGGTTTGTATAGCAATATATAAAAATTTTATGATTATGTAATCTTTTTTTCTGTTCAGTGCCGAATGATCTTAAGCTGTATCTAACTGTATATAAAAAAAAAACGTAACTCAATTGTTTAACCACTTCCCTACCGGGCATGAAAACCCCCTTCCTGCCCAAGCCATTTTTCCGCTTTTAGCGCTGTCACACTTTGAATGACGATTGCGCGGTCGTGCGACGTGGCTCCCAAACGAAATTTGCGTCCTTTTTTCCCCACAAATAGAGCTTTATTTTGGTGGTATTTGATCACCTCTGCGGTTTTTATTTTTTGCGCTATAAACAAAAGAAGAGCGTCCAGTTTGAAAAAAAACACAATATTTTTTACTTTTTGCTATAATAAATATCCATTTATTTATTTATTTTAATTAAAATTTTCCTCAGTTTAGTCCGATACGTATTCTTCTACATATTTTTGGTAAAAAAAAAATTGCAATAAGCGTATATTGATTGGTTTGCGCAAAAGTTATAGCGTCTACAAAATAGGGGATAGATTTATAGCATTTTTTTGTTTTTACTAGTAATGGCGGCGATCAGCGATTTTTATTGTGACTGCGATATTGCGGCGGACACATCGGACACTTTTGACACATTTTTGGGAACATTCACATTTATACAGCGATCCCTGCTATAAATATGCACTGATTACTGTATAAATGTGACTGGCAGGGAAGGGGTTAACACTAGGGGCCGAGGAAGGGGTTAAATGTGTTTCCTAGATGTGTTCTAACTGTGGGGGGAGGGGACTGACTGGGGGAGGTGACCGATCTGTGTCCCTATGTACAAGGGACACAGCATCGGTCTCCTCTCCCTCACAGGACGTGGATCTGTGTGTTTACACACACAGATCCACTTTCCTGCTCGGTTACTGGGCAATCGCGGGTGCCCGACGGCCATCGCGGCTGCCGGGCACGCGCATCGGGTCCCCAGCCTTTTAAAGGCAGGACGTCATATGACGAGAGTCTTCCGCCCGCCGTCATTTGACGGTGGGCGGTAGACAACAGGTTAACCACATAGCGACCGCCGCACGATGATATACGTCGACACAATGGCATGGGCAGGCAAATGGGCGTACCTGTCGTAGGGTTGCCACCTCTCCGGGATTCACCCGGACAGTCCGGTTTTTACATCCTCTGCCTGGGTTTCTGACTGCCTGTTACCGGGACACAAGCCACCAGGGCACCCTCAAAAATTCACCCCCATAAAAGCTTAATCAGAATTTAGGATCCACAACCTGTATCAGAATGTCACCTATATTTAAATATGTGTAACTGTCTTGATGGAAACAGCCCTAATGACAAGGGACTTGTTTCTCTCTGTGGAGGGATACAGAACCTCCTGGCCGCATTTTGCCGATGCTCTGCTTCTAGTCCCGGCTACTGGAGCCCTGCCAGGACTGTTCACAGACGATGTATTGGAGAGAGCTGTGTGTGTGTGTGTGTGAGGGGGAAGAGGAAGGAGCTGTGTGTGTGAGGGGGAAGAGGAAGGAGCTGTGTGTGTGAGGGGGAAGAGGAAGGAGCTGTGTGTGTGTGAGGGGGAAGAGGAAGGAGCTGTGTGTGTGAGGGGGAAGAGGAAGGAGCTGTGTGTGTGTGAGGGGGAAGAGGAAGGAGCTGTGTGTGTGAGGGGGAAGAGGAAGGAGCTGTGTGTGTGTGAGGGGGAAGAGGAAGGAGCTGTGTGTGTGTGAGGGGGAAGAGGAAGGAGCTGTGTGTGTGTGAGGGGGAAGAGGAAGGAGCTGTGTGTGTGTGAGGGGGAAGAGGAAGGAGCTGTGTGTGTGAGGGGGAAGAGGAAGGAGCTGTGTGTGTGTGAGGGGGAAGAGGAAGGAGCTGTGTGTGTGTGAGGGGGAAGAGGACGGAGCTGTGTGTGTGTGAGGGGGAAGAGGAAGGAGCTGTGTGTGTGTGAGGGGGAAGAGGAAGGAGCTGTGTGTGTGAGGGGGAAGAGGAAGGAGCTGTGTGTGTGTGAGGGGGAAGAGGAAGGAGCTGTGTGTGTGAGGGGGAAGAGGAAGGAGCTGTGTGTGTGAGGGGGAAGAGGAAGGAGCTATGTGTGTGTGAGGGGGAAGAGGAAGGAGCTGTGTGTGTGTGTGAGGGGGTAGAGGAAGGAGCTGTGTGTGTGTGTGAGGGGGAAGAGGAATGAGCTGTGTGTGTGTGAGGGGGAAGAGGAAGGAGCTGTGTGTGTGAGAGGGAAGAGGAAGGAGCTGTGTGTGTGTGAGGGGGAAGAGGAAGGAGCTGTGTGTGTGTGTGTGAGGGGGAAGAGGAAGGAGCTGTGTGTGTGTGAGGGGGAAGAGGAAGGAGCTGTGTGTGTGAGGGGGAAGAGGAAGGAGCTGTGTGTGTGAGGGGGAAGAGGAAGGAGCTGTGTGTGTGAGGGGGAAGAGGAAGGAGCTGTGTGTGTGTGAGGGGGAAGAGGAAGGAGCTGTGTGTGTGTGAGGGGGAAGAGGAAGGAGCTGTGTGTGTGTGAGGGGGAAGAGGAAGGAGCTGTGTGTGTGTGTGTGAGGGGGAAGAGGAAGGAGCTGTGTGTGTGAGGGGGAAGAGGAAGGAGCTGTGTGTGTGAGGGGGAAGAGGAAGGAGCTGTGTGTGTGAGGGGGAAGAGGAAGGAGCTGTGTGTGTGTGAGGGGGAAGAGGAAGGAGCTGTGTGTGTGTGAGGGGGAAGAGGAAGGAGCTGTGTGTGTGTGAGGGGGAAGAGGAAGGAGCTGTGTGTGTGTGAGGGGGAAGAGGAAGGAGCTGTGTGTGTGAGGGGGAAGAGGAAGGAGCTGTGTGTGTGTGAGGGGGAAGAGGAAGGAGCTGTGTGTTTGTGTGAGGTAGGGTGACCAGACATCCCCAGTAGGGATGAGCTCGGTGTTCGAGTCGAACATAGGTTCGACTCGAACATCGGCTGTTCGCGCGTTCGGCGAACAACGAACGATCTGGGCCGTTCGCGCCAAATTCGAGTGACGTGAACGGCCCACAATACACTGCGCCATCGCAGTGTAATCCCGGCGCTGTGATTGGCCAAGCATGCACTGTGACCCTGCATGCTTGGCCAATCACAGCGCCGGCAGCGAGGAGAGCAATGATTGGCCACAGGCAGGATGCCTGTGGCCAATTATAGCTGAGGGGGTTTAGTACACGCCCCACACTATAAAAGGCCGCCAGCGCGGCGGCCTTGTGTAGTGTGTTCCGGAGCAGGGAAAGTGAAGGATAGGCAGGGACAGTGTCAAATCTTGTCAAATCTATTCTTTGCTAAACCTTGTGTGTAGGGACAGAGAAGGATAGGCAGGGAGAGTGTCAGTGTCATATACTTTGATAAACCTTGTGTACTGGGAGAGAGAAGGATAGGCAGGGGACAGTGTCAGTGTCATATTCTTTGCTAAACCTTGTGTGCAGGGAGAGAGAAGGATAGGCAGGGAGAGTGTCAGTGTCATATACTTTGATAAACCTTGTGTGCAGGGAGAGAGAAGGATAGGCAGGGGACAGTGTCAGTGTCATTGCTACTAAGCCTCCTGCACATTATACACCTGAAGTTAGCCCGTATTGCTGCTTTTTCTTGGTGTGTTACACAAACAGGATTTTGCGGCACTTACAGCGGGCGGAGTGTGCCTCCTGACCATATTACACCTTAAAGCGGTTGTATACCGCAAAACTTTTTTTTTTTTTTTCACAACCTGCAAGGCAAAGTCATAATGAGCTAGTATGACTAGCATACTAGCTCATTATCAATCACTTACCTTAGATCGAAGCCCCCGCAGCGGTCCTCGGACACGTCCTCCGTCACATCCATGATACCCGGAGTGACTTCCGGGTATCGCCGCTCCGGCGCTGTGATTGGCCGGAGCGGCGATGACGTCACTCCCGCACATGCGCGGGGAACGGCACGATCCCCGCGCATGCGCGAATTCCGGCAGTGTCCGGCAGGCTGCCATTCAAAGAGCCGCCGCGCTCAGTGCGCCTGTGCCGTTATCTACGGCGCGCATGCGCCGTAGATAGCGGTGCACTCTTTTTTGCAAATATCTCCGAAACCGTGTAGGTCTCGGAGATATTGCAAGCACCTACAGGTAAGCCTTAATGTAGGCTTACCCAGGGCTGGACTGGGACCAAAATTTGGCCCTGGACTTCATCCAGACCGGCCCACTTTAATTCAATAAAATTCTGCCCCCCACCCCCCAAAAAAATCACGCCCACTAAAAGGCCCCTACATCCATTATTGTATATCATGAGAGGGTGAGCGAGAGGGGAATGAGAGAGAGAGAGAGAGAGAGGGAGGGTTGAGGGAAAGGGGATGAGAGGGGGTGGGTGAGAGAGGGGGGTAAGTGTAAGAGAGAGGGAGTGAGTGTAAAAGAGGGGGTGAGTGTAGGACCCCTTACACACTGAGGTGTTTTTCAGGCGCTTTTGGGCTAAAAATAGCGCCTGTAAAGCCCCTAAAAACGCCTCCGCTGCAGTCCCAGTGTGAAAATCCTCCAAGCAGCATCTTTGGGGCAGTGGAGGAGCTCCTGCCCATTGAAATAAATGGCTGAGAAACAGAGGAGGGGGCTGAGAGACAGAGGAGGGGTCTGGGAGACAGAGGAGGGGTCTTAGAGACAGAGGGGGAAGCTGAGAGACAGTGGAGGGGAGCTGAGAGACAGTGGAGGGGTCTGAGAGACAGTGGAGGGGTCTGAGAGACAGGGGGAGCTGAGGGACAGAGGAGGAGTGCTGAGAGATAGAGGAGGAGAGCTGAGAGATAGAGGAGGAGAGCTGAGAGATAGAGGAGGAGAGCTGAGAGACAGAGGGGGGTTCTGAGAGACAGAGGGGGTTCTGAGAGACAGAGGAGGGAGCTGAGAGACAGAGGGGAGCTGAGAGAGAGAGGAGGGGATAAAAGAGGGGTGACTGAGAGACATGGGAACTGAGAGACAGAGGGGGGGACTGAGAGACAGAGGGGGGTCTGAGAGACAGAGGGGGGGTCTGAGAGACAGAGGGGGAAGCTGAGAGACAGAGGGGGAAGCTGAGAGACAGAGGGGGGAGCTGAGAGACAATGGGAGAGGGAGCTGAGAGACAGAGGGGGAGCTGAAAGACAGCTGAGAGACAGAGGGGGAAGCTGAGAGACAGAGGGGGAAGCTGAGAGACACAGGGGGGAGCTGAGAGACACAGGGGGGAGCTGAGAGACAGTGGAGGGGTCTGAGAGACAGTGGAGGGGTCTGAGAGACAGTGGAGGGGTCTGAGAGGCAGTGAAGGCATCTGAGAGACAGGGGGAGCAGAGAGACAGAGGAGGAGGGGGTCTGAGAGACAAAGGAGGGGGTCTGAGAGACAGAGGGGGGTCTGAGAGACAGAGGGGAGCTGAGAGATAGAGAGAGGAGGGGATAAAAGAGGGGGGGACTGAGAGACAGAGGGGGGTCTAAGAGACAGAGGGGGGTCTAAGAGACAGAGGGGGAGCTGAGAGACAGGGGGAGCTGAGAGACAGAGGGGGCTGAGAGACAGAGGGGGGGTTGAGAGACAGAGGGGGGTCTGAGAGACAGTGGAGGGGACTGAGAGACAGACAGAGGGGGGTCTGAGAGACAGAGTGGGGAGCTTAGAGGCAGAGGGGGAGAGCTGAGAGACAGGGGAGAGCTGAGAGACAGGGGAGAGCTGAGAGACAGGGGAGAGCTGAGAGACAGAGGGGGAGAGCTGAGAGACAGAGGAGGAGAGCTGAGAGACAGAGGGGGGTCTGAGAGATAGAGGGGAGCTGAGAGACAGAGGAGGGGCTAAAAGAGGGGGGACTGAGAGACACAGGAACTGAGAGACAGAGGGGGGTCTAAGAGACAGGGGGTCTGAGAGACAAAGGGGGGAGCTGAGAGACAGAGGAAGAGCTGAGAGACAGAGGAAGAGCTGAGAGACAGAGGGGGGACTGAGAGACAGTGGGGGAGCTGAGAGACAGAGGAGGAGAGCTGAGAGACAGAGGGGGAGAGCTGAGAGACAGAGGAGGGGGCTGAGAGACAGAGGAGGGGGCTGAGAGACAGAGGAGGGGGCTGAGAGACAGAGGAGGGGGCTGAGAGACAGAGGGGGATCTGAGAGACAGAGGAGGAGAGCTGAGAGACAGAGGAGGAGAGCTGAGAGACAGAGGAGGAGAGCTGAGAGCCAGAGGGGGGTTCTGAGAGACAGAGGGGGGTTCTGAGAGATAGTGGGGGGCTGAGAGACAGAGGGGGCTGAGAGACAGAGGGGAGGGGGACTGAGAGACAGAGGGGGCAGAGAGACAGAGGGGAGGGCTGAGACAGACCACATAGCACTGTCCCTTTCTGCAGTCCCTCCTCTGCTCACCTCCCCGCTGTCTCAGTGTTCTGGCATGTTTGTGTAGGATGCCAGGTACCTGATGGCCATCAGCGGCAGCGCCGAGTCTCCCTCTTGATCCGGGGGGGTGCTCACGCTGCTCTCCTCCTTAAAGCGGCGAATGTTCTCTTCCTCCGGGCTCCCAGTCAGCCTGCCCTCTGGCCCAGGCCGCATGGCTCCTGGAGCAGAGAGGAGGTAGAGGAATCGAGGTTCTGGGAGCGCCGGGGTGGCCGCGCTCGCTACTGTCCGCCTCTTCGGTGCTCAGGGATGGGGTGGAGCTCTTCTCCCTCGGAATTTTACATCCAACTACCCTCATCGATGGCCACCTTCCCCTAATCCCCGTCGCTGTTTGCTGCCACGCTCCCACTGCCGCAAAACTGCATAAAAAAACGGCCCACAAAAAAAAATATATATATTTTTTTATTTTTTTGTGAGGGCCGCTGTTTGCTGCCACGCTCCCGCTGCCGCCGAACTGCATAAAAAAACGGCCCACTAAAAAAAAAAAAAAAAAAAAAAAATTTTTTTTTTTAACGGCCCACTGAGCCATCGGCCCACCGGGAAACTCCCGGTAGTCCCTATGGCCAGTCCATCCCTGGGCTTACCTGTAGGTGCATTTCATATTTGTGGGTATACAACCACTTTAACTTAGCCTGTATTGCTGCTTTTTCCTGGTGTGTTACACAAACAGGATTTTGCGGCACTTACAGCGAGCGGAGTGTGCCTCCTGACCATATTACACCTTAACTTAGCCTGTATTGCTGCTTTTTCCTGGTGTGTTACACAAACAGGATTTTGCGGCACTTACAGCGGGCGGAGTGTGCCTCCTGACCATATTACACCTTAACTTAGCCTGTATTGCTGCTTTTTCCTGGTGTGTTACACAAACAGGATTTTGCGGCACTTACAGCAGGCGGAGTGTGCCTCCTGACCATATTACACCTTAACTTAGCCTGTATTACTGCTTTTTCCTGGTGTGTTACACAACCAGGATTTTGCGGCACTTACAGCGGGCGGAGTGTGCCTCCTGACCATATTACACCTTAACTTAGCCTGTATTGCTGCTTTTCCCATTTCCCTGCAGGCCATTAGAATGTCTGGAAGGCAAACAAGGAGAGGCAGACAGTCAGGAGCCAAAAAAAGAGGGCAAGCAGGCTCTGTGTCTAGAGACAACAGTGCTGGTCGTGGACGCGGTGCATCGCCATCAGCACGTGGCCATGGGACACGCTTGTCCTTCTTTTCGGCAGCTGGACGTGTTGAGCCGCATCATGCCGAAGACTTGGTAGAGTGGATGACCAAGCCCTCCTCATCCTCCTCATCCTCTCTCACCCAGGCTCAGGGTACTGGCAAAGCAGCTGCCAAAGCGTCCTCTTCCCTGGTATCAATGTCATCATCAGTCACTCCTTCCCTAGACCAACCATGTCCTCCTGAGGAGACCCCCGAACTGTTTGAGCACAGTGTTGGGTACATGCTCCAGGAGGATGCCCAGCGTTTCGAAGGGTCTGATGATGATACCCAGCTAGAGGAAGGCAGTAGCGTGAGAGCAGAGAGAGGGGATGCTCAAGAAGGACACCAATCTGGCAGTCATGTTCCAGCAGCTGCAGCATACTGCCAGATTGGCTCCAGTGATGAGGAGGGAGGGGATGATGAGGTCACTGACTCCACGTGGGTGCCTAATAGGAGAGAGGAGGAGGAGGAGGAGGAGGAGGATGAGGAGGAGGCACATCTCCAACGAGGCAGGATGCCCTCGGGGGGCCAGCGTAAGGGCAGCACACCGACGGAATCACACCGCAGAGCTCCGCCTGTGCAAGGCGCTGCCTCTGCCCGTTATTCAAAAAGTTCTTTGGTGTGGGCCTTTTTTGAGTCGACTGCATCAGATCGCACAGCTGCTGTTTGCAACATATGTCTCAAGCGTATATCGCGTGGCCAAAACATCACCCGCTTGGGCACTACATGCTTGACCAGACATATGTTGACCTGCCATGCAGCTCGTTGGCAAGCCTACCTTAAAGACCCACACCAAAGAACAAAGCGGACCTCTCCTTGCACCGCATCAGCTGGGATCTCTAACCCCACTATACCTTCAGTCCTCTCTGGAACCTGCTCTGAGAGGAATGAAGGTGTAGAATTAGGTGTGTCACAGCCAAGTACTTGAGGACACTCTGCTAGCAGTACACCAACGTCCGATTCTAGCAGGCAAATTTCCCTGCCCCAGCTGCTGGACCGTCGAAAGAAGTTCACTCCCAGCCATCCACATGCCCAGCGGTTGAATGCTAGCTTGGCTAAATTGCTAGCGCTTCAACTGCTGCCTTTTCAGTTGGTAGACTCGCCCCCCTTCCGTGAGTTTGTGCAATGTGCGGCTCCTCAGTGGCAGGTTCCCAAACGCCACTTTTTCTCACGGAAGGCGATTCCGGCTCTCTACCGGCATGTGGAAGGCAATGTCTTGGCCTCGCTGGACAGGGCGGTCAGCGGTAAGGTGCATATTACCGCTGACTCATGGTCCAGCAGGCATGGACAGGGACGTTACCTTTCTTTCACGGCCCATTGGGTCACTCTTTTGGCAGCTGGGAAGGATGCAGGACAAGGTGCAGTAGTGTTGGAGGTTGTTCCACCACCACGCCTCCAAAATGCTACTACTGGTTGTGACACACCTCTCTCCTCCACCCCCTCCTCTTCTTCTTCCTCCGTGGCCTCTTCCTGTGCTTTGTCCTCGGAACCAGCGGTGCTCCGTAGGCGTTCAAGGGGCTACGCAAGTACGCAGGCAAAAAGATGCCATGCCGTGCTTGCGCTGGTGTGTTTGGGGGACAGGAGCCACACTGGGGCAGAGGTTCTGTCTGCTCTGCAGGGGCAGGCCGAGAGGTGGTTGACGCCACGCCAGCTTAAGCCAGGAATGGTAGTTTGCGACAATGGCACCAACCTCCTCTCCGCTCTCCAACAGGGACAACTGACCCATGTGCCCTGTGTGGCTCACGTCCTTAACCTGGTGGTGCAGCGGTTCTTGGGCAGGTACCCGGGCATACAGGATGTCCTGAGGCAGGCCAGGAAAGTCTGTGTGCATTTCCGCAGATCTTATAATGCCAGTGCTCGCCTGGCTGAGCTGCAAAAGGAGTTGAACCTGCCCAAGAACCGCCTTATATGTGACATGCCCACCAGGTGGAACTCAACGTTGGCCATGCTGCAGCGGCTGCACACGCAGCAGAGGGCCATCAATGAGTACCTGTGCGACTACGGCACCAGGACAGGGTCAGGGGAGCTCGGGTTTTTTTCACCACGCCAGTGGGGCATGATCAGGGATGCATGCACTGTCCTGGCACCATTTGAGGAGGCCACGAGGATGGTGAGCAGTGACAGTGCATGCATCAGTGACACTGTACCTCTTGTCCACCTGTTGGAACATACGCTGCGTGGAATAATGGACAGGGCACTTGAGGCAGAACAGAGGCAGGAAGAGGAGGACTTCCTTGCCTCTCAAGGCCCCCTTTACCCAGACAGTGTTCCTTCTGTCCCACCCATCGCACAGGAAGAAGAGGAGGAGGAGGAGGAGGAGGAGGATTGTGTCAGCATGGAGGTGGAGCCTGGCACTCAGCATCATCAGCAGCAGTCTTTTAGGGATGATTTACAATCCCAAGAAACCAGTGGACTTGTACGTGGCTGGGAGGAGGTGGCTGCGGATCATGTCGTCCTTAGTGACCCAGAGGACTGAATGCCTCAGCAAACCTACGCTGCATGGCCTCCCTGATCCTGCAAAGTCTGCGGAAGGATCCTCGTATTCTTCGGATCAAGGAGAGGGACCATTACTGGCTGGCCACTCTCCTTGATCCACGGTACAAGGGTAAGGTTGCGGACCTTATCTTACCGTCGCAGAGGGAGCAGAGGATGAGACAACTCCGGGAGGCCTTGCAGAAAGGTCTGTGCAACGCGTTCCCAGAGACTGGGAGGTTACAAACTCCTGGTCTTGGACAACGAGTTGCTGAGGCTTCGGTCAGTCAAAGAAGGAGCGGTGGGGAAGGTGGCCGTCTGACCGAAGCGTTCAGACAATTCTTTAGTCCGCAGCCCCAAGGTATGATCGGTTCCAGCAACCATCGCCAGCGTCTGATATACATGGTGCAGGAATACCTAGGGGCAAGGTCAGACTTGGACACCTTCCCCACCGAAAATCCTCTGGCTTACTGGGTCTTGAGGATGGATCACTGGCCAGAGCTTGCACAGTATGCAATTGAGCTACTGGCCTGTCCTGCATCCAGCGTTCTTTCGGAACGCACATTCAGTGCTGCTGGAGGATTTGTCACGGATCACAGGGTGCGCCTGGCCACCGACTCTGTTGATCGACTGACCTTCATAAAGATGAACCAGTCTTGGATCACCACCAGCTACCAAACACCTGAAGCTGATATAACAGACTAATTTATTTTCAAATGTCACATCCCTTCAAGACTGATGCTGATGCTGAGAGTTTGTCCTGTTATGTTGACTGACTATCCTCCTCCTCCTCAATGATCCGATTGACGATGATAGCTTGGAAGAACATTTTTGTTTCTGGGTGCCGCCACCAGTGGCTAAGGCCCAATTTTTCAGCCCCTGTTTAACAGGGGTGTGTTATTACAATTTTTTATGCAATACTTTGCAACAGGGCTCATTGCTGTGCTCCAAGTACAGTATCTGTGAGGGGTTGCAGTGTTGTGGCACCAGTGCCTAAGGCTCAATTTTTCTGCCCCTGTTTAACAGGGGCATGTAATTACAATTCTTGATCTAATAATTCACAGCAGGGCCCATTCCTGCGCCCACCAAGACTAACTGTGAGGCCTTACAGTGTTGTGTCAACACCACCATCACCGCCAAAGGCCCAATTTTTCAGCCCCTGTTCAACAGGGGCATGCAATTACAATTCTTGATCTAATAATTCACAGCAGGGCCCATTCCTGCGCCCACCAAGACTAACTGTGAGGCCTTACAGTGTTGTGTCAACACCACCACCACCACCACCACCACCACCACCACCAAAGGCCCAATTTTTCAGCCCCTGTTCAACAGGGGCATGCAATTACAATTCTTGATCTAATAATTTACAGCAGGGCCCATTCATGCGCCCACCAAGAGTAACTGTGAGGGCTCACAGTGTTGTGGCAACACCAACATGTAAGGGGCAAATTTCAGCTGAGTATATACGGCAGGCCCCTACTTTCAAACATCCAACTTACAAACGACTCCTCCTTGCAAACGGAAGGATACAACAGGAAGTGAGAGGAAATCTACCCCTAGGAAGGCAAATTCTCTCCTGTAAGAGTTAATATGGGAAAAAAAGTGTCTCCTCTCCACTGATTCTTTATCACCAATTCTTGTTTCAATAAAAACCCCAAATTTTCAAAAAACATTTGTCATTAGGACGGAAAGTGAGGTGAACTGTTCTGAACAGGTGCACACTGCACAGACAGCAAAACAAATGTTACAGGGGTGATAACCCTTCCCTATGTTTTTCAAAAAGCTTAAAAATATATTTTTTGGCTGGAGCTACACTTAAACAATGTACCTGATCAAAATTACAAACAGATTCTACATAAGAACAAACCTACAGTCCCTGTCTTGTATGCACCGCCTGTATACGGCTGTTCAGAGTATATAGGGTTGGGGTAGGGGGGGGTGATGGGGTAGCTATGCCATTTTTCTTAAAGATTTTCATCCATATTACCGGGACCAGACATTACATTAAAGCCGCAAGCAGTTTTAAATGGCTTTTTTTCCTTTAGAAATGTAATTTTGTGCAGGGACAGTTCTAAACACGGGAAACACGTGGCACTTCACAGGCATACTTTAGACACTCCCCAGGTACGATATTTAAAGGAATATTTGACTTTTTTTTTTTCACTTTATGCATCATTAAAATGACTGCTCCAGAAAAACGGCCGTTTTTAAAACTTCTTTTTGCATTGATACATGTCCCCTGGTGCAGAACCCGGGTTCCCAAACCCTTTTTAGGACAATAACATGCATAATAGTCGTTATAATTAGCACTTTAGATTTCGAACGTTCGCATCCATTGTATTTAATAGGGTTCTAAAGTTCGTGCGAACTTTCGGTCCGTTCGCGGGTTCTGGTGCGAACCGAACCCGGGGGTGTTCGGCTCATCACTAATCCCCAGTTTCAGGGGACAGTCCCCGGATTGAGGACACTGTCCCCGGACCAAGTTTGTCCCCAGTTTTGTCCCCGGATTGGATTTGAACAGGGGCTGGGGAAATTTTAAAGACAGTCAGTGCAGAATTAAAAAAAAAAAAAACATTCTGAATTGCACACCCTTGCTCTGCCGCTCCTAATAGCTTAGGGGGTGTATTTTTTTCCATTATCTGTGCCCCTTTCTGATGATTATGTGCTGGTCGGAGCGGAGGGACCATTTCTTTAGTTTCGGGTGCATACCCATTCAGCTCCGCTCGCATGTTCTTCTGCCTTGGCTCAACTCCCGGCCAGCCACCTGCTTGTTTATCTCTTTGCCTTCCCTGGTGGAGTGATCTTCCTCCGCACCCCACCCAGTAGTAGCCGGGGCCCGAACAGTGAGACTTGAGAGGCTGTGAGGCGGGCGGTGGCGGCGACGGGCAGAGAGTCGCTGATTGCCGCCATTACTAGTAAAAAATGTCCCCAGATTTCATTTTAAAAATCTGGTCACCTTAGTGTGAGGGGGAAGAGGAAGGAGCTGTGTGTGTGAGGGGGAAGAGGAAGGAGCTGTGTGTGTGTGTGAGGGGGAAGAGGAAGGAACTGTGTGTGTGTGTGAGGGGGAAGAGGAAGGAGCTGTGTGTGTGTGAGGGGGAAGAGGAAGGAGCTGTGTGTGTGTGAGGGGGAAGAGGAAGGAGCTGTGTGTGTGTGAGGGGGAAGAGAAAGGAGCTGTGTGTGTGTGTGTGTGTGTGTGAGGGGGAAGAGGAAGGAGCTGTGTGTGTGTGTGTGTGTGAGGGGAAAGAGGAAGGAGCCGTGTGTGTGTGTGTGAGGGGGAAGAGGAAGGAACTGTGTGTGTGTGAGGGGGAAGAGGAAGGAGCTGTGTGTGTGTGTGAGGGGGAAGAGGAAGGAGCTGTGTGTGTGTGTGAGGGGGAAGAGGAAGGAGCTGTGTGTGTGTGTGAGGGGGAAGAGGAAGGAGCTGTGTGTGTGAGGGGGAAGAGGAAGGAGCTGTGTGTGTGTGTGAGGGGAAAGAGGAAGGAGCCGTGTGTGTGAGGGGGAAGAGGAAGGAGCTGTGTGTGTGTGTGAGGGGAAAGAGGAAGGAGCCGTGTGTGTGTGTGAGGGGGAAGAGGAAGGAACTGTGTGTGTGTGAGGGGGAAGAGGAAGGAGCTGTGTGTGTGTGTGAGGGGGAAGAGGAAGGAGCTGTGTGTGTGTGTGAGGGGGAAGAGGAAGGAGCTGTGTGTGTGTGTGAGGGGGAAGAGGAAGGAACTGTGTGTGTGTGAGGGGGAAGAGGAAGGAGCTGTGTGTGTGGGGAAAGAGGAAGGAGCTGTGTGTGTGTGTGAGGGGAAAGAGGAAGGAGCTGTGTGTGTGTGTGAGGGGGAAGAGGAAGGAGCTGTGTGTGTGTGTGAGGGGAAAGAGGAAGGAGCTGTGTGTGTGTGTGAGGGGGAAGAGGAAGGAGCTGTGTGTGTGTGTGAGGGGGAAGAGGAAGGAGCTGTGTGTGTGTGAGGGGGAAGAGGAAGGAGCTGTGTGTGTGAGGGGGAAGAGGAAGGAGCTGTGTGTGTGTGAGGGGGAAGAGGAAGGAGCTGTGTGTGTGTGAGGGGCAAGAGGAAGGAGCTGTGTGTGTGTGAGGGGCAAGAGGAAGGAGCTGTGTGTGTGAGGGGGAAGAGGAAGGAGCTGTGTGTGTGTGAGGGGCAAGAGGAAGGAGCTGTGTGTGTGAGGGGGAAGAGGAAGGAGCTGTGTGTGTGTGTGAGGGGAAAGAGGAAGGAGCTGTGTGTGTGTGTGAGGGGAAAGAGGAAGGAGCTGTGTGTGTGTGTGAGGGGAAAGAGGAAGGAGCTGTGTGTGTGTGTGAGGGGAAAGAGGAAGGAGCTGTGTGTGTGTGTGAGGGGGAAGAGGAAGGAGCTGTGTGTGTGTGAGGGGGAAGAGGAAGGAGCTGTGTGTGTGTGAGGGGGAAGAGGAAGGAGCTGTGTGTGTGTGAGGGGCAAGAGGAAGGAGCTGTGTGTGTGAGGGGGAAGAGGAAGGAGCTGTGTGTGTGTGTGAGGGGAAAGAGGAAGGAGCTGTGTGTGTGTGTGTGAGGGGAAAGAGGAAGGAGCTGTGTGTGTGAGGGGAAAGAGGAAGGAGCTGTGTGTGTGTGTGAGGGCGAAGAGGAAGGAGCTGTGTGTGTGTGAGGGGGAAGAGGAAGGAGCTGTGTGTGTGAGGGGGAAGAGGAAGGATCTGTGTGTGTGTGAGGGGGAAGAGGAAGGAGCTGTGTGTGTGTGTGAGGGGGACGAGGAAGGAGCTGTTTGTGTGAGGGGGAAGAGGAAGGAGCTGTGTGTGTGAGTGAGGGGGAAGAGGAAGGAGCTGTGTGTGTGAGGGGGAAGAGGAAGGAGCTGTGTGTGTGTGTGAGGGGAAAGAGGAAGGAGCTGTGTGTGTGTGTGAGGGGAAAGAGGAAGGAGCTGTGTGTGTGTGTGAGGGGGAAGAGGAAGGAGCTGTGTGTGTGAGGGGGAAGAGGAAGGAGCTGTGTGTGTGTGTGAGGGGAAAGAGGAAGGAGCTGTGTGTGTGTGTGAGGGGGAAGAGGAAGGAGCTGTGTGTGTGTGAGGGGGAAGAGGAAGGAGCTGTGTGTGTGTGAGGGGGAAGAGGAAGGAGCTGTGTGTGTGTGTGAGGGGAAAGAGGAAGGAGCTGTGTGTGTGTGTGAGGGGGAAGAGGAAGGAGCTGTGTAAGTGTGAGGGGGAAGAGGAAGGAGCTGTGTGTGTGTGAGGGGGAAGAGGAAGGAGCTGTGTGTGTGTGAGGGGGAAGAGGAAGGAGCTGTGTGTGTGTGTGAGGGGGAAGAGGAAGGAGCTGTGTGTGTGAGGGGGAAGAGGAAGGAGCTGTGTGTGTGAGGGGGAAGAGGAAAGAGCTGTGTGTGTGTGAGGGGGAAGAGGAAGGAGCTGTGTGTGTGTGAGGGGGAAGAGGAAGGAGCTGTGTGTGTGAGGGGGAAGAGGAAGGAGCTGTGTGTGTGAGGGGGAAGAGGAAAGAGCTGTGTGTGTGTGAGGGGGAAGAGGAAGGAGCTGTGTGTGTGTGAGGGGGAAGAGGAAGGAGCTCTGTGTGTGAGGGGGAAGAGGAAGGAGCTGTGTGTGTGTGTGTGTGAGGGGGAAGAGGAAGGAGCTGTGTGTGTGTGTGAGGGGGAAGAGGAAGGAGCTGTTTGTGTGTGTGAGGGGGAAGAGGAAGGAGCTGCGTGTGAGGGGACAGCAGGACAGAGAGGGGAGGAGAGAAGCTGTCTGCCCACCATTACCAAACTATTCATGTAAGTATTCATCTCACAGTATGTTGTGTCAAGTGTATTTATGCATGTGTGTATGTATCTGAGTGCATGTATGTATCTCAGTGTGTGTGTGTATATAATTGAGCACATGTATAGTATAATCTTAGTGTGTGTATGCATGTTTCTTAGTATATATATCTTAGTGTTTCTTTACAGCAAGTGTATATGCATGTATCTGAGTGTATACAGTGGGTCAACAAAAGTATTTAGTCCGCCACCAATTGTGCAAGTTCTCCCACTTAAAAAGATGAGAGAGACCTGTAATTGTCATCATAGGTAAACCTCAACTATGAGAGACAAAATGTGGAAACAAATCCAGACAATCACATTGTCTGATTTGGAAAGAATTTATTTGCAAATTATGGTGGAATATAAGTATTTGGTGAATATCAAAAGTTCATCTCAATACTTTGTTATATATCCTTTGTTGGCAATGACAGAGGTCAAACGTTTTCTGTAAATCGTCACAAGTTTGTCACACACTGTTGCTGGTATGTTGGCCCATTCATTCCTCCATGCAGATCTCCTCTAGAGCAGTGATGTTTTGGGGCTGTCGCTGGGCAACACGGACTTTCAACTCCCTCCAAAGGTTTTCTATGGGGTTGAGATCTGGAGACTGGCTAGGCCACTCCAGGACCTTGAAATGCTTCTTACGAAGCCACTCCTTTGTTGCCCGGGCGGTGTGTTTGGGATCATTGTCATGCTGAAAACCCAGCCACATTTCATCTTCAATGCCCTTGCTGATGGGAGGAGCTTTGCACTCAAAATCTCACGATACATGGCCCCATTCATTCTTTCATGTACACGGATCAGTCATCCTGTTCCCTTTGCAGAGAAACAGCCCCAAAGCATGATGTTGCCATCCCCATGCTTCACAGTAGGTATGGTGTTCTTTGGTTGCAACTCAGCATTCTCTCTCCTCCAAACATGACGAGTTGTGTTTCTACCAAACAGTTCTACTTTGGATTCATCTGACCATATGACATTCTCCCAATCCTCTTCTGGATCATCCAAATGCTCTCTAGCAAACCTCAGACGGGCCCGGACATGTACTGGCTTAAGCAGGGGGACACGTCTGGCACTGCAGGATCTGAGTCCCTGGCGGCGTAGTGTGTTACTGATGGTAGCCTTTGTTACGTTGGTCCCAGCTCTCTGCAGGTCATTCACTAGGTCCCCCCGTGTGGTTCTGGGATTTTTGCTCACCGTTCTTGTGATCATTTTGACTCCACGGGGTGAGATCTTGCGTGGAGCCCCAGATCGAGGGAGATTATCAGTGGTCTTGTATGTCTTCCTTTTTCTAATTATTGCTCCCACCGTTGATTTCTTCACACCAAGCTGCTTGCCTACTGCATGCAGATTCAGTCTTCCCAGCCTGGTGCAGGTCTACAATTTTGTTTCTGGTGTCCTTCGACAGCTCTTTGGTCTTCACCATAGTGGAGTTTGGAGTGTGACTGTTTGAGGTTGTGGACAGGTGTCTTTTATACTGATAACAAGTTCAAACAGGTGCCATTAATACAGGTAATGAGTGGAGGACAGAGGAGCCTCTTAAAGAAGAAGATACAGGTCTGTGAGAACCAGAAATCTTGCTTGTTTGTAGGGGACCAAATACTTATTTTCCACCATAATTTGCAAATAAATTCTTTCCAAATCAGACAATGTGATTGTCTGGATTTGTTTCCACATTTTGTCTCTCATAGTTGAGGTTTACCTATGATGACAATTACAGGCCTCTCTCATCTGTTTACATTGGAGAACTTGCACAATTGGTGGGGGACTAAATACTTTTTTGCCCCACTGTATATGTGTATGTAATTGAGCATATGTATATATCTGAGTGTGTATGTATTTATCTCAGTATCTGTATGCATTTGAGTGTGAATGCATGTTATTAACTGAACATATTTCTATATCGGAGTATGTAATTTACTATATATACAATATATATAGAATAGTGTGTTAATTGTTTTTAGGTTCATGTATATATGGGAAGGATTGTTAATTAACCGCTTGCCGCCCGCCGCACGCAGATATACGTCTGCAGCATGGTAGGGGCAGGCAAAAGGACGTATATATACGTCCCCTTTAAGCGGCATTGTGGACGCGCACGCCCGCCGCGAGCTTCCGTGACTTCGACCGCAGGTCCCGCGGACTCGATGTCTGCGGGCATACCCGCGATCGTGGTCATGGTGAGGAAGAACGGGGAAATGCTGAGCTGATGTAAACAAGCATTTCCCCAGTCTTCCTAGTCACAGGACACTGATCACAGCTCCCTGTAATCGGAAGTGGTGATCACTGTCGTGTCACACACAACTTATCCCCCCTACAGTTAGAAGCACTCCCTAGGGCACACTTAACCCCTTCACTGCCAGTGTCATTTTCATAGTAATCAGTGCATTTTTATAGCACTGATCGCTGTAAAAATGACAATGGTCCCAAAAATGTGTCAAAAGTGTCCAATGTGTCCGCCATAAAGTCGCAGTCACGATAAAAATCGCAAATCACCGCCATTACTAGTAAAAAAATATATATATAATAATAAAAATGCCATAATACTATCCCTTTTCTTTTTCGTACATCACGGGACACAGAGCGACATAGTCATTACTAATGGGTTATATAGTTACCGTCAGGTGCTGGCACTGGCAACTTCCAAAACCGGAAGTACCCTCCCCTATATAAGCCCCTCCCATCCGGGAGCACCTCAGTTTTTTGCCAGTGTCTAAGGTGTTGGCCAAGAAGAAACATGTGTTTTTCACTGAGCTTGCGTACAGGTTCTTTTGGGCCTCAGTAAGCTATTCCGGATCCGACCAAAAAAGCTTCATAGCTAAACGGTCGGTACCCGGGCCTTGCAGAGAAGAGCAAGGTTCTGCCTGTAATGCTTCTCTTAGGAGAGCTGGACCCTGGGATCCAGAGCTCTGGTCATACCCACGACCAAGATGTTTTCTGTGCAGGGTGCTATACAGGTCCAGGGGAGTGGAATCCTTGGGAACCCGGTCCCTGAAGGTTTGATTACAATGCCTGCCGTGATAGGTGAAGTTTGGGCTTTTGTGGACCAAACAAAGTCCTGCGGCGGGGAACAGGTAAGTGGGGGCCCCCAGGAACTTGGTTCTATTGGGGGACCCCCAAGCCTAATTTGTCTTTCTGTCTGTTACCTAACGGTATTCCCGCTAATATCTGTGCATGCCTGTAACTACTAAAAAAATGTAATAATTTTTAATGGTGGT
The DNA here is from genome assembly GCA_029206835.1 of Rana muscosa. Lineage (NCBI taxonomy): Eukaryota > Metazoa > Chordata > Amphibia > Anura > Ranidae > Rana > Rana muscosa. The sequence continues at coordinate 299,296,892 of CM055124.1, forward strand.
CAAGAAAAAAAAAAAAAAAAAAAAAGGAATGTTTTTTTATATATGTTTAGTATATTAAACTGCGGTACCTGTGTTTGTTCACTAGAGGCCGCTGTGGAATGTTTTTCTTGTCATATGGACTAGTTTCTTCTCAGAGAACAAAGTCCAGGCAGCTGGTGAGTTCTCCTACAGGAAACTGTTTCCTCTGCCATGTTGCAGTGTTCGTCTATCCCCCGGCCTGCGGCAAAGGGGGCCCTGGCTCCTGTCCCTGGTTTCCATGTTTGAAAATTAGCGCCGAGGCGCACGTGGCCGCGCGCGTGCACGTGCACGCGCCTCTATATATAGAGGTGGCCGGAAAAAGGGGCGGGGCCTGGGGGATGACGCTCTGTGCGCGCCGCAGCGCTTCTGCGCATGTGCGGGCGTCCCAGCAGGTTTTTAAAAAGCCACATTATTGCAGTAAGCTGGCTATGAAGTACAGAGACAGAGCTGGCAACATTTAAAGGCATACAGCAAGCGGTTGATACAGGCATCCCCTAGAAAGGCACATTAGTAGACACCAACTGTTATATAGCAGCAATTGTGCTAGACTATTCTCAGTAAAAGTGGTGTATTACGGCTGGAATACCTCAGCTTTAGGCTTAGGAATATGCCGTTCAGTAGCTCCGGAACTGAATCTTCCAGGAAGCGAAGGGGGTCTCATCGGGCTCTGAGGATCTTGGGCATACTCCTGCTGCACCAGTCTCCCCTGAAGTTCAGAGGTAAGTGACCGTAGAGACCCCGCAGGGGTACTTGGTACTGTGGCTGTCCTCAGTCACCTGCTCCTGTGTATGTAACAGATGAGGTTTTTTTCCTCAGCTCTGGGAGGATTAGAGAGAGATTGTCAACATTTATCGCTGCCTCCCTGTCAGGGAAAGCACGCCCGATCTCCGTCTCCTCCTTCAGAGTGCCTGTTAGCAGAGCAACAGTCCCATACAGGGATCGACCTGCCTGAAGGGGATCAGGATAAGGTTGATTCTGTTATAGAGGAATCAACAGTGGGGGAACCTTTTCTCAGCATCTCAAGCTGAAAGATTATGGGTTCAGTCTCTGACTAACATGGTCCGATCAGCATTTAAAAATGCACCTTGCGGAACCATCAACCACTACTGTATCCTCGTTGGGGTCGCTAGAAGCCCCCAGACTGTTTGTTCTTTTCCACTTCACCCTTTACTGAAAGGGCTCATTTACCAGGATTGGGAACGTCCTGAGAAAATATTTATTCCCCCAAGAGATTTCCGGTGGTCTATCCCATGGAGGATAAGTTCATCAAAAAAAAAATGGAAGGTCCCTACAGTGGACGCAGCCATCTCTTGTATGTATAAATCACTGACATGTCCAGTGGATAATGTCCAAATGTTCAAGAACCCAATAGATAAAAGATTGGAGTCCTTATGAAAATCTGCTTGGTGATACAACCAGCAGTAGCAGCTATTGGGGTCTGCTAAGCAGTGAAGGATCAGTTGAAACAGGTCTTGAGGGACTTGACAGATCAGCAGGCTTTGCCCTAGCTGATCTACCTAGAGCCTTAGGCTTTGCGGTTGACGCCATAGAGGATTCAGTCCATCAGGCCTCCCGCCTTACGCTGTCTATAGTACATATGCGTAGGCTCCTATGGCTCAGAAACTGGTCTGCTGAAGCTCCCTGTAAAGAATGGCTGGTTAGCGTCCCATTTCATGGTGAACGCTTATTCAGGGAAAACCTGGACAAATATATCCAGAAAATTTCCAGCGGTAAAAATACGCTCTTGCCGGTTAAAAGCAGAGTTAGAGGTCCCTCTTTAAGAGGCCTGCTTCTCCAGTCCCTGGGGCATCGGCTGTGTAACAGTTCCGACGGCCTCCTCGGTTAAATCCCGGGGGTAAAAAACAGGGACAGTAGCAAGGTAATAAGAAACCCTGGGTCAGGGGAGGTACAAAACCTCCCCCAAAGTTAAATTCATTGAAGCCCCCACTCAGTCGGGTGGGGGGAGGACTCCAGTTGTTCGCAAAGAGACCTGGCGGGACACGATCAAGACAGATAGGTGCTCTCCGCAGTAGGTTTGGGATACAGTTTGGAGTTAAAAGACTCCCCTCCTTCCCATTTTGAGGTCAAACGTGCCAAGGGATCCCCGGAAGAGAGAGTCCCTCCTGTTGGCACTAGAACAACTATTACTCCAAGGAGTAATTATGGAGGTTCCCCTGGAAGAATGAGGGTTCGGGTTTTACTCAAACCTCTTTACAGTCCCGAAGCAAACGCGGACGGGAGGCCCATATTAATTCTGAAAAGGGCTATACAAATTCCTGTATATCAGGACTTTCCGATGGAGTCGATCCGATCGGTGGCCACTGCCCTACAAGGGGAGGATTGGTTAGCCACGATCGACATCAAAAATGCTTATTTGCACATTCCCATCTTTCCAGTCCACCAAAAATTTCTACGCTTTGCAGTAGAAGGGCGCCATTTTCAGTTCAGAGCCTTACCCTTCGGTTTGGCCACAGCACCAAGAGTGTTCACAAAAATTCTGGCCCTTTATTGGCCAATCTAAGAACACAAGGTGTAATGATAATGGCATATCTGGATGACTTGTTGCTGATAGACCACTCAGTGAAAAAACTAGACGTGGTCGTTCACAAGACGATCAAGTATCTGGAATCTCACGGTTGGATTATCAACCGAGACAAGTCAGCCCTAAAAACCAGTCAAAAGTCTGGAATACTTGGGGCTAAGGTTGGATTCAGGCCAGAGAAAAATATTCTTGCCTCGAGGAAAGGTGTTGTCTTTGAAAGATTTGATCCACTTAGTGGGTACAAAAAAGACAGCCGTCCATACGCCTGTATATGAGGCTGCTGGGAAAAATGGTGGCATCATTCGAAGCAGTACCCTACGGTCAATTCCATTCAAGGAATTTGCAAGGGGCCATACTGTCAGCCTGGAACAAAAAAGTTCAGGCCCTAGACTTACAATGTCCTTGTCCCCTTCCGTTCGCAAGAGCCTCCGTTGGTGGTTGGTTCCCCAGAATCTGGAAAAAAGGAAATCTTTCAGTCCGATTTCTTGGAAGGTGGTCACTACAGATGCCAGCCTTATAGGCTGGGGAGCAGTACTGGAGCAATAGTCTCTCCAGGGCAGATGGTCGGATGCAGAAAAGGCCCTGCCCATCAATCTCTTAGAGATACGAGCAGCCCGGTATGCCCTAGTAGCATGGACATCCAAACTCCAAGGGTCCCCTGTCAGAATTCAATCAGACAATGCCACAGCAGTGGCATATATCAATCGGGGGGGCACCAGGAGTCGTGCAGCCCAAAGGGAAGTAAATTACATCCTGAGATGGGCAGAAAAATATGTCCCAGCCATATCTGCGGTATTCATTCCAGGAGTGGAGAATTGGAAGGCGGACTTTCTAAGTCGCCAGCAATTAGGCCCAGAGGAAGGGTCCCTTCACCCCGAGGTTTTCTGGACAATATGTCAGCGGTGGGGAACATCGGATGTAGATCTTCTAGCATCCAGATTCAACGCAAAGGGGGATAGGTTTGTCTCTCGGACAAGGGATCCCCTAGCTTGCGGCTCGGATGCCCTAGTGTTCCCTGGGGATCAGTTCAAGCTGATATATGCATTCACACCGCCACAATGGTTACCTCGATTACTCCGCAGAATCAGGGTAGAAAAGAAACCAGTGATTCCGGTGGCTCCAGCGTGGCCCCGAAGAGCGTGGTACGCGGAGATTGTAAAATTTCAGTGGGGAGTCCTTGGACTCTCCCACGTCGTCCGGCTTTCGCAAGGACCGATATACCACCCTTCCTTACCAGCCCTAGGTTTGACGGCCTGGCTATTGAAGCCCACATTCTAAAAAAGAGAGGGCTCTCTAATGCTGTGGTATCTACCATGATCAATGCCAGGAAGCCGGTATCCAGGCAGATCTACTATAGAATCTGGAGGGCGTACATTGCGTGGTGTGAGGCCAAGAAATGGCATCCACATAAGTACGTAATAGGTAGGATTCTGGACTTCCTACAGTGGGCTGTAGATAGGAAGCTTGCCTTGAGTACTATCAAGGGTCAGATTTCGGCCTTGTCAATATTTTTTCAAAGGCCCTTGGCTTCGCATTCACTAGTCAAAGCCTTTATACAAGGAGTGATGCGTATTAGGCCTCCGGTTAATATTCCCATATGTCCATGGGATCTAAACTTGGTTCTGGCGGTTCTACAGAAACAACCATTTGAACCATTACAGCATATTTCCTTGGTGCTTCTTACCAGGAAATTGATTTTTCTAGTAGCCATTTGTTCGGCTAAGAAGAGTATCGGAATTAGCAGCTATGTCCTGTAAGGAGCCATATCTGGTTATCCATAAGGACAGAGTAGTGTTACGTCCTCATCCAGCCTTTCTTCCTAAGGTGGTATCGAGGTTTCATTTGAACCAAGATGTGGTTCTTCCTTCTTTTTTCCCCAAACCTACTTCGGTAGAGGAAAAGTTATTGCATTCTTTGGATGTAGTAAGAGCAGTTAAAGCTTATCTAAAAGCCACTGCTCAGATTCGCAGAACGGATACTTTGTTTATTCTGCCGGAAGGCCCCAGAAAGGGTCAGGCAGCGTCAAAATCTACTTTAGCCAAGTGGATTCGACAGGTCATAATACAAGCCTATAGCTTGAGAAGTAGACCGCCTCCGTTCAAAGTTAGGGCGCACTCCACGAGAGCAGTTGGAACTTCATGGGCAGTGCATCACCAGGCCTCCCTGGCTCAAATCTGTAAGGCCGCAACGTGGTCTTCAGTTCACACGTTTACTAGGTTCTACCAGGTGGACGTTAGAAGTCAGGAGGATGTCGCCTTTGGGCGCAGTGTGTTGCAGGCCGCAAAAGATCCTCATGTCTGATAGCGCTCAGCTTATATATGGTGTATCCCCCCCCTCATTTGGCATTGCTTTAGGACATCCCATTAGTAATGACTATGTCGCTCTGTGTCCCGTGATGTACGAAAAAGAAAATAGGATTTTTATAACAGCTTACCTGTAAAATCCTTTTCTTGGAGTACATCACGGGACACAGAGCTCCCACCCCTCTTTTGGGGACACTTATTGCTTTGCTACAAAACTGAGGTGCTCCCGGATGGGAGGGGCTTATATAGGGGAGGGTACTTCCGGTTTTGGAAGTTGCCAGTGCCAGCACCTGACGGTAACTATATAACCCATTAGTAATGACTATGTCGCTCTGTGTCCCGTGATGTACTCCAAGAAAAGGATTTTACAGGTAAGCTGTTATAAAAATCCTATTATTTTGTAGACACTATAACTTTTGCGCACACCAATCAATAAACACTTATTGCAACTTTTTTACCAAAAATATGTAGAAGAATACGTATCGGCCTAAACTGAGGAAAAAATGTTTTTTTATATATTTTTTGGGGATATTTATTAAGGCAAAAAGTAAAAAATATTGCATTTTTTCAAAATTGTCGCTCTATTTTTGTTTATAGCGCAAAAAATAAAAACCGCAGAGGTGATCAAATACCACCGAAAGAAAGCTCTATTTGTGGGGAGAAAAGGACGTCAATTTTGTTTGGGAGCCACGTCTGAGCTATTGTCAGTTAAATTGACGCAGTGCCGAATCGCAAAAAGTGGCCTGGTCTTTGGCCAGCGAAATGATCCGGGGCTTAAGTGGTTAAAGGTTAAGTTCAACTTTTGAAAAAAATTGAAATGCCCATTTTTTTGCAGGTAAAAAATTTGCAAATATTTTTTTTCCTAAGAAATCTGTGAATAAATGACACTTGTGGGTGCACACTGTCGGGGGTGGTGGGTATTGGGGGGAGAGGGGGTGGATGCTGGACATGTTACATGTTATGCCCTAAATACGGGTGTAACTAGGGCTGCCACCTTTTCTTCAAGTCAAACCCGAACACTTTAGCGGCGCACAGCAATTTATTTATTTTTATACATATATTTTGCTAATAAATAACATTTCTAATCATATGAAGTTAATATCAAGACTCCCCCATTACATTACAGTCCACAGAGCTCCCATTTTACATCTGAACTCGCAGAGTTCCCTTTCACTGTAATGTGATGTAAGGGAGAACTCTGGGGGCTCTAACATAAAGGATGCTCTGGGAACCCTGATTTAAGGGGGAACACTGAGAACTCTGATGTATGGAGAAGACTCTGATGTAAGGGGGGAACACTGTGGCCTCTGGTGTAAAGGGGAACTCTGATGTAAGGGATGCTCTGAGAACCCTGATTTACCTTAGTGTACTCACTCAGAGGCAGGAGGGAGAAAAGGGGGAGACTTCAGTCACAGACAGGGATGGATGGTGAGCTCACTCACCCCTTGGCAGTCAGCACCTCTCATCCAGATGTATCTGAGGCTGCTGGACTTCAAATTTCTGGCCCCCACTTTCATTTTCTGAGGCACAGCGTCGGGGATTGGACTGTGGGCAGAAACAGAGGGGTAGGGGCAGGAGGAAGAGGTGCAGATCGAGCCCTCTCTCCTCTCCCGTCTGAGTGTGTGTTGGGGGGGGGGGATTGTTAGTGTTGGCTTTGGGCAGCATGAAAGAGAGTGTAACAGACACTCTCAGCTTGGACAACAGAAGCAAGCAACCCTACTGAGAAACCATAGTCCAGTCTGAATAATGTGTCTGGGTTTAAGGCAGTCTGAAACCCGGATGCATGATTCCAAACCCGAACTGTCCGGGTGAATCCCGGACAGGTGGCAACCCTAGGTGTAACATGTAACTTGTTCAGAAGGGTGAACTTAGCCATTCATTTTAGTGGCCAAGGGGTAGTAAAACCAGTGCTAGGGGAAGAGGGCTGTGCTGGGAGATAAAATTTGGTGGGGGAAGGATTTGTGCTAGGAGGAGGAATTTAGGCTTAGAGGAGGGATTGGATGGAGAGGATGTGTGCTGGGGAGGTGGCATTTGTAGGGAAAGGCTTGTGCTAGGAGGGGGATTTTGAGGGGAAGGATTTGTCCTAAGGTTGATTTTGGGGCGGTGGGAAAATATTTGTGCTAGGAGGGGGAACTGGGAGGTAGAATGTGGGGGAGCTACAGCTGCTGATTAGCATTTTCTGACAGGGTCTAGTGCTGCTGTCAGAATCCAATAGGGAGATTCCTCCATCTACAGTAATTCATTTGCTTGGATCAAGTTAATTTTTTTTTCGTTCAGCCCACTGGCTGAATGAAAAGTAACTGTGTATGGCCAGCTTAAAGGGGAGTTCCAGCCTTTTTTTATGTTTATTAAAAGTCAGCAGCTACAAAAAGTGTAGCTGCTGGCTTTTAATAAACATACACTTACCTGTTCCACTGTCCAGCGACGCGCCACCCGGAGCTCCGCTCCTCTCCCCCCTTCTCCGCCGGCGCCTCCATTCATTGTGTGGGCACCCAGCCGTGACAGCTTTCGGCTTCACGGCCGGGCACTCACTGCGAATGCGCGAACGGCGCAGCGCTCTCTGAATGGACAGGCGATCGCCTGGGACCTGTCAGTCCAGGGGAGGGCTGGGCCAGGGGGCAGGGTGGCAATTGCCTCCCAGGCCGCCCTAACTTATGTTCAAAATGGCCATTTTCTTTTTTATTCTGGTCTAGGAAGTCGGGCCGGGGGCATGGCCATGGCGGCCGACAACTAGCTGTTGCATTCCGGGAGTTGTAGTCCGCACTCAAGCTTCTGGTGGGTGGAAAACACAGCAGCGCAGAGGAAACTACAACTCCCTGGGACCAGATTCTTGGAAGCAGGCAGAGGCAGGGCGTGCCAGGGAGTCGGGACGCAGGGCTGCAGGGCTGGGCGCTGGCTGCAACTTGACCCCAGGATCAGGAGCGTTACCCCCCAGGAGACCGTGGCGTGCAAGGACCTGCTGAGCTGAGATCGCTGAGGTGAGAGACCCTGACACCCCTAGCTGACCCCCCATCCCCCCCCATACACCCCATGTAACCTGCCCCAGTGATCAGGCTGCATTGATGGGCACTGGAGTTGGCTGCACTGATGGGCACTGGTGAGGCTGCATTGAAAAACCAGGTGGGCCATGGATGGTGAGCTGATTCGGCGGTTCAATTGGCAACTTGACTGGACTTGCCCCTCAGGCCTAAGGCCGCCAGCCCTCCCCTGTGTCAGTCCCAGGTGATCGCCTACAGGGAGGGGCCGCCACAAGGCGATATGATGTATCGCCTAGGCGAGCCCAGGGCGGAAGGAGGAAGTGGGACAGGAAGTCCCACTCCTACTGAAGCCCCCACCCCCCCCCCCCCCCAAAAAAAAAATTACATGCCAAATGTGGCATGTAAGGGGGCGAGGAGTGGATAAAGCGGAAGTTCCAAATTTGGGTGGAACTCCGCTTTAAGAGACTCCTGAACTATTCACACTATTGTACATTACATACCGTATATACTCGAGTATAAGCCGACCCGAATATAAGCAGAGGCACCTAATTTTACCACAAAAAACTGGGAAAACTTATTGACTCGAGTATAAGCCTAGGGTGTCCATCTGCATGCCCCACTGTGCCTCACTTTGCCTCACTGTGTCCGTGTGCATGCCTCACTGTGCCCATGCCTCACTGTGCCCATGCCTCACTGTGTTCATGACTAGACTGACGTTTAACATGGGAGTCTATGGAAGGGGTGCCTGGGTTTGAAAAATCGCTGCTCCCTGGCCGTAGGTCCCCCAGACAAAAATCTTTTCACACTCATAGAGGAGAAATGGGGCTACATGTGTGCCAAGTTTCGGGTCCTGGGGACCTACGACCAGCTGATACCGGGTCCCCAAAGTCACCAGAGAAATGACCATTTAACATGGGAGTCTATGGAAGGGGTGCCCGGCTTTGAAAAATCGGTGCTCCCCTAAAGTAGGTCCCCCGGACAACAAACTTTTCACACTTGTAGAGGAAGAGGGGCTACATGTGGGCCAAGTTTGGGGTCCAGGGGCCCTACGGTCGGCCGGTACCGGGTCGAGTATAAGCCGAGAGGGGGGGGGGGGCATTTTCAGCACCAAAAAATGTGCTGAAAAACTCGGCTTATACTCAAGTATTTACGGTACTTCTGACCAAAGTGATCATTGTCTCCACAGTTGCTGGTTGCTAATCAGTCCCTGGCTATTTTGATGACGGTCTTCTTTAAGGTAGGCTCAAAGAGTTAGCTGCCTGTTTATATTCAGTGCACATAAAATCATATGTAATGTAGGGATGAGCTTCGTGTTCGAGTCGAACGTACGTTCGACTCGAACATCGGCTGTTCGATCGTTCGACGAAGATCGAACGATTTGGGCCGTTCGCGCCAAATTCGAGTGACGCGAACGGCCCACAATGCACTACGCCATCGCAGTGTCATCCAGGCGCTGTGATTGGCCAAGCATGCACTGTGACCCCGCATGCTTGGCCAATCACAGCGCCGGCAGCGAGGAGAGCAATGATTGGCCATAGGCAGGATGCCTGTGGCCAATTATTGCTGAGGGTGTTTAGTACACGCCCCACACTATAAAAGGCCGCCAGCACGGCGGCCTAGTGTAGTGTGTTCCGGAGCAGGGAAAGAGAAGCATAGGCAGGGACAGTGACATTTAATTTTTTTTGCTTAACCTGGATTCCTTTAGTTTAGGGAAAGAGAAGGATAGGTAGGGAGAGTGTCAGTGTGTTTTACTGTGCGAATCCTTGTTTCTAGGGACAGGGAAGGACAGTGAGGGAATTCTCCTTGTGCTATAGTGTGCTTTAAAAAAACATTTTTTCTAGGGACAGAAAACTATAGGTAGGAAGAGTGTCAGTTTCTTTCACTGTGATAATCCTTGTTTCTAGGGACAAAGAAGGAAAGTGAGGAAAATTCTCCTTGTGCTATAGTGTGCTTTAAAAAAATTTTTTTCTAGGGACAGAAAACTATAGGTAGGAAGAGTGTCAGTTTCTTTCACTGTGATAATCCTTGTTTCTAGGGACAGGGAAGGACAGTGAGGGAAATTCTCCTTGTGCTATACTGTGCTAAAGCATTCCTCATCAACCATCTTTGAAATCCTTGTTTTTTTGGACAGTCAGGGAAATTGTCGTTGTGCTATTCTGTGCAAAAGCAATCATCCTCAACCATATTTAGAAATCCTTAAGTAAAGGGACAGAGAAGGACACCTGAAGGTAGCCCTTATTGCTTTTTTCCCATCTCCCTGCAGGCCATCTATTAGAATGTCTGGAAGGCAAACAAGGAGAGGCAGACAGTCAGGAGGCAATAAAAGAGGGCAAGCAGGCTCTGTGTCTGGGGGCAACAGTGCTGGTCGTGGACGCGGTGCATTGTCATCAGCACATGGCCATGGGACACGCTTGTCCTTCTTTTCGGCAGCTGGACATGTTGAGCCACATCATGCCGAAGACTTGGTAGAGTGGATGACCAAGCCCTCCTCCTCCTCCTCATCCTCTCTCACCCAGGCTCAGGGTACTGGAAAAGCAGCTGCCAAAGCGTCCTCTTCCCTGGTATCAATGTCAGACTCATCATCAGTCACTCCTTCCCTAGACCCACCATGTCCTCCTCCTGAGGAGTCCCCCGAACTGTTTGAGCACAGTGTTGGGTACATGCTCCAGGAGGATGCCCAGCGTTTCGAAGGGTCTGATGATGAAACCCAGCTACAGGAAGGCAGTAGCGTGAGAGCAGACAGAGGGGATGCTCAAGAAGGACACCAATCTGGCAGTCATGTTCCAGCAGCTGCAGCATACTGCCAGATTGGCTCCAGTGATGAGGAAGGAGGGGATGATGAGGTCACTGACTCCACGTGGGTGCCTAAGAGGAGGAGGAGGAGGATGAGGAGGAGGCACATCTCCAACGAGGCAGGATGCCCTTTGGTGGCCAGCGTAAGGGCAGTACACCGACGGAATCACACCGCAGAGCTCCGCCTGTGCAGGGCGCTGCCTCTGCCCGTCATTCAAAAAGTTCTTTGGTGTGGGCCTTTTTTGAGGCTAGTGCATCAGATCGCACAGCTGCTGTTTGCAACATATGTCTCAAGCGTATATCGCGTGGCCAAAACATCAGCCGCTTGGGTACCACATGCCTGACCAGACATATGTTGACCTGCCATGCAGCTCGTTGGCAAGCCTACCTCAAAGACCCACACCAAAGAACAAAGCGGACCTCTCCTTGCACCGCATCAGCTGGGATCTCCAACCCCACTATAACTTCAGTCCTCTCTGAAACATGCACTGAGAGGAATGAAGGTGTAGAATTAGGTGTGTCACAGCCAAGTACTTGCGGCCACTCTGCTAGCAGTACACCGACGTCCGATTCTAGCAGGCAAATTTCCCTGCCCCAGCTGCTGGACCGTCGAAAGAAGTTCACTCCCAGCCATCCACATGCCCAGCGGTTGAATGCTAGCTTGGCTAAATTGCTAGCGCTTCAACTGCTGCCTTTTCAGTTGGTAGACTCGGCCCCCTTCCGTGAGTTTGTGCAATGTGCGGTTCCTCAGTGGCAGGTTCCCAAACGCCACTTTTTCTCATGGAAGGCTATTCCGGCTCTCTACCGGCATGTGGAAGGCAATGTCTTGGCCTCGCTGGACAGGGCGGTCAGCGGTAAGGTGCATATTACCGCTGACTCATGGTCCAGCAGGCATGGACAGGGACGTTACCTTTCTTTCACGGCCCATTGGGTCACTCTTTTGGCAGCTGGGAAGGATGCAGGACAAGGTGCAGTAGTGTTGGAGGTTGTTCCACCGCCACGCCTCCAAAATGCTACTACTGGTTGTGACACACCTCTCTCCTCCACCCCCTCCTCTTCTTCTTCCTCCATGGCCTCTTCCTGTGGTTTGTCCTCGGAACCAGCGGTGCTCCGTAGGCGTTCAAGGGGCTACGCAAGTACGCAGGCAAAAAGATGCCATGCCGTGCTTGCGCTGGTGTGTTTGGGGGACAGAAGCCACACTGGGGCAGAGGTCCTGTCTGCTCTGCAGGGCCAGGCCGAGAGGTGGTTGACGCCACGCCAGCTTAAGCCAGGAATGGTGGTTTGCGACAATGGCACCAACCTCCTCTCCGCCCTCCGACAGGGACAACTGACCCATGTGCCCTGTGTGGCTCACGTCCTTAACCTGGTGGTGCAGCGGTTCTTGGGCAGGTACCCGGGCTTACAGGATGTCCTGAGGCAGGCCAGGAAAGTCTGTGTGCATTTCCGCAGATCTTATAATGCCAGTGCTCGCCTGGCTGAGCTGCAAAAGGAGTTGAACCTGCCCAAGAACCGCCTTATATGTGACATGCCCACCAGGTGGAACTCAACGTTGGCCATGCTGCAGCGGCTGCACACGCAGCAGAGGGCCATCAATGAGTACCTGTGCGACTACGGCACCAGGACAGGGTCAGGGGAGCTTGGTTTTTTTTCTCCACGCCAGTGGGGCATGATCAGGGATGCATGCACTGTCCTGGCACCATTTGAGGAGGCCACGAGGATGGTGAGCAGTGACAGTGCATGCATCAGTGACACTGTACCTCTTGTCCACCTGTTGGAGCACACGCTGCGTGGAATAATGGACAGGGCACTTGAGGCAGAACAGAGGCAGGAAGAGGAGGACTTCCTTGCCTCTCAAGGCCCCCTTTACCCAGACAGTGTTCCTTCTGTCCCACCCATCGCACAGGAAGAGGAGGAGGAGGAGGATTGTGTCAGCATGGAGGTGGAGGCTGGCACTCAGCATCATCAGCAGCAGTCTTTTAGGGATGATTTACAGTCCCAAGAAACCAGTGGACTTGTACGTGGCTGGGAGGAGGTGGCTGCGGATCATGCCGTCCTTAGTGACCCAGAGGACTCCGGACCGAATGCCTCAGCAAACCTACGCTGCATGGCCTCCCTGATCCTGCAAAGTCTGCGGAAGGATCCTCGTATTCTTCGGATCAAGGAGAGGGACCATTACTGGCTGGCCACTCTCCTTGATCCACGGTACAAGGGTAAGGTTGCGGACCTTATGTTACCGTCGCAGAGGGAGCAGAGGATGAGACAACTCCGGGAGGCCTTGCAGAAAGGTCTGTGCAACGCGTTCCCAGAGACTGGGAGGTTACAAACTCCTGGTCCTGGACAACGAGTTGCTGAGGCTTCGGCCAGTCAAAGAAGGAGCGGTGGGGAAGGTGGCCGTCTGACCGATGCGTTCAGACAATTCTTTAGTCCGCAGCCCCAAAGTATGATCGGTTCCAGCAACCATCGCCAGCGTCTGATAAACATGGTGCAGGAATATCTAGGGGCAAGGTCAGACTTGGACACCTTCCCCACCGAAAATCCTATGGCTTACTGGGTCTTGAGGATGGATCACTGGCCAGAGCTTGCACAGTATGCAATTGAGCTACTGGCCTGTCCTGCATCCAGCGTTCTTTCGGAACGCACATTCAGTGCTGCTGGAGGATTTGTCACGGATCACAGGGTGCGCCTGTCCACCGACTCGGTTGATCGACTGACTTTCATCAAGATGAACCAGTCTTGGATCACCACCAGCTACCACACACCTGATGCTGATATAACAGACTAATTGATTTTAACATGTCACATCCCTTCAAGACTGATGCTGATGCTGAGTGCCTGTGCTGTTATGTTGACTGGCTATCCTCCTCCTCCGAGTCCTCAATGATACGATTGATGATGATAGCTTGGAAGATCATTTTTGTTTATGGGTGCCGCCACCAGTGGCTAAGGCCCAATTTTTCAGCCCCTGTTTAACAGGGGCGTGTCATTACAATTTTTGAAGCAATACTTTGCAACAGGGCTCATTGCTGTGCTCCAAGTACAGTATCTGTGAGGGGTTGTAGTGTTGTGCCACCAGTGCCTAAGGCCCAATTTTTCAGCCCCTGTTCAACAGGGGCATGCAATTACAATTCTTGATCTAATAATTCACAGCAGGGCCCATTGCTGCACCCACCAAGAGTAACTCTGAGGGCTTACAGTGTTGTGGCAACGCCACCACCACCACCACCACGAAAGGCCCAATTTTTCAGCCCCTGTTCAAAAGGGGCATGTAATTACAATTCTTGATCTAATAATTCACAGCAGGGCCCATTCCTGCACCCACCAAGAGTAACTCTGAGGGCTTACAGTGTTGTGGCAACGCCACCACCACCACGAAAGGCCCAATTTTTCAGCCCCTGTTCAAAAGGGGCATGTAATTACAATTCTTGATCTAATAATTCACAGCAGGGCCCATTCCTGCACCCACCAAGAGTAACTCTGAGGGCTTACAGTGTTGTGGCAACGCCACCACCACCACCACCACGAAAGGCCCAATTTTTCAGCCCCTGTTCAAAAGGGGCATGTAATTACAATTCTTGATCTAATAATTCACAGCAGGGCCCATTCCTGCACCCACCAAGAGTAACTGTCAGGGCTTACAGTGTTGTGGCACCAGCACCACCATTAAAGGCCCAATTTTTACTACCACTGTTCAACAATTATATGTAATTAAAATTCCTGATATAATAGTTGACAGCAGGGCGTTCCAGCACCAACCAAGAGTAACTGTGAGTGCTTACAGTGTTGTGCCAACACCAACAACTAAGGGGCCTATTTCTGCAGAGTATATACGGCAGGTCCCTACTTTCAAACATCCAACTTACAAACGACTCCTACTTGCAAACGCAAGAAGACAACAGGAAGTGAGAGGAAATCTACCCCTTGGAAGGAAAATTCTCTCCTGTAAGAATAAATATGGGAGAAAGGTGTCTCCTCTGTACTGATGCTTTATCAGCAATCCTTGTTTCAAGAAAAACACCACATTTCAAAAACAGTTGTCATTGGGACGGAAAGTGAGGTGAAATGTTCTGAACAGGGGCACAGACAGCAAAACAAATGTTACAGGGGTGATAACCCTTCCCTATGTTTTCCAAAAAGTTTAAAAATAGATTTTTGGGCTGGAGCTACACTTAAACAATGTACCTGTTCAAAATTACAAACAGATTCTACATAAGAACAAACCTACAGTCCCTGTCTTGTATGCACCGCCTGTATACGGCTGTTCAGAGTATATAGGGCCTTTTTTATTTTATGTGCGGGGTTCCCCTTAATATCCATACAAGACCCAAAGGGGCTGGTAATGGGCTGGGGTCGGGGGGGGGGGGGTCATGGGGTAGCTATGCCATTTTTCTTAAAGATTTTCATCCATATTACCGGGACCAGACATTACATTAAAGCCGCAAGCAGTTTTAAATGGCTTTTTTTTCCTTTAGAAGTGTCATTTTGTGCAGGGACAGTTCTAAACACGGGAAACACGTGGCACTTCACAGGCATACTTTATACACCCCCCAGGTACGATATTTAAAGGAATATTTGACTTTTTTTTTTCACTTTATGCATCATTAAAATGACTGCTCCCGAAAAACGACCGTTTTTAAAACTTCTTTTTGCATTGATACATGTCCCCTGGTGCACAACCCGGGTTCCCAAACCCTTTTTAGGACAATAACATGCATAATAGTTGTTATAATTAGCACTTTAGAATTCGAACGTTCGCATCCATTGTATTTAATAGGGTTCTAATGTTCGTACGAACTTTCGGTCCGTTCGCGGGTTCTGGTGCGAACCGAACCCGGGGGTGTTCGGCTCATCACTAATGTAATGGTAGCATTTCATTTTTTTTTAAATAATAGTGCTGATGGGTATGCATATCTGTGAGACTATTTCTTGTGGCACAGCAATCAAAGCCTATTTTATGAGTTCACAAAGGTTTGATTTATTAAACCATACTCCTTTAAGCCCATTCACTGTTCTCTGCAATTTGGCCAGCACCCAGTGTTCGCCGTGACGCGCTGTGCATGCCACATTACTGCTCAAGTTTTGGGTGCCCCAGGTCT
Organism: Rana muscosa; assembly: GCA_029206835.1. NCBI lineage: Eukaryota > Metazoa > Chordata > Amphibia > Anura > Ranidae > Rana > Rana muscosa. The sequence continues at coordinate 299,312,619 of CM055124.1, forward strand.
TGTATAGTTCTAGCAACACCCCTGTATTATACCCAGGCCATCCACAATGACCACCAACCCCATAAGGTAAGCAATACTCCACTCCTGGGCTGATTTAACCTAACATTTAAACAGGCTGTTTTTAGAAGCATTGTCCATCTCACTCCCCCCTGTTCGCTCCCACTCCAACGTCTTTAACAATCCTATTGTCTATAGTGTATACTAAAAAAAAATGCCGTGCGCCAGTAAAGTGTTCGGGTTTGGCTTGAAGAAAAGGTGGCAACCCTACCTGTACGTCCCTTCAAATTTGCCGCCTAGCGGGCGCACGCGTGCCTTCGTGAGTGCGCTCGTGGGTCCCAGGAACTCGATGTTCCCAGGTGGCCCGCGATTGCGGTCGGCAAAAGGCAGAACAGGGGGATGCCTTTGTAAACAAGGCATTCCCCTGTTCTGCCTAGTGACATGTCACTGATCGAATGTTCCCTGTGATCGGGAACAGTGATCAGTGACGTGTGACTGGTAGCTCCTCCCCCTAACAGTTAGAACACATCCCTAGGACCCACTTAACCCCTTCAGCGCCACCTAGTGTTTAACCCCTTCACTGCCAGTGTCATTTTTAGAGTAATCAGTGCATTGTTATAGCACTGATCGCTGTAAAAATGACAATGGTCCCAAAAATGTGTCAAAAGTGTCCGATGTGTCCGCCATAAAGTCGCAGTCACGATAAAAATCGCTGATCGCCGCCATTACTAGTAAAAAAAATAATAATAATAAAATTGCCATAAAACTATCCCCTATTTTGTAGACGCTACAACTTTTGCGCAAACCAATCAATATACGCTTATTGCGATTTTTTTTTTTTTTTTTACCAAAAACATGTAGAAGAATACGTATCGGCCTAAACTGAGAAAAAATTTGCTTTTTTTAAAAAAAAAAATGGGGATATTTATTATACAAAATATAGTTTTTTTTTTTTAAATTGTCACTATTTTTGTTTATAGCGCAAAAAATAAAAACCGCAGAGGTGATCAAATACCACCAAAAGAAAGCTCTATTTGTGGGGGGGAAAAAAGATGTCAATTTTGTTTGGGAGCCACGTCGCACGACCGCGCAATTGTCAGTTAAAGCGACGCAGTGCCGAATTGCAAAAAGTGGCCTGGTCTTTCTTTGGCCAGCCAAATGGTCCGGGGCTTAAGTGGTTAATAAACAAAAACAAAAAACAAAAAACCTTGTGTGTTGCCATGTGTACTAAATTAATACCATAAGCTGCTGGCACGTAACACAATCCATTATATTTATGTGTAATAGACAATTAAATTATATTGAATTAAATACAATTAAATTATATATTTGTATGTGACTGTACCTGTCTTGTTTGACATGTGATGTTTTTGGTGTGTATACCAAACATTTTGGAAAAATAAAACTCTGATAAAAAAAATATATATAACCAGAAACATAGCACAATACATAGGCGTGCGCACAGGGTATGCCAGGTGTGCCTGGGCACACCCTAATCACCCTGTGCTGAGCAGATTCCCCTTGCTGCTTGGCTTGACTGGGGAATCTCTGTCCTCAGTCTCTTTCTCTGTCTCCAAATTGAGACAATAGGGGTCTGTTTAGACTAGTGGTGCAACGGATCGGTGGTGATCCGTGATCCGAACGGGTCACCCTGTTCGGATCGGATCACCACGCGATCCGCGGAGCGCTCTGGAGCCTCGGCCGTAGGAAACGCCGCGGCTTCGGCCTAGCTCCGGAGCGGCGGCCATCTTTGTACACCCGGCGGCGGCTGCTGTAGTGACGTTTTGCCGCTGCCATCTTGCTCCACCCCACACTCCTCACTCTCATTACTGTGAAGGGGCCAAGCGGACATCTTGTTACACCCAACAGAGTTTTAGATTTCAGGTATTTTATATGCTTATAAGCTTAAATACATTATTTGGAAATCCAAGGGACTGTTTACATTTAAAATTTTAAAAGCAGCAGCAAACCTTACATGATTGCTAATGTGACAGAACACCTCTGATTTTCACATTTAACATTTAGTTAAATGTGAAAATCAGAGGTGTTCTGTCACATTAGCAATCATGTGAGGTCAGCAGGTTTGCTTCCGCTTTTAAAATTTAACATGTAAAGAGTCCGTTGGATTTACAAATACTGTATTTAACCACTAGTCCCCCACCCACTGTCAATTGACGGCGGGCGGAGGACACTCTCGTTCTGGGAGGACGTCATATGACGTCCTCCCTTTTAAAATGAGCTAGGAGGCGCGCGCGCGCCCGCCGCGTTCCCAAGGCCCCAATGCGCGTGCCCGGCGGCCGCGATTGCCCGGGAAACAAGCAGGAAAGTGGATCTCTGTGTGTAAACACAGAGATCCACGTCCTGTGAGGGAGAGGGGACCAATGGTGTGTCCCTTGTACATAGGGACAACCATCGGTCACCTCCCCCAGTCAGTCCCCTCCCCCCACAGTAAGAACACATTAAGGGAACATATTTAACTGCCAGTCATATTTATACAGTAATCAATGCATTTTTATAGCAGGGATCGCTGTATAAATGTGAATGGTCCCAAAAATGTGTCAAAAGTGTCCGATGTGTCCGCCGCAATATCGCAGTCACAATAAAAATCGCAGATCGCCGCCATTACTAATAAAAAATGCTATAAATCTATCCCCTATTTTGTAGACGCTATAACTTTTGCGCAAACCAATCAATACGCGCTTATTGCGATTTTTTTTTTTTTTTTTTACCAAAAATATGTAGAAGAATACGAATCGGCCTAAACTGAGGAAAATTTAATAAAAAAAAAAAATGGGTATTTATTATAGCAAAAAGTAAAAAATAGTGTTTTTTTTTCAAACTGGACGCTCTTCTTTTGTTTATAGCGCAAAAAATAAAAACCGCAGAGGTGATAAAATACCACCAAAAGAAAACTCTATTTGTGGGAAAAAAAGGACGCAAATTTCGTTTGGGAGCCACGTCGCACGACCGCGCAATTGTCATTCAAAGTGTGACAGCGCTGAAAGCTGAAAAATGGCTTGGGCAGGAAGGGGGTTTTCGTGCACAGTAGGGAGGTGGTTAAGCTTAGAAGCTCCGTTTTGTGTTTAAAATAACTGTGAAATCGAAAAACCCGGTGGGTGTAACATTTTTTTTTTTTTTGCCGATCCGAAAATGATCCGATCCGTGGATCGATCCAATCCGTGAGTTTTTTGACCCGTTGCACCCCTAGTTTTAGACCCCTGATATTTAACCAAAGCACCCCAATGGAGCTTCTAAATTGTAAAAAACAATAATAAAAATTACTGTAAAAAAATAAAAAAATAATTTGAAAAAAGTAATAAAAAATATATATAAAAAATAAGCTACTGCCACCAATCTCTGCCCTACTTACATCGTCCACTGCTCTACCAACACTGTCCTATATCTATATATATATATATATATATATATATATATATATATATATATACACAGTATATACACAATGGCATGAGTGTTTGAGTTTTGGGTGCACACCCTAATGCAATAGGCTGCGCACACCTATGGCACAATATAACCATGCAATAATTAAAGATCACATACCATGATATCATCAAGAAAGGCCTCATCCTCCTGTGTCTTCTGCTTCTGAAATGCCTATTCAGTTTCCAAAGCTCCCTGCCCCTGTTAAATACTGTAAGCCGCCCAGAAAGAGGCGTCAATAATGCGAAATACCCTCATAAGACACAACTCAGCAGTTGGTGTCATAAGTCTCCATAGAGAATCAAAGCTAAGATATATACAAATAGCAGCTGAACCTCAAAAGGTCAATCGTTGGACAAATAAGAAAGATGACATAGGGCAGCTAACAGAAACTGGAGGATGAGTTCTAAGTACACTGCTGCCAGCTCCTCATTTTACATGTCAAAGGAGACATGCGGAATAGTGGCCCACCTGAGTCAGGCCAAGACCTTCACACAGGATCTGAACTGTCAGGTTAAACAAGGCAGCATGGATTCCTGTGAAGATCAATATACATGAAATCTCTAATAGAAGCCACCATGGTTTCTGTCTGCATGCCCATCCTCAAACATTTGCATCCTCTGATTTACAATTAGGGATGAGCTAAGTGGACACTTTTGACTTTTTTTTAATCGTGCGGTTAAAAAGTTAGATCATTAAACTCTGTCTATACCAGGGGTCTCCAAACTGCGGGCCTTTGCTTGCCTTTATCCGGCCCTTGGGGCACGTTTGCTTCCACTGATACAAGATACTATTCCTCCCACTGAAACCAACAATGGGGCATTTAATTAAAAATGACTAATGCGCAGGGCCTTTTTTCTCAGGAAATAGGCGCAGGAACTCAACCCCCCCCCCCTCCCTCCACACACACGCACCCTCCAAACAAAATAGTGAGTGTGGTCACAAACAGTGAAAGGCTTTTAAAGGGGCATTAAATTAGGGTGACCAGACATCCCCGGTTTCCGGGGACAGTCCCCAGATTGAGGACACTGACCCTGGACCAAGTCTGTCCCCGGTTTTGTCCCCGGATTGGATTGGAACAGGGGCTGGGGCAATTTCAAAGGCAGTCAGTGCAGAATTAATAAAAAAATTCAGAATTACACACCCCCGCTCCGCCGCTCCTACTAGATTAGGGGGGTCTATTTTTTTCCAGTATCTGTGCCCCTTTCTGATGATCATGTGCTGGTCGGAGTGGAGGGAATATTTCTTCAGTTTTTGGTTCATGCCCATTCAGCTCCGCTCGCATGTTCTTCTGCTTGGCTCAAGTCCCGGCCAGCCGCCTGCCTGCTTATGTCCTTGCCTTCCCTGGCGGAGTGATCTTCCTCCGCTCCCCACTAGGGATGAGCTTTATGTTCGAGTCGAACATGTTTGACTCGAACATTGGCTGTTTGCCCGTTCGGGAGCAGTGATTTTAATAATGCTTAAAGTGAAACAATAAAAGTGAAATATTCCTTTAAACTTCGTACCTGGGGGGGTGTGTATAGTATGCCTGTAAAATAGTGCATGTTTCCCGTGTTTAGAACTGTCCCTGCACAAAATGTAATTTCTAAAGGAAAAAAAGTCATTTAAAACTACTCGCGGCTATTGTAAGGGGGACCCCAAAGCAAAAAAAAAAGCGTGGGGGTCCCCCCCCAAAATCCATATCTGGCCCTTCAGGTCTGGTATGGATATTAACCACTTAAGCCCCGGACCATTTGGTAGCTAAAGGACCAGAGCTGTTTTCAGAATTTTGCACTGCGCTGCTTTAACTGTAAATTGTGCGGACATGCAATGTTGTACCGAAACAAAATTTGCGTCCTTTTCTTCCCACAAATAGAGCTTTCTTTTAGTATTTGATTGCCTCTGCGATTTTTATTTTTTGCGATATAAACGGAAAAAGGCAGGAAATTTTGAAATAAAATTATATTTTCTACTTTTTGTTATAAGAAAAATCGAATAAACACAATTTTAGTCATACATTTAGGTCAAAATGTATTCAGCCACATGTCTTTAGTAAAAAAAATGTCAATAAACGTATATTTATTGGTTTGCGCAAAAAGTTATAGAGTTTACAAACTAGGGTACATTTTATGGAATTTTACACAGCTTTAAATTTATGACTGCCTATCTCATTTCTTGAGGTGCTAAAATGACAGGGCAGTACAAACCCCCCCCAAATGACCCCATTTTGGAAAGTAGACACCCCAAGGAAATTGCTGAGAGGCATGTTGAGCCCATTGAATATTTTTTTTTTTTTGTCCCAAGTGATTGAATAATGACAAAAAAAAAAAAAAAATACAAAAAGTTGTCACTAAATGATATATTGCTCAAACATGCCATGGTTATATGTGGAATTGCACCCCAAAATACATTTTGCTGCTTCTCCTGAGTACGGGGATACCACATGTGTGGGACTTTTTGGGAGCCGCGTACGGGGCCCCAAAAACCAAGCACCGCCTTCAGGATTTCTAAGGGCGCAAATTTTTGATTTCACTCCTCACTACCTATCACAGTTTCGAAGGCCATAAAATGCCAAAATAGCACAAAACCCCCCCAAATGACCCCATTTTGGAAAGTAGACACCCCAAGATATTTGCTGAGAGGCATGTTGAGTCCATGGAATATTTTATATTTTGCCACAAGTTGTGGGAATATGACAAACTTTTTTTGCACAAAGTTGTCACTAAATGATATATTGCTCAATGTGAAATTACACCCCAAAATACATTCTGCTGCTGCTCCTGAGTACGGGAATACCACATGTGTGGGACTTTTTGGGAGCCTAGCCGCGTACGGGACCCCAAAAACCAAGCACCGCCTTCAAGGTTTCTAAGGGCATAAATTTTTGATTTCACTCCTCACTACCTATCACAGTTTTGAAGGCCATAAAATGCCAAGATGGCACAAAACCCCCCCAAATGACCCTATTTTGGAAAGTAGACACCCCAAGCTATTTGCTGAGAGGCATGTTGAGCCCATTGAATATTTTTTTTTTTTTTTGTCCCAAATGATTGAATAATGACAAAAAGAAAAAAAAAAGAAAAAATGTACAAAAAGTTGTCACTAAATGATATATTGCTCACACATGCCATGGTTATATGTGGAATGTATTTTGGGGTGCAATTCCACATATAACCATGGCATGTTTGAGCAATATATCATTTAGTGACAACTTTTTGTACATTTTTTTTTTTCTTTTTGTCATTATTCAATCACTTGGGACAAAAAAAAAAAATATTCAATGGGCTCAACATGCCTCTCAGCAAATAGCTTGAGGTGTCTACTTTCCAAAATGGGGTCATTTGGGGGGGTTTTGAACTGTCCTGGCATTTTATGCACAACATTAGGAAGCGTATGTCACACATCATCCACTCTTCTAACCACTTGAAGACAAAGCCCTTTCTGACACTTTTTGTTTACATGAAAACATTTTTTTTTTTGCAAGAAAATTATGTTGAACCCCCAAACATTATATATTTTTTGAAAGCAAAGGCCCTACAGAATAAAATAGTGGGTGTTGCATTTTTTTTTCCACACAGTATTTTCGCAGCGATTTTTCAAACGCATTTTTTGGGGGAAAAACACACTTTTTTTATTTTTAATGCACTAAAAAACACTATATTGCCCAAATGTTTGATGAAATAAAAAAGATGATCTTAGGCCGAGTACATGGATACCAAACACGACATGCTTTAAAATTGCGCACAAACGCGCAGCGGCGACAAACTACATTCATTTTTAAAAGCATTTAAAAGCCTTTACAGGTTATCACGTTAGATTTACAGAGGAGGTCTACTGCTAAAATTACTGCCCTCAATCTGACCTTCGCGGTGATACCTCACATGCATGATGCAATTGCTGTTTACATATGACGCTAGACCGACGCTTGCGTTCGCCTTTGCACAAGAGCAGGGCAGGACAGGGGTGCTTTTTTTTTTTTTTCTTTTTTTTTTCTTTTTTTATTATTTATTTTTCTTTTTTCTTTTATTTTTAAACTGTTCCTTCCCTATTTTATTTTTTTTCCAATTTTTATTGTTATCTCAGGGAATGTAAATATCCCCTATGGTAGCAATAAGTAGTGACAGGTAGTCTTTTTTTGAAAAAAATTGGGGGGTTAGACCCTAGATCTTTACTCTGCCCTCAAAGCATCTGACCACACCAAGATCAGTGTGATAAAATGCTTTCCCAATTTCCCAATGGCGCTTTTTATATCCGGGGGGGGGGGACATTCCCTCCCACTGCTTGTAAAAGCAGTCTAGAGGCTAATTATATGCTAGAATTGCTTTTACATGAAAGCCGGCCACTGGCTGAAAAGAATGATACCAAGATGATACCTAAACCTGCAGGCATCAATCTGGTATAAACATTCAAAGCCCAGCAACATACCAGTACGTTGCTGGTCCTTGTTGGACATGTATTGTAATCTTCTTTTTCATGCAGCCTGTTGGCTGAACGAAAAAAAGAGATTGATCGGTGGGTATGCCCACCATTAGAATACCTCCCTTCATCCACCCACTTCTAATGATGGGCATACATGCACCATTTATATATGCCGAAGCATGGGGGCATCCTCCCACAAAAAGGTTATGCCGCGTACACACGGTCAGACTTTTCCACGGGCAAGCCTCCGTTGGAATTTCGACCGTATATACGTGGCATTAGGAGCAAAATCGCTCCTCCGCCCCTGCTGCCCCCATGCTTCGGCATATATGCTCTTTTTTTTAACTGTGGTGGTGAAATCACCTCCTACAGCGTTGGAGTCACGGCTTTATGTATCGTGGGAGCAAACGCTGTTGCTGTCAAGATAAATATATCCGCTCGGCAACTGAATGGCGTACCTGCTAAGCAAATGATGGTTAACATTAAAACAAAGTAACATTACAGTACAACAGTAAGACCTTACCATGCCATACCTGCAAAGCAAATACCAAAACAAAACCTAGTAAAAAATAAAAAATTTTTTTAACGCAACCTGTGCCTAAAATATATATATGCCGAAGCATGGGGGCATCCTCCCGCCAAAAAGTTATGCCGCGTACACACGGTCGGACTTTTCCACGGGCAAGCCTCCGTCGGAATTTCGACCGTATGTACGCTGCATTAGGAGCAAAATCGCTCCTCCGCCCCTGCTGCCCCCATGCTTCGGCATATATGCTCTTTTTTTTAACTGTGGTGGTGAAATCACCTCCTACAGCACTGGAGTCACGGCTTTATGTATCTTGGGAGCAAACGCTGTTGCTGTCAAGATAAATAATTCCGCGCTGCAGCTGAATGGCGCACCTGAAAACAAAAAATTACATACCTGAAAAGCAAGCATGATAAAACATTGCAGAATGGAATACAGTAAAAAAGAGCAGAACAATAGAGGGAAAATAGAGAGAGAGAGAGAGAACAATAAAACGACAACTATTTTTGGTTTTTTTATTTTATATATTTTTTTGTGTTTTGTTTTTTACGTTTTTTTTTTTCTTTTTTACACTTTTTTTTGTAACTTTACAACTGTAATGGTTCGGGTCTCTCAAAATGTAATGGCATCTTGGGAGACCCTGTGTAAGTGTGTCCTGTTCTGTGCAATGCTGTACCCTACGCTAAAACTTCACTTTTGAGTGGTAGCGTTCAAAACATTCACCAAGGCAAAGACCAGGCTTGTCAGGACAGAGTGGACAAAAAACACGGGTGTCACGCCTAAATCCACGTTTGCTACAGACACGACATCTTTTTTGGGGGGTTCGTTGGGTAGGGGTACTCGGGAGGGCATACGGATAATGCCTCTCATGCAGCCGGCTTACTGCATTTGGTTGGGGATGGTGAGGTGCAGAACCGCCTGGATACAGGAGTTCTGTGACAATCTCATTCTGGAATTTTAGAAGAGATAAAGTCCCGCCTGAAGCTCTGTATAGCACATGAGCGTTCAGCAAAGCCAATTGGAATAAGGATAGAGACACTTTTTTGTACCAGCGTCTCGCCTTACGCTCAATTAGATACCGCGCCAACAACTGGTCGTTGAGGTCCACCCCTCCCATAGTTTTGTTATATTATATTCGTGGACACAGAGGGGTTTCTCCACAACACCAGTCGCCGTACGAATTTGGTCTGTCGTGTCTGCATGAAGGGAGGTAAGAAGGAAAACATTCTTATTGTCCCTCCACTTCATAGCGAGCAAGTTATTACACTTCAAGCAGGCTCTCTCCCCCAGCCTAAGACGGGCATCTACAAGCCGCTGGGGAAAGCCCCGGCGATTAGGTCGCACGGTGCCACATGCTCCAATCTGATGATCAAACAAGTGACTAAACAGTGGCACGCTCGTGTAATAATTGTCCACATACAAGTGGTACCCCTTTCCAAATAAGGGTGACACCAATTTCCACACTATCTTGCCAGCGCTCCCTATGTAATCCGGGCAGTTGACCGGCTCAACCTGACTGTCTTTTCCCTCATAAACCGTAAAGCTCCATACATAGCCTGTTGCCCTGTCACAGAACTTATAGAGCTTGACCCCGTATCTGGCACGCTTGCTGGGAAGGTACTGCTTGAAAGACAAGCGGCCAGAAAATTTAATCAGGGACTCATCAACGCAGACATCTTGATCGGGAATAAACAAGGCTGCAAAACGTTCGTTGAAGTGGTTTATGAGGGGCCGAATTTTATAGAGCCGGTCGTATTCAGGGTCCCCACGTGGACGACAAAGTTCATTGTCGTTGAAGTGCATGAACCGCAAAATCTGCTCGTATCGTTTCCTGGGCATGGAGGCAGAGAACACAGGCATGTGGTCAATTGGGTGCGTGGACCAATAAGCACGCAATGACGGGAATTTATGTGTGCCCATGTTGAGGGAAAGGCCCAGAAAGGTCTTAAATTCGGAAACCGTAATTGGTTTCCAATCTTTGGCAATGGAGGGCAACTGGGGGTTAGCGGCGATGAATTGACCAGCATACAAATTACTCTGGTCCACAATAGATCTATAGAGATCTTCCATGAAAAACAGCGAATAATAATCGATTGGCATAAAATCAGCTGTTTCCACCTGAATACCGGGTTGGGCAGTGAATGGGGGAAGTACGGGTTCTGCAGAAGTGGTGGGGACCCAATCAGGATAGGCGAATTCTGCAGGAAGGGCACTATGGGCACGATGGGCCTGCCTTTGTCTTCTTGGTGGCAGTGGGACACTACTTGTGCTTGCCACCTCGCCAGCTTGAACTGCACTTATGGGACTCGCCACGTCACCAAGTGTTACTGCAGTGCTGGATGTACGCCCAGGCTTTACTAGGCCGCTGGTGCTTGCCAATTCACCAGAAGGAATAGCGGCTCTAGTACTACTCTGCTCCATGATACGAGAGACCTGCGGTTCTTGCTCCTCAACAACCTCAGAAGATCGGGATCGGGTACGCCTGACCTTAGCAGGGACCTCACCTTTGTCGTCAGAGCTATCTGACGTGGGGCCGCTGACGTCACTGTCTTCTACGGGAAGATATTCTGAGCCTGAATCTGACAGATACGTGACCTCCTCTTCACTATCTGTCATGCTCAGAATCTCGTAGGCCTCTTTACTAGTGTACCTTCGTCTTGCCATTTTGGGCTCTAAATTTAGGGGTACACTAGTAAGATTCACAGGTAAAAAAAGCACCTGACTGTCAGCAAATGTATCAAACGCTACCAAAAAAACTGTTAGCGATCGCAGGGATCAGGACTGTCTCTGCGAACGCTGCAGTTATGTGTGTTGTGTTTGGTAAGTGACAGTGATCGATCGATACTGCACTTGGGTGGGCTGGGCTGGGCGGAGGGGCTAAATGCAGGTGCTAGCAGGTATCTGGGCTGATCCCGCTAACACTGCGTTTTTGGGAACCCTAAACCGCTGGGGACGCTAGTATAGATCTGATCAGATCAGATATTGATCTGTTCAGATACTATACCACTAAGGGAGGTGTATGCTTCACGCGTGGATGTTAGCGTTACTGGCACTAACCTGACGCTGCCTGGGGCGACGCAGACCCTCTCTGGCGCTAAAACCTAATTGATATCAGCCGCCGGGCGATCAGGGGGTTAAACCTTTATTGGGTTATATACGGCGGGTGCCCTGATGCTATAAAAAGCAAACTAACCAACCAGCGTCACTCGTAACCTTTTATATGGTGATCACTGGTGAAAGGGTTAACTAGGGGCAATCAGGGGGTTAAAACCTTTATTAGGTTATATATGGGGGTACCTGACGCTATATAAAAACCTGACGGGTAACCTAAATAACCAACTGGCTAACCAGTGTCACCAGTTAAACTTATACGGTGATCACTGGTGAAAGGGTTAACTCTAGGGGCAATCAGGGGGTTAAAATAATATATGGGGGTACCTGACGCTATAAAAACCTGTGGCGAAACTTAAAATAAATAACTGGATATCTAGGGCAGCACCGGCACTAAATACAGCGATCGGAAATACAATCGCTTAGTGACGCTGGCGTTAGGGGGTGAAAGGGTTACCTGGGGGGCGATCAAGGGGTTAAACCTTTATATGGGGGGGTTAGGGGGCTACCCTGGACCTAAAGGGGCCTAAACCTAACTGCCCTGCAACTTTTTACTGTCACAAATGACACTGATTGCAGTGATCAGTAAAAAAAATGACCACTGCAAACGGTGCACTGTGACTGGGGGTGATCTGGGGGGTGATCTGGGGGTGACTGGGGGGTGAAAAGTGTGCCTACGTGTACTGGTGTCAGTGGGCTGTTGGTGCACTTACTGTGAGATGTCTTCACTCCTCGCGCCGGATCGAAAAGACCGACACGAGGAGAGATGACATCACTTCCTCTGCCTGTGTTTACATTTACACAGCAGAGGAAGCTTTTCATTCGCCTGGAGCGATCGCGAGGGGGTGGCCAGAATCGAACGGCCGTCCCCTCATCTCGGATCGCTCCCCAACAGATAACGACCGCTCACTGTAAAGGAGGGGGGTCCGATCGGACCCCCCAACTGTACAAAGACGATCACGTAGATATACGTGATTGTGCCTGTCGGTGCCATTCTGCCGACGTATATTTACAGTGGGCGGTCGTTAAGGGGAACCCCGTGCCATTTTTTTTAAATGGCATGGGGTTCCCCCAATAATTCATACCAGACCCTTATCCGAGCACGCAACCTGGCAGGCCGCAGGAAAAGAGGGGGGACGAGAGAGCGGCCCCCCCTCCTGAACCGTACCAGGCCACATGCCATCAACATGGGGAGGATGTCCCCATGTTGATGGGGACAAGGGCCTCATCCCCCCAACCCTTGCCCGGTGGTTGTGAGGGTCTGCGTGTGGGGGGGGCTTATCGAAATATGGAAGCCCCCTTTAACACAGGGGAACTCCAGATCCCGACCCCCCCTATGTGAATTGGTAATGGGGTACATTGTACCCCTACCATTTCACAAAGAAAGTGTAAAAAAAAACGCACAGACACAGCTGGACAAGTCCTTTATTTAAAAATAGAAAAATTAAAAATGAATTTCCAGTCATGTAATCCCGTCTCCTGTCTCCCCGATGTCCAACGGTGATCCATTCTCCAGCGACGCTGCAGTCTCCACTTATTCTCCAGCGAGGAACGAAACCTCCATGACGCGTAAGAGGGGGCGGGGTCACCCGCCCACATCATTGGGTAAGCCCCGCTTGCCGGAGAAAGCCGGGGCTTACCCAATGACGTGGGAGGGTGACCCCGCCCCTTGACGTCACCCGCCCACGTCATTGGGTCAAACTTTTTTTTGCATTGATGCATGTCCCCTGGGGCAGGACCCGGGTCCCCAAACACTTTTTATGACAATAACTTGCATATTAACCTTTAAAATGAGCACTTTTGATTTTTCATGTTCGTGTCCCATAGACTTTAACGGTGTTCGAGTGTTTGAACAAATTTTTTGCCTGTTCGCATGTTCTGGTGTGAACCGAACCGGGGGGTGTTCGGCTCATCCCTACTCCCCACCCAGTAGTAGCCGGGGCCCGGAGAGTAAGACTTGACAGGCTGTGAGGTGGGTGGCGACAGCGACGGGCAGAGAGTCGCTCATTGCCGCAATTACTAGTAAAAAAAAATAGGTCCCCGGATTTCATTTTAAAAATCTGGTCACCTTACATTAAATACCAGGGGTGCATTACGTACAGATTGCAGAGTGCAGGGGGGAAGTGTTGCACACATAGTGCAGCATTCAGAGGTGCACTACATGTAGAGTTCGGAGGTGTGCTATGTGCAGAGTTCAGGGGTGTGCTGCACAAAGAGTGAAAAGTTCAGGGGTGCGCGAAACACAGAGTGCAGAGTTCAGCCTTCTTCCACAGCTGCTTACCTCTGCATCCCCCATCCATATCTCACTTTCACCCCTCTTCAGCTCTGACCTCTGCATGTAACCCCCCTACCACCACCACCACCACCACTGCCCCGATCTTCACCCTTCCTGTTTAAAAGCTCCACCATCTTCCACATATCTTGTCTTGCTGTATTAGGCTGAAAAACCCAGCAGGCTCTAGTACCTCCCTGCACATTGTAGGTGACTCTGCCGCTCTCACTTGCAGGGAGATCATCCAGTGGGGGGTCAGGATCTGCACTGCACCCCAGGCACCTGCATCTCCCTTGTCCCCATCCTGCACTCAGTGGGAGCCATGTAGGAGATCGGATCTGTGGGAGTCGTTGGGAGACAAGCTGTCACTTGTAAACACTGAAGCCAGACTTCTGTGATTGCAAGTGATAGTGGTGAGCAAAGGGCCTGAGCCAGAGGTGGTGGAACTGAGTTCCACCAAGTTCCAGCTGAAAAAAAGCCCTGCTAATGCGTAAACCAAAATAGTGACTTAGACTGATTCAAGAGTGGCAGCCAACATGAATATTGTGTCCCCACGAAGTAAGTGTTAAAAGTATTAGATAAATGTGGCGCTAACACAATATGTGAATAAATAAATAAATATCCAAATATAAAAAAATATAATGAATAAATGCGTGATGTATAAAACTCAAGTATCAAAAATTAAATAAATAAATAAAAAACTTCAAGTCCATATATAAAAGTCAAAATTTCATAAAAGAGTAGAAAAAGTGCATGTGCAAGCAAATGCATCACAATATTCAATGTCATCCAGATGTGCAAAAGCAAAGGTGCAATAATCAAGTGCAGAAAAAAAAAAGACAAATCTTAATCTGTTAGTCACATTCTCTTCCACCATCCGAAATCCACCACAAGTGTGCCCCAGCCTCTCACCTCAGATAAAGACCCCAACAGGTCCAATGACGCTTCTGGTAAGTATAAGCCACGAGGATTCTCTCCAATCAAAACCTATTCCTTGGAGTATTAAACACGGTAGGGGTATGACTATGCGGCAATGGTGGTGGATAAGAACAAACAGTGTGCTCCCTCCTGTGTTATATACGTCCTCTTAAACTCTTCCACTCTCCTCCATATGCAACTCATAGAAGATAAAGGAGATCTCCATAGTGCAGTATCTAACCACTAGGGGTCCGCGCTATAGCCGAATGACGGCCACAGCGCGGACCCCAAATGCCGGGAGGCCGTCAATAGACATCCTCCCCTTTGCACGCGCAACGCGAGTCATTGAGACTCGGGTGATCACAGATCCGTGTAAGGGGCTGGTCCCCGGCCCCTTACCACGTGATCAGCTGTCAGCCAATGACAGCTGATCATGTGATGTAAACAAAGGATCGGTATTCGTGAGGAGAAAAAAAAGCCGATCACCGGCTTGTGTACAAGGGACATCGGTCCTAAAGAGGAAGAGGCAATTCTGCCTCATCTGTCCCCACAAATACCACCTGCCAGTAGCCACAGTGCCACCTATCAATGCCCAGGAGTGCCACCTATCAATGCCCACAAGTGCCACCTATCAATGCCCACCAGTGGTGCCAATCAGTGCCACCTAGCAATGCTGCCTATCAGTGTAAC